>CM053615.1:9428397-9484396 GCA_028646535.1 Procyon lotor
TTATTTCCTATCAACAAAACCAGAAGTGCTAGATACATGTTGCACTTTTTTGTTTTTGTTTCTGAACATCTGATACATTCTGGGACACTCACTGGATAACTGCTTTGACTCTTTGGAAGGAATTACTTTAATATTCTCAATTCTTTCATGAGTCATCTTTTTGCTGACATTTAAATCCATAAAGTTTCATATTCACTGAGTTCAACAATAACTTAAAAAGTTGCATGCATAGGTAGGAATAATCTTATTTTTCTAAACCAAATAATGCACGGAAATGAACCTTTAACATATTGCCTCACATACCAAATCAGACTGGGCAAGTCATCCTTGTGTCTAATTAGCTTTACCAACAACACCTGTTCACGGTGATGCCATATGTTTACGACAAGAACAATCAGTAGAGAGGAGCCTCAGAAGGCCGCCTGGGTTCCAAGCTCCGCTTTACCACTTATCAACTGTGGGACTTCAGGCAAGTTACTTAGCCACCCTGGATCTAGTTTCACAAGCCAACACTGCGGCAGTGATAATGAGCTCCTAAGGTTTATGAGGATTAAATGCAGTAATACATGTAATGCTTTCAGGACAGGGTAAGCACCACTTAAGTGTTCACTGGTATTGTTCTTTTTTAAAGATTTCATTTATTTATTTGACAGAGAGAGACACAGCGAGAGAGGGAACACAGGCAGGAGGGGCAGAGGCAGAAGCAGGCTTCCCAACAGAGCAGGGAGCCCAAAGAGGGGCTCGATCCCAGGACTCTGGGATCATGACCCAAGATGAAGGCAGAGGCTTAATAACTGAGCCACCCAGACACCCTCGTTCTTGTTTTGTGTGTTTTTGTTTGTTTTTTTTTTTTTTTTAGGATTTATTTATGTATTTGAGAGAGAGAGAGAGAGAGAGTGAATGCAGGGAGGGGCAGAGAGAGAATCTCAAGCAGACTCCATGAAGAGCACAGAGCCCAGTGCAGGGCTCAATGTCACGACCCTGAGATCATGACCTGAGCCTAAACCAGGAGTGGGACTCTCAAGCAACTACACCACCCAGGCATCCCTGTTCTTGTTATTTTTATTGTTACTTGTTTTCATCCCTATGAACTACCCTCCTAAAACTTGATTTCTGTCTTAAAGTAGCTTAAAATTCACGGGAGAGAAAAAAACTATACGCACGTCCACAGACGCACACAAACGTTCTAACAGCACATTATGGGGGACCGCATATGTCGCAGGAAGTGTAGGAAACTGTATTAAGGTGCCAGGTGTGTTCCCCATTCGCCAACCTTTCTCCCTGCCCTCTGTGCCCTGGTCCCCAGAAGAGCGAGCCTGAAGGGCAGCCTTAGATTCCACAGGGATGCGCATTTTGTGGTGGGAGGCTACTCATCACTATCCCCACTGTAATGGGCAAGAACAGTTCATTCCTAGAGCCAACCATTTCAGGAGAGGAGGGGACTCACTGAACAGCTGCTTGTCAGGGAACCTGGCAGGTGGCTCCCTGAGCTGGAACTGAGCACAGTGACCACGTTCTTAGGTGAGGTCACCACCCGTCCCCTGGAATGTTGGGTAAACCTGGTACACATTTCTGGGCTGGAGCTGAAGGCAGAAAGCCCTCCAGAGTAGCCCGTGTCAGCAGGTCTGAAAAGGAGTAAGTCACTTCTTCTTTATGAAGAATGGGGGACAGGCCCCTGCTAGGGTGCCAGAGGCCATCAGTGGGCACAAAAGAGAACTCCTGGGATTCATCTGGCCCCGCAGGAAGTAACCAGGGGGACAGAGGAAGACAGAGACAAATGAGGAAGTACCCTCCACAAGAAGGAACTGGAAAGATGGTCTCCCGGAAGGACACAAGGGATTCTAGCTGTCCTTCTCTCCAGTACTTGTGAGCAGCAGTAGTCACCAACAGGAGGATGAACAAAGCCCTCACTACCCCCAATGACACTCCCCCACAAATGCAAAGCCCTACAGAAACCATTCCCTGGGAGCATAAATAGGACCAGAAGGAACCAGAAGAGCTTAGCTACAATAACTTCTGTTGCCACTATTCCTCTCCCTCCTCTTTCAAGAGACTAGACGTTGCAAAGAAGAAGGGAATGATGATCTAGAAACCAGACCCTCCTACTCTCCAAGTCCAAGTGGCCAAGATCATAACCAACACCTGGACAAAGGAAGAGAACTTTGAATTAGAGAGGACATTGGAGTTTCAACAGGATTAGATTAATTATAATGACCCAAAGTGACCAGAAAGTTATGGTATCCGGCTAAAATGGACCAGAAGGAAATTGAACTTAATATGTTGAAAGCTGCAACTAAGGAAATAAAAAAATAACATTTTTGTGTTGGCATATTCTTTTGAAAGTGTTCTGAAAAGAAAAATTAAAAGCACTGGCAAGTCATCAATGTGGAGGCTAAAAAGTCAAACTTCAGTCTATCTTGGATGATACGAAAGTATATTTAGCCATATCATCAAGCATAAAATATTTGGAAGTTGACTAAGAGGGTGACAAAGTAAAATAATGGGTCGTGCAGACTGAAATCTCATACAAAGAACTTGGAATCACTCACTTGGAACTGATTAAAGACATTACAGCAAATCAAATGACCTCGAAATATCCTGGGTACTGTCAATATCATTTCAATTTCTTATCATTTTGTAGAAAAATGAGGTAAATGGTAGAAGGGATTTCAAAAACTCCACCTACTATTCCATTCACATACCTAGAAAGTATTAGTAGGGTCTCTAGATCTTAGAGGCCAACTAGTCCACAGATAAAGAGTTACAAAAAAAAAAAAAAATTCCCAAGATTTGTTATAGCTAAAATTTCAAAAATTTAAAATTAAATATATGATATATTACAATTCAAGATTGAGACATCACTTGAGCTACTCGTCAGTGGTTGGCTGTGGAACAGTATCCAGATACTTTTGAAAAAGATGTCTTCATTTCAGCCCAACCTACTTTACATAGGTAATTTCCCTATTTATCTATTTCTATCATATGAGTTCCCTTAAGATCATGGGATACAATATAGAGATGCTACCTTTCATTTAAAATTCACGGTCCGGGTACAGGGGCGGCTCAGTCAGTTAAGCATTCAACTCTTGATTTTGGCTCAGGTTGTGATCTCAGGGTCATGAGACTGAGCCCTGTGTTGGGCTCCGCACTGAGCACGGAGCCTGGCTAAGAGTCTCTCTCTCCTAGTCTCTTCAGCTGTGCATGTGCTTGCTCTATAAATAAGTTAATTAAATACATAAATAAATAATAGTACTAAAAATAAGATAAAGTTCACTTTCCACTAGTACCCCCAAATTGCATACTAGAAGACTTGAAAAACACAAGTGAACTGACCAGAGTAATACCTAACTTTGTCCATAAAACCAGTCACACAACCAAGCATCTCCAGAACCACAACCCCATCAAAAAACCAAAAACAAACACAATTCTTTGTCTCATGACGTATTTTATTTTGGAATCTTTACAGGTATCAGTTTTCCACAGAGTAACAATGCATTCCTGAATTCAACAAGTCTCTATTCCATGCAAAGATTACTTTAGAACCTAATTAGCAGTTTTCAGACTCCTGAGAACCATAGGCTCATGGTTGAAGTCCCAATTAAGACTCCTCGGTAATGTCACCCCTTGCAAGACATCAGTGGTGTTGTGTTTTTTTTTTTTTTTTTTAATGTTTTCCCTGCTGAGCTATGAGAGATGCACCCAACTTTTCTAATAAACCAATTATGGAGGGAATCGTGACAACATAATTTAAAAAAAAAAAAATCTAGCCGTATTCTAGTTGCATTACGCAGAAGAAAAAAATTGAGAATTTAGAAAGGAGAATTTAGAGAATTTAGATTTAGGAGGGCAGGATGTGGCAGAACAGAAGAAATAAAACAACTGTTTTCATTAGGTGCACAGTTATCTCACCAGCAGCAGTGTAGTACCATGACAAATAGACTGCAAGGGAATTGCTTTTGCTGAAGCTGAAAATAAGTACATTACGACATACTTCATCTAGAGGAAAAACCGTTATTATCCTTTTGCAAAGCATGTAAAAATGGATTGCCAAAAATGTTCCTTTAATGAGCAAGCGAGCCAAATTCAAAACCACCACCCATCACTGTACTCTCTTTAGTTGCATTATTTGCCCGGTTTTGAAGCCACCAGACACTTCGGTCTCCAAGTGGCACACAGACCACACTGACTCCGAATATGCTACTTATCTGCCGTCTCTCCTCGTGGTCTATTTTTCACTTATTTGTACCTCTTAGCACCGGAGGAGAAATGAGGACGGATTTGATACTACCGTCCCTCTCCCAATCCAGCCCCCCATTCCACAGGGGTTTAGTCAGAGCCCCATTTGACCATCATCCACAACTCCAGCATCTCCGCTGCCTTTATCGCCGACCTCTCCCCACGTGGATTATCCTGTGCCCCCGGCCATGAGCTACTTCCTGGGACGCTGGTCTAATTTTAACAATACAATAATTCTTTCCATTTTTCAACAACCACAAACTTCCACACCTACAAGAAGGAAGTGGCTTGAAGGAGTAAAGATGCCTGCTTTGAGTTCCAGGCACCCTTTTGGTTTGCGTTTCATATAGATAAGAATGTGCTCCCATGAAACGAAGACATAAGCTAGCTTCTAGTGTTTGCTTGAAATAAGCCGCACTCTCCAGACATGTTTCGTTTTCCTACAATTGACCAAGCCACGGATACAAGGTTGTATTTTCCCACTGCAAGAGAATGCAGTGGAGAGCAGAGATGAATGGAAGGTCGCATGCCCCGGGCTTCCATGTCTGAGAAACAATACAGATGGCGAGGACTGTGGCCTGTCGGAAGTGGAGAGCCGTACAAATGAAGATAGGCTACTAAGTCCTTGCCGAGTTTTCCCATGTTGTAAAAGTGAATCATCTGTTGGATTTTTTTTTTCCCAAAGCAAACCGGGAATACTTTATTTTATGTTCAACTTTCCACTTTTAATATGTTGACTGAAATATAATTTTTCCACGTAGTGCACTCTCCACATAAAACAGATATATGGGTCCAATGTGACCTTCAAGCCTCCAGTGTGCCAGGCTTGCTCTTCATGTTCACCAACGGCTGCAAAGAGGACCCCCAAAATTTATTCTGTGTCAGAGGAGATTGGGAAATGCAGCCTTGGAAAGTAACAATATATAGGTGAGTGTTATTTACATGCAATAGACAAATGATGGGCGGAATGAGGCCAAGAATACAGATCAAGGGTGGGTCTGGAAAGCCAACTGAAAACTATGGATAGGAGAAAAACAAACTATGTAGAGGCAAGTGCTCTATTCAGTGATTTAGTTTCAGTTAAACAAACAGATTTGATTCCTCACTGACTTTATTAAAACTGTGATTTTTCCCCCCATTGGGATGGAAGGCCAGAAAAAGAAATACACGGTGACAGAAAAATCCAAATTCAATCTATATTGCTGAATTTCTGCTTTTTGATGGCAACTGTGGAAGAGAAGGGCGAGAGACGCACAATGGAATAAGAGGGAAAAGACCCTGGAGGACAAATTCAAGGTGGTGGACTTTTGACAAGGTTCCCCTAGTATTCTTTCTATAAAGTTAATGGGTTGAGGGACAAGGCACTAACGTCCAATGCACCAGCTTACAGCAGAGAATGTAAAGATAAAGGGGCAGGGAGCTGAGAGGATCACAAGTGTACAAGGCTGAAGAAATGGAAATGCCAGTATTTTGGGTCAAGATTCAAAGTTGGAGAGAAAGTCTGGGCCATGAAAGCCTATGAGTCAGGATGCGTAGCAACACTCTGAGTTAAGCCTAGATCTTTCATCTTCAAGTACGAATTTTACAAAGAGGTTCTTCTATTCAGCTTCCTTTCTTTTTTCATTAATAAAATAAGCCTTTATTCTGTACTTACAATGGGCCAGGAATTAAGTCATAGATTGTCTCTAAAAATACAATGTGTTAGAGGATAGAAGCATAAATAGAAGCAGTAGTGTAATGGAGGAAAACACTGGGTTCTCTGGGAGGAGTACTCCGGCTGATATATACTGCTGCTCAAGCTGTGTACTGCACAAATCCAGGAGGTGCCATTCACACAGAGTGGAAGTAAATGGCTTTCTCTGGAACTGTGTGATGTGCCAGCGTCACTACCTGAGACTAGTTTGGTGCCACAGAAGGCTTTTTGGAGGAAGTCGCTCTTGGACTAGGTCTTAAAAGCTCCTGGATGGAGTTAAAAAGTAGAATTTAGCCATACAGAAATTTGTTGGGCAAGACAGGGAGGAAAGGGAATAGGAAAGATCCCATTCCTACAGAGGAACTTGAAAACAGAAAGTCCTTAATATTTACCTCATGGCCATGCTTACAGGACATATGCCACCAAATAGTGAGTCCTATATTTAATTGGGAGGCCTCAGACAGAAACAATCAAAGCTTTCTCACTGTAGCCCAGATTTACTGAACATGATGTGCATAAAGGAATTTTTCCAAACAGAACATCTGATAAGATTTCTTCTCACTGAACTGAAATGGACTGATTCAGGATGTAGCCTAAGGAAACTCAAAACTAAAGATGGCGTCAAGTATAGACAGGATACCACACATGGTCAAGAGATATCTGAAGGCCAATGGCATACTGTAACTAGTGAAGTAATTGTGGGCATGAGCAAAATACCACGACACCCTGGAAAAGCCATATGGATATGAGAAACAAAAATATAGGTAGTAGGGTTTTTTTTTTTTTCTTCAACCATAATTATCTCCCTCCTTGGAATACTTTCTGACTGGGCCACATACTTGTCAATTATGCCCTTTCTGATGTTTTACTCTCTCCATAACAAGACGTTACATGTCTCATAACTCTGCATTTTCCATAGTCCCTGGGGCATCAACCTCCACCATGAATACATATGGATGATGTGTAGAAGTAACACCAGAGCACCAAGACTAGTTTAAGATCTGTGGACGGTACCACCACCATGGTCAACCACCACCCCGAAATCTCTGTGAGTGCATTAGTGTGTAGGATCCTTCGCATTTCCCAGTAACAATGTACCCACACTGAAAAGGATTAGCAAGCAAAGTAGATGTTCTTCAATGTTCTATAGTATAATTGGAGAGGGCATTGTACCTTTCTCCAAGCAGGCTTTGTGAATCCCTACTCGACGTGTTCCTTTTCTTCCAGTCCCTTCACCAAGCTCCTATTGGAGGCTTCCCAGTAGGGAAGTCCCAATTGGGATTATACTGGGCAGTATATTTACCGTCTGCCCTGATCTCTCTCTTCTATGCCTTCGATACTCCTACTTCTTTCTCGTGCACTGAACACTGCCCTAGAATCTCTGCACTTCTGTACAAACACTTGGCAGTTCAATCAAAAACAATCCTCCCGTTCTGAACACCCATTTTCCTTAGTGAAACACTATAAATAACTTTCCCTAATTACAGAATAATACAGACAACTAGAGAATCAAGTGATACTAGATACTCTGATCTCCGGGAGTTCAGAACGTGCTTTCCTAAGATACGACACCTTAGCTTACTGAGGACTTGGAGCTGAAGGAGTTTGAGAAAACAGCGGAAGCAGGAAGCTCACTGAGACCTTCCCACATAATTTCTCCCCTGAAACAGGTCATAAAATCTTCAGAGGAGGTACTACGCTTACCTCATAGCCTTTGACCTATTATACCAAATGACCACATACTCTTCACCACACCTACCAATTAAAAATACTTGGGTTTAACTATTTCTGCAGGTCTCCATTTCCTGGTGAAGGTTCCCATGTCACAGAAAACTTAAGTCCATGTGTAAGCTTTTCTCCTGTTGACCATCTTTGCCAGTTTAATTTTCAGAAGCAGCCAGAGACCCTAAGAGGACAGAAGGAAAGCTTTTCTGGCCCTGCAGAACATATATGAAAAAATGGTCTATTTAGCTTCTAAGCCTTCCATTTGGTAGTGAAGAAACAAGTTGTACTGCAAGAGTGATCTTCCTAAAAATGCAGTTGGCAAGGGCCACCCCTGCCTCTGCAGAAAGAGTGAGCCATGGCTGGGTACTGATGGAGGTGTGCGGATTCTTCATGGAAAATTCCACTGGGGAGGCACCTGGGTGGCTCAGTGGGTTAAAGCCTCTGCCTTCGGCTCAGGTCATGATCTCAGGGTCCTGAGATCGAGCCCTGCATCAGGTTCTCTGCTCAGCAGGGAGCCTGCTTCTCTCTCTCTCTCTGCCTACTTGTTATCTCTGTGTGATAAATAAATATTAAAAAAAAAAAAAAAGAAAATTCCACCATGTTGGGGGGTCGGGGGAGCAGCAGGGAGACAGATCACTACCCACCAGTGAAGAACCTTCGGAGACAATTACGTCACAAATCACCCCAATGTTTTTTCCCCCTACCTTCATCTAAGGCAAGAATGATATTGAAAAGGCTGCAAGATAGCTTGAGTCAACTTTTAATTTGTTTTTAGATGTATCACCTAGGAAGACCAATTTATTTCTTGAAATCACTCTTCTTGTGAGCTTTTATTTGTACAAAGACAAGTTTGATTAGCGAATGACAAGATCTGGGCATTGCTCTGTATTATAAATTGCTAAAAATAAAGTCATTCCACATTCATTGCACTCCCAGATAAACCTGATCTCAATCCTTGTCTGCAATACAATGTACTTTCTATGAAGGAAAGTACTTCAAAATCCATGAAAGTGTTAACTGACTATGCATGTGATTATTTTAGCACCAAACCAAAAAAGTATGTTTCTACTATGTTATATTTCTTCCTCAAAAATTTAAATAAAATAAATTTGGAAATGAAAAGGCATCTGGGGAAGGAAAGCCAAAGGAGAAAGGTCTTGGGAAAATGTAACTGATTAAATTGCAGACAAGCTAAAATGGAAAACGTCGTAGGAAAATTGAGTTGCCATGTCCAGCAGGTCTCTGAAAATGGAGTTGTAATTTTGAAGAGAGATTTGAGTGGAGGTGTATTTTGGGTCATCATGAAAATATAGCTGAAATGAAAATGCACTGATGGTTGAAATTCAGGAATGCCAGGCAAAAACCCAGCAGGGAAACCTATCAAGGATAAACTTTTTTAAAGCATTCCTGTTCTGAGCCTGAAGGGTGAAAAAAGGAGCCATCGGGCAAGAGGAGGACAATCAGAGCAGGACTGCCAGACAGAATGTGGGTTCAGCGGGCTGGCAGCCAGAGTCCAGGGCCATAAAAAGCTGCTGCTGCTGAAGAGGATATGGCCCTTGGGGAAGGACCACACGTTGTCGCAGGAACTGAGGACAGGTAGGAGGAGGTTCAGAGAGGAAGAGAGGACAGCCAGGCCCTGCGCAAGCTGTCTGGCTGTCTTATTTTCACACGGTGAGAGCTAATCCTCCTACAAGTAGCAGAGGAGAAGCTGGGGCTCTGGGGAGCGCAGGGGAGCCTGAAGGCCCTGAAGCAGGAGAGTTCTGGAACCTGAGGACTGGGGAGAAGAGCACCAACAGGAAGGAAGTGACAGATGGAGGTGAACAGGACCAAAGAGGCAGAACAGCTCCCGCCAGAGTGAAGCTATCTCTGCCATCAGTGTGGAAGTGAGAGAAGGCAGGGCTCGTCATCAGAGACGAGAAAGGAGGTCACAAGCAGCCTCTGGGAGAGTTAGCTTAGGGTTGCACAAGAGAGCAGAGTACCGGCCCGTGGGGATACGTTAATAACCGAACTAAATTCATGTGAGCCTCTAATAGGCTTGGCATTTGTGATTCTAGGCTTCTCCCCCAGTGAGCAGAGCAGAAGAGCAGAGAGCATGAGCTGAGACCACTAAAAGTGTTACCGGTGCACATGGGAAGCCAGGAGGCAGATCACAGGGCGAGGGAACTGTGGGTGCGGAAAAGAAATCTCCCATAAAACAAAGACTGGAGGCCAAAGGGAGGGAGGTGGAGGGTGAGCAGAAAGGCAGCCCTGGGATATCAGGCTGGCAGACAGGCGGGAATGAGGACGTGTCTCGGTGGTGGCAGGTGGGGTCAGGGGGCAGTGTGAGAGACCAAGAGGACCGGAGAGAGAGAGCTCTGAGACAGAGCAGGGCTAGCTGTCTTCGGGGCTGGGCTGCTGGTGGATGACCGTGTCCGAGAAGAAGGCTTTAAGCCAGGTGAGGGAGCAACCTGATTGGCTTCTGACATCGAAAATTCTCAAATGGTAAAGGATGTGACTAGACAAGGCCTTAAAAACCCAAGCCTGGAGCAGACGCATGGGAAGGTATGAAAAGCCATCAGTGATTTCACAGACTGCCATGAGACGTACTTCTCAAACACACTGAGTACCCGAGATTTCACACACACAGACAGGATTCCTATCATTCACACATTAGGAAAAACCTAGCTTTTCCCCACACCCAAAATACTCCATTTCAAGAAGACCCAACTGATATTCTAAATGTCCCCAAAGTTAGTCAACTCAAACTACAACCTTCACGGAGCATTTAGGTTTTCAGCTCTTGCTTCTTCTGACTTTGAGACAAACACACAGATGCAGAGTTTTTAGTCCTGTGGACGTGTCATCAAGGGTTATAGCCCACATTGACTTTTATGAAGTTTTCCTTTCATTTGCCCTACTTTCCTTAGGCTACAGGAGGGTTATAGTTTTGTACCACAATAGGAAGAATAGTTTAAAACAAAAATGCTCCTAATGAACCTGGTTTGGTTCATTTTTTTGCTAACAGAAGATGTTCTACAGTCAACCAAGATCTAATCTTAAACTCCCTAGGAATCTAAGCCTCATTCAGCTTGGTACCTCTGGGAATTTGTTTTCCTCTAGATAAGAGTTTTATCACACCGACACACTGTACAAAGAATGTGATAAACCTACACAATGGCAAATGTAGCCACAGTTACTGTAGAACTTACAAGGTATCCCTGCATTTGAATTGCCAAGACTACACTTCAAGGAGGAATTCTTATGCACACGTTCTCCATATTTATAACTTCAAATACAATAGAATGGAACGTATTACAGAAGTGGGTACATTCTGACTGGTGTCCATCAATAGATGAATGGATAAAGAAGATGTGGTATATATATACAATAGAATACTACGTAGCCATCAAGAGAAACAAAATCTTGCCATTTGCAACAACATGGATGGAACTGGAGGGTATTATGCTAAGTGAAATAAGTCAGTCAGAGAAAGACAATCATCACATGATCTCTCTGATATGAAGAATTTGAGAGGCAAGGTGGGAGTTTGTGGGGGGTGTGGGGGAGAGAAATGAAACAGGAAGGGATGGGGAGGGAGACAAACCATAAGAGACTCCTAGACTCATGAAACAAACTAAGGGTGTCTGGGAGGCGGGGGGGTAGGGATAGGGTGGCTGGGTTACGGACATTGGGGAGGGTATGTGTTACGGTGGGTGCTGTGAAAGGTGTAAGCGTGACGATTCACAGACATGTACCCTGGGGCAAATAATACATTATATGTTAATTAAAAAAAAAAGAAGTGGGTACATACATTGAATAGTCTTCATTTTAGGTAGTAGAAACAAAGTTTCTCATAGCAATTTAATAGAACAACATCTGAATAAAGGTACACATCAAGACAATTTTTTCCCCAAATATATTTATTTTAGTTTTTCTGTGTTACAAGATTTATTGTTCATGCACAGACAGACACATAGACCAGTGGAACAGAATAGAGAGCCCAGGACCTGCAACTCTATGGTCAAATAATCTGTTTCCTGTTTCCTAACAAACAGGAAAAAATATCCAGTGGGAAAAAGACAGTCTCTTCAATAAATGGTGCTGGGAAAATTGGACAGCTCTATGTAGAAGATAGAAAGTTGACCATTCTCTTACACCATACATGAAGATAAACTCGAAATGGATAAAAGACCTCAACGTGAGGCAGGAATCTATCAAAACCCTAGGGAAGAACACAGGCAGTAACCTCTTCGACATCAGCCACAGCAACTGCTTTCAGGACGTGTCTCCAAAGACAAAGGAAACAAAATCGAAATGCAACTTTTGGGACTTCTTCAAGATAAAAAGCTTCTGCACAGCAAAGAAAACAGTCAACAAAACAAATAGGCAACCCACAGAATGGGAGAAGATATTCGCAAATGACACTACAGACAAAGGTCTGATATCTAAGATCTATAAAGACCTCCTCAAACTCAACACTCACATCAAGATAATTTAAAACAAAAGGAGGGATTGGGGCACCTAGTGGCTCAGCTTATTGAGGGTCAGACTCTTGATCTCAGGGTTATGAGTTCAAGCCCTGTGTTGGGGTCCACGCTGGGCACGGAGCCTACTTTTAAAAAAAAAAGGAAAAGAGGGCAAAAGAAATGGTAACTACATCATGGGATGGAGGTAGTAGCTTATGCCATGAGAGTAATCCTTCTGCCATGTACATATGTATCAAATCAACATGCTGTGTACCTTAAAACTACACAGTGCTGGGGAGGGCTGGGGTGGCTGGGTTACGGGCATTGGGGAGGGTATGTGCTATGGAGAGTGCTGTGAATTGTGTAAGACTGATGACTCAGAGACCTGTACCCGTGCAGCAAATAATGCATTATATGTTAATTAAAAAATGCAAATGACGTAAAAAAATATAAAAGGCAAAAAAAAAAAAAACAAAAAACAAAACCACTACACAGGGTTAGTGTCCACTAGATCTCCATAAAGCTGGAAAAAAAATGAAAGGGAGAGTAAAAGCAAAATATAATTTCACTCTAAGATCAGAGGCAATTTTATTTTCATTCAAATTAATCATTATTTATTATCAATAAGGCCCCTGTCAAACAAGAGTTCTTGTCCACATCTAAAACTTTTAAGAGTCAATAAATCTATAACACACATTTGCAAGCAATTATTTTTTAAGACATAATACATTTTCTATTGTGCAAACATCTAAGGCCATATTTCTTTTAGGATATTATCTTCAAGGTACCCGTATTCAGAAGATAGCATTTGAAGGAATAATTACTAAAGAATGGGCAAATTATGAGAAAATACTACAGCTGAACAGAAAACAGCAATTTTATAATACTCATTCCATTTTTTTTTTTTAAAGATTTTATTTATCTGACAGAGAGAAACACAGCGAGAGAGGGAACACAAGCAGAGGGAATGGTAGCGGGAGAAGCAGGCTTCCCGCCGAGCAGGGAGCCCGATGCGGGGCTTGATCCCAGGACCCTGGGATCATGACCTGAGCCGAAGGCAGACACTTAACGACTGAGCCACCCAGGCGCCCCACTCATTCCATTTCTAAGAATATTTTCCAACAAAATAGAAGTCTCAAATGTTACAGCATCCATAACACTATCAGAATTGTCAGCTCTTTACCGTTGCTGTTCCATCTGCTGTTAAAAATGTCTGCTTCCAGGGGCCCAGGTAGCTCAGTTGGTTAAGCGACTGCCTTTGGCTCAGGTCATGACCCCGGAGTCCCAGGGTCAAGTCCTGCATTGGGCTTCCAGCTCCACAGGGAGTCTGCTTATCCCTCTGACCTTCTCCCCTCTCATGCTCGCTCGCTTTCTCATTCTCTCTAATAAATAAAAAAATCTTTAAAAAAAAAAAAAGGGAAGAAAAATGTCTGCTTCCTTCGCTCTGAAACCCTGACAGGCAAGGGATGCTTGTCTTACTTCAGAGGATTTACTTCTATCAAGTCAAGGTAATTAATCCATTTTATTCCCTCAGTGACACTCCAGCTGCCACAGAACCTAGATTCTAAAAATTAACTTTTTAACTTTTATTCAAAAACATTTTTAAGAGGACAGATTCGACTTTTATTAAATAAAGTTTCATGCCTTAGAATGATGAGCTAGATAAAGGGGAACTTCCACGAGATACCCAACCTGATTTTCCCTAGTTTTTTTTTAAATCTCAGGATTTCATCTGCTTTCAAGAAACTGGCAACCCCACATAGGATGAAAAGTTAGGTCTTCTCCAATGTGAGATACTGGGCTGGTCTAGTCAGACTGAGCAGGCAAGACTTGATCGGAGGAGCCAGTCCTTAAAAGGGGCAGCAAGATGGGTGAAGGGGAGTGGGAGATACAGGCTTCTAGTCACGCACTCAGTAAGTCATGAGACTGAGAGGCACAGCGTAAGGAATAGAGTCAATGGTACGGTAACAGACAGAGGGTGCTTTGCTTGTAGCGAGCACAGCATCAAGTAGACACTGTGGAATCACTGTGTTGTACACCTGAAACAATGTAACGCTGTGTGTCAACTACACTCAAAAAGAGGGGAGGGGACAAGACAAGGCAAGAGGCAGCACCATCCGTGATCCCTCAAGAGTAACAACAGTCACCAGACTGAGAAATCTGTCCAGTGAAACAGCAAAGCTTCCTCTACATTCAGCTACAAGCAGTCTCCCCACACTCCGGCTGTGCGTTCTTGACTTCGCCTTATTAGAAATCAAGTCCAAATTCATATCACCTGGACAAAATGGGGACTTCGCTATTTTTGGTGAATTTGGTCACTTTAGAGAATTCTGAACAAATCACTAAAAAAAAAAAAAAAAAAAATGCAATCTACTTAGTAAATACTGAAACCGTAAGACAATGTGGTCCTGCGCCAGGCAAGGCAGTAAGGAAACCAGGCTCTATGCTTTTTCTGAAGAGCAGAACACGGACTTAGCTGAGGATGGCTGGGATCCACCAGGAGCTAGGAGCACTCTACTTGTCGTGCCAATGAAACCTAACCAACCTAACCAACCTATATTCGCGTTTGGGGAATTTTCCGTTAGGGAATATTTTTTCATAAACACCTTATGTCAACAAAATTTTAAACTCATAATCAGACTTCCTGATTGAATCTGCATCCCGAAATAGAAAGTAAATTTTAGTGGCTCACTTGACAATAGCAGCAGGACTCACCATATGCCATTAATGTGTCTGGGATGCTGGTGTTCATCACTGCAGGAAATGGCTTTGTTGGAACTACCATGTTGGAAATAATCTCTCTCTCCGAAGAATGTAACAGATTTTACAGGACACAATGAAGGGGGGATCCTTACCATCCATCTTTCTTAGAAAGGGGCATCATTCCGAATGTAAGTGAAATTCAGCTCATCTGAAAAGGAATTTAACCTGGACATAATTCCCTAAGGTGTGCATCACAGCCTGACCCCATTTCTAGCAAGCAACCTGTACCTTGTAAGCTCTGTACTTAGTGAGAAAGGTGAGGTGTGATACTTCACATGGGAATCCAAAACAGACATTTTAAGGTCAAATTAATCTCTGAAAACGTGCCCTATCAGATAGAAGAGGAGGAGGCAGCGAGGCTCTAAAGTCCCCAAGAAACTAGAGTGCGTCTGCTGCGGGAATGTGTGGAGGATGTCCTAAGGCCATGCGCTCTCTCTCGCGCTTAAGAAATTCTGAAAATTTTTACTAAAATGAAAAGCATGCTTCGTAAGGCATTTCTCTCATGGATAAAGCAAGTTTGAACAATGTGACCCCAGTCAAAATGCCCTAAATCCCAAGATTAGAGGTTAAGAGTACATAAAAGATGAATAGTCATTATAAAGAGTCCTCACACCACCTCCCTCCCAAAACTCTGGCATATGGAATCTTCTAATTATAGAATAAAAGTACTATTTAAAGGTTTGGCCTTTCAGTCCTGTGAGAATTAAGTTGCTAATGATAACGGCAAAGGGTTCACGAGGGCCCCACCGTGTTTATTTTAATCATGGTTTTGTGAGCACAGGGCATTGACAAGACTGCCCTTACTTGAGGCCCTGGATGCTTCTGAAGTTAGATTCATTTCTCTTAAAATTAATTTAACTCTGCCCCCCTTCCTTTTTTTTAACCCTACCTCTTTTTAATGCTCCTTCGTTACAGAGCAAGGAAGACGTGTGATCTTCCGGAGAACAAAGGAACGATGCCCGTCATTCACCATTCCGACTCTCCAAGGTTCTCTTTGAAATTGTGTGGAAACTGATCTTGGATTACCACAGCCTTCTACAGCTTTGAACCCTATTAGGAAAAGTATGTATGCAGCCTTTTTTAATTCGAACTTCTGTTTTAGTCAAAACAGCTGTTTTATTTTTAAGAAAAACAGAGTCAGAAACTGCTCTTTTCTCTTGATTTAGAGAAAACCTAGCTCTTCAAACAAGATGACAGACCCAGCCTCAGGTCAACTGTATTAAAAATAAAGCAGCAAACAGGAAATGGATAGCTTAAATAATAAAAGAATGATAAAAGGAATGCATGGCATTTATTGAACAGCTTATCAGATGCTGTGTGAAATACTATCAAGTATTTTACAATCACTCTCTTTAAATCCTCTCTCCGAGGTAATATTGTAATTATTCCATTTCTTTTTTTTTTTTTAAGACTTTATTTATTTATTTGACAGAGATCGCAAGCAGGCGGGGGGGGGGGGGAGCAGGCTCCCCACTGAGCAGAGAGCCCGATGCGGGGCTCGATCCCAGGACCCTGAGATCATGACTTGAGCCGAAGGCAGAGGCTTTAACCCCACTGAGCCACCCAGGTGCCCCATAGACCGTTTTTCAAAAGCACCATGAGTGATCAGAACAAAGTCCTCTGCATCATGCACACCCCAAAATATTTTTTCAAGTCATTCTCACCTTTTAAACACACACACACACACACACACATATATATATATATGAACCATATTTTACCAGACCCACACAAGCATATAACAAGTACTTGGAAGTATGTGTTGGATAAACATTCTTCTCTCCTAAAACTAGCACCAAGTATATAGTATTTTCAGACATATTTCTTAAGTTGAAATCACAGCAGAGATCATTAGGAAAAGGAACAATCATTGGTGTGGACGTGTGTGTGAGAGGAACACTAGTGACCCACCAGGCCACCGTGAGAGATGCACATTTCCCGCGCCCCTGAATTCCTCTCCTCAGATGACAGCCACGGAGAAAGAGCCACCTTCCAGGGCTCCGAGACCATGAAAGGAATCTGGCTTCCTCTGCATCATTAAATAATTTGATATGGTGTAATAAAATCTGATAATCTTTTTTAACATGACAAGTAGGACCTCAATGAAGAACCTAGTTCCAACTTCAGGTACATCTAGCAAAAATATACATCAGCCAATTTGTCCTAAAAAGATTTTTTTTTGGGGGGCACTTTAAGGTGTTATTTGATGGAATTAAAAGTAATAAAACACCAAATAATAGAATGGCTTACTTATACGCCCAAAAGTACTCACTGTTGCAAAATTCAAAAGCACATCGAGGAAGAGAATGAAGTAAACATTCCCCAAGTGGTGTAAGAAAGACACCCATCTGCTTATATAGACAGACCGTATCCTGTCCGTAGACAAGGCAGTAAATAGGGGTTTTGGTATCTAGACGCACGTACTTTATTTGACTATCCATCGTTCACTCTGAGGGTGAGACCTCAAATCAAACCAATGTCTGTGATCCAGAACTCACTGACGTGTCCCCGTGAGATCAGCACGATGGACGCGCCCCACAAGGTGGAGGCTCACACATTTACTGTAGTTTCTCGTAGGTACTCGGCACCAGCTGTCCACCCTCCGCCACACTGTCTACGGAGAGTCGGAGTAGAGAACAAAAGAAAAGCACCTTGCTCGCATCAGATCTTCCTCTTAGAAGAACCCTCAGTGTGGTGCTGCTGGAGGCACTTCTGCCTCTAGCTTCCAGTAGCTTTCAAAGCACCTCTTCTCTTCCACTCTTCAATTTCCTGTCTTATAACAATTAATCGGCTCCTTCTCTTACAAACGCCTCTGAAAACAGCCCTACCAAGCACTGCTGCACCGCAGAATGTTTTTTCCTTACTATAATCTATTATGATAGATTATAATACATATCATGACATATTTTCCTTATTATATATTTTATATGTTGTTTTATTTTTCCTTATATACCTATTGAACAAACCTATTGTTTTCTGAACGTTGTTTATTAATTTCATGCAAATTCTACGACTTAGGTACGACTGATGTAGAACGCCCTCCCATCCAAATAGGCATGGCTGGGAAAACCTTGCCCTCTGGAGTTTCCTTCATATCACTTTTTACTGAGCACCCTAATGACACGAACGATGTCAGTGGCCCAAGTTTTTCCATGGCCTCTGCTCTTTCACAAGTATGCCTATCGGAGACTAACCTATGGGGACAGTTGACTGAAACACTGTTAGTGCGTTTCCCCTGTGGGGCAAAGAGGCTAAGGAACGAAGAGAACACGGTTTCCGGCTTTGAGGCCTTACCTGCCCACCATGGAAGGGAGCGAGAACCCAAGAGCAATCCACCAGGGCCGCACTGACAGAGAGTGAGCAGTGGTACTGCAGCTTTGCCCCATCTTCTCAAACACCCTCGTCGGGCAATGTCACTCCTACCATGAGTTCAGCCACCATCAGGACAGGTTTCTAGCAGGATGGGTAGCCGGCTTGTTCGTGGAACTCTCCAGAAGGAGCCTGTGGGGATTCTGCTCCAGATGTCGGCAGTGTGTGGATGTTAGAGACGTCAAGAACACCACCTGCCAAGAGCTATTGCTGTTGGTCAAGAATAACCGATCCCGTACCGTATGGGAACAGGTCCGTGCCGGGACCTGAGATGGGGGCTTTAAGAGGCCCAGCTGGCCCGATGATCGCTCTTGGGTCTCAAATCTACAGTGCTGAAAGCAATGAAAGAAATGAAAAGAGAGGTTTACTTTTTGACTGTCATCATTTAAATATTACAGTTCTTGCGAACCGGCTTAGCATTTCCTTGCTTCCTAAAATTACTGAAGCCCTGAAAAAGCAATCCGGCCTGGGCCTCCCTTGACATCTGCTCGTCCTCTATTCATTCCACAACTGTTTTCTGCAGTGGTGCCATTTGGGCCAATGTTGTGTTTGCATCAAGCAGGCTGACAATATCCTTGTTGTGAGGCATTAACCTAGAACTAGCCTCAGGCAAAATCATGAAGGAGGCAGAAATTCTCATTAGGCAGTCTCGACCTTTGCCTTTTCTTCTGTCTCCTTGACTCATTCCTTCTCCTAATGCTCACTTCCATCTCCGACCCTGCTCTCAGGCAAGGATCTGACAACATTTGCTTGCTTATCCAAATTGAACTCCATATGCTGCTTACTCCTGAAGAATTTGCATGTAAATCCTATTTCTCACTGATGAAGAGGTTTGATTCATTCTTATTAAAAAAAAAAGGGTGGGGAGTCATTAAGAAATAGGTGGTCAAGACTCAAAGTTGAAGAGTAAATTCAAGACACAGGATGACTGGACTAAGATTCGTTGGTCTTAATTTGCAGATATGCAAATACGTGCACTGAAGAGCAAAGTGTACATTCAGAGAAACCAAGCAACTTTTCCAAGATTGTGCTCTTGGGTGAACTACAGGGAACTCTTTGGGGCAGAAAAGTTGCTGTGAGGAACCTACAACCTGTGGTAATAAAGCCCCTGGTATATGAAAGCCCCTGGTATATGAAAGCAAAGAGACTTTATGAAAGCCATCAATTTAGAGCAACCCCGGGTACAGAACGTAGCACAACCCTCGCTGCTTCACGTTCACCCTTTCTCCCTGCTCTTCACCACTGCCAAGTGTATTATGTCCCCTGGATTGAAAGCAAAGATTTCAACCTTTAAAATTCCACAGGTATCTGCATTTTCACCTAGAGTAGCCAAAAAAACAAAACAAAACAAAACAAAACAAAAACAAGCAAAAACCCCAACAAAACAGAAACAACATTTGCTTCGGAAGTAGAGAAACCCTCTTTGTTTCGGCCTTGACTCTTTGGGTCAGGTGGAGCATAAACCCAGTCACGGATGAAACCTAGCTCTTCTTCCTCAGACACCGGGAGGCCGGACTTTGGACAGAGCTTCTCACGGAACCATCTCTGCCCTGCCCAACTCCTAGAGGGGCACTGCTTGAAAACTCCCGTTTAAGCATCTGCTCCGTGCCCCGCTCTGTCTCTATGCTTCATTCGCGGTCTCACCGCAAGACCTTGCTGTTTGGTACCAGGCTCAGTGTTTCACAGGTCAAGACACCGAGGCTCACACAGACGAAGGAATTCCTCCCTGGGCTCACCCACCAATGTGAGAGCACTTTGCAGAGACTGGAGCTTGTGCGTATGAAAAGCATCAGAATCACACATTCACGGGAAAATCTAAGTAAATATTTGAGTTCCCAGATCATGTACTTTATGCACAACATTGTAGAGATTAGCTAACTGGTAAATGTAAACTACGTGCACACCCTCAACTTAGAAAAATCTAAGTACTCATTATTATGGCCACCGCTATTTCTCCTTCAGTTCATACCCTCTCTGCTCTTAGACTACATACTTTTTAAGGGCAAGTTCTAGCTCTACCTAAACTTTTTATCTCCAACGTATTTAGTTTCCCAATCATCCTCTGTAAAGGTGACTGATTTACATCCCATGATGGGCTTTGTCTGAAAAAGTTCAGGAATGAATCATGACAATCTGCAGTCAGCCCAGACCAAGATTAGGGACAAAATCTGCCAGAATTGAACAATTTGTAATATTCCTAATTAGGAATACATTAGCGGGATTTGCTAGCAATTATTCTATTTAGCTGCTTAAAGACTAGATTTGAATGACTATAAAACCTTTTAGCTTTGCCCACACATCTCGTGGTCAGACAGATGCTGTGTCCACGAAGGTGAGCCTAGCAAGGGTCTAGCCAGCTCATTACACCTCTGTTGGATCTGTGAGGGAAGCTGAGACTACCCCGGGGGTTTATACATATCTCATAAACATTTTTCCCCTATCAGTTAAGAACTCTTCTTAGAAATCATCTATAATAGTGTATAATACTTTTTACCAAGTGAACATACCTACTTCTGGGCCAGTTTTAATTAAAAGATAAGCCTGATCTATAATTACTGGCCTATTTGCATACCAATAATTAGCTCACAAAATCTTTAACAGGAGCTCTACCGAGCAGATTAAGCAAGGTTTTGGCTATCTTTCTAACAGTACTATTGTGCTGGGCAAACTTCTTCAGAGATCAGATAAAGTTAAACTTCAGCTCACTTTAGGTTAAATATTCGCTCATTTCTAATTAGTCCATTTACAATTCAACAGTTTGAATGCTGGAACCACAACCTATGTTTCCACATAGTTTGCTCCAACTGAGTAGCCTTTCAACACATAGTTTACAGCTTCCTCCAGGAAATTCCTGCTCACAAAGCCAACATCTCGCTCACCTCATTTACCACCATGTCCTCCTGCGTACTCAGCACTCTCAGCAAAGGTCTACAAGCTGGAAGAATGGAGGGGACGGAGGAAAGATGTGCTCTCTTGGTCATCCTAACCAGACATACGCATATGGCACCAGTCACTCCAAGAAATTTCTGGGAAATGAGGGCAGGGGCAGTGGGATTCATGACACTGGAAAACCCAGAATCATCACCTCAGAGATAACTATAACAAAACTGAGTGATTTTTTTAAAACCTAAGGTTCATCTTTATTAAAATACACGTTTATGAAATAAAAAACTCAAAAGAATATAATAATAAAGAATACTGAACAAAATCAATTTAAAAGCTCCCCTTCCTACTTCCCCATTTACCCAAAGCTGAGTACTTTTAATTTTATTATTTCAACGTTGTCCAAGAACCTATGATTAAACAGAGGCATATACTTTTTATGTCACAAAAAGAACATAGTTCTTACATTATTTTGCAATACTCTTCTCTGTGAATCTGACTTCTCTTTTCATGTCACAAGATATAGCTATGTATTTGTTCATTTCCAGTTAACCCGTGTTCAATTATATTATCTTTATCATAGTTCACCTTCTAACACTTGTCTTCATGAACATTTAGGCCGTCTCTCTTCTTTCCTATCATAAATTGTAATAAACATCCTCATGCCCACTTTCCTTTGGGAGCAAATATGTCTCCATGATAAACTTCTAGAAGAAGAAGGGCTAAATATTCTGCACAGTTTTCACTTTAGAGAGCAATGTCAAAGGTCATCCAGATTGATGTTCCCGGCAGCACCATGAGAGACTGCACGCCCCCCCCCAGTATCATCCACACCTTAATCTTAATCTTTGCCGATCTGATTAGGAAAAGGGAAACTTTTAATTAAAAACCTCCTCTCCACATGACGGCAGTGCCCACTCACAGAGCTGACGTGCCTAAGCTGACCAGGGCTCCAGATGGGTAATCACAGTGTACAAACAATTATGTATTTTTCCCGTCTTGTTTAATCTAGATGATCCTTTCGATGTTGCTGTGTGATACTGATTATGATGATGCCGAGTAGAAACACCGAATTGTCGTTGGATGAGCCCTGGGAGACAGGTCCTCGCTCAGCCCAGTAGCTGGGGAGAAAGCGGAGGTCCCTCACACGCTCACAGCTCTGCTCTAGGCAGACCCCCCGGCTGGCCCAGGGCGTTCCACCGTGACCCAGGAGCCACCATGCTTCCTCACCTGCATATAAATCCAAATAGCCACATACCAGCTTTGTGCCAATGAACAAGACACTTGGCATCACGGCTTTGCTTTCTCTCTTCGGTAAAACGCAGATAACAACTAAGATCCATCTCTTAACATTGACATATAAACATCACATGATGTATTTCAGGTAATAGGCACAGTGCTTGGCACACAGTAAATGTGTAAGATTGGTATCTTTATATCACTGTGCATTTTGTGCGTGGGTCCATTAAGGGGGGGGGGGAGGACCCATTTCTCCAGTTTGAGCAATGAAGACACAGATGGCTCTCATCCCCAAGCATTCAACATGTTAATTCCAGAACTGGTTTTAAACCCATCCGTACCAACACTACATCAGTAAAGATGCTTCTTAAAGCCACCCCAACGGCAGTAGCCTCTCTGGTGCCCCGGGTTTCCGGGATAAAGGTCAGCCAGTCCAACTAGACCTTCCCGAAACTCTTTCCAAGCCCCTCTGTTCACTTGGTTCACTGTGCTTGAGAAGTATAAAGGAACACACTCAGCTTGTTGATTCAGATGTCGAGTGGAAGCTCCTTCCTCAAACAGCATTTATGATACCTTAGGTTAAAAGGTGTAAGGCTAACATACTCCCTTGACGGGCTACATAGTAAAATTCACCTTCTCCTTCTGCCTCGAAGACCTCCATCTCCAGCATAAGCTAGAGATCATGAAAGGAAGCAGTCTTGAGAAATGAGAAATAAAAGCTTACTATTATCTCAAGCCTTATTATCCTCCCCTTCCCTCCCAAAAAGAGAGAAAAAGCTCTATTTTTGAGTGGAGGATGACTATAGATTAGTTCACATGAAAACCTGTTGTTCCTGCCATCGAAGTCAACCACAATAGGAATGTAAATTTAATTTCGGTCTACCCGAGTGTATGTTGTTGTAAAATTACCAATGTGTTAAGCAGGGCACTAACGCACATGCACAACCCCCCAGCCTGATGTGTGGGTGATTTATAGGCACTATGATTATTTGCATTCTGGAACTTTCCCAGTTTTCTTGTTTTAGTTCCATTATACTCACTTTCAACCTCTTCTCTACCTGGACTTCCATGGCTCCTCGAGAGCCCCCATTTACTCAGGTCTCTGTACCTGTGACCAAGCTGACCCTGCTGCCTACAAATATTTTATCCTTTCCACCTCTCATGTAGCAAACTCCTACTCATCCTGCAAGGCCCAAAGCGAATGTCTCCTCCATCCCTTTGACCTTCTTCCTCCCTTCCTCATCCTTCAACACTGCATCTGTCTCAAGTTAGCTCTTGCCACATATATCATAATTTGTTTTCTCTCCCCCTTCATAGAGATTCTAGGTCTCTTGAGAACACAGACCTATAATGGGCTTAAGTCTTATAGCCAAGACTTTACATGTTACATATACAGCTTTTTCTATTCACATGCACTCTTCATATAAAAGTTCACCTGCAGGCTATGGTAGCTCCAAAAGACTTTGCAAAGACCCCAGGGTTTGGCTCTCTGTCCCTTTAATGGATTCTGGTGTCATTTTTATACATTTTAAGTCACCAGTTGATTTCCCCATTGGCTGTCAGAGATGTAAGGATTTGAGAGAGCAAACCAGATACCTTGCCTTTGGCCTTGACTTTGTGTTACAGCTCTATGGGCTTCGCTGTGCCAACAGTTTAGTATAAAAAGCATGAGCAGCAGCAAATGCACAGACAGGGTAGCCATGGTACTGAAATGTCCGAGCTGGGATGCACAACGCCGAACACAGAGGCTCAGTCCATTCTGCCCCTAAGAACTTGCACAAATACCTGAGGATGAAGCATTCAGTCAGTATCTGCTGAGTGAATGCCTGCCCTTTCTATATCCTCGCCTATTAAGGTATTCCCTCTCATATCCAAGTATCGTGTTCAAATTTTTGCCATATAGACACACAGCAATTACCTCAAAGACAACCATCTTTTCCCAATGGATCATTTATCAAGAGTCTGAAAACATACAAGTCTTCCAGGCTCGTAGGCCCCTCTGCAAGGAGGGATGGCTAGGATAATGAAGGGTAGGATAAAGAAAATGTCTAATTTTATATAGACACTTCATAAGCTCCTGGAGAGAG
Source organism: Procyon lotor (assembly GCA_028646535.1). Lineage (NCBI taxonomy): Eukaryota > Metazoa > Chordata > Mammalia > Carnivora > Procyonidae > Procyon > Procyon lotor. The sequence continues at coordinate 9,452,838 of CM053615.1, forward strand.
CGTAAAAGCCATAAATTGATGAGGAACTTACGACCCGCGTTTCCTGATGAAATAGGACATAAGTACAGAGAACCACAATGTCCCTTATCCCAGGATGTCAAGCTTTGACAGCTCATCAACTGGCTGCCTTATTCCTCTGCTCTAGTCCACATTACACAGTCACTGTGATCACAATGCTACCAGGGGCAGAAACCTGTGAAGGGCTCTGGAGGAGCCAGAGAAAGAATATGCCCAATTTCCCTGAGAGCCGTTCACAGACTGTCTCCCACCTAAGCACCCTGATGAAATCTACGCCACAAAATATAAGCTCCAATCAGGGAAAAGCAACTCTCGTTTCCTAAGCTCTTGCCATATATACACCAGGCACCGCGTTTAATAGAGGAGGTCTATTTACTCATTTAGTCCTTAAAAGAGCCCTGCCAGGGAGACATCCCAGCTTGGATTAGAAAGGAGGAAATCTAAACCTAAAATGATAAGGTAACTCTTCTAAGGCCACACAGCTAGGAAACAACGTAGCTAGATTTTAAATACTCATTCCCAACCCTCTTAAACCTGAAGGTCTATTTTTTAAAGACTCATTTATTCGAGAGGGAGCATGCACACACATACATGCACAAGCAGAGGAGAGGATCTCAGCAGACTCCATGCTGAGTGTAGAGCCCCACTTGAGGCTTGATCTCACAACTCTGAGATCACACCTGAGCCACAACCAAGAGTCAGACGCTCAACCAACAGAGCCACCCAGGCGCCCCTAAACCTAAAGGTTTGTACTGAACAGGTCTGTAATTTCTGACTTCAACCCTTGTCTCTATCCTCAGTGGCCATCATGGTGCTCAGTATACAATAGTCGCTCAATAAGCTTTTGTTGAATAAATAAAACAGGATCTTGGGGGTTCTGTATGCTCACTTGCTTTTTGGCTAAACTCCCAAAGCCCACTCACTCTTTCTTAAGCTCCAGCTCGTATTCTCCCATAATGCTCTCCACCACTGGCCTTTCCAGCTCACTTCTGCGTCTCTATAATTCATGGTTTATACTACAACATCACAATGATGCCCCCTTTCCTTGCAACATTTATATATTGTTACTCTTGTTTTTCACTTATTTTTATTCGCATGGTCTCATTCATTCTTAAATTGAATACCCCAACCCTCTAAAGGTCTGCCCCCCACCCGCCCCGGAGAGCTAAGAGAGGCATTTTCTGAGCTGGATTGTATTAGACCTGCCTGTAACACTAGGAGATTGAAAATTCTTTGGGAGCCCTGTTGTTTTGACAATTTGGAGCTGACTTCTTTCCAGTATAAAGTTTGTCTCTTCTGCTGTGGACTAATTATTTTATTTATTTCCTTAAATTTAGCAATTTTCTGACCCCACCACATCATCGAAGATCAGAAGGGAAGTGTGATTTCAGCCACTGGGAGCCCCTGCCTCAGGGTAATATAGTATCTATAGGGCTTATTACCTTGCCTTTCTTATTATCTGGAGAGCTCATGAGAAGGTGCCCTTTGGCTGCTCCCTTACACAGAAATGAATCTAACATTCTAATAGACCTGTCACTTTTTCTGCCCTGTCTTTTGAGGAGTGGAATCAAAGGAAAAGAAAAATGTATCTCATATGTGGTAACCTTTATTTCTAAGCTCGAGGAAGGCAGTGTCTTAAATCTTTATGTAAATATAGCAAAAGCACATGTTATTGAACAAGAAATCCAAAAGGTATCACTGTGATTCTGCCCTTTTTATAGCATTTTTAATGTTCTCTTCTTCCAAATCTATGCTTTGGGGGGAATGGGGGGAGGCCAAGGAAACAGGTATCAAGTTTTCCTCTCTGACAGCAATTTGGCAATGTAAGATCCAAGCTTAAGGATGCCAATAAATGAATGGAGATTCCTTCAAAGAAATTTACAACAACAACAAAAAAGAAATTTACAACGTGTGTGTGTGTGTGTGTGTGTGTGTGTGTGTAAAGTTGACTTTAGGTCAATCACCCTGAATGAATTTCTAAGTAGGTAGTGCATTAAGGATGGATGGCATGTGTCTTGGACACAGAAGCAGTGATACCCCTTTCTTTCACCTCACTAAGAAGCAGTTTAGACGAGGCGCCAGTCATCACTTTCAAGAATACCGTAACAGATACACTTACTTTTTTTTTTAACTACCACAAAATAGTGTTCTGTTCTTATTTGTTCTATTTGCGGTTTATATATTTGATTTCACAACTTCTTGGTCTTGACTCTTTTTCTTTGTTTTTAAATACTTTATTTCAGATAGTAGCAAGATAACAGAAAGAAGAAAAAAAATCACCCATACTCCCATCCCCAATGGCGTATTTTAAAATTTATGTCATCCTTTAGTCCGGGTTCCTGTGCAGATACCTGGCAGTCATGGTTGCAGTTTGACAGTGCACATTTTCTAGTAAATGTCATGGGTATTTTCTCACATTCCCTCCTTCGGCCCCAAACATTGACCTATTGTGATGCTGTCAGCCCGTCCCTAACTTCGGCCACAACCGTCTTCCTATGTTTGGTGTCTTAAGTGACCCCCAGCAATTAAATTCCTGCTACATTGATTTTTAAATATCAGATTAAGAATTTTTCTTTCTTTTCCCTCCAGTTTTATTTGTCAACACTTAGGAGACTTCTACGTTTCTCCAAAGAAAACTAATATACGCACAGGAAGTTAAACCATCCTTTATGCTCCGATGTGCAACTGTGCTCTCTGCTACAAAGCAGAACAGATTTTAAGTTAGGTCTCTGGGTGCACTTCAAAAGAGGATTCAGTCAACGACTGTTTTTAACAGAATCTTGTTATCTATCGTATTCCCCAGCACAGATTTCACAGAGATCAAGTTGTTATTTTTAATACTTTCCAACTTTGGCCTATGCTCGCTCTGAGCATCTGCACAGGTACAGAGTAGGCTCTGTATCAGCCTCCCGGAGAAGACTGATGATGGGCCCCAGTCCTCGGTTGGACAATCAGTGACTGTGTGTCAGTTCGTGAAGCAGCATTTTTTGTCGTCATACCTGAGTAAGAATCCTCAGCTAGACTGCTTGGGTTAGCTTTGAATGCCCACCACACGCCCTACAAGGCCCCTTACTTGTTTGTACCCTCATTAGTAAGACGAATCCAATGATACAGTGAACTTCATGGATGCGCTATGGGGATTAAGCAAGTCAATTTATGTAAAGAGAGTGTGTCTGATATATGGTAGGTATTGGAAAGAAGTTCTCGAAACAAGGATAGTGCATCTTGAATAATGCATTCTTTGGTACAAGAGCCAGCCTGGGAACTGCTAGCCTGCAGGCTGGTCCGTGGAAGTGTCTGGCTCGGACGGCCCATGGGTAGAACTGGTCCTGCTTCTCGGGGTGACACTGACTCATATACACTCTCTAGAGTCACAGCGGCTTTGGAGGACAGAGCTGCTTCCGATGCCGGGTGCACCGCTGATGAGGTCATACTTGGCTTTATTAACCCACCTTGGCTTCGTTCTCCCTTACCTGCAAATCTGGAAAATACCCTCATCGTAAGACCATTAGGGTTAGCTGGTCACACATATTCAGCGTGACCGTGATCCCCCTTTCCCTTCTACCAGGTCTCCCTAACTTGTAGCCAGATCCACTAGGCTTCACTTTGTATCAAAATACAAGACATCAATTCGTCTATTTTTAACTTTTGGTTACTCATTTGTTTATATAGCTCAAGTTGGGTTTTGAAGGCTCAATAAGAGCTGAGTAAAACTGAGTATTAACGATATTCGGCAGAATTACCCTGGAGGCAGACTGTCTGGACTGAAACCCCAGCTCTGCTATTGACTAGACTGTGTGCCCTTGAGTATGTTGCTTGACCTCTGTGTGTCAGTCTCTTCATTTATGGAACAGCAGTTATAGTCGTTACCACCTCTTAGGAGTGTGGTGAGGGTTACATGAGCTAGTACAGCTCTGGTACTTTGGACAGCGCCTGGAGCTCTGTGAGAAGCTTTCTGCAAGTATCAGCCATCACCAACCATCATGATCTCAAATGCCAGTTCAGCCCCACATACAGCAATGGAAGCTCAGCAATCCCATTTCAAAGACGTGAGTGTACAACAAGGAAAAAGACTGCTTCTGCAAAAATAGGCACAAGTCTTTCTTTTGTTCAAAACTTCTAAAAGGAAAAAAAAAGCTCAATGTATTCTACACTGAATTTGCTTACATTTTCGGAGTGTCCCTGCCTAGCTGCACTGCTTTTTCCGAATAGGGTAGACCGTGTTCAAGAGTGGGGCTGGACAGAAGGGGTAAAGGAGATAGAACAGAGTGTCCCTGCCATGTTTACTGGGTGAGCACTTTTTAAATAAAATTATATGCAATGCTATATAAAGTGTTAAAACACATCAGGGATTGAGAACATAGACAACATAAAAGCTGTATTTACTAATTACGCACTTTTCTGAAAACAAAACACTGATACACGTTGAACTATTATACTTTGTAGTTAGGAAGGTATTAGCGCAAGAATTAATTAGTCATCCTTCCCAAATTTACATTTTGTGTAGTAGTAAAAGTGACTCACTCACACCAATTAATAAATGTCTCCCACCTAAGACTCATCAGAATGAACAGGATGAACTGCCTGCTTGTAGTTTCTATGAGAAAGGACAGAAATCCCTGTGTTTGTACACTATGATTTGAGGAAAATTCAAGTGTGGAAGAGTCACCTCAGGGGACAAAAATAAATAAATGAAGCATTGACTTCCATTCTAAAAACATTCTTCAGCAATGTGAAAGAACAATGGAGTTTTATAATGACGGATAGTGAGGGCTGGGATAAAGAGAAAGCTTACCAAGTAAAGAAAATACAGACGTTTGTAAAATGCTTTTCAGGACAAAAATGATTTATAATGTATTGAATGGGTTCTCTAACTTACCTCAACAAATAATTCATGAACCCAAAACTACCCCACACAGCCTTCCTGGGATGGCCCTCAAGTGGGTACACAAACTGAACAAGAAGACCAGAAGGCAGCTACGAGTATAAAATCCAGTGTTCATGGCTTCTTTCCATGCTATATACCTGGACATTGAGTAAGAATATGTTTTTCCTTAAAACTTCACGGAATAAACAGCCAGTTTCTACTAAGACTACTTTTTCTTAAAGAAATGGATCAAGACACTATAAAAATACCTAACATTCTACTAGCAATTACTGACCTAACTTCTGGAATAATACATCTCTTATATATTTCACCTTTTTAAATGAAAAAAAAAAAACAAACCATATTGACTTTCTTCAATGGTGTGCCCAGTTAAGTCAAATGGGTCGCATTTCCTAAAGAGATTTTTGACAGAGGGGATAACTGGGAGGTATTCCACATATATTTGGTAATAGATACTGCACATCATTTGGTTAATTCTTCACCAGTCAGAAATTTGGCACTTTCTAGGTACAATAAGCTTTCCATATAGGAATGGACAATGTAATCACAGAAACTCTCTGAAGCAGTTATTGTTCAAAACGAGAATGAATTTTAAAGTATTTTAAAATATGCCATATAAAACCACTTGGTCTTTTTTAATGCTTTTAACAGAGCTTTGCTGCCCTTTTGAAAACTCAATATAAAAGAACATAAAGAGCTGACATATGTCAAGCTTTTTTTTCATCAGTTCCCCAATACCGCTTAACTAAACTTTTCTTTTGCTTCCTTAATTGCTCCAAAAGTTATGCTGATCCATTCTTTAATGGGACTTGTTTCCTTTCAAAGCCTACCTGTCATACGTCCACACTTCACTAATGGAGTAAGACATTTCATATTACAGGGATGAGGAGGAAGAGGGCAGTTGGGCAAACAGTGAAGGGCCAGAATTGTTTCCAATTTGTTCTTCCCTGTCTAGCCCTGAAAAGCAAGAAGAAAAGATCCTAAAAAGAGAATTAACTTTGTGCAGGTGTTTTATTAAAACTACAGGGCAGACAGGTCCCAACCAGATTTTAAGCCAATTATTTTTTTTATATGGCATACCTATCTAACCAGTGACTGACATTCACCTTAGCTAGAACTGACCACTGAATAATGGTGCAAAAAAATGATGCATAAATAAATAAATAAGCAAGTAAGAAAGCGAGCAAAAAATATTGCTGGGGTAAAGGGAGAGGGAGGAATACAAGTTGTCATTGCAGTTTTAAGTTTTCATTTTGAACAGAATATTCACACACACACACACACACACACGATCAATAATTTGGGTATCACAAAGCTTTTGAAACATTGAAAGAAACACTTTGACTTTTATTCTTTACCCACAGAACTGGAATAAAAGTCAGCGGAAAATATTCCTGCAGTGGAAGACAGGCGAACATTTGGTGGTGAGCGGGGTGGTGGTGTGAGGAATAAATAGTTCAAATTGTTCTGGGAAGGCCTACTTTGGTTTGCATTAATTAACATTGACTGTGAGGTCAGGTTCCAAGGAATAATCAAGAATTTCAGTCTCTGAAGTCAGCTGAAACGCTAGTATCCTATTTATATTGATGTCACCAAGGCTTACACAAGAAGTTAACATGAAATTGTTTTCAGTTATCTAATCACAATTATGTACTATCACAAGAATAGATCTCATGGTCAAAATATCTCTAGATATTTGTGGTATCTGCTAATTAGACACTGTAATTCTCCCTTTTATTGTCCCACTTTCTAAGGTAAAAACCCAAAATGGCTAGGGAAATATAAACATAAATATAGCCTTCTGTGATTTAAAAATTATAGTTGAGTCTGCGGCATCTGGGAACCCTAGTAAGCTTAAAATGCCAATCTCAAGACTTTTAGTAGTGGTCCATGAAACTATTTACTTGTGAACAGTTTCAGTGAACAAGGACATCTTTGGCCATCCATACACAATATGAATCATGAAACCTCAATCTTTTCAATTATTCACATACCACTGCCAGGAACTGAATTCTGGAGAATATTAGAATGGAAAAGAATAATTAGCAAATTGATACTCCTTTTCTATTCTGCATTACATGGCTTCTTGGCCTTTTTGCTGAGATCAAGTATATTCTGCATCATGACTGTTAAAACTAATTGCTTGTTGGGGTACCTGTGTGGCTCAGTCAGTCAGGCATCTGCCTTCAGATGGTCCTAGAGTCTTGGGATCGAGCCCCACATTGGGCTCACTGCTCAGCAGGGAGTCTGCTTTTCCCTCTGCCCCTCACCCCACTCGTGCTCTAATTAATAAGTAAAATCTTTTTACAATTAACTGCTTGTTTTAGGGTTTTTTTTTAAAGATTTATTTGAGAGAGACACAGAGAGAGAGAGAAAGAGAGAGAGAGAGCACGAGTGAGCATGTCTACTGGGGGAGAGGGTAGAGACACAGACAGAGAGGGAGAGAGAATCCCAAGCAGACTCCACACTGAGTACAGAGATAATAACCTGAGCTGAAACCAAGAGTTGGATGCTCAACTGACTGAGCCACCCAGGCACCCCAATAAAAGCAAGTTTTATTAGAAAGGGTCAAGAGTTTTAAGAAAGCTTAATATATCAGATACATCACAATTTCCAGGCATTTCAAAAACTGCTTATTTTTTAGGAAGTGAAAGCTTGCATTTCCACAAGCAAAATTTATTTTGTAATTTTAAACTTTCTGATGAGGAAGGCAGTTCCAAGGGTGATTTTATGAATTAAAGCATGTAACCAAGGAAAGGGGGTTTTAAAGTAGAGAGAAAGGAGACTTTCCTTGGAGAACTTATTGTCTTCTCTAACATGAATATAAAATCTATTACTGGGTAAAAGAAAAGCAAACTTTTCAACATATTTCCAAGCAGAAAAATAATCAAGTAGTGGAGCCCATGTTATTTGTTTCCTAACGTCTTCCAGATACAGTAGGTGTACAAAGAACATCAGTGAGCTTGGCAAAATTCAGGAAAGGCAAAGAGCACCTGCTAAGAGAGAGAGGGAACTCTCCATGGTAGGGGTGCAAACTAACACCCACAGGTTACGGCAGCCTCATGTCTGTTTCTGTGTTGCCCACGAGTAACAGTTTTGACACTCTAAAATGCTTGACAAGAATTCAAAGAACAGTTCCTGACACATGAGAAGTCCATGAAATATAAATGGCGGCATCCTTCAATAAAGTTTGCATGGAACAGAGTTGTGCATACTCACGGACATTTCTCGGACACAGGTGTGCAGCTGTGAACGAGACAAAATGTCTGGTACACAGATCCTAAAATGTGTCCTGGCTACCCCATTAGCAGAATAAATTTGCAAGCCAGCGAACGGGATATTTGCTTTTATTCTTCCCTTGCTTTGTTCTGTTTGATCTCAGAGTAAAAAACTTTTAAAGATGCTTTAGAGTGGTATCACGAGTCACCACATTTATCTTCTTGAATTCACTCTTGTAAGGAAGGGATACAACACCAAATGGAAAACATTAATCCTTAAGGCTACTGGAAGGAGAGGTACTTTAAAGAGATATTATTAAAATCCCCAATTTTAAAATTCTGACCAGAAGTCTAAGACACAGCCCCTCATTTCCATTAAGGGTAAAATGTACTTCTTTTATAAAGAAACGATTCCAGGGGCGCCTGGGTGGCTCAGTGGGTTAAAGCCTCTGCCTTCAGCTCAGGTCATGATCTCAGGGTCCTGGGATAGAGCCCCACATCAAGCTCTCTGCTCAGCAGGGAGCCTGTTTCCCCCTCTCTTTCTCTGCCTGCCTCTCTGCCTACTTGTGATCTCTCTTTCTCTATCAAATGAATAAATAAAATCTTTTAAAAAAATGATTCCATTCATTCACTGTGTCTACATCAAGAGTATCTATTTTTTTTTCTGATACAACACACACACACACAGAGAGAGAGAGAGAGAGAGAGAGAGAACCTGTTCACCATGGCAGAGCATGGTGTAGATTTATATTTACTTTGAAAACTTAAGTATAAAGCTTCTTGTGTTGTGATCTCTTTGATCTTTTCATTAAATGCTTCATATTCTGCCTCCAAGTTAAAAAATAAATTAAACTTACTTCCCTTAACTACTATCTCAAAACTCAAAATTTTTTAAAAGACACACACACACACACACACACACACACACACACAAAACCCAAGTAATTACGTAATAGCCTTGGTTAGAGAAAATATGCCTCCAACTCATTCAACTTTTACAAAAGGCGGCCTTGGGCAGATTGCCAGCATCCCCATAACAAGCAGACAGAGAGGACTAGGAAGCAAGTTTTATTGGAAAGGACCAAGAGTCTTAAGAATGGAACCCAAATCACAGTTTAATGATACATCAGAATTTCCAGGCATTTCAAAAAATTATTAGGAAAATAGTTGGGAAGTTTCTTAAAAACCTAAATATGTATTTATCACAGAATCCAGTAGCTCCACTCTCGTATCTACCTCAGAATAATGAAAACCTATATCCCCACGAAGACTTGCACACCCACGTTCATACAGCAAAAAAGCAGAAACAAGCCAAATGCCCACTAATTGCTCGGGACCCTCTAACGCTAGCTATCAAAACATCCGGTCTTTCCTGCACGGTGGCTCCATTCATCATTCTCCCCTATTTGTCCTATCATGTCCCTTCTCTCTTCAACTTCTGAGGGCTCCCCGTTACTGGCAGGATGAAGCCCAAACTACTCAACAAAGTGCAGCACCATGCTTCCTTTCCAGGGACCACGGGCAGGTATCACACACTCTGCCCCCCAGCTCTAAGGCTAACGACCAAGCCCTGAATAGTCCACATCCCTGCTTCTATTGACTCCTCTGCCGGAAATGCCCTTTCCCATCTTATTCATCTTGCAAGAGGAGTTGCTGGTCAAGAGCAATAGTCTTTCCTCCTTGATTGCCTTTCCAGAGTCCTTCCACGGTCCCGGGGGGAATTGTTTTGTCATTCTGTACTCTGAGGCCTCTTCACAGCTGTCCTAATCCTATCTTTTTTTTTTTTTATACTTTGTAGCAGACTTTATTATCTATATGTCCACTCTTGCTCAAAAAAGAAACCTTTAAAACTGTAAGCTCCGTGAGGATAGGAAAAACATCTTATTCACCCTTAACAGGAACAGCCGACTCTAAGTTGTGGTTCATCAAGTATTTGTTAAATATCAATGTTCCTGAACATGACTACCTGCATTTTCTCCGGAAAGCACGTTTGAAAAAACACCTGACTTATTTCATGAAGACACTGAAAATGGTTTGCCCATAGAAGAGATGCTGAATGAGCATTCACGATATAGCATGCAAATAGCCAATGGTGAAAACAATTATTATCTCATGGCATACGTCCCTATGACCGCAACCGGAATTTCCTATGGTCTCACCTGAGAAGGCTGACAAAGTTAAGTCAGACTGGGGGAGGGGAGGCTCCGCCTTGCAATTCACTTTTGCTCATCATCACAAGTTTAATGTTAGGGTATTGTATAATTCCAGAGATCCTAACGCCTCTTATTTTTCAGCTGGAGGGATTCCTTCCAGAAGCACTCAGACTTGTAAAAAATATTGAACTTCTCTTAACTAAATGCATTCTTGGACTACGACCAGTGGATCCACTAACTTCTCTTGACATCCTTGGCAGTCCAAATTAAGGCTACTATTAAGAAACTGGCAAATTTGGGAGGGAGATTTACTTAATTATAAAGTAAAATTGAATGAAATCTCTAGAGTACCCAGTCCCACCTTGAGAAGGAATTTCAGATTTTTCTTTGCTGGTGGTTTTAATTATAGTTTTAATTGTATAAGGCACTTGCTTCTTTATGTTTTTAAAGAGTTTTCCGTGGAATTCTTTTTTTTTTTTAAATATCAGGATGAACAGACATTTCCGTGTAAAACAGAGGAAGCCAGTATCACTAAGTAGCAGGGAAACCCGCAAAAAGTTACTTACGCCAGATGGAGATGTCTTCCTCCAGTTGGCCCAGAGGAGTAAAGATGGAGACACAGACTAGAGCTAAGTTAAGGATGGAGAGAAACTAATAGGTCAGAGCCAGCAGAGATTTGAAAAAAAGGGTCCAGTGTATGTTTAACATGAAAGCTGAAAGCTTAAGGGAAAACCAGACCTTGATGATAATAGAAGCATAAAATCGCTGACAGAAGTTTGTTTCCAACAGAGGGGGCTGATAAAAACTCTGCCTTGTTTTTCAACAGATGTAATTGTAATTAATGAGAATTACAACCAACAGTTGAGTTGTAATATTAATAATTTTTCTATTCACGGGCACACATCTTAAAATGAATTGATCTCATAGATACCTATCTAACAGATTAAAATAGATTCAGATATACGTATGCTCCTGTGTCTCTTATGTCTGCCTAGCTCTTGGTTGGGAGCTCTTGGTAAAGGAATCAGATTACGAATCACTTTCATACTGCCCTTGCTTAAAAGGGCTAATGCAGTTATACTTTAATCCATATAAAATAATGAGGGGCACCTGGGTGGCTCAGTTGTTAAGCGTCTGCCTTCGGCTCAGGTCATGATCCCAGGGTCCTGGGATCGAGCCCCACATAAGGGTTCCCTGCTCGGCAGGAAGCCTGCTTCTCCCGCTACCGTTCCCTCTGCTTGTGTTCCCTCTCTCGCTGTGTTTCTGTCTGTCAAATAAATAAAATCTTTTAAAAAAACAAAACAAAACAATAATGAGTAGCTCTTTAGCAGAAGGTTGGAAACTCAACATGGGGCTTTGTGTTCACATTTCGGTATATAGGTCCATGACTTTAGACACCTGTATGGGGAGAGAAATGTAGCTCATTTGTTATCTATTCTGGTAGGCTGAGTAAAAAGTGAAAAGCTAAGCCAAGAGCACATTTTCATTGAACTCAGTACACTACCTGGCCTATTTAGGTCTCATTTGACTCTATTCCCTGTAAATCTCTTTTAAAAAGGGATCAGTCTCTATCCTCACTTCTGTATGTCACAGCACTTGGCACAAAATAGATGCTCGATACCTATTTGTAGCATTGAATTGAGTATCAGTTTCTAGGTTTATGCCTTAGGAAAGGCCAAGTACTTCCACACTGACCCCCCAAGAAAATTTACTTCATCAAAATATCCACTGAAAATACCCTAGCAGTAATCTGTGAAATGAGTCTCCTCATGCCCACTCAGGGGCCCTCTCTGGGAACTGTCTCTAGACTGTGTAACGAAGTACGTGGTCAACTATTTAGCAAACCCAAGCCATGCAACACACATGTCATGGCACTTTTGCAGGCACTGAGGTATACACGTGGTGGGGTGGGGCGGGAGGCAAGGGATGTTTCGGGTCTGTCCTCTAGGATGGAGCTAAGGGTGAGACAGTGTAGTCATCCCCTCAGCCACCTCCAACTCTTCCCTGTGAAGCCAGGAGTTATGGCCAGGTGTTTAGCATAATATCATCCTTACAGGATGGACAATAAAGTTATTGATTCATATAATTTAATAAAATACCAGGGTAAGACAAATGGAAACCTTTTGACATCTGAAGGCTTCATGCATGCATGCAAGGTTTTAAAATCTGGATTGAAATCTCTCTCTCCTGATTAAATCCAATTGTTTTTTTGTTTGTTTTGGGTTTTGTTTGTTTTGGGGGTTTTTTTTTGGTTTTTTGGTTTTGTTTTTTGTGGGTTTTTTTTTGCCAGGTCATTCTGCTTCGGAGAAAGCCAGACAGTTTCCTCGGGAACCAAGCCAGCAAACTTGGAGTCATTGTCTTAAAGCCTTATGCAACAGTGCATTCTGGCCACAGTGTCCCCTCCAGGGCCCTCCTGCTGGGACTCTACTTGACAGCAGCCTGGGCATCTGGAAGAATTCAGGGGCCTTTTCTGCTACCCAGTTCATTACCCTGGAGGGGCCAGGACCTGGAAAAAGAAGGAACCACTATTTCCATCCAAAGAGCTCCTTGCCAAAGTGCAAATCAGTTCACTGGAATCACGGGTTGTTGGAATTATAATTTTTTTCCAGTAAGAAGAAGATGGCTTGGCTTAACTGATTTTTACAGCATGGTCATAGCAAAATTTGACTAAAGGCAAAAATAAAAGGGATCTGTGGTTATTTGTATTTTAACTTAACGTCAGTCTGGTTCTTGCTGGAACTTTCCCCATCCACATGATCCCAGCAAGTGCTACACGTGGAATTTTGGGAAATGGAGCAGGGCATGTGATTTGTCTCATTCATTCCTCTTTACCCCAAATATACAGACTCAGTAATTACAAGAGCATCAGTAACACCTCTTATGCAGCACTTCCTACGTGGCAGGCGCTCTTGATATCGACTCATTTAATTGAAGTAACATAACCAATAAAATGTCTAAGTACACTTTTATCACCTTTTTCAGATGACTAAATTCCAGCACAGAATGGTTAAGTAACTTGCCCAAGGTCACACAGCTAGTGAGTAGAAATGCCAGGATTTGTGCACGTGAATAATCACCAGGTTATACTATATGTCTTCATCTATGAAAGCTGCCAAGGATCATCACCAAGAATGAATTTTAATTTTCTGCCACGAATAGTGAAGTCCTTCATCTGGCTATCTGATGGGACTGATGTCTTTTGGTCCTCCTTAAAGACATTTATCCATTTACTCATTCATCCAATACCCCTACTATACACAAGTCACTGTGCTTAGAGTCAGGGATACAAAGATGCCTGAGGACAATTTTAAAGTCAACTGGGAAAGTCAGGCCCATATTCCAAGGGCTATGTCATCAGTTCAAAATCCTACTGAAGCACAGAAGCCCGGGAGACCGTTTGCCAAGGGAAAGAGACTTTTACATAGTGAATGATCATTTAACCAAGTCTAACACAGGATGAGAAACATGGACTGGTGGTTTCATAGCCATATTAGGATCGTGCTCCTATTCTCCAGTAAGAAAAGGCTGCATTTTCTGAATTCTTTGCAAGGGATTTCTTTAGATTAACCAAGCTTTCAGAAAAGCTTGGTGAGAGAGGTGATGGTTTTCATGGTTTTGTGTTTTGCTTTTTTGCATGGGTCTCAATTGCTTTTTTTTTTCCAGCAACTTCCCAAATATTACGAGTGTCCCTATAACATCGCTACCTTGACACATAAAATAAGCCCGCATCTGTGTATTCTCTGACCCTCAACTAGTAGACAAATTCCTGATACTCTTTAAATAGTTCTATGTATTTAAATCCCTGTCAATCAGATCATTGACAGGAAAGAGTATCTGCCATCCAAGAACCCAATAAAATTGTCCAGAATTCAGAAAAAGAAACCTGTTTCCATTTGCTATGATCTCAGGATAACTAAAAACTGCACACTCATACATGCAGTTAATTTGTCCTTTTGTCCCTAATACAAGGACAAAAGCATATGCTACAGAATACTGTATAGGTTTTTCTAGAATCACAGACACCATGTCTTATATGGGATCCAGGGAATCTTGGGTGAACCTAGGCAGATTTCACAACAGAAATTAAACCAAAGCATCAACCGAAAACATGAGACAGTGACTATATATCAGAAGTTTTAAGAATGCAACGTATGGGTAACCTTCAAGGCTCTTTGCTGCCTGATACTGTATACACAACTGGGTATGTATACTCAAATGTACATTTTCTAGGAGGGATTTTTATCAAAAATCTCAGAATGAACTATATTCCCTTTCACTCCTCTTCGTCAGTGAAACCGCTAAAACCATTAAGCCAAGAGGTTTCACTGGTTGGAAAGAAACTGAAACGGGGTCCCCATTGTTTCAGAATTATTACATATAGTTACGCCTGGTTGACTATATAATAAAATGTACACACAAATTCCCTATTTAAAGGCCTCTTTGGTATGGTTTTTTAAATAACTGGACTCAATGGAGTCAACCGTGACCTAAGAGGAATTAAGAATCCCACCGTTGACACCAGCCAAGACGCTGTCTGGACTGTGGGATACAAGGCCATCCGGTCCTGGGGTAACAGAACAACACTTAGTAGCTGTTACTCCCTTCGTTGGTCACTGTGCTTAATACTTATGCATCATGTTTAACTTTTCAAAGTCTGATTCTTTTGTGCTCAGTTTACCAACTGACCTAAATAAGTAAGGTAAGGAAGAAAAACTGATCCCAGAACACGTGTTCTGAAGAGCCTTTAATTTTTTAGCTACCTCAAAGGCCAAGTGAAATTTTCTAAGTGTATGCCCTGTTCCGAGATTTCAACTTACACCTACAGACATCCTAGACCTTCACGGGAAGCCATACAACTTAGCAAAAAGTCATCTGAGGGGATGCCTGGGTGGCTCAGTCATTAAGCGTCTGCCTTCGGCTCAGCTCATGATCCCAGGGTCCTGGGATCGAGCCCCGCATCAGGCTCCCTGCTCGGCAGGAAGCCTGCTTCTCCCACTACCATTCCTTCTGCTTGTGTTCCCTCTCTCGCTGTGTTTCTCTCTGTCAAATAAATAAAATCTTTAAAAAAAAAAAAAAAAAAAGGTCATCTGAGTCCAGTCTCCGGCCCCAGGCCCAGTCTCCCAGCTCTGCCTCCATCAACGATGTTCCTTTGAGCTCATTACTCAGCCTAAGTCATTGTCTCCTTGTAACATGAAGTAACCCTTCCCAGGTTCTTAAGAGTAAATGAGATAAGAGAAAAAAACCAACTTACTGGCACCACCTCACATTCACAGCACAACCTTCTGTATCAAAGCACTTTGCTCTAACCTTTGTCAGATTCCGTCTTGTTATGCACATTAGCTGCTGTTTGGACTCTGTCGTGGGAACCTTTACTCCAAGACAGCTGTACAATATAAGAATGTCAAATGGGGAGCACCAATGGAATCACAGAGACGTGTGCATTTGTTAATGCAAAGGACTCAAGTAGAGGCTGAGGTCCAAAAACCAACCAAAGTCAACGTTCTTGGAGGAAACAGTTGTCTATTGCTTAGAGTCTAGATAACAGTCCATCAGCTCTGGCTCATCGGCCAAATCTGGCCTGCCCTTGTCCTGCACAGCTCATGAATACAGCCACATCCCATCACCGCACATTGTCTATGACCAAAATGCAAAATCCTGTACTATCTGTCCATTTACTAGAGAAGTTGCTGACCTCTGCCTTAAACCAGCAGTCTACAAGAGAAGTGTGATGTGCTTTTAAGTTTTAAATCTTATGTAATGTGTATTACATAAATCATGTAATTTTAAATTTTCTAGTAGCTTTTTTAAAAAGGAATTATTTTAACGTTGTCATTAATCCAACATATTTTTTAATTTAAATTTATTTATTTGACAGAGAGAGAGAGATCACAAATAGGCAGAGAGGCAGGCAGAGAGAGAGAAGGGGAAGCAGGCTCCCCGCTGAGCCAAGATCCCGATGCGGGGCTCCATCCCAGGACCCTGAGATCATGACCTGAGCAGAAGGCAGAGGCTTTAACCCACTGAGCCACCCAAGCACCCCTTTAATCCAACACATTTAAAAGCATTACAAATTAATGACTTTTCTTTTTCCCCATACTAAGTCTTGGAAATCCCTTGTGGGTCTTATACTTCTCTAACACATCAGGTTGGACTAGCCACATCTCCAAGGCTCAGTAGCCACTGGTGACATACTACTACTGATCTAAAGGTCCCAAGGACAGGGGCACCTAGGTGGTCCAGTTGGGTAAGCTTCCAACTCCGGGTTCTGGCCCAGGTTGTGATCTCAGGGTCCTGGGATCAAGCCCCATATCCGGCCCCATGCTCTGTGGGGAGTCTGCTTGAGATTCTTTCTCTCCCTTGCCCTCTGCCCCTCCCACCTGTGCTGTCTAGCGCTCTCAAATAATATCTTTAAAAAATAAAGGTCCTGAGGAGGACAGAAGTGGCACATATTGCAGGGAGCACTGGATGTTGTACATAAACAATGAATCTTGGAACACTGCATCAAAAAGTAATGATACGTTTTATGGGGACTAACATAACACAGTAAAATTTTTTTTCAAAAAAGTGGCTATGTTGTCAGGCTTTGTCCAGGTCACTGATACACACACACACAATTACCTCTGGGAACCCTGCCAGGCAATGGGTAAGGGGAGACAAATCAGAGAACATAAACCAGGTAAGATAAAGAGCAGGCAAGTTAGAGCATGTGGGAGGGAGAAGGATGGGGGGAAATGATAGCCCCAGAAGATGAAGCCACCCAGAGCCACAACGAGCGAGTGTGTATGCACAGCTGGAATTTAATAAAATTAAATGTCACTCTCACATTTGTTATACACCCTCAGAAACGCCTTAGCTCTTCCAAGGCAAAAACCACATTATATTCGTGTCGTACATGACCGTGGCATCTACCACGGGGCTTGCCCCTTAGCTTGGCCTTCAGATACATTAAAGCTCAAACTCAGCCACAGACTGGTGCTAAGTAGGTAAAGAATTATTGTCTGCGTGAGTCACTAAAAATAGAGTAGGAAACCATTTCTCTGGTGCTGCTAATAGTGTCGGTCTCCCCAGGATACTTAGGGTTTAATAAGGATCAGAATCTGAAACTTAAAGAAACAAAGTTTCATTGAGAAACACCAAGAATTGTTCTATTAACAGAAAGTCATTGCTTTTCTTTTGTTAGTGTGTTTTATAGGGGAGAGGGGCAGGAAGAGCTTCTCAGGGCACCCATTTATACCCTTTCCCATCATTAACATAGGAAACGTTGGGGCGCCTGGGTGGCTCAGTCACTAGGCAACCGCCTTCGGCTCAGGTCATGATCCCAGGGTCCTCAGATCAAGCCCCGCATCGGGCTCCCTGCTCGGCGGGAAGCCTGCTTCTCCCTCTCCCTCTGCGGCTCCTCCTGCTTGTGTTCCCTCTCTTGCTGTCTGTCTCTGTTAAATAAATAAATAAAATCTTTAAAAACAAAACAAAACATAGGCAATGTTACAAAGCAAGCTAGTACAAAGGTACTTATAGGCCAACTCAGTCAATTTCTGCCCCCAACCGTGAGTTCCCCAAGTAGACTTGGTCCCGATTGCTCGTGATCTTACTCTGGGCAGGTTAGGGCCCTGATGGGCACAGTTTTCAAGACAGCAAAACCCCAAACCAGACAGAAACAGAGGACAACTCAAGGCGACAGCCGAGCTCCAAAGACGGAAGGGTTGCCAACACAGCTTTGCCATTCCTCCAACCTTGCCCCAAAGCACATATTTCTCTTTTGGCTTTTGGGTTGTCTTTCTTTTACATTTGCAAGATAAACTTCAGATTGCTCACATCACAGGAAAGTATTTATGGTGAAACAGAGAGAAAATGGGTTGACTATTTTCCGGTCTGACTAGGTTTCTGAGCCACCACTCTACCGGTGTCATCTTGCTCAATTTCCCCAACTCTGACATGGGGAATAAAGTTCTTTCACGGAATCTGACAGGCTAGTGGACCCCTCTAGCATGGGGGTGTTCAGATCAGGGCAGGAAAGAACTCTGTTCCTCATGGTGAGGATTAATTTAGCTACATTGTGATAGGAGATGAACTCTATTCAGAATCTGATGGTTCTGGGTCAACCTCACTGGTCCAACGGGTTGAGTAAGAGAATTCTTCCGTCTACTGCCTTGAGTCAGTAGATTGTGGGAGGCTGAGTAATGGACCACAAAAGATGTCCACGCCCTTCTCCCAGAACTTGCAAGTATATTGGTGTACAGGGCAGAAGGAACTTTGCTGATGTGATGACGTTAAGGATCTGGAGAAGGGTAGATTTCCCTGAATTTTGCCAGTGAAGTCAATGTAATCACAGTGGGCCTCGTAAAAGCAGGAGGATCGGAGAGAGATGTGCTAATGGAAAGAGAGAGAGAGAGTTGCTACACTGCTGGGTCTGAAGACAGAAAGGAGACCTGTGAGCCAAGAAATCCAGGCAGCTGCTGGAAGCTAGGAAAAGCAAGGGAACAGATTCTCCTCTGGAGCCTCCAGAAAGAACATGACCCTGCCAACCGATTTTAGGATTTTTGACCTCCAGAACTGCAAGAGAATCAGTATGTGCTTTGGAAGGCCGTTAAGTTGGTGGTCACTTGATGGGGCACCTGGGTGGCTCAGTGGGTTAAAGCCTCTGCCTTTGGCTCAGGTCATGATCTCAGGGTCCTGGGATCAAGCCCCGCATTGGCTCTCTGCTCAGCGAGGAGCCTGCTTCACCCTCTTTCTCTGCCTGCCTCTCTGCCTACTTGTGATCTGTCAAATAAATAAATAAAATCTTAAGAAAAAAGTTGGTGGTCACTTGTAACAGCAATAAGAAACTCATACATAAACATTATATGTATACGTTTACATTTGAAAAATAATTTAAAAATCAGATTTCAATGTCACATTTTATTAGTCCTTTCAAGCAGTTCAAGTATCCCAAAAGCAGTGCGTTCCTTTGGGAATTTAAAAAAAAAAAAAAAAAAAAAAGCCTGCTAGCTATAAGCTACCATCTTTGACAAATTAAAAAAAATGAAACTAGCATTTGAGCACAGAAGGTTCAAGTAAGTACCGTTAGCAAACAGGGCAGAGTCCAAGAAGGAAAAGGACACAGCCAACAGAGGGAACCTGAGCCTCCCATCTGGAAATTAACTGGAACTAGCACTGTCTGCCCCTCTCCCCTGGGAGTTTGGCCGGTCATAGGTACCTCGTCGACCATCCTAACAGCCTTCCAGGGTCACACTATTGATCGGTAAATGGTGGGACCAGGAGTTGAACCAAAGCAGGTCTAACTCCAACATTCCAACTATCAATGTTCTACCCACCTGCTTCCCATGTATTTTCAACAACAGTATTCGTCCACGTCCATTACCCCAGCCTCTCCCTGGTGCAAATCCTGATGATGCACACATCGGATTAGGATCAGGTACTTATTAGCTTGTGCCTGTCTCCCTTCCCCGGCCATGCTTAAGTGTGCTGCCTCTCCCTCCTTGTGTTGTCTTTGCTCTTTCACTTTGGCGGGCTAACGGGCTGGTCCCCATTGTCACCCCGTTGTGTGGGGGGAGGTGGAGGGCACCTTCCTTCCGTGAGAGGGCTGGAGTGTGCTCTCCCTCCAGGAGGGCCCTACAAGTGCCACACGTGGCCAGGAAAAGGCCAGCCTGGGTCTTTGTTTTACTCTCCTGTTGTACTGTCCAAGAGTACACACTATTCCTCAGGAAAACAGCTTAAGACTGTTGGATTAATGAACCTAGTAATAAGAGAATGAAAATAAATCATATTTCCCTTTTAAAATTCAAAAGGAGAGGGGCGCCTGGGTGGCTCAGTGGGTTAAAGCCTCTGCCTTCGGCTCAGGTCATGGTCTCAGGGTCCTGGGATCGAACCCTGCATCGGGCTCTCTACTCGGCAGGAAGCCTGCTTCCCCCCCTCTCTCTGCCTGCCTCTCTGCCTACTTGTGATCTCTGGCAAATAAATAAATAAAACCTTTAAAAAAAAGTAAAATTCAAAAGGCGAACAAATCCGTACTAACTTTATCAAAGACTGATTCATCTCTTTTTGTAAAAGCTGTAATTACTTATAGCCAACAGACATCTCCTTCGTCTCCAAGTTACAATTTGATCATTAAGGTAGCGTCTCCGTACCGAATACTCAAATTGCAGTCAACACAGATGCTTTAATTATGTGCAGATACCTTCGACTGCTCATTTCTTGGCTTACGTAGTCTATGCAAAATGAAAAAGCATGTTAAAATCAGAAGATCTCATTCCCCCTTTGCAGAGGCATCATCCCTGCCACAAAAACAAAAATGAAACAAACACACCTTGTTTATCATTCCGTGGGGAAGAGACCTGCTAACTGTAGAAAACCATGGAAACTCTAAGGAACTGCAGAAAGAAGTGCCATCTTCCAGACTATAACAAACACATGTGAACATGTGTCTAAAATTACACTTAAATAAGTTGTAAATGTTTTTATTCGCATTAGAAACTCTTCCAGAATTCTTAAGATGCCCACATTGCAAAGACCCTCATCAAAAATTCAGCTGGGCCTTTTGAATGTCCTTCTAAGGTTGGGTTTTCCCTTTGCAGCAAAGCTTACAAATTGTTTCCTTTAATTCAGACTGAATGAGATTCCGCTGACCTACTTTCAGATTCACAAGAAGGAATGTGGCTATCTTGCCCAGTGCCTTTCTCTTTATGATGTTACTTATCTACTGCTACGTAACAAATTACCCCAAATAGAACAGTTTCCCACAACAATATACAGTTATTGTTCAATGTCTCTGTAGGTCAGGAATTGGGGAGCAGTTTGGTTGGGTGGCTTTGGCTCAAGATCTCTCGTGAGGCTGTCATCCTGATATCAGCCAGAGCTGCAGTGTGTGCTTCTAGGGCTCCTCACTGCCTGAGCTCCTTGCCCTGTTCACCTCTTCACGGGGCTGTTCATGTGTCCCTCTAACATGGCAGCTGGCCTTTTCCACAATGCCTGATTCAGGTGAAAGCAAGATGGAAGCCACAGTATCATTTACACCCTGGCCTTGGAAGTCACCCTTATTTTCTTTGGGTTATGCCTATCAATTCTATTTTGTGTGAGGGAACCACACGAGGCTAAGAATGCCAGGAGGCAGGGACCATTGGGGGCCACCATCTTGAAGGCTAATTACCCCAACTATAAGATTCTGAGCCAACTCCAGATCCCCTCGTTGGCTACGGCTGCCATAACAAAGTTCCACAGACTGGATGGCTCAAACCAACGTTTGTTTCCTCATAGCTCCGCAGGCTAGAAGTTTGAGATCAAAGTGTCAATGGGATGAGTTTTTCTATAAACCTCTCTCTCCTTGGTTTGTAGATGGTGGTCTTCTCCCTGTGGGTTCACATAGTCTTCTGAGTCTGTGTCCGAATCTTTTATTAAGACATCACTTGTATCAGGTTAGGTCCAGCCTATTATGATGTCATTTTACCTCTTTCAACACTAGATCCCAACTACAATTGCATTCTGAGGTACTGAGGGAAGGCTTCAACAGACACATTCGGGTGACACATAATTCATACCTAACACCCTGGTATGCACCTCCTTCACAGCAGGGATCCTTTGTCCTTGGACTTGTAAAATCAAGTATTCAAAGCGCTTACTCAGAAACTGCCTAGTGAAGAGGTAACTATTTCCTACCTATTTATATGGAAGCCACAGGCATTCAGGAGACAGTTGGGAAGATGGGGACAGCAAATGCCCTAGAATGGAGTTCTCTCCATCTGATCTGGCCCCTGACTACCTCTCAACGCAATTCCTTCCCATTTTGCTTGTTCACTCCATTCCCTCCTCCTTGCTCCTGTAATAGGACAGACTCATTGCCATGCAGGACTTTTGCCCACGCTATTCTCTGAGGAATGTTCTGCTATATTGTTGCACGGCTTGTTTACTCATTTATTCAGGACTCTGCTCAAACGGCTCCTTTTCAAAGAGACCTTCCCTGACCACTCTTTTCACTCTTCCTCCTTTCTCCCCAGTTAGCCTCCAAACTTTTACTCTGATTTTTTTTTTTATCAAAGCACAGATCACTATTTGAAACGGTCCATTTCTACTTCTTTATTACCACTCACACTAACCACTGAGATCCATAATAATTGGAACTTTATCTTGTTCACTATGTATCCCCAGAGCCTAGTACATAGTATATATTAGACAAGCAATATATTTATATGTTGAAGAAGTGAATAAATAACAATTAGGTTAGTCTGGGCAACCAGACTAGTAGATGAGCCAGAGAAAGATGAAGGCAGGTGGTATCTATGTTGTAGGATTTACATCTTCCAGGGTTTCTGGTCAGTAATAGGCTTTTTTTTTTTTTTTTTTTTTTGCTTTAATTTCAGCAAACTGCTTTAATCACATTGGAAATTCCAAGTACATGTTTTTCTTAGACGTGTGACTGAGATTTAGGTTATTACACAATGCTGAACAATCAAATACACCAACGGCTGCCAATCTAGCTAGGTTTCCCAGAAATTCTCCAAAACTCAGGTTCCTATATTTGCAAAGAGCTCTCTGATGATGCATACAGACATCTGTACATTATCCAAAACTCAACCATAAAAGTAAAAAATAATTCTCTGCTCTAACAAGGCATTACATACACCAAAGATCAAGCTTGCAAAATGCTTCATGATTTCCTTTCTTACTGTGTATTTCTTACCTGAAAATCAAATTATGGGCCTGTAAAATACTTTTTACATATCATGATGTAACAAAAGTTTAAATGGCTCAGCAACTCTCTCTGGTATACAGATGCATTAAGATAAGCTAATAGGCACAACCTACAAAAAATTTCCAGAGACACAGAAATTATCTGTCTCCATTCTTGTATTTGTTATGTATTGGGTGTTCCTTAGCCGGGATTATGAGGACCTGATTTCTAGTGTTAGAGTCACAAGTATGGGTGGAGTGTGGTAAGGCATTTAAATTCTCTGGACATTAGTTTCCTCATCTATAAATCTATAAGTCAAGGAGTGACTGTCTAATGTGTATTGTTTCTTTTGATTCTAAAGCCCTATCATTTACTTCTCCTTAGCCTCTCCCTTTCATTTCCCCCTTTTCTTATAAATAAAAATACAAGGCAGCTGGACACATTTAGGAATAGCAGTGGCTTATAATAATCTGATTTCAGTTAAGAATCAAAAGATTGTTATTTATTCATTTCTCCTTGACTGCTCTTTCCAAATCTCTGGAGAATCATCTAGGGATGAATTAAGTTATGACCTTTCAGGTCATCAAGGGTCACACACACACCTCTGTTCACTATTCAGACTGAAAGATATAATGCACCACTCTGCTGACATCTGTTAAAATAAACGCAGGTGGCATTCAATTAACTATGATGACTTTCATAATTTGACCTCTCCACATACAAGACACCCTGGTCACAAACATTAAGTCCCCTCAGGACAGAGACAGGAGAATGTGTGTCTTATGTAACAGTTATCTAACTAGGATGCTCAAGAAATGTTCACAATAAGTTGGTGAGTTTCTCACTACATTTTTATGTACAACTTATTTTCATGTTTTGAGACAAAAATTAAATAAAATCCATACATAAAGTTGTTGAAGAGGCACCTGGGTCACTCAGTCAGTTAACTGTCTGCCTTCGGCTCAGGTCCTGATCTCAGGGTACTGGGATCGAGTCTCACGTTGGGCTCTCTGCTCAGCGGGGGTCTGCTTCTCCCTCTCACTCTGCTTTTCCCACCTGCTTGTCCTCCCTCCACCCAAGTAAATAAATAAAATCTTTAAAAAAAAAAAGTTGCTAAAGGTTGAAATATTTGGATTCTGAGCTATACAAGAAATAGGTACAATTAGGCTGTGTGGTTTTGACGCAATGTAATTCATTATATTTATGGTCTTGTTAGTATACTCGTAAATCAAATATTCTTTATTTTTATCTGAATGAGGTGATAGTATCAGCATAGTTCTAGAGCATATCCAATAGGGCTTCCACAAATATTTCCCTTTTGAGGTTTTCAATACTCTTTCTTTATCTAGGCACATCATTTCAAAAACTTCCTTTATTTTCTTACAGGGCTGCTGGGGGTGGGGGGAGTGTGTGGACAGCAAGAGAAAGCCCACTTTTTATACTTCTATTTAATAGGTGGTCTGGAAGATGAATTCCATTTTAAATTCTTCAGGCATTCCTGATAACATTTAAATTTTTTTGGTAATTTGACCCCATTTTCGACATAAACATGAATCTTCTGAGCAAAAGATTGGAAGGCTCTCAAAAAGTGATTGGCAGATTTTTCACCTTCATATTCCCCCTCAGAATACTTGTCAAGTACCTATCAAATTTTATATCTATCAAATTTTTAATGGCTCATTGCAATGAAGGATTAGCAGATATTCAACATGTTTTTCATGGTACCATCTCTGCATTCCCATAACGCAGCTGAATGAAGGAAAAAAGCAGTAATAGCACTTAATTATTGGGATGTCCATTTTCTCCTCAGTAAATCTACTTTTATTTTATCACACATGGATCAAAAACAATGGCTGCCACCAAAGATGATGCCTGATATTTTGGTAAGTAAGCCTGGCCGTTCTCCACGTACCATTCCCTAACTCAAGTGCAATGGTGATCATCTCTCCATATCCAAGTACTACACAATGATGAAAGTTTTTTTCAACGCCACCACAGGAAAGATGTTGAAAGTGAAATGAGCCTCTGGGGTCCATCATTCTTGTGTGGAGCCCTCCATCAATTTTAGCCACCTCCCTCCTGTCTCTCTCCGATCTCCATTCTCCTCAGGGCCCAGTGCTCCAGTATGTGTGGACTTAGGATGAAATGAAGGTACTACAAAGATAAAATTGGGCCTATACATCTTTCTTCTTCAGGAGCCATTTACTTATCCACTCAATGTATCTCTCCTCAGTAGAACTTTAAGCAATGAGCCCTATCCAAAAGTTGTCAAGAAAACTTAGAAAAATGGAGACCTTAAAAAAAAAAAAAAAAAAAGAAAAGAAAAATGGAGATCTTTTTGGTGCTATTCAAAAATCACATTACACAAACTGTCATCTACTCTTCAACACAGAAAGGTATTTGGGCTTTCTCCCTCCCTCATAGTTCAAGAATATTGATACTACTTTTGAAAAACATTTTTTGAAAAACCGCAAACTAAGAGGCATCAATATCCTGTTTGATAGGGCCCTCTACTAATTCTACCTGTGATCATCACAATACGAAGTGGTACAAAAGATCTCAGACTGGAATATTCCAGTAGTGTTTATTATTGTTTTAGATCAAATGTACTAGTCTTCTTGGGATGGCCTTCCCTGCCTCCTTCCCTTGAAGAAAAAAATTTAAAAACCCAGTGATAAAACTACAATGTGGAATTTTTAACATTTTAAGCAGTAAAATTTAGCAACATTAATACATTTTTATAGAGAGCATTCCCTATGCCAGAACAAATCAGGTTTACTACAATTATTGGTATGTTTTGAACAATTTCTTACAGATAAACATTTCAAAATGCACATCTCTTGCAATTAAAGTATATTTAGCATACTTTTCAATTGCTAAAATATCAAGCTACATTCACTATAGTTCAACGTCCCATGGGAAAATATATA
This sequence comes from Procyon lotor, assembly GCA_028646535.1. Classification (NCBI taxonomy): domain Eukaryota; kingdom Metazoa; phylum Chordata; class Mammalia; order Carnivora; family Procyonidae; genus Procyon; species Procyon lotor. The sequence continues at coordinate 9,478,706 of CM053615.1, forward strand.
TATATTTATATATATATATTATTATATATTATATATTATATTATATAAAATATATATATATATAAAATATATATATATATATATATATAACCATACCGATCCATGAATTTGTCATTCAAAAATCATCAAATGAGCATTTTGAAGTAAATGTCACCTAAAAGTAGCCCCTCACCCCAAAAAAAGGTCAGAACAAAATCACCTTTCTTCATCAGAAGTCACAAATTCCAACAGGGATTACATCAGTTATAGGAGATATTTGCCTGTTTCCTTTGACACAAACTCAGAATATAATTTAAGAGGAAATGTAATATATTCATTCATTCCTTAGCATGGTAATATACCATGCATTTCTTAGAATGAGTAATTTTTTGATGGTCTTTTATTCTTCCTAGTTAAATTGGGATGAGGAAAATACATTTTCATGCAATTTATCGACTCTAAGTCCTTAAGTATACCAAAAACAAAAGTTATACGTTGAAACTATTATATCACCATGACCGAGCCTCATGAATTGGAATTTTCAAAAACTGCTTTGCCTATTTAGATCTTTGTTAGAAGAGGGATTTCATTGTATTTAGAAAATGGAATTAATTAGAGCAGCCTGTTGAATTTATTCACATTTGCTACCTAAGAATTTATTCGCTTGAAAGGTTTCATTCTTTTGTCAGGGATTAACTGAAGAGAACTTTGTAGGATCTAAATATAGCTTAGGGGAATAATTTAGTGCATCTTGAAATTCATGACATAAATGTAAAGTGTCTCTCCCACTGGTATCGGATGAGTCCTACATCCACATACCAGTTTTTGCACCTGTTTCAGATTCTTTATCAAAATTTTGTTTTGTAAATTTAAAAGTAATTTTATAGGACCCCGAGTCATTATTTTGATTTTTAAGGAAAATTTTGTTATTGTTAGAATCTTCAAAATGACAATGAAGACAGATTGGCCAGATTACTACTTACTGGAGGACAGGATTAGGTCATATTCATCTTTCCATCCCTTGCCCCCCACTTACCGGAGTGAGCAATAAACATGAGCTGTCTTCAGTGAGTGACAGAATAAACACACTGTCAATCTAGCCTTGACTATTGGCCAATGGGAGACATTATTACCACCATCTGGCCTTCCTTATTAGTTTGACGTCCTATATCCAAGTCTACAGTGATTCTAACACATAATTCATGCAAGTGTCAACACAGCTTTAAATGTTTGCATTAAATACCCAGCATCAAACAACAACCTATGTATCTTTTCTTGTTTGGAGCAAAGAAAGACATTTGAAAACAATTTCTGTGTTTAACACTTACACAAAAACAATTTTAGTGTTTCAAGTCAATTTGGAAAAGAGGAAGAACAAGAAGGGGAGAGAAAAACACCATTATTCTGGGAGAAAAGCACAAAGAAACAGAAGTCTGTGGACTACCCATTGCAGGATTAGTCTGCTAAAAAGAATTCATAGAGTGGTATCTAGGTCATGCCAGGAATAAAATTTTAATTGAACTGTTTTGGCTTCGAGAATACCCAATTTTTTTATGTTGAAAACTCCCTATAATGTGGATTTTGCTTTATGAGTTCATTATTAGAACTTTTCTGAACATTATGTCCTTTTTCAAATATTTTTCTTTCCAAAGACAAAAAGCTTTTAAAATGCTGAGTTATTGGCTTCTAAAACAAATGCAAATGGAGGACAATACTTCAAAATTGCCACTTCTTTGTAGGGTATAAAGTTAACAGCAGGATACATCACTTCACCTAAATGCAAAGTCCTTCCAGTAGACCTTGAACCTCAGGTAATCACACATTTGGCCACTTCCCATGTCACACCTTTAAAATTAACATCTTCTCCAGGGGTAAGATGGCAAAGCTATTAGAGCTCTTCTTGTTCCTGCTCTTTGTAGCTCCTTTCTCTACAGCTCTGGTGGCCTTAACTGTAGCTGGCCAAAAATTGAATTGGTTCAACACTTCAAAAATAATTCTCCATTGAAATCAGGGTTTGTCTAACAATTTTTTTTATAGATTGTATTGGAACTCAATTATGTAACAGAGCAACACTTCATAAGCTTGCAGATCTGACACACTATGAAACCTAAACTCATCTTGCAAAGCAACAGAAATGCTGCCATAAAGCTGACATACGCACACTCACTTTAAAATTAAAGGCTGAAGACACAGACTTTGCACTCTGTGCTCGATGTGGATGGTTGTTGATTCTAAGTGTTGTTGGATACAAATCTCTCATGTGACTTTCCTGAGGACCTTCATTTCATCAGATACACTGCGGTACTGCTCGTTTCTCCAGTGGACACACTGTGTCAGAAGGACTAAGACAGAGCAGAGTCACCGCCCTCACCCACAGGGGATACATTCCAGGACTCCCAGGAGATGCCTAAAACCCAGCACAGTATCAAAGCCCATGAATGATTTTTTCCTACACATACATGCCTGCTGGAAAATGTAACTGATAAGTTAGGCAAGTAAGAGATTAACAATAACATAGAACAGTCCTAACAATATGCTGTCCTAAGTTATGTAAATGCTCTCTCTCTCCCTCTCGCTCTCTCGCAGAGTATCTTATTGCATTCGCCCTTGTGATAATAGATGACAGAGCGCCCAAGCGATCAGATGAAGGGGGGTGAATGCTGTAAGCTCTGTGACACAGCATTAACATTACCACTGACCTTCTGACGTTAGTCTGTGTGGGAAGGGGAATGTTGGTTTCCGGACCACTCGTGACAGGGGGTAACTGAAATCACACGGGAAGTGAAGCCACAGATAAGGGGAAGTACCTGATTGCTTTGGGAAGGAAACGTGAAGACAGAAACATCTCGCACGTTTGCATATGGGTCACCTTGGGAAATCACTGCTTCTCAAGAGCTCAGAGTTTAACTTTTTATGTAGCAAATAGATGTGGAAAGCAGTATTTCATGCATCAACTTCTGTTTTCCTTCAGCGGCACGAGGTCCCGGGCTCTGCACCGAGCATGGCTCCAGACCAGATGCCTCAGAGAAACCAGGCACCTCCAGCTCAGGTCACTAAGCCTTCAGATGCAGTTCCTTCTGCAAAAATGACCACATGCTCCGCAAGACGACTTTCAGCCCAAAGAAGCTGATTCTGTCTGCAGTTAGCTGTGGAAATGTCTGATTCCCGGCAGCCAAACACACCCTCCATAAGCACAGAGCACGGCTCTGGAAAGTGCAGATCCCTGCTAGGTTGAGCAGGGAAAATGATCTATTCATTTATGCTTGACTTTTGTTAACAGAACATGCCAGGGAAGGAATCTAATAGACACAAGGATTCAACTTAGGCTATCTAAAACTCGGTTTCTAGGGCATTCAATTCAGAACCTGACAAATAATGTATAATTATCACTACTATTACCAGAGCTATTACTGACGCTAATATCGGTGTCACCTTTATAAAGCTGATTGGTACTACTCCTATTTCTATGGCCAGTGCTATTAGGACTACAAGCACCCCTTGCCTGGGTCTTCTGTAAAAACCTTCTCACTGATTTCTCTACCTCTCTTCTTGCCCTTTTATCATCCATTATTGCCTGCATTACTCTTTATCATCCATTCTCCATCTTGCAACCTGATGGAGCTTTTCAAAGTGTGAATTAGAACCTATCACCCCCTCTGCTTTAAGCCTTCCAATGAGTGCCCATTAGGTCAAAGTAAAATGCAAGCTGCTTATCCTATTAAACAAAACACCATCTTCCCCCTGTTTACTGAGCTCATACCACCTCTGGGTAGCTGGAGTGCACTGCCCACTGTGCATGGGCTCCCAGTGCCCTCCTCCTTGCCCCTGCTCTTTCCACTACCTGAAGTTCTCATGCTCTACCCTTCATATGGAGACACCCTACCACTCACTCTTTGGAATATCATTTCCCCACTCTTATTGCCTTGGGCATAATTTGTAACTTTTCTGTTTAAGTCTCAGCTGTCTCTGACAGATGTAAACTTCATGAGGGCAGGAATCCTGTCTGTTTTCATGTAAAATCGCGCTGGACCCATTTTACGTACTTGGGAAAAATATATTGAACAAGTGAATGGAGGAATAAATATGACTACTACTGGGAGCTTATACTTACTGATCGTTTTCTAAGAACGAGACAATGTGCTGCGATTACAGGATAATAACTGATCAATACTACCAGCCTGTAAGGGAGAAAAGTGTTCACGGCAGCAATTTGATAGCCTGTAAGAGATGTAAGGCTTAGGGAAGAAGACAAATGGAGACCCACACATTCTGAGTCTCAATTCTCAAAAGTTATAAACACACTAATAACCATTACATAAAACAGGCTCTCTAATCTTCTCTTGGCAATATACTTCCATAACAACACATATAATCAGGCTTGAATTCCCCAGATTCCACAACAGGGACATAGAGACATAGAAACAGGTCATTCTGGATGCCACCCCCCCCCCAGTCCCCTTCCCTTATCTCTCACCCCGGCTGGGTCCCACCCTGGGAGGGACAGCGTGTGCACAGTCTGGAAATCCTAACCCACATGTCTAGGCTCAGTCCACACCGCACCAAACAGCCATCCCTGGAGAACAGTCTGTTCCCCGGGAGGGGCCATGGCAAGACAGGCTGAGCAAACCAGCCTGGCAGGGTCCTGAGAGTGCATATGAGGTCATCTGGGCAGAGGGTCTCAGGAATCCAGAGTTGTTCTAGAAGGGGAGGAACTGGCTCCAGGGAAGCACATCCCCTTAGCAGCAGAAACTCTTCCTCTTGTGAACGAGGGCATCACCTGAACAGAGCTCTTCAAAGCAGCAGCCCCCCTTTACCTGACTCTAAAAATCAAAGACTCAAAAGTTTGCATCTCTGAAGAGCGAGTAACAGAGTCTTTTGGAGCCATTCAGATTCCAGGACTCATGCTTTTGACCCCTCTGACAACCTCGTTCACATCCCAGTAAACATGTAAAATGGTATTTGTGATGTCGTTCAAGCCACCCCAAGCTCTGTCATGCTGCCTTGAATGCTAAGAGGATCAAGGTTTAGACACATCAAAAATCCACTTGCAGCAAACCAGCTCATTGAGCACGAGAATGCTGAGCACCACGCTTTACCTTTCCTTGTAAACTATATGAAATTAGAAAGATCACATCAAAACATAAACCAGACTATTTGAGCATGGGTGATTTTATTCCAGCAAGTGTTGTTAAGTTCCTGCTCTGTGCAGAGCACTCAAAATACTAAGCACTTGGGGGAAGTGGAACCAATTTGGCTACAAAGGTAAACAGGATATAGTTACCGTCTTCAAAAGGTATGTCATCCCCTGGGGAAAATGCAGATTAGCCACTGGATACAGTGAAAAGCAGGGTACGTAAAGTGACTTGGCAGCCCTATAAAAATTTGGATTAGGAATACAGAAAATGTTTGGTTAATTCGGACTCAAGAATCAGGAGAAGGATTCTGGGAAAATTCAGATGGCATTCAAAGTAGATCCTGAAAGCTAAGTAGGACTTGAACAGGTCCATGGGGGAGACGCCCAGAGGGGATGGAACAGAGGGAGCACAGCCATGACCCATGACCGTGGCAGCGATCGCTAATCACCGCTCAGTCCAAAGTGGGACTGACTAATCCAAGACTATTTGGTGAGAAGAGTTTGGAAAAATGGTCTGTGTCAAACCGAGGAAGATTCTGAACAAAATCCGAAGGTATCTGAATTTTATCTTTAAGTCA
>CM053615.1:9484896-9506189 GCA_028646535.1 Procyon lotor
CTTTTTCCCTTATCAAGATGGTAAGCTCCATCAGGCAAGGAGCAGGCTGGTCTTAATCACCTCCATGCGCCCAGCACCTGCACAGCGCCTGACACAGAGTACTTTCTCAATCGGTGCTGGTGGAAATGATCAATAAATACATTGGAGCAGAGGGTCTGCCACAGACAAAAGCAGGACCCCGAAAGCGAAGGTGAGCGATCTACCCATGTGCTAAAGATCTACCCTGGCTACTTGTAACCCTGTGAGATTAACTCACATCAGGGAAGAGGCCAACGAGGCAGCAACAATTCAAGACACAAGAGACAAACGAGAGGTGAAGTTCAACAGTGACAGGACACAATCTGAATGACTGTTACTGAGAATCCATCAACACCCTGAGATTCTAGGGCATCAGGAAAAGCTTGGCCACCTACTTCCTCAATTCATCTACTCCTAACACGCTCTCCATTTTGTTTACCTATTTGGTCTTCTCTAATCAATTTCCACAGGACAGCGTCCTGCCCATCACGGTCCACGTCCAGTATGTGGCGTGCAGAATGCACTCGGTAGTTAACGACCGAATCAATTCTGCAGGCGGGGGTTTAGGAAAACACATTTTCTAACAGTCACGGTGATGTTCTCTCCATTTCTCTGCACTCTAAGCTGGCCACATGTGCTTTTCCTATTGTTTCAGAATTTGTCTGATTCCCGAGCTCCCTTATTATTCCCTGTCGAAGTCCTGGCAAGGACAGGAAACCGTCACGTTCCAGCAGATGTGAACACCCACAACAGTAAGGTCTAGCTACAAGTGACAGTGCCCGTTTTCCAGAGGGTCACTTTCCCCAGGGGTTGGAAGTGTGACGCCAAAGCACTACCAAGTCTCTGTGCATTTATGTTTGAAACTTCAAGGAGAGTTGTGATTTTTTAGAAGTGTGTTGTTTGGAAACATCTGTTAGTACCAACTGTATAGGAATTCAAAACCAAAACTAGCGGCATGCTCTTTCCGGTTTGGGGCTCAGCAGCAGGAGAACCTAAAATCACCAGATTCGTTCTTACCCGAGGACTATTACGGCCTTGCCTGCCATCCTCTGTGAAGGACACCATCAGGCTCCGACTGTGGCTGACGTGACCACATACCCTCAGGTCACCAAGCGTTCACAGCTAAGGAGACTGGACGACCAACACTGCCGGTGACCCTCGGCTTGTAAGAATGTCTCCCCCACTCCGCCCAGGGCACCGCCAGATGGTAGCTCCCCAACCCCACTGACTAGCTCAGTCTCACGGCCAGGGAACTCTCTCCTCTGGTCTTCCCCAGGCTTCTACATTCTGACCACTCCTCTTTTAAGTACAACTCTTTTCTTAGAAATTCTATCTACTCCCACACTTTCCACACTTTTCAAATGTCTGTACATTGTTATTTCGGAGCTTCTGGGTACAGAAAATCCAGTGACTTAAGTTTAACTTTACTTCCAACTCTTCCTTCTTATAAAAAAAGTGTGTAAGGGAGAAAACCATGAAACTACCCCCTTTCACAGGAGGCAACAGCTGAAGATGGAGTTCTTGTGTTGCTTCAAGTATTGACTTCTTAATGTCCTAGTTTTGAGGGGAGACTATCTCTGAGTCAATGCTTCTGCACCTCAAGGCCGAATCAATCGCATCATTCCACTTGGCAGGTTCTGCCTCCCACTTGGCTGATAGGTAGGGCATCTGTGAACCCCAAAATTCCTAATTATAGGACTCACGCTTTTCTGTAGTTACCACCAATAAATAAGGAAAACTGAACTTATGGACCCCGAAACACTCTCTTCAGTTAAGGAGGACAAAGTTATTCAGGAAACGTGCCAGATTTTGTACTTTCCCATAGTCAATTTCGATTTTGCAGGTTAAAGACTAATGTGCTCTGTATTACTTGGGGCATACATTTCTGAACTCAGCTGGGAAATCAAAGAATATTCACTCCAGGAAATGCTGTAAAACCTAGATTAGTTATTATGCAAGAACTGTGAATTAAGTCTGGATTTTGTATGGCCCTTAAAATGCATCTAAAAGTTGCTTTGGACAAAATTCTAATAAGTTAGAAAGCTTTAGTTCCCACATAATATTCTTAATTTCCCTTTTGTTTAACATCAGCAAACAGAAACAGTGAATTCAGAGGCAGATCTGCCCAAAGTAGGACAGAAGAGGAAACCTAGTTGCGTTTACACGGTTGCGTATTTGGTAAGAGTTTGAATATTTTGTGTTCTTTCTAAAAGGGGGACTCTCAACTGTATAAGCTTTCAGCCCCACTGAACTCATACCTAATTCTGCCTGGGTATCATTCATCTGAGAATTCAAAATAATTCGTTTTTCCAGACCTGCTCTTCAATTCACCTGCATACTTATGATCGTCCACTAGAGGGCCCTAGCTACACAAGGTAAAGAGAGCCTCTGTGTCTCTTACTCTCTCTGTTCCTTTCTGCACACCCTGACAAGCCAGGGAAGCACTGAGCAAACAGGGAAACTCTCAGAACTGAAAAGCTGCCTATTAGCTCAGAGCGCTTCCATCAAGAGACTGATGTGGCAGAAAGGTCCTGCTCTGCCCGGCAGCTGCCAACCTTGTACTTGGCAAACTCGGAGGGAAGCAACAAGGCCCAGCATGCCCTTCTGGTTCAACGAAGTTGAATGAAAGGCCATTTCATCCCAGGGCTACTCAGTCAAAAATCAAATAATGCCGACGCTGTTTGGTCCAAGCCACTCAAGTGCTCAGACATCACACGAGGCTTTCTTTGCTGAAAACAAGGGCCCCCCAGCCCCACCGGGACCAGCTTCTGCACACATTTAGCTTGCTCCTGCGGTTTCTGTGGCCTCACTTCCCAGCTGGGCTTTGCATCAAATTTCAAACTCAAGCCTCGCAGACTCCTGCCACATAGACTTCCTTTGACAATCACTCCGCAGGTGCCAATTAACCTATTATGTCCTGTAATTTCAAAAGAGGAATAGACCCATTTTACAGAAGCAAGAAGATTTCTCATTTGTATCTGGTTGTAACCTTCCTCCCAAGTCCTTATCTCTTCCAATGCTTACTTCCTCCCATGCGAAAAGCCTCGTTTCAGAAGAGTAACATTTCCAGATACCTGGGAGCCACAAGGTCAACGGCTTCAGAGGAGAAGGTAATGAGAAAAGTGTAAATAGTGTCTCCTACGTTCCTCAGAATCCCTTCTCATGAGCTCCCCACAGAAGGCAGCGAAGTGAGGTAGCCACCGATACTCTGTAATGAGACTGTCATCAGATCAGAAATAGGAGTTTTCTAACTTCCCAACCAACTTGTTGATAAATCATGATTAACAGTTCAGGAAACTCACATTAGACAATAGTAATTCAAACTAAGCTGAGCCAAGGGAGGGCATGTAATTTATTCAGATTTCCAATCTGTTTATTGCAAGCAGCCAGAATCTCGCTGTGATCTGCCCTTCATGGACAAAGCTCACTCTGCAGATCTGTCTTTCACGGACAGGGAAAATATCTCTTCCCAGAGAATCCAGTCCATGAATGCATTTATCCTTTATCACTTCACTCATCAAACCAGCTCTCTCGGTTGCTGGAGCCCAAAGCAGTTACGAGGCATGTGGAAGGCGAGGCCAGGAGAAGACACTTCCTGGCATCAGTAGCTTGAGCAAAAGAACAAGCAGCTCACAGGGGAGAAGACGAAAGAGAAGTCAACGCGGTAAATTCTATTCCATTCCCCCGGGAATACTGATAATACAAATTACACATCAAACAACGTAGCTCTGTCCGGCTTCTCAGATTTCATCTAGTTCTGCTCTACGCCTCGTTATGTTCCAGCTACACTGGCTTTCTTCCGGTTTTAAAAATGCCGGCCTCTTTCCCCCTCTTCTGCTTCTCTCACATAGGGAACATGCCTGGCTTCTCATCATTTCAAGCTCAAAGACCACCTCTTCTCAACGCCTTCTCTGACTGCCAGAGCCCAAGTGGTCCTTCCCCTCTGACACCCCTCACGACTCCATCCCACTCACCACCATTTATAACCCTTTTTCATTTACTTGCTCATTTTCCTGTGTCTCTTAAGCCCCTACAATTCCAAGGGACTAGGTCTTCCTATCTCTTGCTTACTGATACGCAGAACCCTGAAGCCTAGAACTTTTAAGTGGGTTTTTTTTTTCTCCTTTGGTATTCGGTGAATACTTGTTAAATGAATCAACGAGGGATAAGATTTTCTCAAAAGCTTTATATTAAATAATTAACCAAAGAAAAGTATATCAGGAAATCCATCTTTTGGGAATTTATGTCTCATTTGAGAAATATAGAGTGTAAGGAAAAGATACCTGGATGTATTGCATAAATGCCAAGAGGGATAATTACATATATAGGTGTTCAGGGAAGAAACAATGATTTGCCCTTCCTTACTGTGTCGGGAACCTTGGAATATATACCAAAATGCTATGGTGACTGCAGAACAAAGAGATTTTTACACTGGCCATCACTACAGGGTTGGTGCACATGCTTTACCTGATATAGGGTATAGAGAAAACCATCTGGATACAAAAATCCCCATGTGGAGCACCTGGATGGCTCAGTCAGTTAAGCGGCTGCCTTTGGCTCAGGTCATGATCCCAGGGTCCTGGGATCGAGCCCCGCATCGGGCGCTCTGCTCAGCGGGGAGCCTGCTTCCCTCTCTCTGCCTGCTGCTCTGCCTACTTGTGATCTCTCTGTCAAATAAATAAATAAAATGTTTGGAAAAAAAATCCACATGTGCTTTTGGTAATAGATATTTTATGAATGCTCAGCAACTTTAGAAAAGTAGGAATAGGACACATGTAGGTTCTCAGTTTGGAGGGGAATGTAGAGAGAAAGGTCTGCAAAATTCTACTTCTGGACTTGGAGACACAACAAGGCTAAAATTACAGAATCATGGAATGTGGGGTCATTTCCTCAGAAAAATGAGATCCAGCCTAATACTCTACTCTAGCCATACACTATGTACCCAACTCAATAAGCTCTTATTTCTTATAGCGGTTCTAAGAGACAGATGCATTTATTATTTTCATTAAACCCATTTAGCAAACGAGAGCAGAATAGTTATGCAAGGCACCCAGTGTCACATACATTATGAGAGCTGGCACTGGACCTCCAGATACAGGTCCTATAGGCAAGGTCACAGTTCTGAGAAATCAGCACCCTGTTTGCCCAGACATTTTCAAGTATTGCCCAAGACAGATACTGACAGCCCTGCACTTTACCTTCCTGCAGGAGACTACACCTAGGCCAGTCTTCTCTTTGAGTCCAATCCTACAGGGTTTATTATTAAAGGGGTTTATTCTTTGTTGACTGGATGGAAATTTCCTAACATGTGCTGCATCCTTAAAGAGAACCGTTTTTTTCTCCCCCTTAGTTTTCCTTGCTCTAAATCTGATATTTTACTGAAATTGTGCCATTGAACGAAGAGATACCTTAAAGACTGGAGAAGACACATTGGTACAGGAACAAGTTCTAAATCCACAATGCAGTCCATAGTGTGTGCTATTTTCTATATGTAGAGCCAAAATTGTTTCATTATTAACAAAATTAAAATTTACTGGTACTATTTATCCAAGCAGTAAATTGTTTCATGTATATTTGTATCTATCTACACATGTATGTACACATATACAGACACATGTATACATATACAAAGCCAAAACTCAGGCTCATCTACACATAACAGGGTTATCTATGCACATATGGTTTCCAATAGTATGACACACTAGTTTTAAACACACACACAAACATACACACACACACAGACAACACACTGCAATACAGAACTAAAAATGATGGATTAAAAAATAATTTTAATGCAGGGCTGAGAAGGTAGATAAATAAAGAAAAATTTTTGGAAGACAGAAATGGCAAGAAAGAATGAATCCCAACAGGTAAAACATCACAGAAGTCAGTGTTTACTCCAGGAGTATTGGTCCATCCACAGCCACCCAGATGCTGGTTTTGTCCAGGTTGCATGAGCAGAAAATAGGGGGAAAAAAAGCTTAAGGCCCAAGTAGATGGAAAGCCAGACAGAAGACCTGCATACGTGAAGCCAGGATCCCCTAAACGTCTGAGTTGGAAAAATCTCCTAGAGAGAGTGACATTGGATGTGATGCCCTCTTGATCTTCACTCAAGACAGGGATGGTAAGAAACTTTCTCCCAGAGATTTTCTGACCCCCGGTCCAGTTGTGTTTTGGGAGAACACAATTTGTACAACCTAAGTGGCTCACTGATCCCTAACGTACACATTTAAAGACCTAATGGATGGGTAAGTGTCTTTTGTACCACATACAAAGCAAACCCGAATCCTCTCTGGAGGAGCACTGTGAAACCAAGCCTCAAATAATCTCCACAAGTTGTAAGCTCATATGAAAAAAATTCACACAACATGTAAGCAGACAGTAGGCTAGAGTCAGCAGAAAATGCAAATTGTGGGATCAGCCCTACAAAACCCACAAATATCTAGTATCTATAAATGCTTTAAATGGATAAATATACAAAGTATATACCAAAGTATATAAAAGGGAAAGAGACCAAAAATGGACCAGAAAGTTTCAAAAACGAAAGCAACAAACTTCTAGAGAAAAAACTTCTAATAGAAATCACAACCTTAGTGAGCTTAACAGATTAGGTACAAATGAAGAAAAATGTGAACTTAACTAGATTTTAAGAAATTATTGTAATGTAGCACTGAGAGGCAAAATGTAAAAGAGGCTAAAAGAGAACAAACATGAGAAAGTACCACATAGATTTAATCAAAATTTGCCAAGAGGAGGACAGAAAAAATGGAACAGATACTTGAAATACTTGAAGAGATACTGATTTTATGTTTCTAATACATGGATATATGCATTTAAAAAGTTCAAGATATCCTATGAACAAATAAAGCAAAGTCCCTATTAAATATGTCATGGTGAAATTTCAGAGCACCAAAAACAAGAAAAAGATCATTAAAATGGCAACAAGATGTACAAATGAAAGGATTATCATTTTCATTTACGTTGAATGAATTTTTCCATCAGCAAGAGTGGAAACCAGTAGTTGGAATGGTACTTTCAAAATACGGAGAGAAAAGGTCCACCAAGAATTTTACGTCCAGTAGAACAAACATAGAACAAAGATGTTTTCAGATCAATAGGAAGAGTTCAGAGTCAAAAGACACTTTAAAGGCCCTTTAAAGGTTGTAGGTCAGAAAAAAGAAAATGTTCCCCAAAGGAATATGTAAGATTCAAGAAATTAACAAGGGAAATTTGCAAACATGTGAGTAAAACTGCGGAGAACAAAAATAATACATGCTTTATTTGTAGAATTAAAAGAATCAAAATACAGTTGAAATCCAGTATTATTATACAAATCAGGAAAAAAAAAAACAATACAAGTAAAGTCATTCTAAAATCCTTACATTATTTGAGAGGATGGTAAACTATGCACAAACATTCTGGGGAAAAAAAAAGTTCACTATTAAAGAATAGTAAACATAAATGTGTTAGAAATGAAGGCAAATGTATTAGAAATACCCAATGCAAATCAATCAGATTTATTAAAAAAAAGATTAAATCCAAGTATGTGCTGTTTCAAACACACAAAAAATTATAAGAAAATGGTAGTAAAAGATATATTAGCCAAAAACTACCTGAATCAACCTAGAGTATATACCATTACTAATCATAAAAGATTCCAAAGTCAAACATCTTAGCAGAGATATGAGTATATCACTATTTATAAATTGCTTAATTTACCAAGAATGTATCTGCTCCAAATTTCTATGCCCCTAATAACCTCAAAGATACACAAAGGAAAAATTAAATATAAGAAAAAAATGACAAATCTGCCATCATAGTAAGAAGTTCTCATATACCTCAATAATTGGTATTATAATTATATTATATATATATAATATATATATATACAATATAACTGAAAGCATAAACAGAAAAGAGAAAATAGAAAACAAAAATCAAAAAATTAGTGAAGTCAACATTTAATAGCTAATAAAATTAAGTAATCTCAAAAAGGATTTTTTTTTTTTAAAAGGCACAGGTAATATTGTACTAAAAGTAACTTTTTAAAAGAACATTACAAACTACAACATAAAGAAAGTGGAAAGGACAATGTCCTGGAACGTGTAAATGACTAGAACAGACTCAAAAAAAGAAAATTTGAATAATTCTAACATTTTAAAAATTAAGTCAATTGTTAAAAATCTTTCAAGGAAATATCATACCCAGACCATTTTGTAAGCAAATTCTACAAATCCTGAAGGAACCAATAACCACAATATACTACCATTATTCTTAACAGAAAAGGAGAAAACAAAGGCCACGTAACTGAATCTAACCTTGACACTAAAACCAGATAAGCAGATAGGAGGAAAGCAAAATATCAGGCCAAACCTAATTATAAATATATATATATATATATGAATATTATGAATGAAATAAGAAAATAAATACATATATAATATATATTATATATAACAGTATATTTTAATTTTATTTTATAATAAAGTTATAGTTTTATATATTTTATACAGTTTTATAATTTATATGTATTTATAAAATTTTATAGTTAAATTATAATTAATTATATATTATATATAATATAGTATATATATTTAACTAGAATAGCATGCCTAACACAGCAATGCATACAAAAGATTAAAATATATCATGACCATACTGGTTTTAATCTCAAGAATATAAAGTTCACTGAATACTGGAAATCAGAACTGTAACTCATCATATTAATAGTTCAAAGGAAGAAAATCTATATACTTGTATCAATTTATTTAGTAAAATCACACTCTAAAATTCAGCAAAAGTTTCTAATAATCTTTTTCCTATAAATTTTTTAAAAACTAGGACTCAAAGAACCTTATCTTAAAACAGCTATCTACAAAAACAGAGTGAACATCTTATTCAATGCTAAAGTAGTGAAATCATTTTGTTTGAATTTACACATTACCTTTGATTTTGGAATCAGTGCACTAAGTTAAGAAGAAAGGTAACGTACAAATGGTTTGTAAATGAATAAGCAACATTTTCATTATTCATGGATGACACTGTATATGCAGGAAGATAAGCATTCGCAAATTACTACAGCTAATAAAAGTAGTAAATTACTTTTCGATAGACCTTAGAAATTCAATTTTAAAATATATTGTTTATAAATATAAAGAAAAAAGGTTCCTGAGGATAATTCTAATATAAATATGAGCAAATCCTTTATGTAGAAACTATAAATTTTTTTATTCAAAGATACTGAAAGATAGCTAACTAAATGAAGGCATATACTGTGTCTATAGAGAAAAATACCCCGTGTTATAAAGTTATTGGCCCCCTCTGCCACATTGACTTATACTTTCAACGCAATTCCAATAGGATGCTTTACAGGACCTGAGAGATTAATACTAAACATTTTTGTGTACGAGTAAAAGGGTCAAGAAATGATGAAATTACTTGTCCTACCAATTATTAAATTTTATTCTAAAGCTAACTCAATTTTAAAACTATGATATTGTCTCAGGAACAAATCAGTCAATCAAACAGGACAGTCAAAGCTCAGCAAAAGACTTGGGTATATATGAAGACTGGATATAGCACAGACTGGGTAATGTACATCTGTGGGCAATGGATACATTTTTCAGTAAGTTATGCTGGAATAATTACACATTCATATCCAAAACAACACAAAATTGATTCCTTCCTCGGAATATACAAAAATCTACTCAAGGACTTACATTAAGGGTTTCTGAAAACATGTAGGAGATTCCCTTTGGCATCAAAATGGAAAATGTTTTACAAACCAATTCCAAAAGCAAAAGGGAAAATATTGATAAATTCAACTGCACTAGCTGTAAAACTTCTGTTTATAAAGATGAACCATGACATGACAATCCAAAAACTGGGATTAGACATTTGTTGAACATGTGACAGACATAACCGTGTACAGAATATGTAAGAGGGGTTTCTATCAGTCAGTATGAAATACCCACAATCCAAGAGAAAACAAACCTGAACATTTCCTAGAAGAGAAAATGGGAGTGACGAATAAGCGTAGAAAAGAATCTCGGTTTCTTTAGTAAGCAAGGAAATGCAAATCAAAATCTTGAGGAGATACCATTTCGCCCCTGCCAGCCTGGCAAAACTTAATAAACCTGACAATCTTCTTGACAACATTCAGAAAGATAGAAAGCTTCATGAATTTTCATTTCCAACAGGAGGAAAATGTAAATTGATACCACCACTTCCGAGAACAAGTAGAGTTCGATTTAAGAATATCCCATGACAGAGTAATACTGATTCGAAGTATAAACCTTTTAAAAAAAAAAAAAAAACCTGGGTTTTTTAAAGGTTTATACTGGCGCCTGGGTGGCTCAGTCGTTAAGCATCTGCCTTCGGCCCAGGTCAGATCCCAGGGTCCTGGGATCGAGCCCCGCATCGGGCTCTCTGCTCGGCAGGAAGCCTGCTTCTCCCACTACCATTCCCTCTGCTTGTGTTCCCTCTCTCGCTGGGTTTCTCTCTGTCAAATAAATAAAATCTTAAAAAAAAAAAAAAAAAAAAACACACACCAAAAAACTCTTGCAAATGTTTTCTAGCAGGCCTAAGAAATTATCCACAGCAACACTGTTCATAATAGTAAAAACCTGTCAACAATTCAAATACCCATCAGCAAGAGGAAGTAAATTGTGACTTATTAACACGACGGAATTCTGTACTGAAGTGAGTGTTACTACATCGCAGTTACATGCATCAGCAGGGATGAATCTCCAACACAGAACCTCAAGTGAAAATGCACATCCCCAAGTATGTACAATATGGTCCTATTTTTCTAGGAAATGAACAAAAATAGGCAAAAATAAACGCAAGTTGCTTAGGGATATCAAGAAAAGCAAGGGAATATTACTAAGCTCAATGCAATCCCCTCTGTAAGTGGAGGGGAGCATACAAGGAGTATCAGTGGACCTGAACATGTTCTATTTGTGTAACTTGGAGAGGAGGAAATAGATGTTCATTTAATTGTCTTTCTTAAAACCATACATAAACTCTTGTTGCACACTTTTGTATGTATGCTCTGTTTCATAATACTTTTCTATATATACAATTGTCTCAGTAATATAGGTACCTGAAGAGGAGGCTTCCTAATTCATTCCGCAAGTAACATGAAATTCAGAAGGTTAGAATGGGAGTTAGATATGGAAAGTCAGATAATCATGGTCAGTACTTTTAAAGTTTGGGAATAAAGATTTAAAATATTAAAAAGTTGAAGCTGGGGCGCCTGGGTGGCTCAGTCGTTGGGCGTCTGCCTTCGGCTCAGGTCATGATCCCAGAGTCCTGGATCGAGCCCCGCATCGGGCTCCTTGCTCGGCAGGAAGCCTGCTTCTCCCGCTACCATTCCCTCTGCTTGTGTTCCCTCTCTCGCTGTGTTTCTCTCTGTCAAATAAAATCTTTTAAAAAAAGAAAAAAAAGTTGAAGCTGACCAAGGGGAATATTATAGAATGAGAACTCACGCCCAATGGTTAATCTTAAAATTAGTGGGGGGAGGGGATAAATTAGCTATAAAAACAATTTTAAATGATTATAGGATAGTGAATTAGCTTTATCATGGGACCACAATTTGTTGTGGTTTCCTTCTTTTTAAAAAGGGATTAAAAGGAATTTTATTTAAAAGGGATTATATTTATTATATTTATTATATGAAATACAAAAATATATCTACTGTCTCCTTAAACTTGAAGGCTGGTTATAATCCTCTACAGAACAAGGGGGCTATAGCAAGAAAAATCCTTGGACCAAAGGCCCTAAGATCCAGCCTCCAGTCCTGACTCTGCTTCTCTGCAGTCTCCAGATTTTAAAAGAGTCTCTTGAGCCTCTTCGCTGGGACCTCTGAGGTGTTAACAATGGGAAAATGTGGCAGTGGCCTAGAAAGACTCCGAAATGCTAAGGACAGACCCTCAGCATCTTCCACATGCTAAGCACTGAACTTGCGTGCTTTATGCATAAATTCTCTTTCAATCTTCAAAACAAGCCTGGGAGGCAGGTCCTCTCAGGCTGTTAAGCAAAACTGCATTCAGTTCTTAAACAGTGAAACAGAAATAATTCCTCTGTACCACTGAACAAGACCTGCATGGTCCTTCCACCTATGCAACTTTAAGTTCTAGGAGGAGGACGGAAAAATGAACACAAACATAACATTCAGAGAGAACGTGTTGGAGGCTACTTTTACCGAGGGTGATGGAGGATTGTCTTTCTGAGGTCACACTTGACTCAGAACAGAATGAAGAAACCAGGCTAACAAAGAATATTGCCAGCAAAAGAAACATCAAATACAAAAAAACAGGGAAGAACAAGCTTCGTGCGTCTGGTTAGCTAGTTAGGAAAACAAAAGCACTGGGAATGAAGCACATGAAATTAGAGAGGCAGGTACTGATGGTGAAGGTCACGGTTAGGTGTTTGGATTTTATTCTAATGCTCTGGGGTCCTACGCAATAATCTGATGTAGGTGTTTTTTTGTTTTCATTTTTTTTTTCTTTAAGGTTTATTTATTTCAGAGAGAAAGCAGGAGAGACTGGGCGGGGCTTGGGGGTGGAGACAAGGGAGAGGGAAAGCAGGCTACCCACCCCCGCCGAAGGGGGAGCCTGACACGGGGCTGGATCACCAGGAGGTCATGACAGGAGCCCAAACCAAGCCTCCGCCGCCTAACTGAGGGAGCCACCGGGGCCCGCCCTGATGTAAGGTTTTAAGTTAGCACTCTAGTTGCTACTGATCAAAGGACTAGGTGGCCCGCCAATTGCTGGACAGTTGTCGTAGGATCCCGGGGAAGAGACAGTGATGGCTGGCAGAGGAACGACAGCAACAAGCACCTCTAGAGAATGAATTTGGAGATAGATTTTGAAGGTAGAGGAGCAAGTAACTGGACTGGCCTCCTAAATTTGGGGCCTGACCTACTGGCTAAAGGGTAATGCCATTTACGGGGACAGAAAATACTGGAGAGCAGGTTTAAGGAGAGAAAAACGAACAGTTTGCCAACACCGGATGAGACTCTTCCCATTCATTGCCCACAGCTCCAGAGGAGAAACCTATAGCTTCCTTCAGCAGTCCTCGTCCTCATCGCAGCAGCAGCAACGTTTTCGAGAAGTGATCATGCACCAGGTCCTGGTCCGGACCTGAACCTGAACACGCAGGTGGTGCCATGTCCATTTAATTAACAGCAAAGAAAGCACCGGTTTCTTAACCTGCATCAGGTCTCTAGGGTAAGCAGCAAGAGCAGGGTTTGAATTTTGAATCCAGATAGCCTGGTTCCATTATCTTTACTTTTGACCACTTGACTGCTCAAGGTCATGAACTTGGTTTGAACCATGAACCATGAACAAGGTCATGGTTTGCTTATTAGCACATCCAGAATGCAACTGACCCCTAAATATAATTACAGGTGAATGGTATAGCTCAGCAGACTCAATGAGAAGACCACTAACTCTTGTGGTTTGTTTCTGGAAACATAGCATCAAAACATTTACAGTTGAAATTTATATATAAGCCCTGAGTAGTCAGTCCATGTTACATGAATGAACTATGTCCCCAGAATAAAGTTCCTTCAGGAAACCGAGTCAAATAAATCTACCTTTATTGAAGCATACCTTGAGCCTTTAATGTAGTGTATATTATGAATCTCTAAGAGGACTAGAGGGGGTACTACATGCAGAACTTACTGCATCTAGAAACCCTTAGAGTTTGTTTTTGTTGCTTGCTCATTCAGAAGGACCTCAGGAAGCATCCACAGACCCAGCTGGAGCAATCTAACACATCAGAAAGCTCATGCACCAAGATCAGCCTAGGAGTAGGAGTTTACGGTCCTGTTGATGGTAAAATCGGATCCCCTTAAAGTGTCACGGAACAAGAAAGGAAATCAGAAATAGCCCAATCAAGTGTTTTCTTGCATCAATGAGGACATCCAGGTTCCCAGTCTTAAGTTTGTTCGCTAGCAGTATGCTTAATAACGGTCTTTGACTAAGCTTGAGACATCACCTCCTTATTTTTAGTTCTGCTTTTCTCAGTATTGGAAATTCAGAACCTAAACAGATGCCCCATCACTACTTGGCCAGGGCCCAGGAGCAGACGGCAGGTAGCGACACAGGCAAGACCTTCTAATGTCACATCTACGGTGTCTCTCCACTTTTCTCTAGCTCAAACAGGCCTCCTTCAGAGAACTTGCGTCATTAGGCAAATGTGCTTTCACCTGCAGAATAAATTTAAGTATTTTTATAGAACCCTCCCTTTTAAGGAAAAAAGAGGACACAGAATCAGAAAAGCAAGATGGGAACAAGAACCATTTCAAATTAGAGCCCACACTGTCCTAGTTTCCTAGGAAAGGCAAACAGCACGGTATTGTATTCCTCCCACTTCCACGAATGTAATACCACATAAATATTTGCCCAATGAAAAGGAATAAAAACACTACTGGATTTGAATTCTTAAGGTCTTCCTTGAACCCCCAAAATTTTTCTACTCAAGACAAGTACTTCCTAACACATACCCTCTGAATGATGAAAATCACTGATATGCTTGCAGAGGAAAGGAAAGGCTGCTGAGACCCAAGAGGGTCATCCTTTGAGTTTCCACATTGCCACTAAACCAGCTGAAATAACCTTAAGTGAGTCAACAGGTACGAGGACTTTAAGGAGGTTCCACCCCTAGCATGGAGCCCAACATAGGGCTGAAACCAAGGTCTTGAAACTAAGACCTTAGCTGAGATCAAGAGTTGGGTGCTTAACCGAATGAGCCACCCTGGCGCCCCAAAAAACACTAGGACTCTTAAGACTACTGGCATTCTCAGATTCTAAGTGGGACGAGTTTTGATTCAGATGTTAATTTTACAGGCAAAAAGCATGTATTTAATCACCAAAACTTGACTGAACATCATGTACCATGTAATATGCCACGTGCCAGTACATGCTAATTTCATTTCAGCAATTTTCTTAATGCCTGTTAGGTACTAATATTATCCCAATCTGATAAAGGAGGACAAGGAAACTTAGAAATCCTACAAGAATGACAAGATTCCCTCATTTTGAGATGGGCAGATGGATTAAGGACATCACACGCCAACCTTGCCATGCAGTTTGGGTTTTATACTACAGACCAGAGATGTGCAAGCTTTGACACATTTAATTTCAGCAATTTTTCTTCCAATGAAACTCTAGGTCAAAAGACCTAACAATTCTCTTTGTTAAAAAAAAAAACTGACATTTATGTCCTAAAATCTTAGTAACCATTTGAAAAATATACATCTATCAAAAGTCAAAGTACCATTTTTTATTTCACCCTTAGCAGCCATGTTACCTAGAAATGGGATGGGCGTGGCTGGGCACCATGTACCTTCAGACTTTAAGTCAGGCTGACCAGGGCCACCTTTGTTTTACATTGTTTTTGTTCTACATTGTTACATGAGATATTGGCTTTTAACCACAGCAGCCATTAAAAACCCAGCTTTGTAAAATAGGACAACATCAAAAGGAATGTAGCCAATCTAATGCAGAAACAAAACTACCTCAAAGCTGGTACTGAGCACGTTCAGCCGATAGATTGCTTTGTATCACCTACACACTTAAAATATCCCGCAGTGTCCTACAGAGCCCACGTGAGTTCACGGCAGTGCCTGGGGTGCCTTAGCACACAGTTTGGGAACCACAGCTCTCACCAGTGAGGAATTCTAAAAAAGATCTGAAACAGGAGAATGACATGATCCAGACTTACATTCTAAAAACATCCCCTTGGCAGCTGCCTGGACAAAGGATGGAGGTGCCAAGACTGGAGACAAAGGGAAGAGTTCAGAAATGGCTTCAGCATTTCAGGAGTCAATTCTGGGTATTATCAAACCACTGTAGAGCCCTGCCAACAGGCTCTCGAATGAGATCCTCATGGTAAAGAATAACTTTAGGAAAAAAGTCACTCAAAACACATTATCAGAACATAAATAACGGTAAGGAGGAGAGGAAATAAAAGAGGATGTGAGCTGAAGCTATTTAATGGTATCCTTGTGTAATATGCAATCCTTTTATTGATACAAACCATTCCTATTGCATGGGGGTACTTAACAGCTGTTGAATAACAGTCACCAGCCCTGTCAACCCTTAAGATTTTGACAATTGTTAGGGCAAAGGGACTTGCTCAAGGTCTCACAAAAGTTAGGAAAAAAAGCAAACCAAGAATGTCATCAGCCATCCCCAATTAACATTATGTAACATTAGGTTTACGGGTACATAAGAAATACAGGAGTTTTGAAAAATATACCATAGTTCTATAAAATCTTTGGGGAAACCTAGATGAATGGCATCTGGAAGGTCTTTATAGCATCTTTACAACTCATCTATAAATCTAAAATTATATGAAAATGAAAGTTTAAAAAGTACAAAAAAATATAAAATGGGGAAGGTAAGAAAAAGAGCAGGGAAGAAGAATAAAAAACGGAGGGGGGGCTAGGACCCAGGAGAGAGAAAAAAGAATGAAAAGGAAGGAGGGAAAGAAGGAAGATTAGGGGACTGGATAAACTCTTCCAGTTTGCCAACGACATCACCATTGAACTCCTAGTTTTAGTGTGAAATTTGCTTCTCAGTTCTCAGAAAAATCAACCACGACTTCCCATGTAGGAAGCTGTTAGAGTTGAAAAACAAATCTGGTATTTCCACCGGGTGGCTCAGACGGCAAGCCACCCCTCGAATGGTCTTGCACATATTTATAAACATGGAAGTGGAAAAAACAACTGTGAAAACATAACCACTAAAAAGAATCTAGGCACAGGGGCAAAGATCATTCAAGTTTAAATAGAAATATTAGACTACAATGTGACAGAGACAAAACAGGATAAAAATTCAGAGGAAAGGCTCATTTATATGGGAGAGATTTGGTAGCAATCTTTCTAGGAAAGTCTAACAAAATTAGCAAGGCAGCTGTCCCATCAGCCTCCATGTGCTATTTCCCATACAGATAGAGGAAATGGATTTTCTAATTGAAAATTATCCCTCTCTGTGCTTGAAGCTATACGGAAGAAGGACATCATTGATACTGTCCTTCATTTCACGGCTCATAAAAGGAACTCTGTAACAATAAAATATTATTAATCTTAAGTCAACCAAAAGAACAGTATCTTACATGTTAGCTTTATAAAAATTTACATATATTCTCACGGGTGGTCACAACACACTTTCCAAATGCATGAGGCTGAGAGCTGGTTTTAGTGGCACAGTCACGGACGCCCAGAACCAGAAAGCCTCTTAATGGGCTAGCAAATTATTTAATTGGGTTCTTTCTCCATTCGGTTGTAAAGTATGCACATTTCTGAGCTCACACAACGTCTCCTTACTGCATTCCTAATGATTCTAGTTTGTCCAAATATAGAGTGTAGAGTGAGGGTCTGAGTCTTACTCACTTAATCAAAACTTACCACAAGCAACCCTTTCAGCTAAGTAAACTAAAATTTCAGTTAAACTGAAATGACTACCTGAATGATGAATGTGGGAAGGCTTTTGTTTCTATGTTTCTCCTTAAAGGATACTGATATAAAGTTGATATAAGAAATAGCAGAGAGGATCACAGAGGAAGGGACGGAAAACTGAATGGGAAGAAATCCTAGAGAACCCAACCATGAGAGACTCTTAACTCCAGGAAACAAGCCGAGGGTTGTGGAAATGGAGGTGGGGGCGGGGGGGTTACATGGGTGACGAGCATTTAAGGAGGGCACGTGATGCGATGAGCACTGGGTGTTCTACGCAACTAATGAATCACTGGACACTACATCTGAAACTAATGACATACTATATGGGCACTAATTGAATTTAAATAAAAATTAGAAAGTTTTAAATGAAATTCTGAATCAGGAATTTTCTCACACTACCTAATGTAGAATTTTTAACTCAAAGTCAGTCTTTACAATATAAAAGTTTATTAAGAAAATCCCTGACAAAAAAAGAAAAAAAGAAAATCCCTGATAGTTTTCCAAATTCTGTAATTAATTCCTAGATGATATAATTCAAAGACCATTTTTTTTCCTTATGAAGTGGGAAAAAAAGAAGAACCTAAAGCCAATGATGCCCACCCCCAAAAGATATGTGGGATTTCAGAACTTAGAATGATACCTGCTCCTCAATCATGTTCTCAGGATCAGATTGGGGCTCTCAATCAAGCCTTAAATAGCACCTTGAAATCAATTTAATATGATTACTATGTATTCAATAGCTAGTATGTACTGGATCCCACACTACTCAACACGAGCTCCGTTCCACCAAGCTTCCAGGCCATCCCCAAATGAGTATGTATAAAACCTCCTACCTATACAGTATTTTAAAATACAAGAAATATAGGGGGGAAACAGTATACCTGTCCTCAGGGAAGGGTCTCACAGCAGCATGTGCCAAAAACATTTTAGTTCTATGTGGACATCTGATTGCACATAAGACGTAGTGGTGAGTTTTGGTTTTTTTTTTTTTTTTTGAAAATGTAAAAGAAATCTTTCTCTTTCTTAAATAATTCTCAGGAGAGAAAACTGATGCTTTACATGCGGATTCCTGTTATTCCCACCTCCCAAGAGTAAGGGAATTCGTGCCAAACCATTGTGTTCAATTGTTCCCAAAATCATTTACACTGCATTTTAGAGTCAAAGACTGAGTCCGTATGTAAGAATAAATACTTATATTTTGAGAAATCACCTGCTGTGCATCTGATGGAAAGAGATTATAAAAAGACAATTTTGGTATTTGGCAAGGGGCATAGGAGAGACAGTTTTTAAATTCCAATTCAGCCACATTACAGTATGATGAAACACATGTTTCATTACTGTAAGAACTTCCTACCTAACAGGGACTAAAGAAAACATCATATACGTACGAGCTATGAGTGTAGAGCCTGGCACATGGTAGATGCTTCCTCAATATTAATTCCCTTTATGTTTCTGTGGAAACATGGATTTGCCCTCAAGGGGTTTTCTCAGTAGTTAGAAAATCTGATCAATTATTCTCCCTACCAATTCTGTGTTGAATTAACCTTATTGAAATAGCTT
Source organism: Procyon lotor (assembly GCA_028646535.1). Taxonomy (NCBI): domain Eukaryota; kingdom Metazoa; phylum Chordata; class Mammalia; order Carnivora; family Procyonidae; genus Procyon; species Procyon lotor. The sequence goes on from CM053615.1 coordinate 9,503,945, forward strand.
TTATGTTTATGCCTCCCTCCCCTTATATTCTGAACCATTAGAGGTAATTGCCATAGCTTTGGGAATAACGGAGCAAATTCCAAATGTCTCCATAAAGCAAAACAAAAAAGATGTCCAATTTAGTGTCCAAATCAACTCCTATACAGATTTTTAAATTGTTTTCTATGTAACTGTAGTTTTAAAAATCTACACAGTTAAGAAACTATATTTACTTGGGGCACCTGGGTGGCTGAGTGGGTTAAAGCCTCTACCTTCGACTCAGGTCGTGGTCTCGGGGTCCTGGGATCAAGCCCCGCATCGGGCTCTCTGCTCAATGGGGAGCCTGCTTTCCCCTCTCTCTGCCTGCCTCTCTGCCTACTTGTGATCTCTCTGTAAAATAAATGAATAAAATCTTTAAAAAAAAAAAAAAAAGAAAGAAACTATAGTTACTTAAATCACACAAAATAAAAGTCATTGCAGATAGGGTTTAATAGGTCTGGGATTGTATAAGTTTAATGAATACTAGTAAATATTATTTTGTATTCTCATTACCTACATTTACAGTTAAATTGAAGGGTCAACAGATGATTTGCGTAAATGGGGCTATTTAATATCAAAGTCCAAAAACCTCCAAAATTTTCTATCGAACACCATCAGACAGAACTATCATGCAAGATTTGCAGCACAGAAGCTAATCTGAAATAACAGTATCAGGGAATTCTGCATTTTATTACCTTACTTCTCCTTAACCCTTATCTGCACACCTTGAAGTTGAGGTTTCCTTTGGTTCAAAAGAAAGGCAAAATCCAGCAGAGAAAAATAATACCCTACTTTTGAATTCCAAAATAGGTTCTTAATGTCCATTTCAGAGACAACACTTGTTGAGAACAGAAGCTTTTATTGGTAAAAGCCAGGCATTGTTGACAGGTTGCACGTAGGAGGCCCAATGAGTCAAAGGTGGAAGACTCAGTAGGAATACGATCAATGTCAACTGTAGAATACATAATACCTTTTATTGAAGTGTACTTGACACACAACCTTGTATTAGTTTCAGCGCACACAGTTGTCCAACAATTCCAAACCTTAGACACAATGCTCACCAACTTAAGTGTAGTCCTCATCTGTCACCAGAGAATGTTATTCCCATACTAAGTTCCCCATACTGTACTTTTCATCCCATGACTTACAGTTGGAAGTCTGAAGTTCTTTTTTTTTTTTTTTTTTTTTTTTAAGATTTTATTTATTTGACAGAGAGAAACACAGCGAGAGAGGGAACACAAGCAGAGGGAATGGTAGCGGGAGAAGTAGGCTTCCACCTGAGCAGGGAGCCCGATGCAGGGCTTGATCCCAATACCCTGGGATCATGACCTGAGCCCAAGGCAGATGCTTAACCACTGAGCCACCCAGGCGCCCTGGAAGTCTGTAGTTCTTAATCACCTTCACCTATTCTACATTCTCTCAACACATCCCCAAACTAGAACCAGATTGTTCTGTTTATGGTTTTCTTTTTTTATATTCCACAAATAATATCTTACGGTATTTGTCTTTCTGATTTATTTCACTTATCAGAATACTCTCTAGGTCCATCCATGTCATGGCAAGTGGTAAGATCTCATTCTTTTTTACAGCTGAGTAATATCCCATTGTGTGTGTGTGTGTGTGTGTGTGTGTGTGTGTACACACCGCATCTTTTCACAGTGGTTTAATCAATTCATATTCCCACCAACAGTGGGATTCCCTTTTCTCCACAACTTCACCAACACTTGTTATTTCTTCTCTTTGACACTTGCCATTCTGACTGGTGTGAGATTAGCTCATTGTGGTTCTGACCACATTCATTTCCCTGACAAAAAGATGGTCAATATCACTAATTACATTTCTGTTGGCCTTTCTTTTTTTTTTTTTTTAATATTTTATTTATTTCCAGCTAGGCTCTCACTGAAAATAGAGGGAGAGATAAAAAGCTTCCAGGATAAACAAAAACTGAAAGATTCTGCAAATACCAAACCACCCCTACAGGAAATATTTAAAGGAGTCCTCTAAGCAAAGAGAGAGCCTAACAGACCAGGAAGGAATAGAGACAATGTACAGTTAACAGTCACCTAACAGGCAATAAAATGGCACTAAATTCATATCTGTCAATAGTGACCCTGAATGTAAATGGGCTAAATACCCCAATCAAAAGACACAGAGTATCAGAATGGATAAAAAACAAGACCCATCAATATGCTGTCTACAAGAAACTCATCTTAGACCCAAAGACACC
>CM053615.1:9506689-9550314 GCA_028646535.1 Procyon lotor
AATCCTGCAGCTTGGTCAAAGTCAGAGGTTTTGAGGGACACAACCTGTTTTTCCCCTTGGGTGCACAGTGTCTCCTACTTGAGGAGTCAGAAAAAAGTGGGTCTCGAGGTTCAGGAGGGAGCATGGAGGCCGGGGCAGGACCGGAGCTTTGGAACCCAGTCTACGGGAATCCCGTCAGGCTACGCTGCTCGGGTTTGACCTTGCACAGGCTCTTCGCTGCTCTAGGTGCTGATTTCTCTCTGCTGGGTAACTCAAAGAGCTGTGGCAATGTGTGCAAAGCACGCGGCGGTGTACCTGACACATGGCAGGTGTTTACTAAGCATCATCCATGCCCTGCACTGCCCGAGACCACCTCTCCTTCCCTCAATCTTCCCTTTGGCTCCCGGTGACTCCGGCAAGGGTGAGATCAAGAAGACTCTCGATTCTTTCTAGGAAGCAGACTAGGAATTATACACATCAACACAGTTCGCTCACAAGCACAAGTGAACCACTTTCAGAAATAGCGGCATTACGCCATAAAACGAGTTACTTGCTCTTATGAAGACTGGTGTTGGGGAACAGGAATTTTGCAAAATCTATACATTTGCAGCGGAAGAATTTCCTAAATCAAGCAAAATTATCTTCCCACTCTGTGTAGATCTCTGCTTTCCTCACCTGTCACTGATCTGGCAGCTTCCGCTCCCAATTTCAAACTACAATTTTAAGACAATCAAATTCAGCTATGCTTGCAGCTATTAGATTCACCTGAATGTTCTATCCAGCTCATTTATTAAAGTCAATTTAAGAAAAATACAGTTTAAACAGATTCTGTAAGAAATTAAAGGCATTTAATTAACTAAAACAGGCTATTATCCTGCCATGTTTGAAAATGATTTTTAAAATGTAATCTGCCTTTCCTTATCAACTTCATTTTGTGAAGATTGGAATTTATTTTGCTAATTTAAAAGAATTAAACCCTGCCCTTCTGACATTCACAAATCATAGTCTTATCTATTTAAATAGAAAACATGTGGTCCCTAGTTTATTTGGTCCATAGTCCCTATCATTCTCCTACGGACCCTATATATTGAGGGGGCAAGCAAGAAACTCAATGTTTAGTAACCATATGAACCTAGTTCTATTTTACCTTAATAGTTTAATGCACATAAACGTTTGCCATAGATTTTTATTCTTTTTATTTTTTATTTCATTTTATTTATTTGACAGAGATAAAGAGATCACGAGTAGGCAGAGAGGCAGGCAGACAGAGAGGGGGAAGCAGGCTCCCCGCTGAGCAGAGAGCCTGATGTGGGGCTCGATCCCAAGGACCCTGAGATCATGACCTGAGCCAAAGGCAGAGGCTTAACCCACTGAGCCACCCAGGGACCACTGCCATAGATTTTTAAATACTAAATTGAGTTGCATCTGCCACCCAGATTGAGAAAAAGCTGATCGAATGGGCCTATTAGTGTGGTCAGTTTAAATATTGAATGAACAAGGAGGATCAATACGTGCAAAGTGTGGCAACTGGTAAATTAAAAGCAATATCCTAATAGTTACTTCTTTCTCGTTACTTCATTTGTGGACTCTTCTGCTGAAAACCACATCAGCCGACCCTCTCGAAAACACCCCCATTAATGCAACCTCCTTCTGCCCTTGTTTTAGTCCCTCCCCCTATATTTCAAACTGATCGTGGGCACAACATCGTGAGAAAGAATTACCCATAATTCTGCAGGTGAATCCAAGCTCATCACCCGAGTCCTTAAAAAAAAACCTTTCTGGCTGAGTTAAGAGCCAGAGAGGGGTCGCAGGGAACAGCACCCTACTGCCTTTGAAGACATCAGAAGGAGGGCACAGGCCAAGGAGAGCAGGGTGGACCTTCAGAAGCCAGCAAGGGCAAAGAAAAGGATTCTCCCCGCAGAGCCTCCAGAAAAGAATCCCTCTTTGTCGACACTGTGAGGCCCACATAGGACTGACCTACAGAAGCTGGAGAGATTACATTTTTATTGGTTTAAGCCACTGTGGGACTGTGTTATGACAGCAGAAGGAAACGGATACAATCGACAAGAATAAGTCACATTTTAAAGGAAAAAAAATCTTGTGGGCCAAGTGATTGCTGTGCTTTTCAGATGCACTGGGCCATCTACAGCGTTATGACTGCACTTTTAAAGGCTGTTTTTGGTTGGGGTTTTTTTTTTTCCTATTAAGACCATTTGTGTATATTGAATCCTCACCTTTTGGAAGCATGAAAGAATCCGAGGTTCGACATGAGCCATTTTCCCTGTGTGTTTGTGTTTTGTTTTGTTTTTAAGAAAGGGAGGAAGATGGAAGGCAGAGCATCAGAAGGGCAAAGGGAGAGGAAGAGGGAGAGAACATGAAGCAGGTTCCATGCCCAGGGCAGAGCTTGATGTGGGGCACAGCCCTGAGATCATGACCTGAGCCAAAAATCAAGAGCCCGATGCCTAACCAACTGAGCCACCCTGGTGCCCCCGGTTTCTGTCATTCTAGTCTACTCTCTCCCCAACATGTCAAGGATGTACTTAGGCTCAATGACCAAGATATATTCTGACCTGTTACAGGTTTTCACTGTGGCACACATGAATGCAAAATGTGAATGCATGAAGAGATCAGTTCTTTCCAGTAGAAATCATGAATACTATGGATAGAATGATAACCATGTTTTGTGAAGTAAAGGATGATAATGGATAAAAACAATTTTTTTGTTTTCTATAGGTCCAAGAAAATATATTATTCAAAATATAGAAAAAAAAACCCTGTCATTTTTACTTAAATTCAATGAGCCAGCATACAGTATATCATTAGTTTTGGATGTAGTGCTCAATGATTCATACTTGCATATTACACCCCGTGCTCATCACATCATGTGTCCTGTCTTATTGCCCATCACCCACTTACCCCATCCCCTCACCCACCTCCCTTTCCGCCACCCTCAATTTGTTTCCAGGAGTCAAGAGTCTCTCATAAAAAACCCTGTCATTTTAATTATATTTACCTTTTGAACTGCTAGTCTCATTCATTCTTGTACTTAATGAAATACTTTTATTTTTAAGTATCCACAAATTATCAAAATTAGCATTATGTTCATTAAATTTTGGCCCATCTATGACCAAATGCTTGAAATACAAAAAGGTATTCTTTAAGTACGTCCAGGTAAGCAAAATGCTGGGCTTCGACTTTTAAAACAGACCGAGAGGAACTGAAGGGTTGTCCACAATGTCTACTAATGCAGATTTCGGGCTAATTCAGAAAAGTTTGCTCATTATTGAAATCCAAGTTACGAAAAAGTAGTCAAATGAGATGTTTTAAAAAGATATTCCATGATAGAGGCTGAATTCCAAATGTAATCATGCTCCATTAATACAGCATTTTTGAGCACTAGAATGACACCTCCTTTAAAAGCCTGAAATTCTGGCTTGTCCCAAGTTTGGGCAGGACTCGCACAGCTCTGCATTGATGACGAGGTTCCACTGTAGGTCATTCAACAACATCTGAATGGTAACACATTTTTTTTTTTAAGTAAGGCTTCCCAACATACACATCTGTTTCAACCAACATGTTACTGTTTCAGAGCACGTTCTGCACTAGGTTAGGCTCCCAGAAGGGAAAGATGCTCCCTCAGAGTGGTGGTGGTTGCGAACCAGCCATCAGTCACCATAACCAACTAGCTCCCATGCTAGGAACAGACATAACGTTTCCAACATACGTTGTCCTTTACCTTCAGTTCTCTCCCCTCTAAAGTAACAATCACCGAAAGTCTGAGTTAAAAGCAACAATGAAACGAATTTTTGACTCACTTTTTTTTTTATGCCATGTTACGTCGTGCTCACCCCAAACGCAACTACCACCTGTCACCATACAACTCGACTACAATACCATTGACTCTTTATGTGTTACTCAGAGTTTTTGAAATTTGACACAATGGAAGTAAAATAAGCTTTACATATTAAAGTATATAATGTGTTCAGTTTTGACATTTGAAACCATCAGTACAATCAAAATAATGAATGGGTTCCTCCTCCAGTTTCTCCCCGCCCCTTGATAATCCTCCCTAGGTACCCGCAACAACCACTGAACTGCTTTCCATTTCTTTTTTTTTTTTTTTTAAGATTTTATTTGACAGAGAGAGATCACAAGTAGGCAGAGAGGCAGGCAGAAAAAGGGGGAAGCGGGCTCCCTGCTGATGTGGGGCTCGATCCCAGAACCCTGAGATCATGACCTGAACCGAAGGCAGAGGCTTAACCCACTGAGCCACCCAGGTGCCCCTGCTTTCCATTTCTCACAGATGAGTACTATGCCTCACGTTTGTTATCACTGCCCATGTAATGAACTCAGTGGGTAAATCAAGAGCTGGGACTCAAAATCATCTCTACACCCAAATACTACATGCATGTTTCAACATACTATTAGATGAATACTCCTACTTTAAAAATGCCAGGGCACATATTGCACGGAGCACTGGGTGTGGTGCATGAACAATGAATCTTGGAACACTGAAATAAATAAATAAAATAGATAGATAGATAGATAGATAGATAGATAAATTAAGTAAGTAAATGAATAAATGAATAAGCAAGTAAGCAAGCTAACTAGCTAGCTAACCTAAGCCTCAGATATTCCAGTACTGTGGCGACAAGCAAATGGCCCGAATGGGTCATTCGGGCTGGGGATTTGACTGCACGAAATGGGAAGGAAATTTTGAGTGGGGGAAGAATACAAATTCCCCCATGCCACCATTGATCACCCCTGAGATACCTGAAAAGGAGGAATTACAAAAATCCTATTATGAGAAGACCTTTTTGTGTGTACTTATTTGAAGATCTGCACTCTAATTAAAACATGTCCATGGATCAGTCGAAACAACTTCCAGAAATGCTTCGGAGGGCGAGGGATTTGGGTGAGGAGGGCAGGGAGAGGGGAAGGCATCTTCTGGGCCATCCCTCCAGAGAAGATGCTCCTCATCTTCCCTCGAGTGTGAAAGGTCCATTAAGAATAGCAGGAGGATACACAGCAAAGCTAACCTTAGAATTGTATTTCCCGTAATTCTGATGTTGTGATTGTATTTGCAGTGTTAGTATTGCCGATGGTCCAAGCAGCGAGCCCTTGCTCACAAAACAATTCTCTGCTTATCACCAAGTCTCCACAACTAGATGAGAGCAACCGAGATTTGTGCAGAAACAAAGAGAATACCAGAGCTCATCAGAGAAGAGAAAAGAAGAGTTCTCTTGGCATCATCTTTCACGCTCTTCGTCACTGCTCTTCTCATCACTCCTGCCAGTAGACTGAACCCTGGTTATTCTTCCGGGCTTCATTGCAAGTTTCACTTCCTCAAGCTACTCCATGAATGCTCTAACTTCTCTCAGCTCAGCACTCAGCCCTCTTCACCCCTCACTTCCTGCTCTGACAACCTCATCAACTCTCATGCCTTTAATTGCCACCTATCCGTGATGACTCACACCTCCAGCCCAGACTTTCCCTCGTAACTCTCGAGACACAGTCACTCAGCTACTTAAGAAATCCTATTGAATGTTCCAAAGCCCTCTCAAAAATCAACACGCCAAAAATAAACTTTTAATCTTCCTCCCAATCAAGATTCTCTTCCATAATTCCCCGTCTCAGTGAATGATTCATCCAGCCACTCATACACGGGAGCCATCCTTGACATTTCCTTCACCCTCATCCCCCTCCCATATTTCAGCCATCACCAGTTCTTACGGTCTTTACTCCCTAAACGTCATCTTTCTCCCAAATTGGTCCACTTCTATCCGGTTCCACTGATTTTGTCCTAATCCAAGCTGCCATCACAGACAGCTGCGGTAAGTCCCCAGCTGGTAGTCACCCCATACCTTCCCAACCTCTCTCATTCTTCTCTGCAATGCAGCCAGAGGGTCTTTCAAAACATGAACCATCCCCTCTTCCTCCTCAGCCTCTGAAATATAATCACCTACATCTTTTAGCCTACCTATTTAGTCTAAATAGTCCACATTATTTAGTCTGCCACTTTTCCCCAACCCCAAAGCCACTAAACTAGACCCTGACATATCTTATCTCTTGCCTAAGATTATACCAACTGCTTTGAAACTGGACTCTACCTTCACTTAGAAATATAAACTGATCATTCTAACGCAAAAGATCATACTTCTCTCATGTAACTACACAGTTGAAATCATACAAATAGAAAAACCAGTAATATAAAATTATGAATACACATAAATATCACTCTCATCTTATGAGGCATTCATATGAGGCTTCCCATTTTTAGAATGTCATGAGACACCAAAAACACAACAGTTGAAATTTTGCCCATTTGCTGAGTAAGATGTAAAGTGCATTGCATATATGTTTCACAGACGAAATGACAATAGTTACTATGAAAAGAACTTCCCGATAAATATTGTCTACTAGACAAGGGAGATTAAATGTGTCTGTGAGCTGCTCAGGGATCTGAGCTGGGGCTATCATCTGTAAAGAGACAAGTTTTTATTCAGAAAAGCTTTATTGAGCAGCTAGTCCATGCACATTTATTCGGTGAGCAACTTTTAGTACATATAGACTTATAAGTGGTCCTTCACTACTCTCAAGGTGCTCATAATATACTTGAGATGTGATTCAATAAAGGGAAAAAGTTTAAAGCACATGACCAGAAGTTCTCACAGAAGGAAAAAAGTGAGGTGAGGGAGAATAGAGATTAAGAGATGCATAAAAAGGTTATGGAAAGTCAAAAGAAGTAAAAGAATTACATTTTAATAAAAAGTTGTAGGTGAGGTAGCCTATGGGTTTGAAATTTTGGTTGAATAGATAACTTGGATTCCATTCCCCCCCCCCCCCCCCCCCCCCCCCGTGATGAGAAATAATGGTATGTCATCAAACTTAATCAAGTTTGAGACTCCATTATTTATTTCTTCAGTATTTTAGGATCATTAAAATCCAAAGTGATTCCGTTGACCATAAGCCATCTCGGAGGTCAAGAGAGACCCTACTGGTGTGTTAAATGAATGTTGACAGGGAAATTTTGCATGGATAATTCGCATCTGAATAAACCACTCACCGATTCATCCAATTAGAGGATAAGATCACTGTCAGAATAAACATATTGTTATTCCTGTAGGATTATAGTAAATTCTCTTAAACAAGAATTCATTAAACATCTGCCTGTGTAACTAGCTCTCCAAATGGATATATTATCCAGAAAATGACACCACAGCCAGACATACTGCCCCAGGTCATAGCAGAGTTAGACTATGCCATCCTGTTCTGCGCAAGTGAGGGGGCTGCAAGGAAAATGTCAAGTTGTCCTACCTCATGAACATTTTGGGAGCAAGGATGAGTCACCTTTTCCCAACTTCTACTTTATGGGGTCAGTAGAGACCCTTAAAATCAGAAAAGGAGATGAACCATGAGAAACTAGTGACTATGGAAACAAACTGAGGGTTTCTGAGGGGAGGTAAGAGAGGGGATGTGTGAGCCTGGTGATGGGTATTAAGGAGGGCACGTATTTCATGGAGCCCTGGGTGTTATACACAAACAATGAATCTTGGAACACTGCATCAAAAACTAATGATGTACTGTATGGTGACTAACATGATAAAAATAAAAATTTTTTAAAAAGAAATAAACTTACATTGTACAGACCCATAGCCCAGGATTTCATGTAAAAGCACCACCCCAACTAGCTATTTCTGTGTGGGTTTTCTTTGTTTTTGCTGATCTCAGCTGATCTCTAAGTTCAGGTATCTTTTCAATGTGAGCTGCATTCACAATCTAGGGAGCGGTTCTCCCTAGATCTCACCATTTCCAAAGTAAAACTTCAGTTTAAGGTATACTATGAGCTAAACACATGGACTTGATAAAAATAAGTTGTTATTTCAAGTTAAATACAATAGTTCAGCTATTAAAATATTTGCCTACAGCCAAAAAGTCGCCTTTATTCATCCTTTTTGCAATATTTCTAAATCTTTTTTGCCCTTTGTAATGAAAAAGATATCCATTCTAACTGTCAAGATTGGATGGTATATTTAATATTTCAACATTTGGGCAAACAGCTCTTTTTTTTCCCCCTCTTATTCAGTTCAAACTAATTCATCCTGTTCTCATATCCTAGCGTCTAAACACAGTGTGGTCTCTGTTCTTCAGAGACACCGCTTTGTTAGCCTCTAGGTCTTCGAGCACCACTCAGGCTCAAATCCTGAAAGTAAGTTGGAGTGAATTTAAAGTAGAAGAGTTGTAGCCTCAGGAATATCAGCTGCCAAACCCCTCAACCTACCCGATAACGTCGAGCCCCAATGGTTCTTTCTTGCTACAGAACTCTTGACACTTTTCCAAAAGTATCACATACCTTCTTCTACTTAATCCTCACAGCATACTTTGAAGGAAGTAGTTTTGTCTGCTTTTTTCCAGAAGACAAAATTTACATGAATGTTACCCAACCTTACCGAACGAGGAAGGGTTTTACCAAATATGGTTCACCGTCTACACCCTTCCCCACCCAAGACTGCTGTGGATTAGACATGTGTATGTGACCCTAAACCAACACCCCCAGAGATGGTCTTGAGAATGTGAACCAAGACCCACAGACTATTTTCTGTTGGATGTAGACTTTAAAGCAGAAGCCCATGCTATGGTCTGAATGTCAAATGATTTCTCTAAGCCATATCCAATAGGAGCAAACCAAAGAAACTAGTTAGGAAAACACAACCAAGTTGACATACAAGATTAGAGAGAACATAACAAGGGAACCAAGCAGTCTAGAAGAGAGAAGGGGATATCATACCTAGTTTTCCAGTTCTGATGTCTGATCTTGTGGGACAATTCAGTTGACCCCTGGAGGCTTACAATAAACCCCTCTGCTTAGGGTCCTCTGAGTGGGCTCTGTTACAACCCAAACTACCTTGAGTGAAAAACAGTGGTAGAGACCTAACTTGAATCACAATGCTCTTTATTCCCAGTGTTCTTTGTCATGGGTAACATCTTAAGTTTTCTTTTCATTACAGAATTCATTTGTCTGACACTTTAAATACAGTGTCCATGTGCTCACCAGTAGGACTTTCTATTTCCTATAGATTTATTGTTACCTTGTAAATGTAATGTAGTTGTTACATATGGAAATCATTTGAAAATTGGGAAATAAAAAATACATCAATGTAATTATTAGAAATCATAGGTTTCCTGAATAATTGGCACACAATCATTAGTACTTTTCTGTAACTGAAATTCAAAAGACAGACCCTTTCTTAGCCCAAAGTATTAAAACAGGCTTTTACATTGAAACAATCTTGTTTCACAAAACCAGTGTCAACAGAAGCCAATTTCTACATTTAGAGCCAACATATAAGAAAAGGTGCTGACAAGTCTTCAAGTACCAAATGTCATCTTTACGGGCAGCTGGCATGTCTGTGACTTTTCATATACATGTTGTTGAACCCTCACCCTGATGAGGTAAGCGTTGCCCTAATTCATAGATGATAAAATTGAGGCTGTCAAGTCTAGAGTCACAGAAATTTTGTTATAAAACTAAGAACTGAAGGGATCATCATGTAACTTCAAATCCAGTTTTGCCTGTAGGTGAGAGAAAGGAAAAAACTTTAAAGATTTTATTCATTTACTTTGAGAGCGAGAGCGAGAGCAAGAGAGAGAGAGAGAGAGCAGGAACAAGCATGATTCGGGCAGAGGGACAGAAGGAGGGAGAGGAAGGGGGGGGAGTGAGTCTCAGACCCCCCGCTGAGCCCAAAGCCTGACAGAGGTTCAATTTCATGACCCCAAGATCATGAACTGAGCCAAAATCAAGAAATCAGACACTTAACTGACTGAGCCATCCAGGCGACCTGGGAAAGGCACATTTTAAAGAACTGCCTTTCACACAATAAGTAAATGTTTCTTAGTGTGAAGAATGAAAGAATTGCTTAGGGCAAGGGCAAGAATCAGAGCCATAACCAAGTCAACAAACACGTAACTTCCCTTCTTTCTTCGCAAAGATGCTGGCCATATTCTCATTCAGTCTTTCACTTAGAATGAATACAAATGGCCTTAAAATACAAACACTAAGCATTCTTCCTTAAGACTGCTGGACAAGAGCATAGGTAGTGACTAAACAAAGCAGTGCTATCTCAATAAAATAGATTCCTAAAAACCATAATATTTGTTGAAAATAGGTCAGTAGGAATCCTGGAACTTCAAATCTGAAGAGCCCAGAATCCATTTCATTCAGTATTTCCATTTTACAGAAAAAGAAACTAAGTCTTTCCCAAATGACTAGCAGGTCAGCAACGCTTATCAGGTACTCTTTGTGTTATGATTCTTTAGCTCCATGTCTTGGATAGAAGAGAATATGTGTTTCATTCATCTTTGCACTGACAGTACCCAATAGCTTACTGGGTTCAACCTAAATATTCCGCAAGCATGGGTTGAATGAGGAAAGAATTCAAAGTCCAACTCAAAACTTTTCAGGCATTAATTAGAAGTAGATAATTGCTGTTGGAATGCAACTAGTTACCATGGTTGATAATGTCATTGAGCCTTCCTGACGGGCTTGCAAAGCCAACTTTGCAGGCCCACAAACACCTTCCTAGCCCAGAACACTGAGCCGTAGTAACGGAAGAGGGTCCCCTCTCATGACCTTCTCTAACCCAGAAGACAAAAAAAAACAGGGCCAGTGTGCTTGGTGGGACAACCGAGCCTTGGTTCTCTGGAGTATTCACTCCAGGTACAAAACACACTGGTTAGGAATTCACCTGGCATGATGACCTCAGGACTGTGTCTCTAGGTACGTGGGCTACTCATGCTATTTGCAGAGCCTCTACTCCTACCGAAAACTCTCCCCGGTTACAGATCCGAGTTCACAACACTTAGACTGGCTGTTAGGACCTGCTGTTTGGAGTTACACTGCTTTCCAACTTTTCAACAGATCCTGGCATCTTCTTCCCTATGGTACTAAGACTGAATGTCTTAGTTTTATTAGATGCTAAAGATTTGACGTCAAGTTAGGATTTTGTTCGGTTGTTCTAAGGGCCGGAAAGATCACTAACAGGAGGTGAGCTATGGAGAGCAACGGACAACCATCCCAAGCTAGTACCTCTGGGGATGCCTGAGAACCTAGCACTCTGGAGCGGGCTGATTGGCCAGCCATATGCTCTGCCTCCCCCAGCTCACATTCCCCACCCAGCAGAGACAGAGGGGCTTTGGGGGAATACAGGAGTATTTTTATCTGCAACAGGAGTCACACTGACTGCATTGGAGACCAAATTCATCAGGTAAATATGAAATATGAGACTACCTCTTCAACCACATGGAACAGCATAGAACGAATCACCTACTGGCTTTCAAACCCAGAGAATGATGCAACGATACAACGAATGAGCTACTGTTTCATATGCTGTATCTGTGTGTCTGGAACAAAACACACTGTTTTTGGGTTCTCTGAACTCTTCTTTTCTCTCTCCAACCACCTCTGAATTCCCTTCAGAAATTGGCTTTGCTTCTGAAAAATTTTCTGCGCCTACTAGCACTTCTCTGAGTTCTGTCCGTGTTTTAAAAATGTTGTAATGTATTAATCATTAAACCTCGCCCACTTCCACCAAGGCTGTAAGGGTTGCTCCTGGGCGTCAGCTGTGTGTGCTATTTAACACAAAGTAGCACAATGGGAATGCAGCCCTTCAAGTAACCCGTTCTGCCGCCCTGCAGCTAGCTGTGCCTTGAACTGCCCCATAGTACTGCTGGGCTCGGTTCCTTTGGGAAATGAGGAGTCTCTGGGAAAAAAAAGAGTGGGCCTGAGTATAGAAGGCATTAGCCAAAGAAAAGATCCCCTGCTTTTCTGAGAGAGAGAAAAAAAAAATACCTAAGTGACCAGCATGCAGAAGCCAGAGTCCCCAGTCCCCTGTCTGTATCCTCTGGTTTCTCTTTCATCTCTGCTCCGTCCCTAGGAGCTCAATCTGCCCCACCTTTGTCCCTAGGGTGTCCTCTCTCACCTTCTCGCTGCCCACCAAACCATGGGGTCCAATGACCAAAGCTCAACACAGGGCTGAAGTGGGGTCTGAGATTCTGAGCCAAGGGGGTAGTGGTCTTAGCTAGTTTACTAATACCCAGGAACTAATTAACCACAAGAATCTACAGACTGCCCATCATTATACTCTCTAGGTGACTGCCACTAGGTCTCACGTTAGCAGGTCCACATTCCTCCACCACTGCTACTGGAACAGAATGGGATCAAATAATTAAGGGTTCAATTCAAGAGGGATTTGAAAGACTTCTTTAAAAATGAAAAAACAGTTACGTGTCGAGACCCATGTTCAAGCAATCAGTGTTAAATTATCACTAATACTTGAGAAGCACAGGTCATTGCCATAGATTTTTTAACTATCGTTAATAAAAGTATTCCGGCATCCCACGAAAGTGGTTTTTTGTTTGTTTGTACTTTATCTCCCAATTCTGAAGAAAGCCTCAGTGGAAAGTAGTCCAGGATACTGATTTCTCCTGCCAGAATCTATCCCTAGCCTAATAAACAAGTCATTTAAGGTCTTTTGGTAGAGTTCCTCATTTTTCCAGTGCATGCAGTAATGCTCATTATAACACTGTAGGCTGTCATGATAAATTCCTATCTAGGATCACATACACGAAGCTGCTTTCAAAATACAAAGGATTCTTTGGTTGACTTTTACTGAATCTCCCGTATTGCATTGTGGCAACACCTCTCACGTGTATTTTAACTGCTACCATCAGTGTTGTCATACAAAGAAATGCATCTCTGTCACCAAGGCCCAGAGGCTACCATTTTTGGACAACTTTGAACACCAGCAAGTATGTATTTTGTACGATCACACTTGCTAATGTGATTCTGGACACACCGTAGACAGGATAGAGTTTTAATTTTATGATGACTGTTCAATATTTCAATTGGTCAAGAAATTAGAGCGTGTCCCAAAGCCACAGAGCTGAGCTGAGCCTGGGAAAGGTAGCAAAGGCTCCAAGAAGCCAAGAAGATGTGGCTTCTACTATAGAATCTCCGTAGGTTTCGGAAATTGGAGATCTGAGTAAAATTGAAATTGGGTAAAAGGGGGCAAGAGTTTAAAAGGGGTATTGAAAATCATTGCCATGGGTAATCAAAGTAATACGCAATGAGGAAGACAAATCAATCTGTATCTGAGGTGTCTTACAGTGAACCGTTCATCTCCATTTTACAGCCTTCTTCCTCTACATTCTTCCTGCATTTTTTTCTGAGAGGAAAAAGTACATGCAGGACTCCAGAATTTGGGGTGGGGACAATGAACAGTCTCCCAACAGCAAGGCCAAAACAAAAAAATAAAAAGTTAATGATTCCCGCATTCTACTAAAGGAATGTGCCTGAGCACCTGGTGTGTGCCAAGCATCCAGTAACTCGAACCTAAGTACTCACAGACATTCATACAAATATAGAAAGCTTCTTGGAGGCATCTTATTTCTCAAGTTTCAATTTGAAGCAATTATGGGATGTGAGTTTGCAGACCCCCCCCCACAAAAAAATGAGTGAGCTAAAAAGGACCCAAATTTAGGAAGACAATAGGAGAGCATAAGCCCTTCAGAAACCACAGCCCGGTAGGAGCTATAGCCTACTTCCCAAGGTAGCACTTAAACATCCCTCGTGTATAGCCCTGGGGCCCCCTCCATGCAGGCAAGGCTCACGTCTGCCCCATCCCACACAGGAACAGCCCACCCACCTTGGCTAATGGGAGCCATAATGGCGGTCCAATTTTGTGGAAAACTAAATTGCAGAGTTTCTTTTATGTTATGCTGTTTAATTACTTTTGAGAACATATGGTAAAACTCAGGCTAACAAAAGGTTTTCAATTTGGTGTGGGACTACTTTCATGAGACAAAGAACTTCATAATCATTATATTAATTCATACATAAGTGCCATTGCTGAAAATGGAGTAGCTTATGCTAATCAGCTGCACTAGAAAGATAATGATTATTATTTATTGAATGTGAGCCACTTGCCAGGTATTATACTAATGATCACAAAACGCCTGAAAGGTTAGAGTTTATTATTGCCTCTTTTTTCTAATCCTGAGGAAATCGTTAGTATGGTATAGCAGAGCACAGAATACATCTCTCATTTCTCCATCTGAGAGTAGTAGCAACCAAGGTGACTGGTATCTCAAAGGCAAACGCTAAGGCATGTGCTCAAGGCTGCAGGAGAAACAAGGATGTGGCAGGGGACGTGTAAAAGGAAGGACAACCATCCCAACGGCTGGCCCATCCCAAAAGGCCAGCAGAGGACGCTATCGTGCACCTGTGCGTGGTGAGCACCACGTGCTGTCAGAGGACCACATTCACATCGAGTCTCCGCAAATGGCGCGGACTGCAGGGACACGGTCCATAGCCTTTGAGGCCTTAGTATCTGTCCTGAGGGAGATGTTTGGAATCAGGGTAAGATGCTCAAGGTACCAAAAGACAGGAAGGAAGACACAAGCAGTGGAGGAGGCAAAACCTATAAACATCGGTGAGAAACCAGAGTCTTTCCTTGTTGGGTCCCTACAGCCCCAGATGTGGCAGGAGCTAACAGACCTAACAGACTAGATCAAGCCTCTACTTTTCTTAAGGATTTGCCCAAGAAGGAGGACACAGTCTTTCTCTTTAAGTGGCTAGGAGATCTTGGGCAATTTAGCTCAATCCCTGGGATCTCCATTTTCATCTACAAAACTAAAATTATTAATCAAAACATTTCTAGATTAAAATTTCAGATGAACTTGGGAAATTTTATTATACAACAAACTCAAAAAGGTTACACTGTGAGCTCTCAGAGTGTTTGTCTAAGATACTGAAACTTTTTATAAATGTTCAGGTAGCAAGCTAGCCACGTGTTTCTTTGCCTCATAGTAACTATACTTCACATTGATTTAGGTTATAAAGTAGGTTTATAACAAATACAGCTAACTAATATTTGATTTGCTAATACTGTTACCACACAAAGCCACACTTCTCTACTAAATTGTACACATTGGGGGTGAGAGGCGGGAACAACCTCACATGAGGAAATCCAGTAGCCCAGTAGATACTAGGCATACTTTATATTTACCATTGAACTTATATGTTTAAAACAGTGAAAATCATGGTAAATATACTAAATATTTACATGGTGCACTGTTTTTTGCAGTGTTTATTGTGCAGTGTTTTAGATTGACCTGATGTGGTCAGGGAACAGAAAATTCTGGCTAATGGAACAGAGCTGTCAAATAACTTATCTAGATAACTGACAATCTCTTCACCTTGACAACTATACTATGTATACTCAAATCTTGGAGGATTAAGGAAGATACAAATTTTAAGGTGTAATACCCTCAAGTATCTTAAATTTTATAGCTATTATCAAAAGCAAGTTTTTATTCTGAAAATCTCTTGAAGTCCCTTTACATAACCCAAAGGAAAATTAGTCTACATCATTGGTTTTCCCTGTGTTTTTCAGTAGTGAAACCCCTTACTCAAGTGCATTCTTACACAACATTCCAGTTAAGCTGAAAGTATTTTATCAATTTAAGTTCACATAAAAAAATTCAATTATAAAGCCAATCAACAGAGAATACATTCTGTTCTAATGCATCAAAAAAAAATGTGATATCACGAGATAGAAAGTTACGGTGTTGTTTCGGATTCATTATTAACGTATTTATAGATTTCTTTTTCATTGGACAGGTTCATGAATTTGCTTTATACCACCCAGCACTCATGTAGAACTTTATAGAATTGTTCTAATAAGACCAGTACAGAGCCACAAGCTCCTAATTAGTAAATTAAGAAGAAATTAAGATGTATGCTCAAAGCTGAAATTTATAGCTAGGGGAAAAAAAAAAGACACAAATTCAGCTTTGCTGGTTTTTAAGTGTGACAGCTTTTACAGAACACATTCTAGTAAGTTTTCTCCATTTTTAAAGTAATTAAAATGTCTATGTTAGTAAAGCTGAATCGAAATTTGGAGAATTCCTAAAGCACTTCTGAAAAGCTAAGTGGAATAAGTTAACGAGTCTGTCTTAAATCTTGTCCTTTTCGGTTCTCTTTCTGTGGCTCCGTGTGGTTATACCGTCTCCAGAGGGCAGGGGAATGGAGGGATTTACAACTATGGAATAAATATTTCTACCAAAGAGATCGTAGCAGTGACATGAAGCAGGGATCACAAACTGAGCTGCCTCGAGACTCCCAGCAGGGACGGAAGGGGACTGGGCAAGGTCGGCTGTGGAGCAGAGAGTCGGTGACCTACTCAAGAGGAGCCTGTCACAGCTCGCCAGCACATGGTTGCTGGGCGACAGACCAGTGAGCTCCAGACCATTCAACAGCGCCTCCCACGGGCACTCACACCCTAGGACAATCCTCTCTCCTGGAACAGGGACCAAACCGAGTGACTTATTGACAACGGAAAAACAACAACGCAGTCCAAGCGTCAGAATGGCATTTCCAAGACTAGTGTACCAAAGATTCTGACTTGGGTCTTGCTAAGCCTCCTATGGGCTCTTGTTTTTGTTAAAATGAATTTTGATAAAACAAAATGCCATATGATGAGCTGCCTTCTGGAGATGCCCATGGGAACAGGAACCCAAGGGGGCCTTTAACCCTTGTTGGAAGTGAATCCTTCCAACAACCTTGAGAGTGAGTCTGAATGATCCTCTCCCACACAATTCCTCAAATGGTGGTAAGCCCCGAGAACACCCAAAGAGCAGCTTTGGGAGAGATATTGAGCCAGAGGACCTAGTTAGGCTGCACCTGGATTCCTGACCCAGAGAAATTGAGATCACGATTATTATTATTGTTTTAAACAGTAGCTAGCTAATGAGGAATGTCAAATTTTCTCACTTTTCTAAACCAGCTGGAAATTCAAATTTACGTGTATAAAGTCTCTCAGCTTTTTAAAGTTGCGATGAACCATTAGAGACTGCGGACTCAGAGAAACAAACTGAGGGTTTTGGAGAGGCGGTAGGGGGTTGGGCAAGCCTGGTGATGGGTTTTGAGGAGGGCACGTATTGCATGGAGCACTGGGTGTGGGGCATGAACAATTACTCTTGTAACACTGAAAAAATAAAATAAACGTATTTGAGCGAAAAATAAATAAAAATTTAAAAAATAAAAAATAAAAATAAATTTACCTTCTTAAAAAAGAAAAAATAATTCTTTTAGTAGATAAATATGTAGCCATATCTGAAGGATAAAAGGGGTTAGAAATTTCTAGTTTCTCACAATACAGTAACATGGAAAATGCCAAGAAGCATCACCAAAAATGAATGCACATTAATAAACATGTGGAATGAGAAAGAAGTCCTCTACAGTAAAATATACTAAAAAAAATTTCTTCTTGTTATAAAGTTGAACCTGACAACACAGCTGGTCTACGGCAGTTATAAATAGGTATGGCAATCAGTATTAAAATCAGAGGAAAAAAATCAAAACAGAAATTTAGCAGAGACTCTGAATCATTCAAAGCTCTAATATTAAGTCTGCTTAACATTTTGCTCATGTGTTTATACCAAATGGTAATAAGCAAGCAGCCAAGTAAACCTAAGGGATTATTTTCTCCTTTCTAAAAAAACTTGAAAACCTCTATTATGGTTAATATTCCTAATTCGCTAACTGCTAGGAAAAAGAGGCTGATTTCTAATACAGAAATGTACTCAGGGACAGAAGTCATACTAAAATATTTAAAGACAAACTGTTTCTATAAATTTGTGCCACAGAATTAGCATAACCTCACTAGCTCTATTACAGATGATGGCTAATCTTGTCTTACTCAACATTTCATCTATCACTTCTACGAGAATGAATTCCAAATACACATTTCCCTGTCCACATCCCTAAGCGACAATCCTTTATCTGCCAATTGTTTCCCTAAGCTCTTTTTTCTTATTCCACAGTCCTTTCTCCACAGATCTCCTCCCCTCGGCACTACTTGACCATAGTTTCATGCCGTTACCAAATCTGATTAAATAAATAACATGAAAGACTATCTTCCTTTAGCTCACCCCACGAATGATACTGGTACAAGCCCTCACCAACTAGCACCGTAATCGCTAGGTTACTTTCTTCATTTTTTTTCTTTCCAGTGATTCATCCATTATTTACTTATACATCTATATCAATATAGGGCTCTTGGAAGAAAATCTCATTGAATAAAATATCAGTCATTGAAGGTGAGACAGAATTTTGACCCACATTACAAAATGCAATTACCACTGAATTTTAATTGCCATAATGGAATGAAATAAGCAAGGAGGTATTAGGAAGCAGACAGTGGATAACCGAAAGTTACAAAGAAGCAACTGCAATCAATTTTAATGACCTGAAAGTATTAATAATTTTGCAGACATGAGACATAAGGGCTGGCTCACTGGGACTTAAGGTCAGCTTCTTTTCAGCAAGATTTGCTATTTCAAACAGATTAGTTATCATAGACCGCAGTAAAACTAGACTGTCTCCTGAAGCCCTCGGGGGAAGTTTGGCAAATCATACACTTTTAGATTACATTTTATTTCAATTTATCAGAAGACTTATCCAAAGTCATTAAGAAGATAATATTTCCTGAAGTGAGTAGCCATTCTTAAACTAGTAGTTAGATTCTCATAGATGGAGCACTTAAAATAGAACTCACCTTTATAATCTTCCCAGTATGACTCACACCAAACACTTAATAACTTGAAAAAGCTGCACAAGATAAGATCTCCTCATGGCTAATATGAAACAATTCTGAAGACAACTGCCAAAATTAAATTCACCATTTTCTTCCATTTAAAATAGGAGAAAGAAATACTAAGAAAGAATAAGTTAGTGCGATATTATGCCTCCAGGACCAATAAACTGGGTTACTTAAAAAAATAAGCAAATAATCTTTTTAAATGAGTTTTTCCTCTCACAAATTTTAGCATATATTTTTTCCAGGTCTTCAACTTAATCTCATACACATGAGAGATACATGGTTAAGGTTTAATATCAAGCAGGAGCTATTAGAATCTATCATTTAGAAACAAGTTCTGGGCTTCACGATTATCTTTCATCCTGCTAGAAGTAGAAAGATATGGTGTTCTCTGACTTTAGATTCTGTAAATAAACAGCACAAACACAGCAGGTGGGTTTATTACTAAAGTCAGGAAAATCTGGGGCGCCTGGGTGGCTCAGTGGGTTAAAGTCTCTGCCTTCGGCTCAGGTCATGATCTCAGGGTCCTGGGATCAAGCCCCACATTGGGCTCTCTGCTCAGCGGGGAGCCTACTTCCTCCCTGTCTCTCTCTCTCTGCCTGCCTCTCTGCCTATTTGTGATCTCTCTGTCAAATAAATAAAAATCTTAAAAAAAAAAAAAAAAAAGGAAAATCATCATGGGGTCAGTGATAATTAGTCCAGGAGAAAATATTCAAAATAGTGTTACCTCCAAACTACCCATCAATTTAAAGAATAAAAAACAAATTTTTTAAGACTATTATCTGCCGAGTACCAGATTCCAAGAATACTACCATGTGTTTTGTAAAAATCTGGCTTTGAAAATTAACCAGAAAAGAATCCAACTCATTTCTCATGCCTAGGAAGTACCAAGCAAGTAGGTAAGGCAGTGTGGTAATATGGGATAGGAAGACACTCTGGAGTTAATTTTACTGGGATCAATCTTGGTTCCAGACTCCTGAATCCAGGTAATGGCACAGCTGTCTACACCAGACTGTATTATATCCTGCCAATAAAAAATTCTAGGCAATATTTTTAAATGTTTTTGAAGGTGTGTACTTTTGGTTATAGAAGGACCAAGAGTAGACAGCAGTAGAAATAATCCATCCCTTGGAAGATGAAAAGGACACTAAATGAGATCCACATGTAGACAGCCTTCTTCTGAGAGCAAGGGCTAGCAAAAAAAAAAAAAAAAAAAGAAAGAACTGGTAATCTCAATGGACTGAAGGATGAGATATCAGAGTTGGGGGTTACCATAAGAACTACAGATCAAGAAAGAAACTCCCTGAAGGGGCCACAAAGTAGGGAGTCCCAAAACCTGCATAAAATTCTCTCAAGGGGCTCCTGGGTGGCTCATTGATTAAGCAGCCTACCTTGACCTCAGGTCATGATCCCAATCAAGTCCCACATCGGGCTCCTTGCTCAGCGGGGAGCCTGCTTCTCCCTCTGCCTCTGCCTGCTTGTGCTCGCTCTCTCTCTCTCTGACAAATAAATAAATAATTTTTAAAAAATAAAATTCTCTCAAAATGTTTTGATGCACAAACAGTTAATGTTTTAACTGCACAAATTCAAGGCAAAGCTCCACACAACCCAGAGGGAAAATATCCAGAAAGGTGAACAAGCTGACTAAAGACTCCAGCAGCCACCTCCCACATTAATCCAGGAGCATGGTATAGAAGTTGATCATTCCAGTGAAGCTCTTAGTTTGAGTTAAGATAGACAGATATAGAAATATAGATATAGATATCTATCTCACATTCCAACATTCCATGACTAAGGATTTTCCTTAGCTTGATGGCAAACCTGATCTAGAACCACATCAACAAAACCCAAAACCAAGCTTCCAGGACATCAAGGTGACCTGCCAGTAATTTAAGTGCTTGATGAACAACATTCAACACTCTTATCAGAGACATGACAGAATCCAAAGTGTCCTTGGTGTGTCCAACAGAAATCCCAGTGTATTCATGAACGTGAAAAAGGTAATTCATGGTCATAGAAGAAAAATTGACAGAAATAGGTCCACTGTCAAGGAAAGTTTTGAAATTAGCACAGAAGAATTAAAACAAAAAAGAACCTATGATCAATGTGAAACTACAATATAAATTTGAGAATAAAGAAGAATTAAAAAAAATTCAAAACCAATATGAAAACTATAGAAATAACCAACGGAAATTCTAGAGCTAAAGAAAAACCAATACCTGAAATATATTTGATTGTGAAAGTCTTTGGCAAAATTCAACACCTACATCTAATAAAACCTATTATCAACAGGAATGGTGGAGTGCCTGGATGGCTGGGTCAGTTAAACATTCCACTCTTGATTTCAGCTCAGGTCATGATCTCAGGATCAAGGGCTCAAAGCCCCACATTGTGCTCTGTGCTGAGCATGGAGCCTGCCTAAGACTCCCCTGTCCCTCTCCCTCTGCCCCTCCTCCCTCCATTAAAAAAAAAAAAAAATAGGGGCACCTGGGTGGCTCAGTGGTTAAGTGTCTGCCTTTGGTTCAGGTCATGATCCCAGGGTCCTGGGATGGAGCCCCACATCAGGCTCCCTGTTCATTGCAAGCCTGCTTCTCCCTCTCCCTCTGACCCTCCCCCTGCTTGTGTTCCCTCTCTCTCTGTCTTTCTCCATCAAATACTTAACATGTTAAAAAAAAAAAAAAAGAAGTGCCTGGGTGGCTCAGTGGGTTAAAGCTTCTACCTTCAACTCAGATCATGATCTCAAGGTCCTGGGATCGAGCCCCACATCGGGCTCTCTGCTCAGCAGGGAGCCTGCTTCCCCCTCTCTCCCTGCCTGCCTCTCTGCCTACTTGTCAAATACATAGTCAAATAAATAAAATCTTTTAAAAAATAAATAAAGAAGAATAGATGGGTACTTCCTTACACACACACACACACACACACATCCCTATACCTCAGAGTTAATCAGCATCTCACTTCATGGGTAGAGAATACAAGCACTGCTATTAAGGTCAAAAGCAGGGTGAAGACGCTGATATCCTCTATCTCCCAATACTATTTAACATTATATTGGAGGTATTAATCAATGCAATTAGACTTGATAAATATAGCCATCTATATTTATAGGTAACATGATACTGTATCAAGAAACACCTAGAGAATCAATGATAAACCTCAAAGAATCGGACAAGGTAGCAGATACATAATTAGCCTGCAAAATCAATATTCTTTATACGGTGACAAGTTAGAATGCAAAATGGAAGAAAACTCGATTCACAATAGCAACGAGAAATAAATGAACTGTCAATTAACTTCAAAGCCTTTATGAAGTAAATCATGAAAATACCCTCAAATTGCATAAATGGAGGCTTGTGTAAATGGACAACATTCTTTCTTATTGCTTTTAAAGTTTTATTATCAAGATACATGTTCTCTCAAATTTATAAATCTAATGTGATTGCCCTAAGAATCTCTCCTTGGAACTAAACAACTTGATAGAATCCAAATGGAAAAAGAGGTATACACGGATAATCGGGGAAACAGTGAAAAGGAGCTCAAACAGTGAAAATCTGGCTCCACCTGACTTTTTCAACATACTACAAAGCCCCCCAATTAAAGCGGTATGGCTGCTGGTGCATGAGTAGACCAATAAGCCAATGAAATAGAATAGAAGCCCTGAAACAGACCTAACAACTTACGGAATTTTAGCATATTATACAAGCGGCATCTCAAATCACTGAGCAACACACTTTTAAATAGTGTTGAGACAACTGTATAGCCATTTGGAAAAGGTAACACAGGGAACCCATTTGATCCCTTCCTCATATAACATACCAAAACTCCAAATACACAAGATCTAAACTTTTTTAATGTAACTATCAATACTTCAAGGGGGAACAAAAATGAGTTCCTTTGTAACCCAAATGTAGGGGAAGACTCTCCCCCAAGGACTTACAACCCATGTTCAATAAAATTGTAGGTATTGAACCTTGACAATATACAAATAATTATGTGGCAAAAAAAGGTCAATATTAAGAGATATTAAGAAAATGAAGAGACAGCCCAATACTAGAAGAAAATGCTTACCAAATCACATTTCTGATAAAGAGCAAATATCCAGAATACACAAAGAGCTCTCAAATTTTAAGCAAATAATGAAATTTTTGAAAATGGGCACACAGCATATACGACACCTCCATTAAAATGGCCAAAAAAAAAAAAAATGGCAGTATCAAGTGCTGGCAAAGATGTGCAACAATTAGAATTCTGATGTTGGAAATGCAAAATGGTGTGGCCTCTTTGGAAAATGTTGTTTCTTATGTAGATACCCACCTTTATGACATAGCACTATCACCGCTAGATTTTACACAAGAAAAATGCAAATTTACAGCCACACAAATATCTGTACATGAGATTTACAGCTGCTATATTCAAAGTCACTTACAACTATGAACAATGTAGGTGTCCTTCAGTCAATAAACAGATACTGTGGCATAGATAGGTCATGGTACACTACACAGCAATATCAACTAGTCAACTGTTGATTCAACTATGTGCAACTCCTCCTATTCACTGCCGATGGAAATGCAAAAACGTTCTTACAAAGCTAAAGATAGGCTTATACAATCGGGCAATGCAATCCCATGTATTTTTAACCAAAGGAGCTGAAAACTATGTCCATATAAAAACCTATACATTAACAGTCATAGCAATATTTAATTACTATGAATTGGGAACAACCAAGTTTTGTTTTTTTTTTTTAAAGATTTTATTTATTTGACAGAGAAAGACACAGCGAGAGAGGGAACACAAGCAGAGGAAGAGGGAGAGGGGGAAGCAGGCTCCCCGCTGAGCAGGGATCCCGATGTGGGGCTCGATCCCAGAACCCTGGGATCATGACCCTGAGCAGAAGGCAGAGGCTTTAACCCACTGAGCCACCCAGGTGCCCCCAAGTTATCTTTTAATAGGTAAATTTTAAAAATTCATGTAATGAAAGAGTGACAAATTAGCTATCAAGCTATGAAAAAACATCAAGTTTTTAAATGCCTATTTCTAAGTCCCTAAAAAAAAAATTTTTTTTTTTTTTAAGATTTTATTTATTTGACAGAGAAACACAGCGAGAGAGGGAACACAAGCAGAGGGAATGGTAGCGGGAGAAGCAGGCTCCCTGCTGAGCAGAGAGCCCGATGTGGGGCTCGATCCCAAGACCCTGGGATCATGACCTGAGCCGAAGGCAGACGCTTAACGACTGAGCCACCCAGGTACCCCTAAAAAAATTTTTTTAAGTAGTATCTATGGCATTCTACCTCTAGAATAAGAAAAAAAAGGAAAAGGAGATATATCTGTTTTTGCAAAAAGGAAACAAGAATAAACCAGAGAATAAACTTATTTTCTATAGAGGCTCAGAGTTAGGGTTAGTGCAAGAGAAGGTATAGGGTATCATTTTTTTGTATGATTTTGACTTTCATAAGCATATTAATGTCCTATAGATACAGAATATAAAATTACACCACTAAGGAAAATCTCGGAACTGAATGCAAAGGAATATACCAAATTTTATTTCAAAACAAAGCTATTGAAAAGGGAAAAAAAATAGTCCAAGTAGCTTTTCATCACAGCATTTACTATATACCTTCAGTATAGGTGTGGGGAGAGGATTCAAACAAATCCTGAACTTTTTTAGTAGGTTGTTTTTCACAAGAGCCTTGGGCAGCAATTCTGGATTTTTTGTGTATTATATTTAACAAATAAATTTGTGGATATTATTGGGAGCTAGAATATTCACATGGAAGAAAGAAGATTCAAATATGGAAAGGAAAAAAGCACAGAAGAACTTTGTAGGATTAACTTTGAAGTGGATTTTAACAAACTGATATGGGATTTGGGTTCAAGGATGTCAGTGTGGGAAGATCCTGAACTCTCTCCCATAGATATAACACATATGCACCTACATATGGAATAATTTCTTCTGGAAAAGACCAGAAAACTGGTAAACAGAGCCTAACAAAGGACAGAAAGAACATCATTCTGACAGGAGAGGCACAGACCTCATCTCACCAAAAAAGAACCAAAAATACCCCACCAAAAACAGGTTCAATGATTCACACTTGGGAGTGATAGCACTCAAAAATACTGAACCTCGGGGCGCCTGGGTGGCTCAGTCGTTAAGCGTCTGCCTTCGGCTCAGGTCATGATCCCAGGGTCCTGGGATTGAGCCCCACATCGGGCTCCCTGCTTGGCAGGAAGCCTGCTTGTCTCGCTACCATTCCCTCTGCTTGTGTTCCCTCTCTTGCTGTGTTTCTGTCAAATAAATAAAATCTTTAAAAAAAAAAAAAAATACTGAACCTCTCCCTGCGGAGTAAGGATTTATATGTCACATGAGTCACCCCAACCCTTAGACCCTGCAGGAGAGACACAAACTCTAAGTGCTGGGCTTTGAAAATCAATGAAGATTATGCCCAGGAAAACCACAGATCTGTCTTAAAGGACTTATGCACAGACTCACTCCCCCAGAACTCAGCACAAAAATGCCAATTAGAAAAGGGCCTGGACCATACTGCAGATGGACACTCAGGGGACACCCTTGAGCACCTAGATCTGTGGTCAGAAGGGACTACACTTCCGCTCTTCATGTGATATGTCGTACACAAGCCCACTCCTTCAAGATTTACCTAACACACAGAAACACAGAGTCCTGCAAAATGAGGGACAGAGGAATGTCCTAACACACAGAAACACAGAGTCCTGCAAAATGAGGGACAGAGGAATACAGTCCAAATAAAGAACAAGACATCAGAAAAAGACCTTAATGAAATGAAGATTAGCCATCTACCTGATAAGAGTTCAAAGTAATCATCAGGTGGTTCTAGTTCGAACTGGTGTCTTAGGAAGACCCTGAACTCACCTCCTCCACGGAACACACCAAATTAATAGAACAATTCCTCCCAAAGAATGGAGATGACCGAACCCAAGATGGAACAGCAAGAAACACCAAAACACAGTACAACAGGGAACCCCCATCCCCAAAGGCAGATGGCAGTGGGGAGGGTGGTACTAAGGGACTGAAAACCAATCCCTCTGTCCTTGAGCACAGGGAAAAAAACAAAACCAAAAACAAAACACACACTCCAGTTTAAGAAAGCAATTAGCATATGAAACAGTCAACACTAGAATTCTGCCAAATGGTACAGGAGCCGCAGGGAAGCTCCCCAGGTCAGAGGGACTGGGCAACACCACAGTTTACATCCACACCACATCTTTTTTTTTAAGATTTTATTTATTTATTTGACAGAGAGAGACATAGCGAGAGGGGGAACACAAGCAGGGGGAGTGGGAGAGGGAGAAGCAGGCTTCCCGCTGAGCAGGTCCTGGGGCTCGAACCCAGGACCCTTCACTTCACATCTTAAAAGCCTAGACTGGAGCAGGATCCAGACACCACAACAGGTCCATCTGGTCATCTCAGCAAGCTGGCTACTTCAGCAAGCTCAGAGTCCCTAAGCCTACTCCAGCCCTAGTCATGCCAGAGCACAGAAGAGAGGCCAAGGTTTAAAAGGGCCAAGGGCTATGGGAATGCTCTCCTCTCATCCACTTTAAAAAAACTGAGCATGGATGCCATAAAAAGCAAGGTTGGATGCCATTATTGGAGGGTCCCAAAAGCATAATGAATGTGTCTAGACTCCTTAACTGGTAGGTCTGGTCCTCACAGGGAACCTGAAACCTCAGCCACCTCGGGTTCCTCGAGCCCACACCAGCTGTCCTGTGATGCTGGGGCACAGAAAACAAGCCATGGTTTTGTGAGGGGTTTTGTTTTTAATTTTTACTTTTATTGTTTTTACTTTGAAAAATTGATTTTCTTTTTCCTTTCTTATACTTTTTCTTTCTTCTTTCACTAAAATGCCAAAGCTTACAAGAAAAACTAGTATAGAAAGCCATAGCTCCAGCCAGCAAGTCATCAAGCACACTCAGTGTACATAAGAGACAGCATTCACAAGACCACTATTTCAA
Organism: Procyon lotor; assembly: GCA_028646535.1. Lineage (NCBI taxonomy): Eukaryota > Metazoa > Chordata > Mammalia > Carnivora > Procyonidae > Procyon > Procyon lotor. The sequence continues at coordinate 9,533,311 of CM053615.1, forward strand.
GCTTAAGAGAAGTAGCCATTTTGCCTAATCCATAGAAACACACAAACAAGTGAAGCAAGATGGGAAGACAAAGGAATATGCTCCAAAAGAGGGGAAAAAAAAACTTTAGAAACAGAACTATAGGAAACAAACATAATATGCCTGATAAAGAATTTACAGTAATGGTCATGAAGATCACTAGGCTCGAAAAAAGAACCCTACTTGTGATCTCTGTGTGTCAAATAAATAAATAAAATCTTTAAAAAAAAAAAAAAAACACTAGAGGGAATCAACAGTAGCTTATCTGATGCAGAAGAACTTACCAGCCATCTGGAAGACACAGTAATGCAAAGCACACAAGCTGAACAGCAAAGTAGTAAAGTTTTTGGGGTTTTTTTAAGATTTTTATTCATTTATTTGACAGAGAGAGATCACAAGTAGGTAGAGAGGCAGACAGAGAGAGAAGGGGAAGCAGGCTCCCTGCCGAACAGAGAGCCTGATGTGGGGCTCAATTCCAGGACCCTGAGATCATGACCTGAGCCGAAGGCAGAGGCTCAACCCCCTGAGCCACCCAGGTGCCCCGTAAAGAAATTTTTAAGATCAGAATAAATTAAAAGATCTCTTAGAAAACATCAAACACAAATTCCCATTATAGGTGTTCAGGAAAAGGTGTAGAAAACTTAATTGAATAATAACTGAAAATTTTCCTATCCTAGGGAAGGAAATAGACATCCAAGTCCAAGAAGCAGAGTTCCAAATAAGATGAATCCAAGGAGGTCCACATCATAGTACATAATAATTAAAATGTCAGAGGTTAAAGAAAATATTGAATCTTGAAAGCAGCAAGACAGAAACAAAAAAAGTTACCTATAAGGGAAAACCTATAAGGCTATCAGCTGATTTTTCAGCACAAATTTTCGAAGCCAGAAGAGAGTGGCAGGATGTAGTCAACTTATACACCACAGCCAAAACACCCCACAATCTGATTAAAAATGGGCACAGGATCTGAATAGATTTTTCGGAAACAATATACAGAAGACTGACAGACACATAAAAAGATGCTCAACATCACTAATTATCAGGGAAATGCAATCAAAACCACAGTACCATCTCACAACAGAATGGCTAAAATCAAGACAGGACACAAATGGTGAGGACGTGGAGAAAAAGGAATGCTCATGCACTGTTGGTGGGAATGTCAACTGGTCCAGCCACTGAGGGTAAAGTATGAGGATTCCTCAAAAAGTCAAAACAACTTAGGCAAGAGGAAACCGCATAGAATTGCCATATAATCCAGGACTTCCACTCTTGAGCATTTACCCGGGGAAAATGAAAACACTAACTCAAAGCAATACAGGCACCCCTGTGTTTACCGCAGCATTATTTACAAGAGCCAAGACATGGAAGAAACCTAAGTGTATATCAAAAGATAAATGGATATGGAAAATTGTGTGTATAATGGAAAACTATACAGCCATTTAAAAAAGGAAGGGATTGTGCCATTTGCGACAACATGGATGGACCCAGAGGGTATCGTGCTAATAAATCAGACTGAGAAAGACAAATACCGTATGACTCTACTCATAAATGGAATCTTAAAGAAAACAAAAAATCAGAAGTATAAATACAGACAACTAATGGTTGCCAGAGGGGAATGAGGTTAATGGTTGGGCAAATGTGTAAAGGGTAGAGAGAGACAGCCTCTAGTTGTGGAATGAGTAATCAATAAGAACATTAGGCATATAGTCGATATGGAAAGAGCGAAGTAATAGGAGATATAGCTTTAGTTGTCAACTTCGTATTTTATTGAACTTTCTATTTTGGTTATGAACTTGTATAAACTTATCAAATCACCAAGTTGTACACCTGAAACTAACGTAATGCTGTGTCAACTATACTCAACTATACTGTTTGTTAAAGTGCTTGGTACGGCACCAAGTACCCCAAAGAAAGCGGTAGAGAATTTTGCTGCCCTAAGGTATTCAATCACAAGTAAAAGACCAATTTGCCTAATGAATACAGAGCCTTGATGAAGTGCAGCAGTAATTTGTTAATAAGCCGCAAACACTTTTCTGGGTAATCTCTGAATCATCACGAACATTTATTTGAATTACCACCACCCTGGCTCACTGCAGTGTGTTTAACTTTAAAATCCCTGATACCATTAGGGCAAAAAGAAGAAAGTCATTTTTTTTTAAGGCCTTTGAACTTCTTCTCAGTAATCAGAACCAATGATAAGTTTTGTATTTCTCTGTTGTGACATTTCCTTTAAAAAGCTACTGAAGACTAGTTAGGTTAGTGAATATATGAGATCACAAGTAACCGTTCTATTTTTTAAAGCCTTCAGGTACATTATACATTTGAGAATATCAAGTGGCTTAAATTAGAAAAGGCCTCCATTGCTTTGAAAGATTGCCTGCTCCACCAGGACTTCAGAGAAGGAAGTAATATGAATATAGAAATGCATCTTCTATCAGTATGATGATGGTTCTCAAATAGTCTAGTATCCTAGAATCAAAATAAAATCTACGCCAGTATTAGACTTAAGGAAAATTATAAAGCTACAAGTGTTCAATATCAAGACCTTGTGCTCTTCTGGAAGGCTCAGTCGATCAATCAGAGGTTATTGGGTGGAAAAGATGAAAGCCCTACCATAAAGCTTAACAGAAATGGACATCTCCCCAGGCATCAAAGTTCAACAGTGAGAATTAGTAGTTCATGTTCCAGAAAACCAGCTAAAACAAACTGCATGAAGGAGACCTCAGCACTGTGTTCTGTAAATGGTCTTCCTATTGGGAGACTGACCTTAGGTTTGGTTGGTGGTGGCGGTGGGGTTTTTTTTTTTTAAGGAGGCTCCAACACAGGGGTTTAACTCACCGCCCTGAGATCAAGACCTGAGCCGAGATAAGGAGCGCAACCCCAAGACATTCTACTTCACTCGAATCTTGACTTCTTAAAGTCTGCTCCCAAATTCCTTTTAAAGTTAACAAACACCCTTTCATATGTACATTTAAGCAGAATTACTATCAGTAATGATTTTAATGTCTTCTCCTTTGACTAATTTTCTTCCTAAAACATGTTTGTAAAAGAGACTCCAAAGTAACTTACTCCTGCTGTTCAATCTCTACCCCTCCATGATTTTCCCCCCTTTGCTACAATAGGGAGGACACGTTCAACTCCTCCTTGAATAGACTCCTCCACTCTTCATCACAGAGAGGAGGGATAGTGTGTGAACCTGGAGTCCACCACCCTCTCAATATTATTTATATTGTAGTCCTACAGAAAGACCTCAAAACCTGCTTGGAAGCTGAAAAATTTTTACTCTGACTTAAGAATTTTTCACTTTTCTGTTCAAAGCATGTATGTTTATGTGTGTAAAGCATATGCTTTAGGTATGTATGTATTTACAAGTATGGGGGGGTGTGTACATATTTACACACACACACACCCCTAAATTGTGATTTTCCTCTGCATACTAATAAGGAGTCTGTATCCATCAATAGGTTAGAGAATATATTAAATTGATTCCCTTTCTTCATCTTCCTATTTATGATTTGTCCTGTCTGGAGTGATCACGATGAGGTCTATTCACAAGTAATTAATGTATTATATGAAGAGAAAAAGTCACAATTTTCAGTGCTTCCAACTGTCTAACGTATTCTGCGTCGACCGGTAGATCACAGCACTCCAACTATGGACAATTATGAAGAAACTTCCACAAATTCTTCTTCAGTGGCACTGTTGCCAAACCCTGTCCTACTCTGGCCGGGTTCCAGACTTCTAGTTTATCAATGTGCCAATGAAAATGCGGGTCCTGGAACCGCAAACAAGTCTGCAGCTGTGGTCTGACCAGTCCCTGAGGCCAACAGGCCATTATCTCCCTTGGCTGTGGAATTATGCTTCTATGAATGCAGCCGTCAGTTTACTTTTTCCTTTTCACCACATAATTGAACTGTTGACTTGCATTAGAACACTAGTGTAATCCAAAATCCCAACGTGTTTTCCTCCACATGGAAATTTGCCAAATATACATGACCCAGTCTACCGCCTTTTCATTGATTCTTTTAATTTTTCCATTCATTCTAGAGTTCAATTTTATTTTGTTGATTTGGATTTCTCCTTCAAGTGCATTAAGTTACCGGCTCTGTCATCTAGCTTCTGAGTCATTTTCCGAGCTTTGTGTCACTCAAATTTAATAAGCATTATTTTTAGTCACACAGCAGAAGGAATGTGTCTTCTGGTGAAAATATTGGCAACACCAATGATAAAGGATGTGGGAGGTATTTGGGAGATAGGATCCTAGTTCTTGATCACCCCAGTGATCAGGCCATAGTGACATCTACCTCCAAGCTCATGAAACAAATATCTTTAGGCCTCTCAGGAAATTAGGAACGGCTAAAAATGAGGGCTTTTTAAAATTCAGAATTCAACACTGAAAAGGCCAAGACTTTGACAGAATGTGATTGGGTGACCTTTTCTTACAGTAAGTCATTCTTTTAAAGGTGAACCTGCCGAGCCATCCTAAAGAAGTGGCTATGAAAATATTTTCCTGCATATAGCTACCAATTCATTTGGCCCCTTTAATAAACTCACTGGAGCTAGAAAGTACTGGATTATGGAATAAAACCAGAGCTTCCGCATTATTATGGTTAACCAATTCCTCTCCTTTTAGAAGGTCATCAGTAGGTCCAATAATAAGCTTAGACACACATTTTTCAAGCTGTAACTGGAGTCATAGAGCAAAAAAATTGCCAGTGAAATATTCTCTCCTTCATTTTCTTTCAGAAATAATGCTTGTATAACTTAAGAGGATCCCTGAAAATGGACAGAGGCAGCTAAAAATGGCAAAGATGGAATAATTTAAATTATATGTATGATTAGTCAAAGAACTTGATATTTAGATGGTTTCCAATTTAAACGTCTATCAACAGGAGAATGAATAAATAAATCATGGTCTTCTACGGTGAAATACTATAAAGCAATGAAAATGAAGTAGAGATATATATCAAAGGTATCTTCAAATTACAACATTGGGCAAAAATATTCTGGAACGATATGTTATGTATGGGAAGCTAGGATTTAAATAATGCTTTAAAATATCCAAATTACTGTTTTTAGGATACACCTAATTTTTTTAAATGCCCTAAATGTTATTTTCTATGTAGGTGTATGACCCTAAAACATATAGTCGAATTATTTAAAAACAGTTCAATTGAAAAGCAATGGAAATTCAACACCAAGTTCAGTAAGAAATATTATGGATGTTGGGGAGGTGATTAATAAGTAGGGAGAAGGAAATGGAGTTGGGGACAGTTTTTAAGTCAATCACGTATATATAGATGCCCATCATTTTTTACCTTTTATATATTAGGGGAGTTCTGTAATACAAGAATATTTAACACTGTTTTTAAAAAACAAGAATTCACAGAATAGAAGATATTCGCTAATGACACTACAGACAAAGATCTGATATCCAAGATCTATAAAGAACTCCTCAACACTCACAAAACCGATAATCACATCAAAAAATGGGCAGAAGACATGAACAGACACCTCTCCAAAGAAGACATACAAATGGCTAACAGACACATGAAAACATGTTCATCATCTTTAGCCATCAGGGAGACTCAACTTAAAACCACACTGAGATACCACCTTACACCAGTTAGAATGGCCAAAATCAACAGGACAGTAAACAACAAATGTTGGAGAGGGTGTGGAGAAAGGGGCACCCTCCTACACTGTTGGTGGGATTGCAAGCTGGTGCAGCCACTTTGGAAAACAGTGTGAAGATTCCTCAAGAAATTAAAAATAGAGCTACCCTTTGACCCTGCCATCGCACTACTGGGTATTTACCCCAAAGGAGCAGATGCATTACTAAGAAGGGCCACATGGACCCCAATGTTCATAGCAGCAATGACCACAATTGCCAAACTGTGGAAAGAACCAAAATGCCCTTCAACAGATGAATGGATAAAGAAGATATGGTACATATACATAATGGAATATTATGCCTCCATTAGAAAGGACGAATATCCAACTTTTTTATCAACACGGATGGGACTGGAAGAGATTATGCAGAGTGAAATAAGTCAAGCGAAGGGAACCAATTACCTGTGGTCTCACTTACATGCTGAGCATAAAGAAAAACATGGACGGCATTGTGAGAAGGAAGGGAGGGGTGTATGGGGGTAAACCAGAAGGGGAGATGAACCATGAGAGGCTGTGGAGTATGAGCAACAAACTGAGGGTTTTGGAGGGGAAACCTTTGGGTGTTGGGCAAACCTGGTGGTGGGTATTGAGGAGGGCATGTATTGCATGGAGTGCTGGGTGTGGTGCAGGAACAATAAATCTTGTAACACTGAAAATAAATTAATTAATCAATTAATTAATTTTAAAAAATGCCTGGCACTCGGTAAGTGCAATCAATTTTGAGGAAAGGAGTGAACACAGAGATGTAAGCAAGGTCTCAGGCTGTCACAGAGCCCTAGCTTCACTCCTCACTTGATGTCTATTTCTCCAGGGTGGAATGATGATGCAGGGGTTAGAAGTGAAGACTCAGCAATCAGGCCATCTTCTACTGGTTGTGTTACTTTGAGCAATTATTTTAACTTTCCGTGGTTTTTTTTTTTCCTCTAGGACTCTATGAAAATTAAATGGACAGAGAACAGTGTCAATAAAGACTTATGATTATACTCAACATGTAGTGTACTTTTTTTATGTTCCCGGTATACAGTTCTTATACCAAATCTGAGATAACCCTCTGATGAACATTTGGCAGTTTTATGAAATAAGGCCTTCCTTCCCCCCCCGATATTCACAACTCCTTATTCTCCATGAACCACTGACCATGTATATCGATAAAAATAAAGTTGCAATGTCCTTAACCCTGTTTTCTAGCTAGAAAGGAGCTTAGGAAAGGTCTGTTTTGATTACAAAGAAGAGGAGTGATTAGCCTGAGCATAAGTGGCTGGTGACAAAGCCTGGCCTCGAACCTAGCTCTTACATCTCTCGGACTTTCTACTCTACTTAAGGCCTCTCATTTTGGTGGACCACTGACTTTCTTCGGATCTACACCATTCATCATAAGCCATAGCTGTGGCCTTTTCTCACTTGTTTCCACATTCTTCACCCTCTTTATTCCTGAAATATTTTGTACCTTTATGCATGAAGGGTCTCATCACCACCAACCACTTCCCAGCCCAAACTATGGGTGACAGGCAATGTAGAGACACACGATCAAGAAGCAAAAGGCCACAGAGAAGGGTCCAACTACAAGCAGATTCATCCCATAGTAAGAGATGGCCCTTAGGAAGTTTGTGTTCAGATGCCCCGTCTCGGACCATTTTGCCAGTTGGCAGATCCCAAGCACTCTCGACATCCCACCTACCTACCTACTAGTTAGGTACAGAGTATTCTTGGGATGCTGCTACTATTTTGATCTTTGGATCCTGGATCATCCTTTATATTAGACTCTTGACCCAAATCCCATGAATATGACTTGTGTATACTTTAAAAAAGCTTCTGATGGGGCCTGCTTAACCCCAGAGACATTAAGCACGCATTTCTCACAGCTTATCCAAATAAAATTCACCCTTAACCTACAGAATTTAAACACAAAGCAGGTTTATTTTAAAAGACACCCAAGTAATAATTAACCAGAGATATAGTTTGTCAAATTCAATTAATCCTGCAACTTTTCCATCAATTTACACACACACACACACACACACACCTTTGTAAAGAAATTATGTTCTTTGTAGCAAATCCTCAACCTGGGATGCCCTGACACCCCAAGGTCTTTTTTTTTTTTTAGGTTATCCTCTGTTCCCATCACCAGTGGAGAATATTCATGTCCTATACACAAATGCTCCAGTTAGGTAGAAGGATTTGGTTTGTATTTCCATCCCTATGGTCAACAAGAGCTGATTCACTTCCTTCCGTGAGGTGGCAGACATAAGATATGCAGAGGTCTCAAACCACTGAGACTATAAATATCCTTGAGGCTACTTTCCCAAATAGTAGCTGTTATTTGAGCACTCTTTTATAGGTCAGACTATTTGCTTTATGTTTACAATCAAGCCTGCCTTAGTTCTTTGAGCTGCTAACCTTTCTTAAACTCTTAACTTCTGCAAAGAAGGGTCTCCATTTCCAATGTCAAAGGGCAATGTAGCCTTCGTCAGTGTTCAACCATGTACAACCATGGTCAGGAACACTGACCTGGTAAACACAACCCAGAGACTTCTACCATGTTCTGTTTAGTACATGTATTTAGTTCTGATTCTTCCTCATGAGTTGGAAAGCTCTTCCTTTCCAACCTCACAGTCCAATTGTGCTTCACAGTCCCTGTTGTGAGTTGGGCTGACCCCCCAGAAAGATACGTCCAAATCCTATCTCTAGCACCTGTGAACATGACTTTATTTGGAAAAAAAGGGTCTTTGCAGATTTAAGTTAAAATGAAGACAGACCAGATTAAGATGGGCACTAATCCAATGACTTATCTTTTAAGACAGAAATCCTGAGACAGACATGGATGGACCCATATACCCAAGAACCCCACATGAAGACAGAGGCAGAGACTACAGCAATGTTTCTATAAATAGACACATGCCAAGGATGCTTGATGACCACCAGAAGCAGAGAGGCAAGCAACAGATTCTTACAGAGGCCTTCAGCAGAAGCCAATCCTACCAAACACCTGGATTTGGGATTTTCAGCCCAGATTTGTGAGAATAACTTTGTTCTCTCAAGCCACGCTGTTTGTGTTTGTTTCCTATGGCTCCTGAGACAACTTCACAGCCCCCTTGGGGCTATTTAAAGTTCTGGGACTTTTTCTCTCCAATAAACTGTAAGGTGAAGTCCATGTAATACAGGCAAAAAACAATTCACTGATGTCAGACCCTCCTATTCTTTTCCTCTAGCTTGTGTTCCTAATCACCTACAATGGACATAGACACATGGCACGAGCTACAACCAAACCTTTATTGCCAACTACTGATCATCAGGGTATTTTCACCATGGCATAGTACAGTAGACAGTACTAGTTTTTCCAGGGGCTATACCTTCAATCCCTTCAAAGGACATAATACACTGGAAAATAATTACGATTTTTAATAGATAAAAAAATCTTAAAGCATCATCCCAATAATCTAAGTCACGCCACTTAGAAAAAAGCACACTTCAGGAAGAACAAATCTGGCAGGTAGTGGCTGATTAGGGATTTCCTCCAGGAATGAAAGCACACTGAAGCCTAATCATAAAATTTCAGGCAATAACCAGCAGGTGGGTCCCTCTGCCACACTTGAAATCATGCCAAGGAAGTGATTATCATTCAGCCAATGGAAACAGCTACACTGACTGTGGCCCAGATTATCATCTACATTGAAGTGTGTGTGTGTGTGTGTGTGTGTGTGTGTGTGTGTGTGTGTGTCCACAGACACTCAGAGGTTAACGTCTCTGAGATGGTAGAACAGGCCAGTGATGAGGACCGAATTCTTGAATTCACATCTCAGCTCCTTCCCTCTTTTAGTCAGGCCTCCGGTTTCACAACTCTAACATGGGGAAGATTTCATCAGGATGCTCAGAGAAGCCGAGGAGAGAGTCCACGGGATCCATCCGAGTCAGGCTCTGGCCCATAGTTCAGTTCTCGATACTAGCAATGGCTACTAACAATATAACTTTTTGACTTGGTAACACACAACCCGGGGACTTCCACCCTGTTCTGTTTAGTACATGTATTTAGTTCTCATCTTCCTCATGCTCTTCTGTAACCCAGCCTGAGCTGGGAGGCTAGTGGGTGAACAGGAACTAGGACACAGCGGGTCCAAATGGGGATTTTAAAAAATGCTCCCAGAGCAACTCTTGATGGTTTGAGGGCACCCATGGAAAGAAACTGAAAAAGGGACAGTGGGATGTGAATGAGCAGAGACCCACCCTCCAGCAAACACCTGCATTCAGAGTTACCACAACATTAGGGTTGCTGGGGTGGGGGGACGTGGGGGATAGCTTTAAAAATGAACCCATCACACAGTTGCAATGGATTTCTTTCATTCTTTTTCTAACACACCATCTTCACTTCTTGCCACACCACCAGTATTGTTAAGCAAATGGCAGGGGCGCCTGGGTGGCTCAGTCGTTAAGCGTCTGCCTCAGGTCATGATCCCAGGGTCCTGGGATCGAGCCCCACATCGGGCTCCCCGCTCTGTGGGAAGCCTGCTTCTCCCGCTACCATTCCCTCTGCTTGTGTTCCCTCTCTCGCTGTGTTTCTCTCTGTCAAATAAATAAAATCTTTAAAAAAAAGAAAAAAAAAAAGAAGCAAATGGCACACGTAAAGATACAATTTCATGTCCTTTATCTTCAACCTGAAGTGGTTAATAGTTCCTAAGAAACATGCTTGCATTCTTTAGTGCCATTAGCTCAAGCAGTGACACATGTCACTTGATGAACCCAAGCCTAGGAGTTCCAAAATCAAGGATAAGCAGACACGTTTTATTACACGGAAATTTTATGGCAACTCAGTCCCACAGAGATAGCACTCCTCTCCACTTGCTTTGGCATGAACTTGTGTCCACCAACATTTTCTGGTCCCGTCTAAGAACAGCATGCATGTGTCAGATGTTTTGCTGGAATCGGGAATGCTGTCATGTCCCACACAAAATTAACGGTCCCTCTGAAATGCAAATCACGCTCTCAGTTCACTGGGACCAAGTTCAAACCAGGCTTCACACTTGAGTAGTCTATCATCCTCAAAGGACATGCATTTTTTTAATTATACAGAGAGACCCATAGTCAAATAGCTATTCAGTTCTAAAGTTTTTGCCATGAATCTGTGATGAAGGAAATGGATTCCGGGAGCACTTGGAAAGCCTGAGAGAGAATAATGCACACGTTGCAAACACATTTCAGTTTGTCAAAATGGGCTAGGTCACTCATTCTATGTTTTTATCTCAGATCTTCATGCAAGAAGGGCCTTGGGGAGCAGGAAAAAGTGCAGAAACAAGTCAACAGCACAGTGGATGTGAAATATTAACTGTATTTTACAAGAATATAGTAGTTCCCCCCAACTGAACCTAATTACTGACTAGAAAGAAACAGGCATTTTATCTTCAATTAAATTCAATAAAGCTCAGGTTCGAATCTCACTTTTGGTCCAGTAGTCTGGAACTTCAGTAAATACCTCATCCACTTACTTTGTTATCAAGCACTATCATTCCCCATGTTCGTTTTAAACAACTCACTCATTGGGAGGGTTTGATGAGACCAAGGTTATGGGCTTAATCCTTATGTGAATCTGTTACCTATACAACACCTTCAAAAAAAAAAAAAAAAAATCACACTGTTAAGGCTTAGACAAGTTTTTAGGAAGCGCATATTATTATTTGTCAGATAGAGCCAAGCAAGATCTATGGCTAAATCAACATGGTCCCTCACCAATACTGGCCAAACTGAAGACATCCGCACTACTGATGGTGGGTTCAGAGGTCATTTCCAAAAATCCAAGCTGTAAGTATATCTATTTGCTCAAGCTTTCTGTTCTCTTCAGACTAACTGAACCTTGAGCCTCAAGGCTTCACAGTGTATTGACCACCCCTCTAATCATACGTATTTCAATTTTCAAACCCTAAATAGAAAGATACCAGTAAGAACAGAAAATAGGGCATAGCTAGAAAAATCAAGAGCAAGCAGAAAACAAGGTAAGGTAGAAGTGGAAGTCAACAGAAATTGTAATGTTGGGATGGGACAGGCCTCTTCTCCCAAGCAGCTCATCATAGGGAAGTACATAAAAAATGACTTATAAATTATTTTCCTCCCACGGAAGAAGTTTAATACAGAGATAATCAATTTTTCAAAGAAGAACACAAAAGGAAGACTTTCCCTGTCAAATGCTGAGTCCTAGAATAAATCCATGGAGTTCACAAAAGCACAGTTCTGGGACTGTAAGTAGACTGAGGAAATCTAATTAAAAAAATAAAGAAATACAGCATTTACATAAAAACTTAGTATATGTCAATTTGAAAGTGAGTTATTTAGCAAATAATGCTGGGAAAATTAGCTCTCTCTATGGAAGAATACAAAATTAGATTCTTACCACACAGCTTATTCAAAAGTTAAGTCCAAAATAGACCAAAGACATACATGTAGAAAAGAGGGGAAAAAATCATGAAAACTACTAGAAGAAAACATAGAACAGATATATAACCTCAGGATCAAAAAAATTTCTTCAAATAGACACATAAAACCTCAATCGTTAACAGAACAAATTGTAGATTGAGCTTTCTGGAAATTGCATGAATTTGGCAATTGTTGGGGTTCACAATACAAAGATGCTCTGCCAAGGGATAAACAGGCACAGCCTCTAATTACTAAATTTTTTACCAGCAGCCATCACACCTCAAGGCCTTTTAAATTCTTCTAAAGATGGAGGATATTTACATCTCAAAATAAATTCAAACAACTCTACTGACCAAATTCAAGAATTTGGTCACACTTGCTTTGATGCTACGGTACCTCATTGAGCCTTGAAACCAAGGCTAGGTGTTATCTGAATATCAAGAACCAACATCAGGTGAGTGCCTGGATGGCTCAGTGGGTTAAAAACCTCTGCCTTCGGCTCAGGTCATGATCTCAAGGTCCTGATCTCAGGGTCCTGGGATCGAGCCCCACGTCGGGCTCTCTGCTCAGTGGGGAGCCTGCTTCCCCTCTCTCTCTGCCTGCCTCTCTGCCTGCTTGTGATCTGTCAAATAAATAATCTTTAAAAAAAGAAAAGAAAAGAAAAGAACCAAAGTCAGGGGAGGATTATGGAAATTACCCTGTTCCACTCAGAGTGGGAATGAGGGGAGAGCAATCAGTGTGTACAAGAGGCTTAGGGCTTGAATAGGAGACAATGGCCACTAGATTTTTATACAATCCATTTTGCTAAGACTCAATTAGTGGTTAGGAAGGTAAAGGCCAAACATAAATGTTGTGGTATATATTTATGATCTGTATTCATGTATTTCTGACTGTATCCATTAAGGAAAAAAAAAATTTTCAGTGGAAGTCACTGAAACCTTGACAGAAAATTCTGAGATATATCCAAATAAATGCCTATTTTTCTAAAATATAAGTAATTTGAAACCCACTGCATTCAGCTTAGGTTAATCGCTAATGGCAAATATTATGGTTAACCTATTATTACGCCTGTATTTTTAAGTATTTATTGGGGGGGGGGCGGTTGGTTTGTTTTTTGCCTCTGTTTTCTTAGTTTTCCTTTGGGGCACATATTTCCATGCAGATTTTAAGATGTTCCTGGATTTTCACATTAGGCAGAAAACCTTATTTTCAGGACTCAGGCTAACAAAAGGGGCATGCAGATAGTATTTGATTCCCAGGCCAAAGTGCCAACGTAAGTTATGAATGTTGCTAAGTTTAACCAAGCATTACCCTTGATTTCCCTCCTAACAGAAATATCTATAAGGTCTTACCAGTCTCAATCTCTTTCAGAATTCTTCATAGCTATTCCCATAGATGGGTTCTTTCAAGAAACCCTCGCAATTTAGGGTCTTCAAGACCCAACCTAATATCCTTAACACCCCTACTTAATAGCTCACACTGAGGAGGAAAATCTTCTGTATAGAGCATTTAAAAAGCAAACACACCTGACTTTGAATTATGAATACCTGTGCTATCTTCTCAGCTCCAATGGTTCATCAATTGGCTTATTTTCAGTGGAACACTTTAAGAGAATGCTTCTGTTGCTAAAAGCAACTTTTAAAATTCCCATGTTGTCAATTTCTGGGGGCTTTAATTCATTTCTGTGGCTGAATTTTCAGATCTACTCTTGATCAGACAGTACAAGAAATACACAGTTTTGTTTCGGTTTTTCCTATTTGTTTTCCCCCAGTTTAAAAAAAAAAAAAAGCCATTCTTGCAAAAATAATTAAAATACTTAAAAAATGTGGCTTTTTTTTAAAATCCATCTTTCTTCCCTCCAAATCCAATTTTATATGAGCTATCTGAGGGCATATTAGTAAGGCTACTGTAAGAATGATCCTGAGGAACAAAGCTGCTCACATTTTGAGATGAGCCAGCAGTCTGTGTTGCCATCAGAAAAATCATAGTCACAACTGAAGATCTTAACTCACATCCCCAATGCTTAAATGAGTGTGGAGATAAAACTGTCCCCTTGCTTCCAACAGCAATTTCCTAGAAATATACTGCATTATATGGATCTATGTTTTGCTGTTCATGGTTTCATTTTCACTGACAAAGCTAAGAACTTCAGGAAGAAATGCACAAATAGAGGGGCAGCATAGCAGAGTGGTTACAGATAAATGCCTTGGAGTTCAATATAGACACAGTGTAGCATGATCCTCACGCTCGAGTTTCTGAAACAAGACCACGTGTTCACATCCCACCTGTGTGACCTTGGGTCTCAGATACTTCAAACCCCCCCCCCCCATGATTCAGTTTCCCCAACAATAAAATGGAGTTGAGGGTGGCTATCTACACAGTTGCTACATTGATCATATAAGTAGGATGATCTACAAAATAAGGTGCAGTAGAGCAGGAATTCAGGACTTCATTTATTGCTACACTGTAGCACCTAAAATAGGACTTGACACTTAAGATTCAATGCTAAAGAATAAACAATGCAAAAGGAAAAATGGCTGGTACACAGCTAAAATAATTATTTCCATCATTTTCATTCCTACATCATATTTGTCCTAATCTTTACTTCCCAGCTGTGAGACTATAAGATAGTTATTTAATCTCTAAGTTTCTACTGGATTTTATAAAGCGCTGTGAGATAGCGATAAATGTCCTCGTCTCAATCAGGAATCACTCAACCATGTATAATTATTTTATTTCGGACAAGTCTCTACTATCTGGGTCATCAGTGAACAGATAGAATAGTATCACAAATACGATAATTTTGTTATTAATATTTCTGAGTACAAAGATGAGAACTGAACAGTGAAAATGTTAAGAATCTCAGAAGGATGTTATTTCCACAGTCACTAGAATGTGGATTCTAGTGAAATTCAGTCAGACATTTTACCATAAGGTGTTGGATTAGGTATTATAGTTGGGTGTTAAAAGGTAACAAAGACTCGATTTCTAAATTTCTAAGTTTCTAAATTATTCTAATCCCTGAACAGATAACCACAGACTAATAATTAAGTGAACTCACTTCTTAAAGATTTATTTGACAGAGAGAGAGAGAGAGCACAAGCAGGGGGAGCAGCAGACAGAGGGAGAGGTTGAAGCAGACTCCCCGCTGATTGAGGAGCCCGATGCAGGACTAGATGCCGGGACCCTGGGGTCATGACCTGAGCCAGAGGCAGATGCTTAACCGACTGAGCCACCCAGGTGTTCATGAACTAAACTTTTTTAAATGGTGCTCTCACAAGTTTACATTCTAGTAGGGGAATCCTAAGTAAGATAAAATTATATACTAACCCTTGGAGATAGTCTGATTATACAGCATCATCTCTTTGGAATTAGGTCAGAGTTTATATTATACATTAGGAATTTCTACAACCTACAACAAGTTCTAATTGCAAATATCATCCTTTTTGTTAACAATGGAGTTAAGAGAAAAATGCTCCAGAAGAAAATTCAAGAAGATTGACAAAATGTTGAAAATTGTGTTATCTAAATTAGATAGGTGGAGGGGTTATTATGTTTTCCTCCCTCTGTATATATTAGAAACTCTGAAGTTAAAAATGAGGCAATAACAAATCTTAACTACCATCTAACTTTGAAACAGGCTTTGCATTTCCAAGAACTAATGGTAGGTCAGGACAGTGAATGTCTCTATGAGGTCTTTAGAGACCTTGGCATACTAAGTTTCACTCTCAAAGATCTCCAGGAAAAGGAAAGGGACAAGGAACAGACAGATGAAACAAACGGACAGGAAAAGGCCTCCAAAAATGCCACCTCCCTGAGGCAGAAGTATTGACGGCAGCAGGGACTGGTTCATGGGCAGCCCCATAACCAAACTGAGACCAGAGTAGTCACAAGAGTTTTCCATCAGAGGGAGTCAGGTATAGCCAGCTGGCAGGGAGAGAGAGTAAGGTTTCCGCTCTTGCACCTGTGTTTGGTTGTATCTGAAGATCAGTGTTTGGCCCACATTGTGTATTTGTTGTGTCCCCATGCCGCTACCACAGCAATGGAGAAATTTCTCATATGTAAAAAATGCCTTTGTTTCTAGTGCATAATGAATTCTTCCACATGAAAGTCTTCTAGATTTTCTCTAAGTCTCCCCTACAACTTCTGCCAAAAAGCAGGCTCAACAGTATTTATTACAGTTGGAGGACTAGTCATTCTTCCCTGATCAGTTTCAAATATTTGAATAAGTTTTTTTTTTTTTTTTTTTACCTGCAGCCCAATAGAAGTGTGCAAAAAGATGAAAGAGATTATAGAATCACAGAATGTTCGTATTGAAGTCTCCTCATTTCATCCTAAGAGACCCAAGGCTCAGCTTGAAGGTGATTTGCTTTAAGACCACCGCCCCTCAGTTAATGGCACGCGAGTGGGCGGAGGCTGCAGACCCCTGGCTGGTGGTCCCTGGTACATTCATCAAGCCCACCGTGAGGCCACACCACAAGTACAGATGACTGACTAGAGAAACTTCAGGCAGGGTTTCCTCTATCCCCCCATGGTTCACAGGATTCACTGTACAAATTTCTTAAGGTTTCTTTGTGTAGGAATAATTACACAACTAATGCCCCCCCCTCCCCCGGGGGGGTGGGGAGAGGCACCTGGAGCCATTAACAGTCAGCTCAGAGCAAAAGATGTTAACCTAGGGCAGAGGAAGTTCCACTGAATAGGAATTCCAGGAGGCTGGCCTCGGGCTTTCTTCAGAACAGCAAGGAGAGCTGTGGTACCCAAAGCTAAGACCCTGTCAAAGGGAAACTCCACCTTCCTCTGTGGTGGCCCCAAAGGACGGCACATTGTTACTCTTGGCTGGTAAAGGAAATTTCAGCAAGGGTACCCTCATGCTCACCCACTCTGAAAATCTAAGAGTGGAAGTTCAAATTT
>CM053615.1:9550814-9573284 GCA_028646535.1 Procyon lotor
ACCCAGGGAGGCAGCCTCCTCCCTACCCCCACCTTCCAGGGAAGAGCTCAAAGGAGCTGCTGTTGCCCCTTCACACACAGGCAGCTATAGCAACCAGCACCCTGGTTCCTGGTCTGAAGGCCTCCCTGCAGGAACCCTTAGGTCAGGTAAGTTCCCCCTTTGCTCCAACAATTCTCATTCTGGGTCAAGCCCTAACCACATCATTCTCTTTGCTTTGTAATATGTCTGTGCTAACACCTTCTCATCCATCAGATCTCCGCTTATATCCCGAGTCCTCTGGGAATTCTTCCTTGCTCCCTCAGCAGGAGGCCCCTGACCCATGTCCTGTGTACCACCAAAACACATCCTGCTAGACTTCAGGGCTAACTCAATCTGCCACCCCACTGGCCCAAGTTCTGTGAACGTATTTTAGAGGCCTTTCTGTCCCCAGGTCCTACATATAATAAATGCACCCAAGTATTTATGAAATAAGGGGACAGAATTTGCTACACTTATGGTATTTGAGTTCATTTGGACTTTGGAAGCTACTTGTTAACGGCAACCAGAAAAAATAAAAACTGGTAAGAGTGGAGGAAAGACATGGGACTATCTCACAAAACTAGGAAGCTGCTCTCTCTAGGGAGTAGGACCATAAAAAATAAAGTGTTAGACCCCCCATATACAAAGAGGATGGTCATTCCCGGGGCAATCTTACTATTTCTATTCCCCCTTATTAGGATCTATCAATTCCAAGACAGGGTTGAATAATTCTTGAACTATTCATTTAAGGAGACTTCAACATTCAAAGACAATAGGAGACACCTGGGGCCATCGTTTGTGCCTAATTAATTGGGATTTCTTCAGGACATTTTCAACCACTAATTGGTTGGTGTAAAACGTGTGTGTGTGTGTTGAGATTACGTTAACACATCTACATCATGGAGAAAGGGATGGTCACTAGGGGAAGGTTGGCTAATTTGTTTGCTTATCATGGAACCTAACTGGTTATTCCAAATGACTATAAAGGATCATAAATCCTCTTAAAGTTTAATGTGAGGTTCAGAGCTAGACTGGGTGAAGGAAGTGATTTTCACATTGTCACAAATCCTAGGCGAGAGGAGGTGGTTGGGATCTCATGGCTGAGACAATAATAGAGTATTTATACCTGCAGCTTCAGAGTAGTGGGTCTCATTAAATAAAAGGTCTTTTATCATCCTGGGTGACTGACCCAGGACACTGACAGTGACGACAGAGAAGTCTACAATTAAGGAAACCATGAATTGTGAATCACGAAAGATTTACTCAGACACAAAAATACATCCCTTTTCTTTTTAACTGAATAATCACATGAATGTTCATAAGCATCTGCCTGG
Source organism: Procyon lotor (assembly GCA_028646535.1). Lineage (NCBI taxonomy): Eukaryota > Metazoa > Chordata > Mammalia > Carnivora > Procyonidae > Procyon > Procyon lotor. Next base: position 9,552,167 of record CM053615.1, read on the forward strand.
GGGAAGATAATCTATTTTTCAGAAAGGAAATAAGATACAATCTTGTTTCTCATTAGAATTTGCTCACCTTAACAATGCAGACCTACAGACAAAAAGACAGGCCTGCTATTAAGGACACCAGGGCAGAAAGGAAAAGCGAAACAAAAACAAAACAAAACCAAAAAAAGGAAGAAATAAGCTAGAAGGAAATACGCCTACTAATCAAGGACTTAAAAGCGGCAGAGAGCATTTCTCCTTAAGGTCACTGTAGACAACAGAAGGTGTAGACAAAAGGCAAAGGCAAAGACCCCTTTACCTCCTGTTCCTTTTCACTTCATTTACTAAGTCACTCCGATTTTTTTTTTTTTTTTTTTTTTTTTTTTTAAGATTTGACAGAAAGAGCATGAGTGGGGGTGGAGGGGTGTTGACAGAAAATCCCCAGCAGATTCCTGAGCATGGAGCCCACGTGGGGCTGGATCCCAGGACTGAGATCAAGCCCTGAGCCAAGATCAAGAGTAGGACACTCAATGGACTGAGCCACCACTAAGGTGACCCTAAGAAATCCCTTTCTTAGATTTTAAAAATTCCCTAAACATTAACCAAGGCCAGTCACATTGAAAAGCTAACAACCTATGGATGATGATTTTAGGGATTCTGAAGGGTGTTAACTCAGCCAAGAACGGCTACACTTAAGCCGAATCACCAATAAAAGGAGATAAAGGCTGCACCAAGAATTTCAGAGTTAATAAACATTATGATGATCAAAGGACCGAGTACAGTACATGCTTAGAACCTCAAAAGTGCTCCTACAAAAACTGTTACATACAAAAATTTCAGTTCCTTTCTTTTCTATCATTAAGGCCCAAGTTATTAAAACACTGAGTGTTATTACTGGTTCTAGAACACCCACGAGCACCTTACCATGGGCAGCTTTCTCCTCCTACGGCTTCCTTGGAAAGCAGGGAGGATCGAGTTAGAGCTTAAAGGAATGACCCCTTGGGACAGCTGCAGGGAGGGAAATAAGGAGTATGCAGGGCTTGGGACCCCCGCTGACCCGAGTGAAGGACCACGTGAGGCCCTCTGCAGCCCTGCAGGCAGCTGGGGGCTCCGGGCTCAAGCATCAGAGGAGGCTGAGGTCGAGTGGGGAAAAGGGGAGAAAACCAGGGTCTCCACAGCTAAGGCTGCCTACGTGACCCGCTTGCTTAGGGCTTGACCATTTAGAGCCACTGTGATGCTCTTTATAGTTTAAGGACACAGTTCAGGGCTATCTTAAAATACCTCCCCCAAGATAGCATTCTTCTCATAACTCATTCCATAGGGCAGTGGGTCTTAAGAGGTCATTTTAGAGGCTTTAAGACATTTTTATTATGTGAGAGATCAAAAAAATGAATCCAGTAATTGCAATGCAGATTAATGGAAATAATTTGGCAGTGATGAATCCGCATTTTCAGAAATTTAAAGGTTGTTACAAATTCAAATGGATTTCTTATAGATGAAATTGCACCAATAGAAGTTCAAGACATCCAGGCAAATGAGCCTATTTAATTGATGGTTTGAAAGTGCCAGAGAGACAGACGGCATTAACTTGTCTATGATGAATAGAATTAATAAGGAATTTCTTTTAGGTTTTTAGGACTCCCTTGTTCAAACAATACGATAAACAAAACAAAATGATTCTAAGAAAAGCATTCAGTGTAATCTCCAAATCAGATTTTCTTCCTTAGAACAATAGCTTGGAAAATCTGGTGACATTAGAAATGTTCTACCCCAGGCTAAGAGCACAATTTGAAAAGGCTGTATATAAACCACTCAAAGCCACCACGTACGGGAAAGCATTTTGGCAAGTCATGCATTGTAACAGCTGACCCGCCTGGAGTGTGTGCCTCTGTCCCAGATGCTGGCAAGAAAGCCACTAAAGCCTCAGGAGAACTCCCTGAGGGATATCTTATCATCATCTCCAATATACAGATCAGGCCATTGCTGATCTATACACCAAGATGTGTACATTTTACATAGTAAAAGTTAACATCATGAGCTTTTTTAATTCTCCTGATTAGGAACAAAGTCATGTTCTTGAAAATAGTGGCAGGATGAAAAAGAAGGACTGAGCTCTAGTTCAGGGTCCCCACTTTCTCCCAGCCTGTTCTCAGCCAGAAAGATCTAATCTAGGTCAAGAGCTGCCAAAAACATCCAATAAGAGGATGAAGACAACTCTGAACCAAAGGACAAGGCCTGAGGAAGTAGCAAGGTCCCCATATTGCTGAATTACTGGCAGAGCACCCATGTGGAGATGGTCCCCTCTCTCGGGAATGTGGGCCGCTTGTGTCTGCACAGGTCCTCGGTCAGTGACTCTTAGGGTGGTCGTGGCAGCATTTTGGCCACCCTCCCAGCTCCTAGATTTCTTTCCCCTACTGCAGAGATTTTAAGCAGCTGGTCTTTCAACTCGCTGTTAGGGTCTTCCCCAGTAGGTATCTGCGTGAGGTTCACTGAAGACGAATCAGTAACTGGAAACAGACCCACAAGCACTTGAGAGAGGACCAAGATTTTAGATGAGCTACAGTGACCTTAAAATAAAATTCTTGGGTACAATGTGATGAGACTCCCAGCAGCGCTAGTCCCTTTGATTGGGAGTACAATTGTACAAGCTGATTTGGACCCTCTGATTACTTGTTTGACAGCTGCAGAATGTGTCCATTAGCTCAAGGGAGCTAACGCCTACCCTGAAATTTTCACTAACAAACAGAGTGTGACTGGAAAATTCTCAGGCAGCTGGCCCGACTCCAAGCCTGAACTCCCATGTGAATCCTAGTGACAGGAAAGAAAGTTTTCTCTCAAAGCCTGTAGGGGGAAAAGTTCCACCACTGGAGAGTGGGGGGAGGGGGGGTGCACACACGCATGTGCGATCTTGCATGCACATACACATACAGGAGTGGAACTTGCCTTTCCCGGTAGATGGAAAGCCCCCTGAGGGCAGGGACTGTGTCTATCTTATTCAATCATGTGTGCCCAACAGAGAGCAAAAGGGCTAGCATACAGTGACATGCTCTGCAGTATGTTGTTGAGTGAATGAGCAGACCTGCAACAAAATGAGAGCTTCTAAGCAGAGCCCCTCAACGTCTGTAAACGGAGTGTGAGGCTGGGGAAGAAGTGGGGGAAGCAAACGCTGTAGAGAAATTTTTATGACTGGCGACCCACAGTTACTCCAGGGTAATTCACAAGTACAGGAATTCACTTCTTATAATTCATGCCAAGACTTGTTCCAATAAAGTCTAGAGACACAGATCATAGGAGCTCTCAAACTCTCAATATGCCTTAAGTACGTCTATGTGTCCTGGAGTTCACTGCTTACTAGCATTCATCAGATCACTCGGTGCCACAGCCCCCTACAGCGGGGAGTGTTCTTCCCTCACATATGGGAGACAAGGTCTGCACCTTGAGCAAGCGCACACGTAGGGCTGCCACCAAACACACAGGTGGCCCTGGTACTTCAAACCACATCCTTGATTTAACGGGCTCACTTCCTCTTTTTTCTATTACTCTTCACCTTTTCATTTTCCTTTTTCAAGGAAAGTTTGGTCAATAGCTCAATTAGCTAGTTAGTATGTTAAGCTTTCAAGTTAACAGGTTATATAGGTAATGCTTCTTAGCAATAGTCACTAAGACGGTCTAGTGGTAGCCTAAGAGTAATAAATCAATAGAACTGTATCTATAAAGAGATCCTCCTCTCAAGTTTTTTAGATTCCCTATTTGTAGTCTTAGGTAGTGTTGACCAATAACCCACTGTCCTCTGCATGAGTAAAATAAGATAGACAGCATTTTTAAATCAATTCCTTAACTTTAAAATTTTGAGCTAAAAGGTTTATGAATTACTAGTTCAACCAACTGAAGCCATTTCATCATCAGGAACCGTAACTCAACAAAATAGTCCTAATTACTGGTCACACTGAAGACCTGCTTTGGAAAACACACCGTAGGAGGGTCATTAAGTCACCTGCTGCTTCATACAGGCTACGTCCAAAGCCATTTTATTCAGCTTTCACTGAAGTCTTCTATTCTAACAAACTAATTTTTGCAGGAACTGCCCCCTTTTCCCCCACCCCTCCCAAAACCCCAAAGGGGTTTATAGTACAACTTGCACAGGCAAATCATTAACTTCAACAATTTGCAACAAACCTGCACTTGTAACTTCAAGCTAAAAGAAAATAGGTAATTTTAAGGTTCTAAAGACAGCTTGCAACTGTAATGCAAATAAACTTTTTTAAAAAAAGGAATTTCATTTACTCAAACTTAAAACAAAAAACCTCACACTTTATTATCTTACACACCTCAAGTATAGCTTTGAGAAGATTCACCAATTCCTCACCAGACACTACAAATGCAATACATGTAACTGTTTTAAGAATACCCACATACCCTTTTTTAAAATCTCATCACTTCACCTTGTTGCAGGAATCCTCTGATTTTTCTGCCTAACAATGGAGTCAATCTTCATTGCAGACATCGTAAGCTTTATATAAAAATAGAAGATACCAGATTTTGAGTTAAAATTTTTGGTTACCTATAATTACTCTAAAACATTTTTCTTACTATCTAAATGCTAAAATGGCATCTGAACTTCTACTGCCTCTTTAATTTTTAAACCTTTCTTTGGTATGTAGAAAGATCATTGCTCACCAGTTACCATTACAGCTCCTAAAATTGAGCATTCAATACTTTTGTTTTCTTGGGCCAAAAGTTTTCACTAAATAAAATTTAACCAACAATTTTAATAACATTTAGTCAAAAATTTTAGTATTACATATTAATTTTATGGGTTTTTTTTTTTTTTAAAGCTTGAAGCACTAAAAGTTTTTCTGGTCGTCTACAAATTATATTCAAATTAGGAACCTAATCAGGGCTCCAAATATTTCACCAAAATGAAATGCATTGAAAATGAGCTTCATCTTCCATTATTGTCTATGAGTACTCAAGTTTTCAAACAATCAGAATATGTACTGCTTAACATGTGTTAATTGACAGTACTTTCGTTATGCAGTTATCTCTAGCCTTAATGTAATTGCTCATAATGGTTTTAGTGATTTACTGTTTTGAAATGTTTGCTATCACACCAAAGTTTAGGTAACAAAATGTTTTGGCTCTGATTTATGAAAAGGATGTTTCCTGTATGTTCCAATAACAACAAAACAAATACTAAAATACTAAAGAAGGCACACAAATTGTAATAGACTCCGAACCCACCCAATTTCACATAAAAATAAATGAAAATAAAAAATGGGACCAACAGGGGCACCTGGGGGACTCAGATGGTCAAAAGCGTCCGCCTTCAGCTCAGTTCATGCTCCCACAGTCTTGGCATCAAGTCCCACATCAGGCTCCCTGCTCTGCTGGGGAGCCTGCTTCTCCCTCTCCCTGCTGCTTCTCCTTGCTTCTCCTTCTCTCTCTTTCTCTCTCTCTCTCTCTCTCTCATAAATAAATAAATAAAATCTTAGGACAAACATAAAACTCCCCAAAACACATAGGTCAAAAAGGAAACCACAGTAGAAATTTTTAAACGGATAAACTGGTAGTAACAATAGGACATACCAAAATATGTAGGGAAAAAATACACAAGCCTGGGGGACAGAGTCTTAAAATACATATATTCTAAAAGCTAAGATCAGTAATAGCTTAAAGGAGTTAACTATCCATCTTAAGAGCCTCAACACACACACACCACCACCACCACACAAATTAATCCTTCCCCAAAAAGGGTAAAAAAAATAAGTGAAAATAAGAACAGAGATAAATGAAATACGGGGAAACACACAAAAATGATAATTTTTTTTCAGAAAAGACCAATAAATTCCTAGTAATACTGACCAAAAGAGCTATTCCTCTATTTAAAAATAGTAAGATTATGAACTTTATGCCAACGCACTTACATATATAGATAAAAGGACATTTTTTTAAAAATCCACTTAGAAAAGTTGAACGAAGATGAACAATCTACTAGCACTGTATCTAGGGGCCCAAAGTCTGGGAAGATCTGGAAGGGGATCTCCAATTTGCTAGTGGCAATACATTTCTGGATTGAGGCTACAGATAGCTAAGTGTGTTTGTGAATATTCAATTTCTGAGCTTATTAATTGGTATATTTTTCCTGTACAGAATGCTACAATAAACCATTTCTTTTGAAAAGAAAGTTACATACCTAGGTACTTCCTGACAAGACTACAGTCTTTTTTTCTCCCCACGTTCATAGATTATAATTTCTAATATTGAGTGATAACGGGTAGAGGTCATAGTCCAAATTGTGAATTAACACAGAAGTTTGGAAAAACTTATCTTTTATATTTCATTATTTTCATTTGTGATTAAGGGAGACTGGAACACTATAACAGAGCTTTAAGAATTTTAAAGCCAACTCTCAATTCCGAACAATTTTCCCCTGCAAGTGATTTACAGAAAATCCCTTAAATAGAATGAGATTTGAAATCTTCAACATTGCATTTCATAATCATCAGTAACAGGCTACATAACGAGTAATTTTCCAAGAGTTCTATATTTGTAGCATGTTTAAAAGGAGGTCTTAACCTTTCCTTTTCCTACTCAGTGTAATAGGAATGTAGTGTTCTATTTTAACCAAGTTGTTAAGATTAAATAGTGAAATTTGTAATAAAATGGTGCCTGTCCCATAGTAAGAGCCCACTAATTGCTGGCTGTTTTATCATCATCTTGACCATGAGAATGACTCCTTTTCTCCAAATTAAATGCAGTTCCAGAGTCTAGTCATCAAATGGGTGGTATGATTTACATTCAAATCTATTCTCCTTTAACATACAAAAGAAGACAGAACTCAGAAGTTCTGTGTTTCTACTCACAAAGGGACAATGAAGCATGGATTAAGAGATATTTAGATTTCTGCTCGATATTTAAGTTAAATTTAAAAGTATTTTCTCTTTTCTATGCAGTTCATAAACAATTTATTTCTCACTGTAACTGAAATTTTCTTAAATAGATTTTAAATTTTGAAAGAAAAGGCTCAAAAAATTGAATAGCTACTATATGCCATGAGAGTGTTTCTTGGTGAACTAAAAGATGGTTCAAAAATTAAATTTATACAATGCAAACAACTGATAAATGGTAGAAAAGAGTTTAAATCATTTTTTAGAGATGCCAAGTCATTTTTCTCACCATGCTATACTGCCTGATATGGATTAAATGTTTAGACAGCCATTCCCTAAAACAAGTCCTATCAACCAAAGATACTTTGGTAACTGAATAAATCCAGGGTGTATGAGCATTAAAAGCCTAAGAAATTAACTTTTAACCTCACAGATGGAGTATTAATAACCACCATCCAAAGATGAACATTCTAGTCATTTTATAAGATAAAGGGATCACATGGACGGTCTAATGCAAGTTTCTTTAAACCAAATTAAGTTTAATAGGAGATACTGTAGGCTCCATTGCTTATATTCAACAGCCAAAGTTTTGATCAGAACAAACTTAGCATAAAGGAGATACACAGTAAACCATACCCATTAATTGCTTCCTCTGTAAGATCATTTATGACCTGGACACTTTACTCTTATAAGTTGTTTAGTCTATCTTGAAGTTTTTATTGAAGTAGAATATATAGAAATCTAGAATGTATAGAAAAATACACAGAAAAGCACAAATGCTCAGGGGTAGCTCCATCTCTCTTTACTAAGTAAACACAGCAATGTAACCAACATCTACATGAACATCACCTAGATATAAAAAAAAAAAAAAATAGGACATTACTAGTCTCCCCCATCAATTACTTTTGCTCATTTGTGAATGTTACATAAATAGACTCATTATATACTCATACCTGGCTTCTTTCACTGAATATTAGGTTTGTGAAATTCATCTTTGTTGTCATGTTACTACAGTCCATTTTTCTCATTGTTCTTTTTATCAACTGTATAACTGAACACTGACCCATTCTATTTTTTTTTTTTTTAAAGATTTTATTTATTTGACAGAGAAACACAGCGAGAGAGGGAACACAAGCAGAGGGAATGGTAGCGGGAGAAGCAGGCTTCCCGCAGAGCAGAGAGCCCGATGTGGGGCTTGATCCCAGGCCCCTGGGATCTGACCTGGGCCGAAGGCAGACGCCCAACGACTGAGCCACCCAGGCACCCCTGACCCATTCTATTCTTAACAGACTTTTGGATTGTCAAGTGACATTCAAGAAGTAAAGCAACAAACTACAGAGTGGGAGAAGATACCTGCCATAAATGTGCTAAGTAATATCTAGGATACATAAATAATTCAAATAAAAATATTAACTTGTATAAGAAAACATTTGCAACAAGGAACCTCAAAAAAGAGCAAATGCCAATTATCAATAAACACCCCCAAAGAGGACTAAGTTTCCTTCATCAGCAAGGTGATGCAAACTAACATAGACACCACTATACATACACGAAAATGGCTAAAATAGAAAAAATGGAACATCAAGTGTTAGCAACAAAGTGGAACAACTAGAACTTAGGCACACTGCGGATACAACCACTCTGTAAATTGGTACAAACTTCAGAAAACGACTGGGCAAAAATGTTCATAGTACCACAACCTGTAGTAGTCCTCATTTGATAACGCCATAGTTTGAGCCATTCCAAGGTACTGAAGATATACCTGGACCATCATTTTCCTGGTTCTGACAAAATCAAGTGCTCTTCAGTCAACAAACGCTAACTACATAAATCACAGACCTCATACCAAGCTCTAAGTCTGTAAGACTCCAACTTAATTCTTTGTTTTTTCATACTGAGATGCTTCCCATTGTTGCCCTTTGGAAACGCTGAGCAGTGACAACATGGAAACATCCCCCAAATTATCAAAACTTTAGGGTTTAACTATAATAATGTCCTTGAGTGGACATCTTCAACTATCTAAGAAAAACTTTTTAACAAATGAGGTTTAATTTTTTAAAAATTACCTCCTTTGGCTAGGATCTAAGCATGTGCAGCCTTTATATTATACACATTACAGGATTACGTATTATTGAGTAATATACAATGTACAATGTACACAACCATCTCAAACACAATAGTACAGTTTCGATGTAACTTTATTCTTCTATAAATTCTAGCAATGGTAAAATTGGAATTACTATATACCATAAACTTGAAAATACACAATATTTAAGTGCTAAACATCAGTGGTGTCTTATTTTTTAAACTTCCATTTTAGGTAGGATATTGCATCATAAATTTACAACTACCCTGACTGGAAAGAAGACCATGTTCCTGTTTGTAGAACACATCATTTTTCAGCTTTAGACAAACATAAACCATCAGGAAGCCTATGGAGAAACTACAGAGGCTTAGGAGCACCTGAATGACTCAGGTGGTTAAGGGTCTGACTCTTGATTTCAGCTCAGGTCATGATCTCAGGGTTGTGAGATTGAGCCCCGCATTGGGCTCCACACACAGTGCAATCTGATATTCTCTCTCTCCCTCTCCTCCCCCCAACCACTTACAGGTGCTCTCTCTCACACACATTCTCTCTCTCTCTCTCCAAAAAAAAAAAAAAAAATCTTACCTTTATGATGCATGACAGAATGCATCTACACTGTTAAGTAAGTCTTACACAGACATAAAATACTGAAAAGTATTATTTGGAACAATACTTAAATACTACCAGTTTTTGTAGAATAAGGTTCTACAGAGATTGCTCAAGCATTAGTCTTCACTGCTTTCACAATCCTTCAACACAGCCAATTGACTAATACATGTAGATACAAGAAATCCTGATTTAAGATATTAACACCCAACATTCTATTAGAAGAGACTCTAGATTTTCCTCAATGTGTGTTGGTTCCCTACCCAGGCAAACTAAATTCTTCCTTCTTGAAAAAGGCTGCCAAAATGTCACTGGTGTTCTTTGAGCTTGATAAAACAAGTCATGGGCTGTTTTAGTCCCAAGAGATAATCCCAACATATGTACGTGGCAAATGAGGGAACACGTGAAATAGTCTATCAATACTTAAGAAATATTTCTTAGGGGTCGGAAGGCAGAAGGAGAGGGAAAGACAGCATCCTCAGTAGACTCCTTGCTGCACCTAGAGCCAGATGCGGGGCTCAATCCTAGGACCCCAAGATCGTGACCCAAGCCAAAACCAAGAGTCCAACAATTGACTGAGCCACCCAGATGCCTCCCCCCATGTGTAAATACTTAGATCATGCTCATGGTTATAAGAAAGTTTGCATGCTTGCTATTTTGTAATATTATAAGTTAAATGAGGAACCCATCTCTTAATATCACAAGTAAGAAAAGTTTAACCTTCGTTTCATCTTAGTCCTTTTCTAAGGAAGGAGGCAGGTCATCTTGATTCTAGACCAACTGAACCAACTGAAGTCCACAGGGCTGGATCATGGATCCAACTCTCTAATGCACGCTTCCCAGCGAAAGAAACTTCGTCAGCAGAGAACTCAGAAACGAGTATAGCCAATATCTATCTAATAATATATAGGAATAGAAGGCATAACCACCACCCTTAAGCCTCATGCATATAGAATGCTTCAGACAAACTCAGAGAATATTGTATTATGTGGTAAGGCCTAGAACACTCACACATCAATAAATACTAAAAAATAGGGAAGAGTTTTTAAAACAATCAAGATTGAATGAAGTCTTAAAGAGCTAGGAACATTCAGATGAGGGTACAGAGAAGAGTGTGTTCCCAGACCTATGGTGAACATAATAAGGACCAGAGGTAGAAGACAGCAGGTGAGCACATCCCTGGGGACCACAGAGTAGTGGGAATTGATCTACCAAGTATGGCAAAGCCAGAATCTGGCCATTTTAGTGAGGGGAATGCCCTGTGTATACTGTCAAGCAGTTATTAAATAGGATTCTAGGCAACTGCCAAGTTCAAAGGTGAAAGAAGATTTGTTGCTGGATAGAAAAACAGATGGCCCTCAAGTATTACCAGCGACCACGTATCGGGGGTGTATTTGGTGGCACACTGATGCTAACATAATGATGTAGACACTACTGACCATAGTTTACAGGGAAGGAAATGGAGACTCAGAGAAGTTAAGATCACTCAATAAACTAGAAAATTAAGATGTGAAGGCATGTATATGTTTCAGAGTCCATACAATTCATTATGCTACATAGTTTTCTCTAGAATTGCGAGTGGCTTAGTTTTCAGAGAAAGCAATCACTCTTCTTTGTCCTCAACACCTGAAGATGGGCCTGGGTGCAGTCAATGTGCAGGGGTTCCACAGTTTTAGAGCATCTTGTTTCTGCTTGGACCAACCTCAGAGTGCTGACGAACTCACAGAAGACAGAAGTTAACAATCCCCGTCTATTGGGATTTCCGCCGAAGCTAAGGGAATGAATGCATGCAAGCATTTAACACCATGAAGGTACGTGAAATGGTGGTATTGGTTAAGGACATGACTTTGGTGTTCGACTTTGTTTTGAATCCCGTCCTGGTTATTTTTTAGCTGCACGCCTTTGGACAAGCAATGTAATTTCTCAAAGCTTCCGTTTATTCAGCCATAAAATGAGAATAGCTATGAGTCACAGGTTCCCATTCCAGTAAAATCATGCATATAAAGCCCTAGTGCTACGTCTGACTCGCGTAAGCACACAACCGCCATCCGTTTTGGTGTTAGAAGTGGTGGCAACCTGTGATCTAAGAGACGGAGACCCACGTTTTTGTGCCACTAGACACAAGCACCGACAAGTGTGACCATGAACAAATGCCCACCTCTCTTATTGTTCACATGTGCATAATTGCCACATCGGTCCGTCAATTTAAGGAAACCAATCCATATTTCCTGTAGACTTGGAATATGGAATCATTCTTACAAGCTGATGAGAAGCTAAGATTGGCTACCTCATGGAGCCAGTATAAGGGTTCAGTTATCCAATGGAGTCCTTGAAAGTAAGTACTTTTTTTTGTTACCTAGGAGAAAAGGAGTCACAGACTAGAAAAAAAAAAGTCAATGAGAATTCTAATTAAACTTTAGAAATGGTTACTTTTCTAATGCTCTGTAAAAACAAAACAAAAACAAAAACAGAAACAACCCTACCGAGGGACACTTGGTTGGCTCAGCCGGTTGAGCATTCGACTCTTGATTTTGGCTCAGGTCATAATCTCAGGGTCATGGGATTGGGCCCCAAGTCAGGCTCCAAGCTCAGCATAGTCTGCTGGATAGTCTCTCTCCCTCGCCCACTTGCACTCTAAATAATAGAATCTAAAAAACAAAAAAATAAACAGAAAACACCAACTGACCGCTTTACTGAGAAACAGGATAGGACTACTCCATTCATAGGACTTACAGTGTGCCAGCTGCAGGGACGGGGAGGGAAACAAACCCTAAGAGACTCCTGGACTCACGAAACGAACTAAGGGTGGCGCTGGGAGGTGGGGGGGGGTAGGGATAGGGTGGCTGGGTTGTGGACATTGGGGAGGGTATGTGCTATGGTGAGTGCTGTGAAATGTGTAAGCCTGATGAGTCACAGACATATAACCCGGGGCAAACAGTACATTATATGTTAGTAAAATAAATAAATAAATAAATTTAAAAAAAAATTTTTTTAAAGTTACAGCTATACCAGAAAAAAAAAAAGCCTTTCCATTGTTTTTATTCTAAGTTTTTTCACAGATAAACAGACACTAATGTGTTAATCAAATTCCTACCACTAGAAAAGGATAAAACCAAGATTTGAATTCATGTTTACTGACTCTCAGTACAGTAGTATTTACAACTGAACTTAAGCAGTGAGAATAAGAGGTCTACACCCGAGGCTGCAGGAGAGAGAAGAGAAAATGCTGGCCTGTGCGGACCCTGCAAAAAATACCAGATGAAGCCCCGTGTCAGGGATATTCTGACTCCTCCTGTTTGGTAATCTTGAAAACCAACAACGAGCTTCCCAACATCTATAAAACTCTTATCTGCAGAGCCAGTTTCTGTAGCTCATCACATATTGCTTTTCATGTCTTCCAGTGTGTCACACAAACTCTTCTCAGTTAGATGACCCAGCTCTTTGAAGGCTACATTTTATACTTCCTTTTCTACATGTATTTAGGGTATATGAATTTTACTCATCCACTAAGATAGCTTTCAGACCAGACATTATAAACAAAGACTAAGAATTAAAATAGTATCTGATCATCCTTTTCAGGTCTGTGATACTGAACTTCAGAAAAGGGGACTGCATTATTCCGCTCACTTTGTATCAAAACCCCAAACGATATTGCACACTGTATACCGATACTGAATAAATGATCAAAAATGAATGGAACTCATTAAACAAGAATACTTCAATATTCTGCATTTTTCAATGTTTTTATGGGGTTTGACAAGATTTCTAACCTTTTACATCAATAGTTACCCATACATCACACACACACACACACACACGCACGCACGTAGGATACTTTTAGATCAAAAACAATTTCATTCCTCCAAAAATGTGTCCTGATTTGTGATGCTGGAGAGCTTGTGTTTGGCCCACTAGATCCCTCTTCCATCCATTTCCCTGTTGTGGGCCTTGGTAGATGGACCTCGAGGAACCTGGTTTACTTAGGTCTTTGTCTTCTCAGTTCTGTTGGCTTCTGTTGGAAATTGAGAAGGGTGGAGAGGGGAGTCAGGAGGATTTCCTCCCTGCTCCTGCTGTTGGGCTGCTTGAAGTTCGTCAGCTGTGTCCCTCCACCAAAGGCAGAGGCTCCTACCGAGCGACTCTCCCCCACAGCCCTTCTCCCCAACTTCTGGGATTGCCTCCTTCCCCTTGTACCATTTGGTCGAACTGCTCCTGGCCAGTACCAGCCCGGAGGATGCCATCCCTTCTTTACTTTGCCCAAAACCCCATTTACAGTTTTTTAAGTGGTACATTTCTCCACTAACACGGACAGATTAATCTTACCCAACAGATCTCAAAAAAAAAAAAAATTATCATACAAGCATGTGCCCATGAAATGAAAACAAAATGTGCTCATGAAGTGTTTTAAACCTTAGGCATAAGGCCAGCATTTGTGTCTAGGGCCAAACCGATCCCTTACTAACACTTTGAGTTTGTGTCCTTCACATGCACAGAACACTCTAAAAGGCATGGTCCAGCTCCCTAGTCCTCATGTTAAAATAGAGATTTCAAAACACAGCATTAAGGAAATTTCACCAAAAGCTGTTACAAATGGGAGGAACCTGAGTACTGAGTATTCTTCTATTCTATGACTGTTGTAATAAATCCTTTTATTTTTTTTTAATTTTATTTATTCTACCTTTTAGATGCAACAAATACATTATCCATTCTAGGGTTGATTTATGGTCAGAAATATTACAGAGTTTAAACAAATCTAGTTCTTTCACATTTGGAGGCAGGGCTCCCTGAAATGTTGAAATTTAAAAGTAAATTTGGAAAAAAAAAATTCTCCATTCTTTGGGTGCTTCATCTCAGACATCCTGCCAAAGTAATTATTTGTGAGTCAATAACCCCTCTTAACAGAAATATGCAAGAATGTCACTTGCTCAAAAATACAGGAATAAATGGAATCCCTTATTTTGAATATTTTTTAAGAGATAGGAAAAATATCGATTTGGCAAGCATTTTCATCTAAATTAATCCAATAGGCTTTTAAGACAAAATCTCATGAGTGCACATTTCCCCATTCACAGTGCTGTCGTCATGGAGACCAATCTCTGGCACATTTGATGGTGTAACCTACACATCTTTCTAGCCCCGAAAAATGCCGTTGTTGCCATGGAAACTGCCAGTCACTAGCCTTTCTATTCGTCGATGCTCCCATAGATACCACTGCAATTTCAGCTACGATTTTCCTAACCTTTAGCCGTCTTAGGGCTTTCTGGCAAGGCCAGAAGGAAAAACAAACAACTCTTGGTGTCCTGAACCTTAATGTAACAATTTATTTCAGTCCCATGTTATGATGAACACCATGTTAGTAATAATATTAATAGAATCCCAGGTGAGCCTTAAAACCATTTAGCAGTTCAAAATTCTGAAGAGATCTCTAGTGTCATAAAATGCACTAATTCCTTAGTTAATAAGGATCTCTCAAGTAATAGAAGAAAAATTACTTAACGTAATAGACTTTGAAGCCCATCCCTTTCCACAAAAAGGTAACCAAGAAATAAGATGTGGAATCTCCCAAGACAACTCAATGGGGACACAGTTACACATCTGCCTCTTCAGTATCCTCAGCCTGTCAATCTAGAAAGCCAATTTCTGGAAAACAAGCTATTTAATGACTTCAGAGGAAAGTAAACTGTCTATGAAACATGGTAGCCACAACTATCTATATGCATAGATCTAAAACTGGCAGCTCCCAAGGTCAGTTAGGTTTCTAGAACTCAACTGGCCTGGCATATTCTTTAGTTGAATTAAGCTTCCGTTTAAAAATCAGGAGCAGATCCACATTCAGATTCCGGCTTCTCTTAAGACACTGGAGTATCTGGGGGCACCCGGGTGGCTCAGTCAGTTAAGTGTCTGCCTTTGGGCTCAGGTCATGATCCCAGGGTCCTGCTCAGTGGAGAGTCTGCTACTCCCTCTCTCGCTCTGCCCCTACGCCCTACCATCTCCCTACTCTCCCCTGAAAAAAGACACTGGGATATCTGAAAACATGACGTATTTCTACCTGGTTACTATCCAGCTTACCACAAGCCCTGACATCCCACACTACATTACCACCAGACTATGGCACTCGTTCCAATGACAGGGCTAGTCCCTATCTACAATGCAAACATCAGTCACACTAGCCAATGTGAGCCTTTGAATTCTTTAGGCATTAAGTCAATAGAAATAGTGATTGGTTGGATGTGGAAGTTACAAGATAAAGTATAGAAGAATGACTGAGATTTCCTGGTCGGAGAAAAGGGAAAGTGTGGTAGGCAAATCACTGGAATAAAAAATACAAGACAATAGGGCACCTGGGTGGTTCAGTCCATTAAGCATCTGCCTCTTGGTTTCAGCTGAGTCATCGTCTCACGGGTCGGGAGACCAAGGCCCACTCAAGGGGTCTGCGCTCACTGAGGAGTCTGCTTGAGGATTCACTCCCTTTGTCCCTCCCCCTCACACTGTGTGTGAGCATGCTAAAATTAAATCTTAAAAAATTCAAGAATATTTTCTTGTAACACAAGAAAATAAATTTATATTTATTAATATAAATAATACAAAGTATTATCTTGTATTATAAGAAAATACAATACAATATTTAGAGGGGTTGAGGGAGCAGAAATAATGAAAATAAATCTGGAAATTTTGGCTTTGTAATAGCTATGCAAGATCAAGGTATAGACACAGCAGGGAGTCAATATTGGGGGGAATGTATATGTAACTTGCATTAATTCTCATGCTATTATTGATGGTAATTTTTTTTTTTTTAAGATTTATTTACTTAACAGAGACATACAGTGAGAGAGGAAACACAAGCAGGGGGAGTGGGAGAGGGAGAAGCAGGCTTCTCGCTGAGCAGAGTCTGATGCGGGGCTCGATCC
The DNA here is from genome assembly GCA_028646535.1 of Procyon lotor. Lineage (NCBI taxonomy): Eukaryota > Metazoa > Chordata > Mammalia > Carnivora > Procyonidae > Procyon > Procyon lotor. The sequence continues at coordinate 9,568,627 of CM053615.1, forward strand.
CAGGACCCCGGGACCATGACCCGAGCCAAAGACAGACACTTAACGAATGAGCCACCCAGGTGACCCCATGGTAATTTCTAGAAAATTACTAAATTTCTAAAATAATGCTAAAAAATACTACATAGTAGTGTTCATTATAGGATACTAGATCCCTCATATTTGACTTGTAAGCTTCAGTCATGGATAGGTACTCAAAATACTGAGAGCAATAACTTTAATGAGTCTTCAAAAGCCTGGGAAATGATCAAATTTCTGAAGAAAGTAACAATGTTCCATAGTATCAGTCTGATTCTTAGTTTACCATACAGTTTGAGACATACACACGAAGCACATTTACTTTTCCAATAAAAGCATGTTCTTCCCCCTTGACATAGAGAGCTACAGCTGAACAATAATCAGAATACTGGAAAATGTGCCTATATGCAGCTTCCCCCTAGGGAAGACATTCACTCAACTAATTCCTGCACTCATTGAAGTTATGCAACAGGTCAAAAAGAGCTGAGTTATAGTTGGTCATCAAGAGGATGTAATGGCCAGTTGGCCAGTAAGCTGGCCCCAGGCAATCTGAGGCTCCTTACCCCCGTCCCCTGTCCTTGAAATGTGTATTCTCTCTACTATACCCATGCTAGCAGCACACAGCCTTGAGACAGTAAGAGGTTGTGGAGACTATTTAGGCTGAATATGTGACTAAGGGCTTTATAGAAACCCTTCCGATTCCAGGGGCCAGGTGCTGACATCAACTCCTCTTGGAGCTGTGCTCACAACGGGCTCATGGGTAAGCTGCGCTGCTTAGGAAGTCCTCCCCCGCCTACCCCTCTGCAGTGCCCTGCTTCCTTTGGTCGCTCTCCTTACCCTCCATGGAACGTGGCCAGTCTCAATTTCACCCAGGAACCCCGAGGCTGCGGGCCACTAAGTGGCAAATTCTCTTGGCAAAGACAGAGAATATAAATAGATCAATGATTCAGGAGCCTGTAAGAAGAAAACCACACTCAGTATTTTAAAACTTGGGTTGCCTCTGAAAAGAGGGCAAGGTCTTCCCAGATTCTGGTCTGGGAGCCAGGTAAGCAGCTTCCTGGACAGCCTCAAGAACCACTGTCTTTGAGACCACCAGTACCAGAAGCTACCAAATGCCAAACACAAGGGTTTCTGATTTCTATACCCTCACTGTCTCCAAATCAGAGACAAGCACCTGATCTCTAATTCAATAACATCAGATTATCTGTGGATTCTATCTCACAAAAATGTACTGTTGGCACATCCACAGATAATAACCTGAAGTGATAAGGATCCTCAATATTACTATTTTTTTAAAGCCAAGAACCATGGTATTTTATATCCATCTATCAAGTCTATGAAGAGGCTTAACTCAAAGAAATAAAGATTTTGATGCTTTACAAGGGATATTAATGCCATAATTTTTCAAATTAAATATTTATTTTTACACCTGACTTTCAGTTGGCAGGATAAGTAGGGGGTATTCTTTTCAACCATTTTTTTATTGTTTTACTATCTTATTAAAATATGTATATTACATGAGAAGTGAAATCATTTAGCTAAGGCATTAGCAATGCCTGACATGTAATAAGCACTCAAAATTTAGCACCACTTTAACTATAAAATCCACATTAGCACCAAAAGGCATATTCAGAAAAATATGCACAGACAAGAGCTCACAGATGCAGATACACAGAACTCCTCTCTTTGGAGGAAACATCCTACTTTAGACACTATGATGTGTCATGCTTTTTCTACTCCATCATAGATTGTGAATAATACATTTCCGCATTAAAATACGTACTTGTCCCTTCTCCAGTAACTTTTCTACTGCCTGCCAAACAATATTCTTTGGTAGCTCCGGTTCTAAGAAGTTGAAGGGTTCATTTCCAGTCTTCAAAGAAACCACAGTAATCAAAGGCTCATTAGATTTCTGTGCCACTGTCCAGAAGATTCAGGCAGCACCCATCTTATGCAGCCAGATTCAGGGGTGGGGGAGGAGGGTGGGGAGACACACATCAGTTCCAGGAGAAGAGCCAGCAGGGAAAAACCTTGCCTTTGCCTTCAGATTTGTCCTTCCTTACTTCCTCCAGTGTCTCACAAACACAGGCATATAAAGTTTAAGGCCATAAAGTTAAACATCATCTTTTTCGAAAAACACAGAATCTGGCTAATTACTTCTATCTGAGAGAGCCAAATTGCTTCTACAAAAAAGATTTAAAAATTGAAAAAAAATTGCCACAAATTCTCCCCCACCAAAGTTCAGAGCTAAGGTCTTGGAGTACGTACAAGTCATCTGCTCTCTGCTCCATTATCTTGGCCTCGTAATGTGGGATGCATTCAGAAAAGCCGGGAAAGTGCGTAAGTCAAGTCCCTCAAGGAACATATAAATCATCTGATGCTGAAGCAGAAATTAAACCATGATCCTGTCCGGTCTGCCGACTTCAACCTGGGGAGCAGCTGACCCGGTAGATTAGGGCCCCACACGGACATGTTAGTAGCCTCTCCATTCCCTAACAGCTCTCCATGCACCAGGCAAGGGGAACGTTAGCCTCAGAGCACATGCATTTGAAACTCAAGAACAAAAGAATTTTTGTCTCCGATTTTCTTTATGTGGCTCCAGCACCTCAGGAAAGAGTACTCTCACAGTTGGGGGCAGGGGGGAAAAGCACATTTGCAGTCTGGAGCCCAGAGAACAGAGTCTATTTTTCCAGAAGTCAAGATGAGAATTCTGAGCATGTGAACTAATGTGCATAGGTTTGGCTACTTGAAAAATAGATCTTGCTCGAAGAATTACAGCCAAACAGCTTCTCTGAATGAAAATGGAGAACAGGACCAAATATAATGGGATACAAGATAATCTCATCCCTGTGTAACATTCAAATAACCCATCTAGAAAATTATTTTCAATATTGGGGGAGAGAAGACATACGCACATATATTCATCTACCTTCTCCCTTTAAAAGATAGACGGGTAGATCTCAGCGGCACTTAGAATAAAACAGGAGGTGAAATTATTAGGAGCCCATTTAAGTGAATAAAGGAAAGGAGAAGGTGAGAGAAGAGGAAGGAAGAAGGAATGAATGTCGATTTCATTATGCACATATACACCGGAAGTTTAAATAACTTCTGTCATCCGAGTTAACAACTGATCTGGGCTTTTATCATCTGAACAGCACATTTCCTGGAGTTCTCCAAATTTCACATTCAGTCACTTGCAAATCTTTAAGTTCTAACAATTCTAAATGTAAAGCCCACATCCTTATTTTGGCTAAAGACAGGATTCTCCTTTCTACCAGTTCCATAAATAAGGGCCAGTAGTCCCCTCCTTTGGGCACATCTTATAGCAAAACGTGACTTAAAAGGGGGCCACCTAACAGACTCTTCATCCATCCATCCTGGTTGGGCATGTGCCACTCTAGGCCTAGACTAAGTGGATCTGTCAGTCATTGACTGCACCAATACCAAGCACTCCACTGCTATGGACTAGGTACCACGCTTGGCTCTGTAGGGACAATGAATGAAACTGCCATTTTAAATCTAGTGAAGGAAGAGATATTAAGTACATGCCTGCTTTTTCAAAACAATCGTGGGAAGAGCTCCCAAAATGAAAGAAGCCCAGGGAACTGGGTGATGTGCCTCCAGGAGTATGAGGAAGACTGTGGTTCCAAGATTAAAAGACGTAATGTTGTTGGCTGAAACAAAGGGAGCAGACCAAAGATGCTGAACACAAGGCCAAAGATATCAGGCAACCCAAGTCAGTAGAATATGAGAAAAGCTATAGCCTTGAGGATTACAGATTACCCTCATCTGTCACCAACTTTCTCCCTAAAACCATCCCCACCTGAACATCGAAGGGAAGGAAACATGACCATCTGTTACATACTACGTAACATCTTTGGGTTCTTGATACTTAGTAGCTTATTTGAGGGGCCGAGGCAAGAAGGACAATCAAGGTGCTTGCCAGATAAGAAAGCAGAGGCCAGTTAGCACAAAGGGTACGTAGGAGGAGGAGGAGAGGGCTAAGCCCAGAAAGATCAGCCAAGGTCCAGAAAGGCCATCAACCTAAGACTAACAAGTTTAAACTTGTTTAAGCATGACATCAGTCTTTATTCCTATCAGTCCATTTTCAAAGCCTGTTGCTGCATTTTTTTCCCCTTGTCTATTTCCCACTCATTTTTAGGACCTCGCTTTTATAAGCCTGCCCGGCATCCCTCAGTCAGAAGGAGCCATCACCACTTCCAAGTTCACTAGGACCTTTCATCTCTCAAGACATAGAACATTCTATCCAGCACTGTAGTTAGCAATGTCTATCTTGGTTTTCCTACTAAGTGGAGTTTAGGAAACTCTACCTAACTAAATCACATCTGTACCCTGTACAACGTAGAAAAATGACACTGAAGACCTAGAAATCAAATCATCATTCCACTGAAAGCACTCTACCCTTTAGGAAGTGGAGAAACCATTTAATGTTTGAGAGTACATATGTAATGTGATCAAAGTAATGTTTTGGGAAATTATTTGGTAGGAACATCAAACAATATAAAAAGAAGACCAGAAATCTAGGTCATGAATTACTGGCTTGGATCAGGGCATTAAGAGAACAGAACCAAATATAATGGGATACAAGATAATCTCATCCCTGTGTAACATTCCTACAAGGA
>CM053615.1:9573784-9585311 GCA_028646535.1 Procyon lotor
TAAAGCTCCAGCAGTTCAAGGATATCCAAAACTACTCTACCCAATCATGAAGGGACTAGTAGGCAACCAATCATAGACCAACTGGTTATATATTTGACGTGTAAAATGTTCTACTACAGCTTGTTGTAAATAAAAATGCTCATTGTTTCCATACTGAAGATCTTCGTGAACATCAGCTGCTCTCTTTCACTCCCATTACTCTTCAGGAGAACAGGAGGGATCGGAGACATCATGGGGTGGGTGGTGTGGGTGCAAAGCCTGGTAGGGAGGGGACAGGCAAAGGAGAGATGAGAGGAGATCAAAGGAAAACGCGGGGGACCAAATGCCGCAGACATATTCTCTAAGGACCACTTTCCCCCTTCAATGAGCTTCCTTTTACTGCCCTCCAGATCCCGCCGCAGCCACTGCCACAACCACTGATGCCGAAACAAAAGATGGAGAATCAGCAGCAGCCCGGGCTGCCAGAGTGGGAAGAGACGACGAGATGAGAAGGATGGGCGCCCCCTCGGACCACCCAGCCTTCTGTGCGCTTCCCCCATGGCCAACGGAAAGCCTGGTGACCCCAAGTCAGCCCCAAACTGGAACCCACCCACACGTCCACCCCAGGACAATGGATAAATAGGTCAGTGTGCAGGCAACAGGATACTACACTGCCATGAAAATGAATGGATCCCTGCTACAGACACCCCGGATGAATCTCACCCACACGAGGTTGAGTGAAAGGAGACAAAAAAGGACGCAGACTCTCTTCACGGAGGCCCTCCAGGATCAAGGGGACCAAAGATTCCCCACTGCTGAGTCTCCCACCTCCTCCTTGGAGCAGAGGCCCAATTCAGGGAGGCCTAGGCCCCAGGGGTGGCCCATATGGTCATGGTTGGTGGGGGGGCCAATACTGAACCTCCTTTTCCTGGACCAGGCCATGGGGGTCCTTCCAGAGGAGGCTTTCAGAGTGAGCAGAAAAATCCTCGAAGGCTCAGAAGTTGGTCTCTTATCCAAAAATACCTGCTGTCCCATCAAAAAAACAAAAACAAAAAACAAATGAAATCTTGCCATTTGCAACAATGTGGATGGTACTGGAGGATATCATGCTAAGTGAAATAAGTCAGAGAAAGACAAGTATCATAGCATCTGTCTGATATAAGGAATTTGAGAGGCAAGGTGGAGGACAGTGGGGGTAGGGAGGGAAAAAACAAATAAGACGGGATCGGGAGGGAGACAAACCAAAAGAGACTCTTAATCTCACGAAACAAACAGGGTGGCTGGGGGATCAGGGGGTAGGGATAGGGTGGCTGGGGGATGGACACTGGGGAGGGTATGTGCTATGGTGAGTGCTGGGAAATGTGTAAGCCTGATGATTCACAGACATGTACCCTGGGGCAAATAATACATTATATGTTAATTAAAAAAATATCTGCTGCCCAAGGATGGCCCCCAAATTATGGAAGACAAATCCAACCATCCTGTCTGCCCACACTTTGCCAAAAAGGACCACTGTCGATACGAGGATCTCTGTGCCGGCTCCTACCCAGGCGTCAGTGGACCTCTGTGAGGCTGTACCTTCCCCTCCAGGCTCGAAGGGGCCGTCTGACCCGGTGGCCCTATACTTTCCTGGGGCCCTGTGATGGCTACCATGGGCTGTTCTGCCCACCACCCTCCGCCACCTCAAGTTGAGGTCCAGGGCTGTGTTACATCACTGGCGCCCAGTGTGTGGGCTTTCTTCTGATCCAGCCTTCGCAGACTCGCCTTTGGGACCCCATCTTCGCTCTCTTCAACAGCCTCCTGGATTCCCCCCACCCCCGCCAACGGACTGAACAGCACATCTCTTTGGTGCCCTTTCTTATACATCTGTCTGCCCAGACCGGCACTGCCCTCAATCCCTCAGAGCCCTAGAGCAGTTTCCTGCCATTCCCTTCTTCTAGCTGCTTGTTTTAAGTCCTTTTTACGTGACAGCCCCAACCCCCAAAGTTGCCAGTTGCTGTGAAACTCACCAGGTTGACCTGGGTCAAGTATGGAGGATTGGTGCAGAGTCACTCCCCAAAAGGCCACTCTCCCTGCTTTCGGATTTTGTAGTTTCTGCACCAGTAGCATGATCCCCGCCGCTCTGTGCTTTGTGAAACTACTGTACATGCCCTCATACGTGTTAAGAGGAAAAAATAATAAAAAAGCCTCCTGTTGTTACAAAGTTCATCTTACATAAACTTCTCCCTTCTTTCAGTAGGATGTTCAGAGCCAATGTGTAAAACATACCCTGAAGGGAGTAATAAATGTATCAAGTATCACAGAGCTAGGATAATACAACCGCCAACTTAGAGGAACCAGGACTGTTCAAACATACAGAGAAACATGAAAAATCCTAGCATCAGGGCAGAAAGACAAAGGGACAGATCACTGATACAGTTATAAGCAGACATGGCAAGCAACGCCCTATATTATTGAGAGCGTGCATTATTATGGGCAATGTATCATTGAGGGCAATGGTCTTCCACCCTCTTGACTCAGGGCACCCTTCTGCCTTTGAGATCCCTCAAGCTCTATTCACTACTAACCACGTGGCAAAGGGCTGGACTCCTTGACCACAGGGCCAGTTTCCCAAGGATTCCCAATAGACACTTTATGAAAACCTAGGGTTTCACTTGAGTTTGAAAATCACTATCCCCTTACACCGCATAGACAAGGGGATTGGTCAGCTTTTTCTAGTAGTATTCCTCCAAAGACTGCTAAAGAAGCTAAAAACATTTCCATCACGACAGAAATTAAAAAAGGGACTCTAAATGAGACATTTCGCTGAACCCATGTCATATTGCTATGCTTGGTTTCTTAAAAACAGTTAGCCTTTGGAAATTACCCAGCTGATAATTAAGACACACAGGTCGCTATTTCCCAGTATCTCTAAACCTTCAGACAACTGCTGATTATAGCAACTCAGACACCTTTGTGTTCAGTGGAGATTTAAGAATTTTCAAACCTTTGACTTTATCAGTTCCACACACATCCCCAGTAAGACAGAAGACCTTTGAAGTGCTCCCCTAGGCAGTATTACCACATTAAGATGGACTATCTACAATGCAAAACCTGCTGTCAAAACCTCAGCCCAGTCAACTCAAATGCATTCCATGGTGAGCCCCAATCCAGCGGATTCTTCCGTCTTGCTCAGTTTCAAGCACTTCTGTCTGTCTGCCATTGCTTACTCACCAACGCAAAGACCCTGGAGTAGACCATTTCCCCGTGAGCAACTTGCTTTCATGGACATTAAATTCACCTCTCATGTTTGTAGCAGTTTTGCTTTGACAGGTAACTCTAAAAACATTAGACCTAAACAGCAAAGATTCAAAATGGCCAGAAAAAAAAAAAAATCCTTAAATAGCAATTTTTTTTAAATGAACTACCCTTTACGAATGGATCCAAATTTGCCATTTTTGTTTAAGAGTGATCCTTTTGAGACTATCTGGAACGAGACCGGAATCCAGGAGATGCAAACTCTCCATCTAAACAATGAAGAAACCAGGCATTTTCCAAGTAACCATACCTTGGTTTTCTCGACTTACGGTCACCATTCTCGACAGAACGGGTTTCCAAAAGTAAGGCCTGCCACCAGGAAAACACATTGTTATCTTTCAATATTTATGCTCCTTACTGAAATTCTGTGGATAGGAAACATTTTGTTTTTCTAGAAACTGAAGACAAGACACATTATACCTTTTTGGGCCTATGAAACCTCACACTCTCAAGAAATCCAGAAGGATGATTCAGGACATTAATATTCTAGAGCGAGGACAGTTTCACCTAATCCACTTAATAACATTTCTCTGCTCGATCTGACAGTTTATTTCTTCCTAAACTTAGCCTCGGTCCCTAATTTCATAACCCATAGAAGTACAGTTTTTTTTTTGGTTTTTTTTTTTTTTTGAAGTACAGTTTTCTTAACAAGGCTAGAATTAGTCAAGTATCAACCATACCTTCCCGTAACTAACCTACCTCCTTCATCTGCTTTTCCTCCAAATCCAGCCATGTTTCCACCTCGTCCGGGACAAGCTGACACGAGGGGCTGAATGAAATCAGACTGACTGAGCTTCCAGACCCTGATTGCTCCCGACGGCATTGAGCACAGATGGCCAGTTCTCCAACTTCCCAGGTCTGCCTTGGACCTTCCACCCAGGGCTGAAGTCACTCGAGTTCTTAAGGAGGTCTTCCAAGCTACCAACTTTACAAGGTCATGAGGTTGCTTACAGATGGCCCCCTCCACACAGTGTTCTGGGAAAGGAGGTTTCTCCACTGCTTTATACTCTGAGTCAGCAGCCCTAAGTCTTGGTTTGCATTTGGGTGTTTATCCAGGGAACAGCCATTCTGCACCTTATGGCAAACCATCTACCAAGTCTTGAGATCTGGGTGCAAAACCATTTTTTCTCGTCGACATCAGGGCAGGAAACTCCTGTAGATGGCACTTCAAGTTATCCTCCCCTTGGGTGAGCCAAGGAGAGAAACAAAGTGTCCAAGACCGGTTACATGACGCCAACCTAAGCAGTGCCATAGAGCTGGGTGGGGGGAGGGGTGCGGGGGGAGCACAGTTACTTCCAGTATTCTGGACAGTGACGTTTGCCCTGGGGTCCTCCTATATTTTACAGGTGTCCCTCCTCCTCCATGATCATCCCCTCTCTGTGTGGGATCATTCCCATCAGGACACTGTTCATCTTCAAAAACAAAAAGAAGGACCTTGACCACTTATGCGGCCAGGGCTCCAGCCCATTTTTCTGCCCTGGTACATTCAACTTCTTAGAACAGCAAGTACACACACCATGTCCTCCACCTCACCTCCCTCCTCAGCCCGCTCCAGTCTGGCTTTGGTTCCTGCAGTGAAAGGGCTCCCAGGAATTCTCAGGAATCTAACCTGCTGCACACAGTGGGATGTTAAGTGTCCTCATTTTTCTTGCTATTCAACCCTTTCAGTGACTTCCGTCCTGAAGGACACTCCTCTCCAGGCTGCTGGGACATAATTACCTGTGTGCGTCTCTAGTTCTTTGTTTCCCTCAATAGTCCTTCTACTAAGTAAATCCACAGGGGCTTTTCCTAAGTCCCCTCCTGGCTCTAGGCACAGTCACTTTAATTAACAACCTTCCTTTCCCGGGGCTTTAATACCATGTATAAACTGGGAACATCTAAGGATCTCTAACTCTGACCTCTCCTCTGGACATGTCACATATATTCAATTTGATACCATCCCAAAACCTGCATGTTCAAAACCAGACTTCTGACTTCCCTCCAAAGTCTGATTGCCTCCACGTGTTCATGATTTCTGTGACTATGACCAAGCCCAAGCCAGAAACCTGGGATCCATTCTTGATTCACTGGTCTTTCGTTACACTCACATGTGTCCCCGCTGCAGACCCCATTGATTCTACCACCAAAATACATTAGAATGTCCCTTTCTTCCCATCACCACTGCCACGGACCTGGTCCGGGCCACAGGCTTTTTTTTTTTTTTTTTTTTTAAAGATTTGAGAGCGAGAGTGCGTGCGTGTATGTGTGTGTGAGTGGCAGAAAAAGACAAGCACACTACCCGATGAGCAGGGAGGCCAAAGCTGGGCTCAATCCCAGGACCCTGGGATAATGACTTGAGTCAATGGCGCTTAACCGACTGAGCCACCCAAGTGCCCCAGAGCATTTCTTACCGTGTTTTCCTCTCACTTATTCCCTTGTCCCTCTGAACTCTTCTCTACAAACCATCCAAAACCAGACTTCGCAAAATCTACCCCTCACATCATTTCCCTGCTCAGAACTCTTCAATGGTCTCCCATCTTAGAGACCAGATTCTCTCACACTTAGAATAAAACCCAGACTTCTTCCCCTGGCCCACATGGGGGTATGTGGCCCCCAATTTGCCCCAATTTCATCTCCTAGCACTCTTTATCCCATTCTCCGGCAGCAGCCTACTGGCCTCCCTTTAGTCCCTCAAACATGTCACAGGTCCTCCTGTTTAGGGGCTGTCCTCTCCACCTAGAATGCTGTTCCCAAGACTGGACTTCCCTCCACCCGAGATTTATAGGAACTTAAAGTCACCTTTTCCAGGAGACTTCTCTGGGCCTTCCTCCCAAATCATACACCGTGTGCCAGTTATTTCCTTTCCCTTCATTCTGTATCTCATAGATGTTTTAATCAACTTGTTTATTGGCTGCCTCTCCCACTAGACTGTGATCTACACAAGGACAGGGTTGAGCCCGGCACCTAGGACACTGCACAGCACTTTATAAGCAATCAACAAACATTTCTTTAACGACTTAGCTTTATAAGGCAGTAAGAAATGACCCAACTACACTGGGGAGAGCAGTCGGCTCTCCAGCCCAGCCAACACTTTTTTTTGTGGGGGGAGGGGGTTAATTGCGATCTGCCCTATGCCATGCAGGACCACAGACGGCTTTCGTGGATTATTTTTCCTCAATTTCCAAAGGAAGGATTAGTTAGCAAACTGCACATATCAAGAAACTGAGCAGCAAAAGCAAGTCGCTCCCCACAATACAGAGCGTCAGGGTCGGAATTCAAGTCCGACTCCAACTCCAGATCTTTTGAATCTCTTTGATTAACCCAGAGCTGGCTTCACGGGCCAGAGAACTATTTAGCCACACGGGGGCCCAGGCTTTTTTAATGCGCTGGAACTGCTGTCCTGAAATCCTAACGGATTCTGAACAGGGACCTCGCATTTTCATTTTGCGCTGGGCCCCCCAAATTACCCCGCCATTCTTGATTCTACCATAGCTTTGGTCGTCAAGAGCTGCCTTAATTTATTCCTAGTAGCTTTTCTTAGTAGGCATTTCTTACACAGCACATTTTTGGATCTAAGTAAACGGAGTGATTTACCACTGTATTCACAGCTGTAAGGCATTTAGTAGTGTTGAGGAAAAGAAACTTCCAGACCTATTCCCAGAGGTAACACACTATTACTTTTTCTGTCTCGAGAAATGTCTGCTTATCTCCTTCTTATATGTCTGCCATTACGTCTGAGCTCCTTCTCGAATAAAATATTACCTTCCCACCTTGACTCTTTCTAATTCCATGAAACTTATTTTCAAAATTCTTAATCTAGAACCCAAACAGAGGCTTTTTGGTTAGCCCATTATTCACAAACTCATGAAAACCACAAACAACCAAACTGCTCAGAGATACCTTAGAGCAATAAAGTCGCCTTACTCATTATTTTTCTAAAGCAATCAATGACTCTATCCCAGACCGTGGAGTTTTCCATATGCCATCAATGGAAATGATTTCGCTTACCTGTCCTGCAGCCTCCCGTGTTTTACTCTGCTGTCCTTATAAACCAGAGGTCCTCAAAGTGCATCGCCTAGAGCAGCAACAACTCCGGCGGAAAAGAACTTGCCTGAAATGCAAATTTTCAAGCCGTGCCTCAGGTCTATTTATTTAGAAACACCGGAAGGTGGAGCCCACAGGAAGAAAGGGCTGGTGGGAGGGCGGGGCGCACGGGAGGGCGGGGCCCTCGGGAGGGTGGCTTAACAAGCCCTCCAGGTGATTCCAATATTTGCTGCTGTCCAGCACCACAGCCACAGGTTCAAGTTATTAAAGTCTCCTTCCAAGTATCATCTAAATCACCTGGGGATCTTTTCCCATTACAGGTTTCCCAGCCTGGCCACGGAAACGGAGTGTCCACAGGCATGGTGGAGCCAGTCCAGTAATCTGTCTTTTTAACCCCTACCCAGGTGTTCAGAGGGTCAGCAGCTTTGGGAAACCCTCTAATGCCTTGTCTGTTTCAAATCAGTGACGTGTTCTGAGGAACAGTGTTACTTGCACAACTCGTAGGTCGGTGGTGGTTGGTTTGTTCCTTTATCTCATTGATGTATCAATCTCTACAGACCTTGACAAATATTATCTGAAACTACTTGTTCTGATGCTTCTGGCATATTTCAGCAGCCAAACTGCAACTGAAACCAGCCTAAAAGTCTTGCTTAGTGAAAAACACAGAACGCACAAACAAAAAGATATTCTCGTGGCTTCTTTTCACCCTGGAATGCATTCACCATGGAATGCATTATAATCCTCAAATCGTCCTACCTTTTAGGAACTGGCTTCTTGACTTAGTTTCATATAATAAACACTTCAAAGCAAATTTAATGAGCTCTTTAATGAGGACCCACTATGTGCACGGTACTGCACCTCAGTGGTTAATCATATTTTCACCCCGGCCAGAGGGAAACAAGAATGAGAAAAATGAGAAAGTACTTGGACTAAATATGTATCTTCACCACCTTCCCAATTCTTTCCTCCCAAATTTTCTTTCATATTCTTCAGAGGGATCAGAGTAAAACTTTCCTCCTAAGAGCTCATCTAGTCAACCTCTGTTCCATATTTCAGGACAGTGATAAGTGAAGACCAAAAAAAAAAAAGAGAAAAGAATAAAAGAAAAATTGCCCCACATTTTCTTCTGTTCTTCCCATTTTTTAAGGGTACAGAATATAGTGCCAGGTGTGATCAGCCGCTGGCTAGCTGCTAAAGGGACCTGTTGAGCCCGGACTCGTGACCCCTGCCCGAATGGGCGGAAAGCGGGTGCTACAGAATGGGCTCGACAAGGGGCCTTGAGGCATGCTGGTCTGTGATTGGTCATACCTCCTCGAAGGACATGCTGCGCAGGTTGTGATTGTTTAGATCATTAAACTGCAGCAATGCCTCTGAAGCATGTGCACGTGCTACTCGTAGTCTTACCCAGACTTCTTGGAGCCTGTGATGAGGGGAGCTTGTTTTGATGTGTTAAGAACAAATTCCTAGAACGTGTGCCACGTGACTCCCAGGTGTAATCGTTTCTTGGACTTGTTTTTCACACACTATATAAGAAGGTGCGCTCTTGAATAAAGCTGAACACAGTCTGGACATCATCCTTTGTGTTCCTCCTGCTCCCATACTTTGTCTTTTTGCCTTTTTTTCCTCATTCCCTTACCCTCAGTCCGGGTTCGAGATTGTCGCACCGCGGCAGCCAGGCAGCCTGATTTCAAACCTCAACTCAAGGGCATTGTGCAAATTCCTTAATAGCTCTGCGCCTTAGTTTCCTCATCTGTAAAATGGGTACAATAAAGTTATAAGAAGGAACAAATTATTCAATATACGGAAGCCTCATAGGGCAGTTTCTGGCACATGACACTCAATATGTGTGACTGTTAACATTCCCACATCAGAGCTTTTTGCAGTCGAATGTGCCAATCCACAGTGACCTTTCTCCTAGATCCCAAGCCCAAGAGCCCATGTCATCCTGCCCTCAACAAAGCATCTTACTGTCCCACTCCTGATTTTCTACAATATTTAACAGTCTCTCCTGTAAGGTCTAGAGTTGTTTTTAACTTCCTGTGTTATTCTCTAATTGTTCCGTGTCCCCCATTTCATGGTGTAAATGGAACATTGTAGACAGAATTGGAGGCAGGTGGCCTGGGGTTCGAATGTTTATCTCCCTTGCTTCTCCTCCTGGCTTCCTCTGCTCCAGTGTCTCTGGCTTTCTTGTTCCTGAAACACTTCTCTGCTTCAGCACACTTGAACTTGTTCTCTCTGCATGGAACATTCCATGCTAGATATCTCCAGGGCTTTCTTCTGCATCCTGACATCTGTCTGATAGCACCAATGAGAAAGACTTTCCCTGTAGCTAAAATAGTGCCCCTCTTCATTCTCTACCCTCCCATCTTGCTTTGTTTTTCCTCATAGCCTGTATAATCACTAGACATTTTACTATATATATTTATTTGCTTGTCTGTGTCTTTTCTGCCTGCCCTCACTAGCATATAAGCTCGGGGAGGGCTGGAATTGGGTAAAATGGAAATGACGCTTACCTCATCAGGTTGTTGTGCCGACTGAATGAGATAACATGTATAAAATATAAAACCTTTATAAATATTAAAAAAAAACCCTAACAAAATGCTGAGCATACAGCAAATGTTCATTTCCTCTCTTTTCTCATGATAACAAATGAAGAGGGTCCATACATTTTGCTTCTCGTATTCCCTGTGCCTACAGTCATCCCTACACTATGTCTCTGAGACCCGAGAGAAACGAATGGAAACTCTTCAATGGTATGGTCATTATTTAGGTTTGCAGCAAAAGTCAGCTTGTCCTAATTAGATTTTAAATATACTCGCTTGTGAAAATATGGGCATATACTTCCTATGTGTACACAGAGTAAGATTAACTAGGAATGCCTGTGAAAAGAGATGTTTTAATTAAGTGATTTTCCTAGTCAATCACCAACTCATTTTGATTCACCCATTGTTCTTGAACAACTCTCTTCCTGAGCTTAATGCACTTCCTTGCCTTAGTAAGTAGGAAAGACCGAAGAGAAATCCTCGTTTCTTTTACATCTGAGTACATCTTGGCTGAGGGTCATTGTTCCCGACACCGGCTCCCCTTGATATAACTGAAGATACTGAAGAATCAGCATGTTGACCCCACCTTATTCTGACCCCCAAGGCACACAGGTAATTACTCTCTCAAATTAAACTCTCAATAAAAGCTCTTATCTAGCTCTTATTTGTCCCATTTTTCTAACGGTAAATTGCACACGTGCACACACGCGCACACACAAAGTCTATTTAACAAGGATCCTATGCTCAAGTTTCACTCAAATTGAAAGTTTTCTAGATCTAGTTTTGATTGACATCTCATAATCAAATAACCAGCTTCTTTAAAACTTTGAAAATATAACTAAAAAATTCAACACATTAAAAATAATAAAGGAAATAGTCTTACAACTATGTGAACACAAACATACTGCCCTGTTCTCACCCAACCGCAGTGAGAGAAGTAGCATCAAAAATAAATTACCTGTTTTTCTTCTTCCACTCAATAGTTTATTCCTGAAACTAGGCTTGTTTGCAGGGCTGCTAACAACATTGTTTAATTGCTTTCATTATTCCCTACCTCCCTGTCTCACCATCCACAGTGACTTTATTTATTTATTTATTAAAGATTTTATTTATTTATTCATGAAAGAGAGAGAGAGAGAGGCAGAAAGGCAAAGCAGGGAGGCTGTTGCGGGTCTCCATCCCAGGACCCTGGGATCACGACCCAAAAGCAGAGGCTTAACTGACAACCACCCAGGCATCCCCCACTGTGACCTTTTTTTGTTGTTGTTGTTGTGATTTTCTTTTTTTATGTAATTTTATTTTATTTTTTCAGTGTTCCAAGATTCGTAGGTGCCCTCCTCAATACCCACCCCAGGCTCGCCCAGCCCCCTCTAAAACCTTCAGTCTGTTGCTCAGAGTCCACAGTCTCTCATGGTTCATCTACCCTCTGATTTCCTCTAATTCACGCTTCCTTTTCTTCTGACAATGTTCTCCATGTTTTTCCTTATGCTCCACACATAAGTGAAACCATATGACTCAAATCAAAACCACACTAAGATACCACCTTACACCAGTTAGAATGGCCACAATCAACAAGACAGTAAACAACAAGTGTTGGAGAGGATGTGGAGAAAGGAGAACACCTCTTACATTGTTGCTGGGAATGCAAGTTGGTGTAGCCACTTTGGAAAACAGTGTGGAGATTC
>CM053615.1:9585411-9617575 GCA_028646535.1 Procyon lotor
CTTAAAAAAAAAAAAGAAGATATGGTCCATATATACAATGGAATATTATGCCTCCATCAGAAAGGATAAATACCCAACTTTTGTATCAACATGGATGGGACTGCAGGAGATTATGCTGAGTGAAGTAAGCCAAGCAGAGAGAGTCAATTACCCACCCCATTGTGACCTTTAGGCGACCCCCACAAATCACGTTTTTGAGGGAAAAGAAGTACATAAACTTTGTTTATGCTCTTTTAATTATCTTATCTCTAACTCACAACTCAGCAGGGTATGAAAAAAAATTAAAGACTGGTTGCATTTGAACTCTATATCTACCACTTCCCAGCCACCATGGTTAAAACTAACTTAACTTCTCTGAAATTTAGTTTCTTCATCTGTGCTTTGGGCATCTGCATAAAACCTACCTCAGAAAGATATCAAGAATATTGCATAAGAGATCACTGTAAGTGCCCGGTATTTTAAAAATACCAGAATGATGCTCGCTTTCCTCTCTTTCTTCATCCTTTTTCTGTCCAGGATATGAAACACCTAAGTCTGGAGCTCTTTCACTATGCTCTTTCCCTGGTTCCACACCCACGTATTGAGTTTCCATAACATTCCAGGCACTGAGCAAGATCGGGGACCACACTGATTAACAAAATGCAATTCTTATCCCGAAGGAGATCCTAAACCAAAAGACTAGATTACACTCTAATCATGTGTAAGGTTATGTTTGATAATCAGACATTTTCCCTAGGAAGAAGATATAATGCCCTGCCTTCCAAAGGTTTTACAATGTGTATGATTCACAAAGTATCCAGTAATACAATATCCTGTGAATTACCTCACTGCTGAGATCAATACAGGACCGTGATGTTATCACATCAGCCTACTTGTCTGTCTCCATCGGTGGACAGAAAGGCACCAGTCACATAGGGCACACTATGGTTGCAAAAACAAAACAACAAAAAAAACCAAAAAACAAAAAAGTTGTTCCCTCCCTCAACTGTACTTAACAGGTAATGAGACAAAAGTAGGACTGAGCCATTATTTACCACTGGTTCTTTCTGCATTCATTCTTCATAGTCTCTTTATTTGGAGTACGTGGTCTTCACAACATGAATTAAGCTCTTGTTTTAGTTACTGTTACCAGTGCATTCTATAGTTACATCCGATAACTTGGGGGCACCTCTTAAACAATGAGACTTTTTGTAGCTATCAACCAGATCATTCCCACTTTGTCCAAGGCTCTGGTAATTTGAATCATCACTGTTTATCTTTTACAGAAAACTAATTTCATTTAGTGCTGGGGCGGGATAAGAATTTCAAATGCTTAAAAACTCCAATTTATTTCTCACAAATTGGCTGCCAATAACTCAAACCAAAGGAAAGCAATTTTTTTTCTTTCCAAGTTTTTTTTTTTTAAAGATTTTATTTATTTGACAGAGAAACACAGCGAGAGAGGGAACACAAGCAGAGGGAATGGTAGCGGGAGAAGCAGGCTTCCTGCTGAGCCGGGAGCCTGATGTGGGGCTCGATCCCAGGACCCTGGGATCATGACCTGAGCTGAAGGCAGACGCCCAACGACTGAGCCACCCAGGCGCCCCTCTTTCCAAGTTTTTATTTAAATTTCAGCTAGTCAGCATACAATGAGGAAAGCAATTTTAATGTTGACTATTGTGTGCAAAATGTGTCTTTATATGGAGATAACTTTGTGATACAAAGTCAAAAGGAATTTGTACTCTGAAATGGTCACCTGCTCAGTGGGTTGGTGACAACAGATGTCCATCAAGCCCATTTCTGCAACTATTCCTATTCAATAATTCCTGAAGGACATCTGTTTTGACACACTTTATAAAGACAACAACAAAACTAAATGAATAGAGTTTACACACCAATGACCTTACACTTGATCACCCATACAAGTTGTAATAGCTAATATTAATAATAATACCAACACACCACATAGCTATAACCACAATAAAACCCTTAGTCAGGAATGACAAAGGAAAATGTGTCCATCTTGAGCCAAGATCCAGATCTTTTCTCCTTTTTTGGCCCTTTAGCCTTGCTGTGGACCCAGTCTTCAGCTTTCTTTAGTTCCTGTTCCTTGCTTGCCTGATACTTTTTTGCAGTCACTAGTAATCAACTGTAGAATTTCTAAGCTTTCAATACCCAACCACTTGCATGGCGTCTCCATCAGGTGTATATCTACAAAAACATCTGTTTATTTTTTCCCTAATTCTAGACATGTGCTAAAATTTCAAGCTCAAAACATTCTCCAGATGTACAAATGACTGTTACAGAGATTTAACCTAAGAAGACCAGCTATAAATGCTATAATCTCGGTCTCCCTCTCTCTCTCTCTCTCTCTCTGATGTTTGACAGAAGATAACAGCTCTAGGCCTGAGTTTCTCACTCCCTGGCTTTCTGCTTTCCCAATTTAGAGGTCTTAGAGCACCTTAAAAACTTCCCAATATCACCATCAAATGTCTTCTCTCCTCTGTGACAAATGTTCCTGAGAAAACTACATGCTTGCGGCTTCTCTGAAGTTTGATAGTTTAATTGCTCATTGTCCAATATGCTATAGCTCAGGCAATCACTGTCTAGTGCTCTAGAAAATTATCATCAAAATATTGTTTTAAAGATGTAATATTTCCTTCGATATAACCGATCTTCAGTTGTATTTCCAGTAATTTTGTTTTCCACATCACAATTTGTCTTGTTTTGTATCATATTAACACATGTAACCCCTTAAATTTACACCATGTTATATGTCCAATATATTAAAAGAAAAAGAAATAGGCATGATCTTAAAAAGAAAGACTCACCTCACCTTATTTAACTTTAGCATTTGAAGACATTCTCTATTGCTGTGTCCTCACTTGGTGCTAATTATTCACCCTTCTTTCTTGCCTATTAACAGTAATTTGTAATAATTATCTATTGTTATAATGATTGTCTATTGAGTACAGGAGACAAGCACTTATATGAAAAATCAGATGTCTTCAAATGATAGGAAAAAAATAGTAAGAGCCCTATTTAAAAGTAGTTGTGATTCCAACTTTTAAGTGGAAGGTTACTTTCATTCATTAAAAAGAAAAAAAGCAATAAAACATTTATAAATTAGTAAAAAATTGCTGTTTGCCACATCTACATGGAAAATATTAAATAAGACTATCCCCCAAAATTGTTTTACCTGGGAAGCTTCAATTTGGTAAATCAGAAACTGAAAAGTCCATCATTTGTTTGCTTATTGGTCCAATTGATTTTCTCACTGATTTCACCAGTCTTATCAAGCTTTTTAGCAGACTAATAATATAATTAAGGCAATCTTAATATATTAATAATGTGAATAATTGTTATAACATTTACTTATACTTAATATGCTTATATCATGTTATACACCAAATTATACTCTCATCCCTCCCACCATCATAAGTCTTCCAGAAGTTTTATTCACATTTTTTCCTCCTGTAGCATTTGAGGTTTTATGCAGAGTGGGTGCTCATTAAAATGTATGTCAAAACAAATCATTCATATTCCCAAATCTACTGAATATCCACTGGTAGGAAAGATAATTTCCACGTCTACAGTCATTATTATAAATTCAACACTCAGAAAGCAAAAGAATATAAGTTTCAGTTAGGCACAATGAATTAATTCAGGAGCTCAAATGTGCAGCAGGGTGACTGTGGTTAACAGTACTCCATGGTATTTTTGAAATTTGCTAAGAGAGTAGATATCAGCTGTTCTCACCACACAAACAGAAAAGTGGTGAGTATGGGAGGTGATGGATATGTTAATTAGTTTGATTGTTATAATCATTTCACAAGGTATACTACATCAAAACATCACATTGTACACCATAGATATATATAATTTTTATTTGTTAATTATAGCTCATAAAGCTGGGGCAGGAGAATACAGTGAATCTTCATCTATTCTGTTCTTTTGTTTGCCCGCAGAACCTCATTCCAAAGAGATGAGCATTTTTCATGAACTTAAGCTTAGTTTAAGCAGCTTAGAGAGGGTCTTTCGACACCATTTTGAGAGAGCAGCTTAGAGAGGGTCTTTCGACACCATTTTGCAATTCTGCCCAGTAAAGATTTAACAAACCAAATAGCAACATCTCAATGCCTATAATAGGCAAAATAATGGCCTCCCGAGGAGGTCCACATCCTAATCCCCAGAACCTAGGAATACGTTACTATACACAGCAAAGAGGAATTAATTTTGCAGATGGAATTAAGTTTGTTAATTACCTAACCTTAGAGTAAAGAGATTGTTCTGGATTACCCAGGTGGGTCTAATGTAATCATTTGAGTCCTTAAAAGTCAAAGAAGGAGGCAGACAGGAGGGGCAAAGAAAGCAAAGTAATGATAGAAGTAGGATCAATGGATGCAACTGTACTGACTTTAAAGAAAAAAGACAGAGCAGAAGCCAAGAAACTGGGGTATCTTCTAGAAGCTAGGAAAGGCAAGTAAATGCATTCTCCACTTAGAAACCACAACTAAACACAGCTGACACCTTGATTTTAGTCTAGCAGAGTCCACGTCAGACTTTTTTTTTTTTTTAAGATTTTATTTATTTATTTGGCAGACAGAGAGAGATCACAAGTAGGCAAAGAGGCAGGCAGAGAGAGAGGGAAGCAGTCTCCCTGCTGAGCAGAAAGCCCGATGCTGGGCTTGATCCCAGGACCCTGAGATCATGACCTGAGCTGAAGGCAGAGGCTTTAACCCACTGAGCCACCCAGGCGCCCCTCAGACTTCTGAACTACAGAACTGTATGATAATAAATTCATATTGCTTTGAGCCACTAAACTTGTGATTCTTATGGCAGCAGGAGAAACCTAACACAGTGACCAGGACTTTCTTTTTAGTGCTGAAAGCAAAAACCTTAAAACAGAAATAACTTGACAATATATTTTTACACATTCTATTTCTTAATGAGAATTTAACTGGCCTCCACAATAAATAGGCCAAATATTTTCTGATAGTTAACTAAACACAATGACCTAATTAAAGTCTAAGGCCTGACAGTAAACCTACAGATCAATGCCAATACATAGTTCCTATTATCATTGATTCAACTTTTTTTTTTTTTTTTCAACTTTTAAAAAACTATCTCTCTCAAGCATTTATCTTGACTTCACCGTATGAACTATAACTCGGAATAACTGAATAGTTGATGATGGGGGTTCCTATTTATAAAAAATATTTGAGCTAAAAAGTGAGCTATTAAATGACAAAGGAAAGACAGAATTGTAACATCACCATTTTGCAATGCCCTAACGAAGCAACAGATCTTAGCCAGGAATCCTTTAAATCTAGTCAGGGGCATGATCTACTCATTGCCCCTTTTCTTAGCCTGTGAGCTAAGAAGTATTTTTTTTCATTTGCAAGTGATTAAGAAAATCAGAAGAATAATATTCATGGCATAAATAATTATATGAAATTCTGATTTCAGTGTTTTATGAGTAAAGTGGTATTGGAACACAGCCATGCCCTTTACTTACACAATGTCTATGGCTGCTTTTAAACAGGAACGGCAGAGGTGAGTAGTTGTTTAAGTGTGTACGGTGCGTGAAACCTGCAATATTTACTCTTTCACCCTTTGCATAAAAAATTTGCCAACCCTTACTCTAGGTGATGATCATCAATGGTACCTAATACCTGAAATGAGAGGGAAACAGAATACCTATGCAGAAAAAAAATCAAAACTGATCTAGGCTCCTGATCAAACTGTCAAATCATAGGAAATACAAGGGACAGAGGAACATGTGAGATGGCACCACTGAGATGTATTTAGTAGAATACAAAATGTGGGAAACTCTACAGGACAAATAAATTTATTTGAAAAATGACCTTCAACAAGAAAAAAAAGATCAGGAAGGGAAACTTACAGATGAAAAACCAAATGACTGTAATGTGCCAATTACAATTGTATTTTGATTCAAACAAACTATGGGTAAAAAACAGACTTATGAGATCATTAAGGAAATGCGATCTTAATATATGTGGGTATTAGGAAACAATTAACTTGTTTACATTTCATAAAGTGTTATAGCTTTTTTTTAAAGATTTTATTTATTTGACAGAAAGGAGAGAGATCACAAGTAGGCAGAGAAGCAGGCAGAGAGAGAGGGGGAAGCAGGCTCCCTGCCAAGAGGCTCAATCCCAGGACCCTGAGATCATGACCTGAGCCAAAAGCAGAGGCTTTAACCCACTGAGCCACCCAGGTGCCCCTATAGTTTTGTTTCAATAAAGAATCCTTATCGTTCAGATATTTTTTTAGAAGAAATAATACGACATCCAAATGATCTAGTGGGGAGGGAAGAAACAGAAAATAGAGGTACAAATGAGACAAAATTGTCATGATTTGATAACTGTTAAAGCTGGATTATGAGTGTATGTGGTTATTATACTCTTCCTTTTCCTATTGTACATGGTTGAATTTTCCTTAATGAAAGGACTAAAAAAAATCCTTTCCCAAAGGTCTTGAGGTTCATGAAGAGAATAATTTGATAATCATAATTTATTTCAAAACCCAGTGTACAGAACCCAATGATAAAAATACCAAAAGCAAAGAGTATCTTATATTTTTCAATATAGTAGAAATTTCATATTTTATCTCTAAAAAGATCAACGAATTTGCCTTCAGTAAAAACATAGAGTAACAGACATTTCAAGGACCGGGCCTACCACGGAAAACAAACATCTTGGAGAAAACAAGCTAATTTTAGTTTCTGCAATACTTTCAAAACAAGAAGCCTGGTACAATCATTAGCCTTATATTACATCTTGGCTGTAACCAACAATATTCTAACCCCAAAAGAACTGAAGACCACAAACAACACTTCCTCATCAAGCAAAGGTAACTTTTGCTTTTGGTATTTGTTGTAATACCTCTAGTGAATACCAGGACTTAGGTAACTGTTTCCATTTAGCAAGTATCTCTTGCCAGGCACAGTATTAGCTATACAATACATTTAACTTTCACAATTCATCCTGGAGACAGGGATTACCATCCTCATTTTATGAAGAAGGTACTAAATCAAGAAAGATTAAGTTGCAAAATCAGTTAATGACCTGAGACAGACTTAAAATCAAGTCTGTCTAATTTGAATGCCAATATAATCCCAAAGCAGAAGGCCAGTGCCACTACCTTTCAGCCCCTTGCAAATTTTGACTCTGTTCAGAGGTTAGGATCTAGACAAGCTTGACCTTTCTCTGGTGCAAAACAACTACAAAGGAAGCCCTGGTCCTTATGTCTTCCAAAAAGCAAGGTCAGTTCCTGAATTTTTATCTTGTCAAAAAATATTTGAACCAGAGACAAGTACAAAGATGTTAACTGAATATTGTTTGTAATTGCAAAAAAAAAAAAGGAAAAAAGAAAAAACACCCTACATTTTTTATTGTACAGAAATGAATTATGTAGGTACGAATACATACTAAAATAATATGCAACATTTACATATAATCATATATCTCCACAAATATAATGTTGAGTGAAAAAAGCAAACTGCAAAAGAATATAATGTCTCATAATTCACATAAAATTTTTAAACACACAGAACCATACTATTTACACATTTTATGAGTATATAAATATATACTAGAGGTATCTAAAAAACTATATGAGAAGTATAAACCTCAAGTTGAAAATATTTCTGACCTCTGGAGAAGGAATCAGGAGAATGGTAAGGGAGTATTTTAACTGTGCCTATAACATTTCACTTCTTTTAAAAATACATGAAGAAAATATGCCAAATTATTAATCTTGGTTTAAAATGTGTTATGAGTATGTGGATTCTTTTCATAATATTTTCTATTTTTTTCTATTTTCAGACAATATAAATTTTAAATAAAATTAAATAAATACTTTTTTAAATAAATAAATTATATATTTATAAATTAAACATTTTATTTATAAAAATATTTATTTAATATAAATATTAAATAAACATATATTTATAAATTAAAAATTTAAATAAATAAATTTTTAAATAAAATAAATATTTTTTTAATTAAATAAATTTTCTTTATATAAAGAGAAGACAAAGATTTGAGAGAATTTTGATATTCAGTGGGAAAGGAAGAAGGAATTCTGATAGAATTCAGGAGAAAAGAGACATAGAAATATAATTCACCTAAGGCCACACAGCTAATAACTGACAAAGCCAAGATTCCCATCTAGATCTGGTTGATTTCAATGCACTAAATTATTCTCAGGATCAATTTGGATTTTCCATACAACTCCCAAAGTAGAAAGGACCTGCATTCAAACTGAGCCTCCCAGGAATGCTTATCATTAGAGCCCTCCCTCCTAATCTCACAGTTGTGAAGTTCATTCCCAAGGAAATCCGAGAAAAATCAACCTTCAGGGTGAACAAAAACCTAGTTGGTTATTAGCATGAATGTATTCCCTTTTGTGTGACTATTCTGGGGCTGAAGTTCTGGCATTCTAGAGAGGTATTTGCAATGAATATGCAATCTCATGGCATTGAATGCATGAATTCACAGTTTGATGTGTCAACTCTGAACTTAGATAACTATCTTCAGAAGAGCTAAAGTAGTAATTCCCACCTTTTTGAAATCTGTCTGAGGATTTTCCCACATTCCTTGAGGTATTTAGAGAGATGAAAGGGAGATGCAAAGTTATATTTCAGCAATCCCTGAATTACAAACAAAAGTTTTCATAAAAATACACGTTTTTTGCATGCCTTTTGAATTAATTTACCAGCATTATAGACTAAATATGTACTAAGTAAAACCTACAAAAGGATTAGCAATCAGATCCCGTGTCCACGAAGGCAAGTTCATAAGACAGAGAGAGGACAGAGTCAGGATTGAAAACAAGCAAAAAGTAGGTCTTTAACTCTCCTGTAAAACAAATCTCCTCTGAGGCTATGGAATAGTTTAACTACTCTTCTTTTTTCCCACTTGTTTAAATCCTTTAATAGGTTCTTCCTCCAACAAATAAACATGTACAAATCTCTCCCATCTTGCCATACAAGAAAAAGGAAAGAAAAATTCTTCTGCCTCTGTTTCTCTTTGCTCTCATAGCCAAGAACTTAGTCTACTTCATATTAATAAGAAAATACTATGTCTATTAATGTATTTATTATTTGGCCAATTCATTCACTGAACAAACATTTGAGGGCTTGCTATACACCTGGCACTGTTCAAGGCATCTGGATACCAAACAAAGATCCCTACCTTTGTGGAGCTTACATTCTACCTGGAGTCAGTCAACGCATAATAAGTTAGGTGATGTGCTTAGAGAGTGCCTAGCACGGACTAAGTACTTGACAGTGTGTTTGCTCTTGATGTGGGAGTACACTTCTCTTTCTCATCTGCCTTGGCTTCTCGTCACTGCATTCAGGTGTCCACCCTCATGAGTCGGCCGAAATGACTGAGAAAGATACTAGTGCCCTGGTTCCAAACTGCTAAATCCACACAACTCTTTCTCTTCTCATCTTTGGAGAATCAGGCATCAAGTGGAGGATGCCTCTTACCTTAATTTCTCATCACCATCGCTTAAGAGGCATTCGCTACTTTACTATCTCTCTATTGTATTCTGACCACAAAGCTAGACTGCCTACATCTCTGTCTGGTTGCTTTGTCTTATATGAAGCCATCAGTTCTATTAGGAAAGTTGTTCAGTACCTACTGGGCTGCCTAACACTTCCTAGGTACTCAATGAATGTTAGATGAATATAACTTTGTTTCAGGGC
Source organism: Procyon lotor (assembly GCA_028646535.1). Classification (NCBI taxonomy): domain Eukaryota; kingdom Metazoa; phylum Chordata; class Mammalia; order Carnivora; family Procyonidae; genus Procyon; species Procyon lotor. Next base: position 9,595,130 of record CM053615.1, read on the forward strand.
TGTTCTCTATCATCCTTGCATTTTTGCTCCACCAGTCCTCTCTGGGTTTTGCAAATGAAAGAACGAAAAGTAAAGCCAATGCACAGACCATCACAGCTGGTCCAGACAAGTGACTATAATGTGTTGGTACTATTTATAAATGATTTTAAACGATTCAATTGTTTTTCAAGATCTCAATAAATAATGGCAGGCGGAACTGTTCTAACATATTTTGGAATAACTGAAAACACATTTAACCATCACCATACGAGGATCTTTTCCTCCCCAAAACTTAAAATATTTTAATTACTCACTAGCCACCTAATATATTTGTGGTCCTCAAATTAAAGATGAAACTAAATTTATTTCACTGTTCACTGTGATCAATGAGAACAAGCTTCTTAGTTGTTAATTACTAGGAAAAGAGATAACATTTCAGAAATGCTTAAATATAATAAACCATTATCTGAAAATGTTTTTTTCCGCCATCAAAAATTCACAATAATAAGAAAATACATCTGTACTCCTGAGTGATACGACATTGTCCTTTTTTTATTATATTATTATATTTTATATATAAATATATTTATAAATTTATATAAAATATATCTTATATATAAATATAGAAAATGTAATAATATAAAATAATATAATATATTAATTATATAATATATAATATAATATATGTTAATTATATAATTAATATATTGTATATCATGTTTATTATATTATTATAATTATAATATATAATTATATTTCTTGTTATATTATAATATAATTATATGTTATATATAATGATATAATATAAATAATATATATTAATATAAATATAAAATAATATATATAATATATACTACACATATTATTATATTTTTAACACAGTAAGTAAAAAGCAGACAAAAATCAACCTGTCAAGAAATGGTTTACTCAGTAATGGACTAGCCCTGCAGGGGATTCATTCTGCTTTCACCAGGACACCCTTTGCGTAACAAGAACAAACCATTAGGGGTTTAGCGACACTGTCACCGCATATCAGAACACTGAGAAAGGAGCGAGGATCCTTTTCACCAACTTGCTGCTGTTTCTTTAGCGAGGATCCTTTTCACCAACTTGCTGCTGTTTCTACCACAGCCGCCTGGAGAATTAACATCATCTTCAAAAGGCCAACTGGTTGGGAGATGGGTTTTTCTGACTTTAGCCCTGCCTTCGACTTAGCTTTTCCTCATTTATTATAAGATCCTGAAGGACCCAGCTTTTGGCAGGAGGAACCGGAAGTCCCTTCCTGGGCCCAGAAGGGACAAGGCAGCCTGAGGAACGGAAGCAGATTTGTTCCTGGAATCCCTCCCCGCCCACATCGCCTCTCAAACAGCTGCGGGAAGACTGAACTTGGTACCCAGCTGTATGGAACTCGGCGACTTCGCAGGGCTGCTGTTTTATACCCTCTCAGCTGCCCACTTCTCCCCATAAGGCGTGATGTTCTGTGCTTGGCACCTGCTGATAAGGGTAATTATAGCATTAGTGGAAGCAAGCATGCCAGCTAAGGTTGAAAACCAACTCTAATTACAACTCCATCATTTTACTCCCTCAGAACTCTTTCTCTCTCTCTTTTTCCCCCCCTTTTACACAGAGCTTACTTGGAGATTAAATGAAACCTGCATCAATTTGAAAACAAGCCCTGAAACAGCTGTGGGACTAGAGGAGGAAATCACCTTTCAAAATTAAAAACACTACAGGCTGAGGTGAACATGTGATATTTGTAACACCAGACAGCACTTGCTGAATCACCTTTCAATAGATTTCCCGTGTATTTTTATGTGGATAGAATTAAAACAAGTAATAGGAATCATAAGAACAATACTTCAAGGAGAAATATGAAATCTAGTTAGTATCGAATAGAGGCAAATAAGTTTTAAAATCCTTTTCTGTCAATTTAATGGTGGCATTATATAAAATATTAATGTCCAGAAACCTAATTTCATATTTGCAATGAAAATATGGAACTTTTATATTAATAGAACTATAAAACTGATATCAAATTCCTTTACTAGTTCACTGAAAAAAATCCCACTGTTTTTAGATTTATTTATTTTAAAGATTTTATTTATTTGACAGAGAGAAACACAGCAGGGAATGGTAGTGGGAGAAGCAGGCTCCCTGCTGAGCAAAGAGCCCGATGCGGGGCTCTATCCCAGGACCCTGGGATCACGACCTGAGCCGAAGGCAGACACTTAATGACTGAGCCACCCAGGCACCCCTGTTTTTAGATTTAAAAAATAATCTATGACCCATGGTCAGAAAGGAACAAATTCCAAGGAATGAATATGAGTAAATCCTACTTCATTTTATCAGAATTTTATTATCTGGGGTATAATTTGAGTATTGTAGATTACTGAATTGAACTGTGCATTATCAACCACAAAGCCTAAAAATAAGGGGAAAGAAGAAGGTTGCTTGGGAAAACAATCTTTTCAAATCAGCAAGGATTGATGTGTTGGGCACATCCACTCTTGTGGCCCAGAACTTGAAAACATGGCCTTTAAATACCACTATTAGGACCCAGAACAGCTGCCCCTTCCTCTCACCAGGGCACAGAGTAGGACTGCTTCTGCTTGTGCCAGAACAAAAGCAGGCCCCAGGGACCTGGGGCAGGGGGGACACATACTGTCCTGCCCTGGGCCTGCCGTAGCCCACAAAGAATATCATTAGACCAAGACTGCCAGAAATGTGACTTTCTGATTTCTCATACTGGCATCAAAATCATGGGGCCAGCCCAATCGCTAGGCTAAGAAAGCCCCAACCTATCTAAAGGTAAATAGACAGGAAATCTAATTACCAAGGTTGATTCAAACAGACCTCCCCTACCCTTGACACACAAAAACATCATGACTCGGACATAGAAGAAAAGTATTTCTGGGTAATCAAGAATATGGCAGCCCTCTGCTTGCTGAAGAAAATCTCCCCCATTATCTATGATGTATGCATGCTTTGTTGTTAGTGAAAATGAAAACTAATGTAATCATTCCCACTGGGGACAGAGTCATGGACTGTCATCGTTCCCTGGGAATAACTTTAACTGGAAGTGATTTCAAGACTCTAACTATGGCAGAAAAGAGAGTAAAGAAGGCCACATCAATAAAACAACTACACAATCATTTTACATTCTCAAAAGAAAGAAAGAAAGATCTAAGAATGTTCCCATGTTTTATTATTAACTACCTTTCTCTACACTTATCTACTTTGTCTTCAAAGAAAGAAAAAAAATTCTCCTATGATTTTTATCACAATGATGCCACAATATTTCTGAGTATAACACAAAATGAGTAAGATCCAGAGTCACATCACAGAATATCTTATTTATTCAGAAGAATAAATAAAAAGCAGCATTAATCATATTAACTGCTTTAATCACTTCCTTTAGTCTCTGTAATTTAAGCTATTTTTTTTTTACATAAAATACAATGAAAGTTGAAAATAGCACCAGTTCACCTTAAGAGGCAGAAAAAAAACCTTGAAGATTAAAAACTTTTGTCAGCATGTCTGCTGCAAGCCTTATTATTTCCTCCTTCTTGTTTGCATAAGTAAGTTGGGTGTTTCACTTACAGATGAAGAAGAAAGTCTTTGTTAACAACTAATGGAATCAAACCTTGATTAAAAACCACTGTCCCAGCTCTAAAATTTACAAAACCCCATTACGTTTGTTTAAAAAATTCTGATAATTCAAATCATGGCTAGGAGCACTTACTAGATTTCTGGAACAAAATCGATATCAAACAGGTCACGCAATGTGAGCATAAGCACAGGCATTTGCTATAACTGGTTTTTAGCTGAATTACTAATATTTCAGTTAACAAGCACTACAGAGAAATTAGCACCATCATCATCCTTAGTAAACAGGAGGACACATTTTTCCAGATGTCTTCTATTGTCATGGTATCCTATTATGTCCTCTCTCTCTCATATTTTTATTTTAAATAACAGACCTGTAAGTTATTGAGCCTAACCTACGGTTATATGAAGATCTTATACGTTCCTGAGACCCTGCACACACCTGTTGAACAGAATCAAAGAAGCAGTATAAGAAGTTATTTGGAATATACTTTCTATTAAAAGGGGGATAAAATTCTTAATTCACATAATTGATGAAAACCAGCAGTCATCAATTCCTATCTTCAGAATAATATTCCCTTTTTTTTAAATATTAAATTTACCTTTATTTAAAAATAAAATTTTTGCCTGAAAAATGGCATGAAATTGCATTTTAAGTGTACTCTATCCATCTTTATTTTTTATTTATTTTTTCCCAAATTATCCATTTTTAGATTAAAACTTACCCACAACACTGAATATTAGGAAAAATATTTCAAATTTAATAACATTTCCTGCTAGTTTTTGTGAACAAACAAAATAAACACACCAAAAATTTTACATGTTTATATTTCATTCTGTTGAAGTAATGTTTTGAACATCCTGCTTTTTTATTTTTTTATCCTGCTTTTTTAAAGATTAATTTTTATCCTTTAGTAATGATCTCTCAAGAATAGAAGGTACCATCATTCATGCTATGAAATACAATGCTTTTGTACCCCCCTTTTACAAAACTAAGTTGGTTTCTCGTCTATACAGTATCTGCTGTCAACTCCTCTGAATGTAAAGCACAGGTACACACACCAGCGCGCTCACGCGCTGATGTTCTTAATGATGTCTCCTAAGTTGAAGTCGTGTACCCTTGTTCCCTAGGAGCAACAGGAGGGCTCTGCGGTCTCTTCTGGAACAGGGTTCTTTCCCTCTAGGCTAAAGGAAAACAGATAATATTTAAATACTAAAAATGCATATGCAGCTAAAGTTTTTATCAACTGTACTTCTCTACACACATACGATGCCTCTATTAATTTCACTCGAGTGCTTTTATCGTACTAATTAGACACTGAAGAAGAGGTGACGCATGGGAAAACTGTTTTTCTGAACGCTGTGTATGTTAACAGTAGGATTATAAGCACCTGGGATATTCTTGCTATTCTCTGCATGCAAATAACATTCTGCAAACAATTAAACGCACCCATTAACAGCGTGGGGGTGTGGGATGAAAAAGAGCAAGTGTTAAGAGAGTGAAAAATGGCATGCATGCCCTTCCTATTCCGCCCTCATTCAGCGGATGCCGAGTAAGTACCTTCGAACAAGCCGCACAAACAGACCCTCGGGACTTACAGGAGTCAAAACAATACACTCGGCAACAGCTCGCACGCTCTGTTAATTGCAAAACTCTAATGATCTGACAGTGAGACCCTCGCCTCTCGAACGTTTTCTCCGTTTTTGCAAAGGCACCGTAGACGTCAGGGGACCCTCCCCTCGCTGAAGAAAGGGAAATCGTCCCTCCTTGTCCCTCCTTACAAACCCCGTCACTTTCATTCGAAGACGCTCCACAAGTTCCCAGGCTCGAGCCCCTAAGGAGGCAAGTTCAGCACCATGGAAAGGGCTCGAGTCGCGGGCGGAGGGAGCAAAAGACCCAGGGGTTCTCTCCGGGCCACTCACCGGCGTCTGCTGCGATGGGAGTCCCGAGCGCTTGGTGGATCCCTGCTTGGAACTTAACCTTTTCCACGACTCGGCAAACCTGCCCCGGCTGGCGCTTCGGCTGCGCCTGCGGCTCTCCGCGCTGTCGTCGCGGTCAGAGCAGCCCCGCTCCATCTCCGCCGCATCCCTCCACTTCTTCCCCATGCTAAGTTCGCCTCGCTCTGCCAGACAACACCCGGGCGCCGAGCTCTCGCTCCCTCCACTCGCCGCCGGGTCTCACTCCAGCCGGCGCGCAGCTCTGTTGGCGCCGCCTTTGCCTCCGCTGGCTCCTGCCGGAACCCTGCGCCCGGTTACCGCCGCCGCCGCCAGGCTGCGCTTGCGTCCGCGATTGGCGGAACTGTCGGCTGGCTGGGGCTGCGAGCGCCACCTGCGCCCGAGCCAGTTCCTTTTGCGCCCCCAAATTGCTCTCCACCCCACCCCACCCCCCAGGCGCCGGCTTCTCTAGGGAGCACCGGGCCCACGCCTGGGACTACTGATGCGCTGCTGGGTAGTTACCGAGCTACCCCGCCCCGCCCAGTCCAGTCCCCCAGGCCCCCACCTGGGGACCCCCACCCCGAGCTGCAGGTGCAAGCCTATGTCCCACACTGGGAGACTCCAGTTGACTTGGAGAAAGACAGGAAGCATGCAACTTCTGTCTTCCTTCCTTTTCTCTTTCCTCCCTTTCTCCTCTTTGCAGCAACCACGGTCTCCTAAGTATCCTTGTGGGGAGAGTAGAGCTTCACCTCCTTGTCAGATGCCACACTAATTCCTTCTCAGGCTTGCGCGGATTAGCGCACTGGTTCTCAAACTTGGCTGCACGTTGAAGTTACTTAATTCTTTTTATGCTGATTTTCTTCAGAGTCTAATTTAATTGGCCTGGCTGGGGCCTGGGAATCAGGATATTTAAAATCTCTCCAGTTTGATTCTTGCTGCTCTAACCACAATTAAGCATCTTCGACAACCTGTAATATGGGGACATGGCCGAAGAGAGTCTTTGGAAGGAAAGAGAGGGTGAATGCTTCTTAAATCAATTCATTTTTCTCTGCGGGTAGGAGTGCAGTATTCCATTTACTCTCACACTCCCGAGGTCAGGGTGATGATACAGCAGTAAAGGCATGAGGATAACGTGTGATCTCCTGTGTGTTGAATATTCCTTGACACCTCCACCTCAGCCTTGGTTCATCTATCTGCCTCCTGCTCATTAGAAGGAAACCCAGCAGTCTCCCATCAGTTTTATGTTAGTTGTTCTACCAGACTGAGCTGTCCCCGTGTTCAGGAATTTCCTAGATCAGATGAGAGAGAGCCAATGGGGATGTCACAAATTTGCCAACACTGAAACAATGACCTTTCTCCTTATTAAAGGGAAAAAGGTCTAAAATCCCTCCTGGTTGAAAAGAGTTGTCTGGTTGCTTATCTGTTGCAATGGCAACAGGCGTATTTTCCTTTCTGAAATGGAGCGTTCTCTGTCCAATTCGAATAAGGCCAGGTCCCTGCAGGAGGATAAGGTAGAAAGGGATTAAGAGGGAAGGGGAGAGGGTAAGAAACGCTGTAGGAAAATTTGTGTTCGTGGTGCCAGTTGTGCAAATCATAATCTGAGTTGTCAGTGGTTGGTCTGATTAAGCATAGGCTTTGGAACTGACTACTTTTCCCAAACGGAATACAGAGCTCTGAAACCCCACAGCTGTACACCTGTGTAGAGTGCTCCATTAATATTAATCCTGTCATTTTAAGCAAAGGGACTCACAGGGTACACTTCCTACTTTTTTAAAAAACCCTCTGTGTCCAGAAATCACACACCCATATTAAACAAAATGAAGCTCTAAACAACATTTGCCACACACAATGCCATTTAATGAGAAAACCACAAGCTGCGTTTTGTATTTCCTCGCTCCCTATCTAAGTTCATGGATATGAAACTATTAGTGACATTTCACGGAAATGTAATAATTCAGTCCAGATTTCTACCCCTCACAAAAATGAATCAAAATGACTATGCACAGTTTATAGATTAGACAGGTATGAGAGGCAAATACCAATTAGGGCGTTAAAAAAAATCAGCAAATTAGGACTTAAAGTAGACGCTGGCCTTTTCCTTTAGTTGTCAACAAAGGAGAATATAAGTGAAAACTCCCTAGGAAATGAAAAGCCGTGTGCTAACCTGAATGCCTTGAAAGTTTATTCTTTCGATATAATGATAAAAGCTCTGCAAAGGGGCTAAGAGGGGCTTTCCAGATGTATCAAGGCACATAATCCAAGAACACCCACTTCACGGAGTCACAAGACCCTGGTTCACCCACATCAGCCCATTAAGGGGGAAATAACACTGCTGTCAAGAATATCTATCATGAATGATGGCACCAGGACATCTATGAGTATCAGAGCCTCTGGTGAGTTTTTTAGATACATTTAGAAAAATTCAATGAGTAGCGATTGTATATGTAATTTTTTTTTTTTACCTGTTTGGTCTAAAAATGAGCCTTGTATTACTCTTATCCTAAGGGTGTGTTTTAAAGCCTTGTTCAAAGATCTCTGCATTTTGTTTTTGTACTTGGCCAAGTACAACGAAAAATATCTGGGAACTGTACAAGAAGCTAAATTAGACGTGATTATAAACAAGCAAATTATTGACCCTTCTCTCACCTGATGTTCATTCGCCTTTCCCCAAATTTTCTAGTAACTACGAGCCAGAAAACTACACTGAAAGTCTATCAGTTTTCTTAGAAGTTAGCAGAGAATGGCAGCATCAAAGCTAAGAAAATGTTTAAAATCACCAGCACTGAAAATCTGGAATCAAGGTTAGAAGCCATTTCTAGAGTAACTTAATTTTCCTGGAAGAGTCACTGTAATTGCAAAGGTGAGTGTAAATATATCAAAAGGCTACTGGGAAGGATGCCATAAACCTTTTCTTTTTCCTCCATCATTTCAATGCAATAAAGAACACACATATTAGGATAAGGTTTAGGCAAAAATGACTTATACTGTTATACAATAGATATTCTACATAAAATAAAAATGCAAATATATAAAGCTTTATGTACGAATCCATCAAATATAGTGAAATGTTCTGAAAAGTAAGCTTTAAATAGTATTCAACAAATTCTCAAGAAAATTTCAAATGCCAACAATCTTTCATTAGCCCTACACACTCTATGAACCTTACATGATCCTACCAGCCTGTCCCATGTGTGGAGTGTACAGTCAGAAGAAACTCTCTCCAGAACCCATTTGCTCTAAGTCACGTGGTCATGAACTTTATTACAAAAGAGTTAATAGGAAATACATTTTCCTTTGGTTACTCCAGGACATGGAAACCCACAAGCATATCCAGAGACTAACACGATCAAGCAAAGTGCAAGAGGGGAGGGTAAACATAGAGAAAGTGATGAAAACTATAAAGCTGTTTGTTCCAAAACCTCTCTTTGCCAGATAAGAGAATATCAACTATATTTCATCAATTTTAACACTCCCAATTTTTCACATTTTAAACACTCTCAAATCAGGATGCTTTTGATAATGAATGGTATCTTGGCTTCAGTATGATATGTTATACAGAATCATAGAGTTGAATAGTGAGTTAGATGCTTATAGATCTGACCTTAGAAACCCAACAAGCTGGCATTCACCCTTTGCCTACACGTTCAGACCTCAGCATTAGATATGTTCTTTCTCATAAGCAGGACCTTTCCTTATTGGACCATTTTAAGCATTAGGAAGCCTGTCCTTATAAACTAAGCTAAAATCCATGCCTCCATCTTTATTCTAAACTCTGGAGCCACATTAATTTAACATATGTGCTCTTCCAAGTGATAGTCATCAGGTATTTGAAGATGGCCTTTACAACTCCCTTAGAATATCTCTTCTTTAAGCCAAACAATGTCTAATTCCTTCTGTCACGTCCTTACACACACGGGGAAGCAAAGTCTGAATTGGCACTCTCGAGTACTAAGAGAGATTTTTAAATGTGACTGTTAAATGAATTGGGGGCCAACTGCTTTGTGAATTCACTAAAAGCATAGCCACGGTGACTAGACTCACAGAGGAGGAGGCTTCGTCAATGCCTATGAAGCTGGAGACACGCTGTAGAGCCTGCATTTAGCCATGATTAGATTCCCTTCAGCAGACACGAGGGTTGAGTTTCACACAAAGCCAAACAACCGTGAGAGTTGAAACAATTATTCCTGTAACTCGAGCAAAAAATCTCCCAAAGCCCACGACTATTAATCAAGACAAGGAGCAGTAGGGTTATACTGGTTTATGCAAATTGGCCATCTATGTGGATGAAATTCTCTGGGTGATAGTCTCCTGAAAAATTATCCTCCTTCTTGATGAAAAACAATCGTGTATCTTCTCTGAAATACCTACTGACAAGCCTTCCTGGTTATACACCCCAGCACATCCTCACTGCAGAGGCCAATGCAGGTCAGAGAACCTAGCTACAGATCTGCTCTGTTTCCTTGCTCTCTTTCTCCTCCTTCCGTCCACCTCCACTCCTCCCCCTTCCCCTCTCCCTTCCTTCCTATTAATTCTTCCATAGACCACAGAACAAACAAAATCCTCCAATTATCCATGCTTCCTACACTTTAAACACTATTATGATTTGTAGAAATGTGCAGTATAAGCCCTCTTTATTTTTCATTCATGCATAAATTGCATACATGCATATGTATATAACAGTTTCCCTCGTTTTTGAATCTATATATAGCTTTCTGAAATTTTATTTCAAGATTAAGAGTTAATGACTAAAGTAAATGGTATAAGAGTTATAAATGTAAATAACAGAATTAAAAATAACACAACCATTACAATGGGGGAGAGAAGGAAGAAAGAAGAAAGAACAGGGAAGAACAGAGAAGAAAGGGAGATGTAACTGAACTGAATTCCCACTTATTATAAAATAATGTATAAAACAGGTGAATAAGAAAATTCATAAATACTCCCAACAGAATAAATAAAACTCTGTAGACAGAAAATTTAAGCAGACAAAAAAACAGCAAGGATTTGCCAAGGATCTAACTCTAAGGATGTGGAGCAACCAGAACTCTCACTCACCACTGCATAGGATACTGTTATTACCACTTTGGAAGACTATATGGCACTATCCACTAACACTAATATGCCTAACGGTGATCCTGTAATTCTACTCCAAGGTATATACCTGACAGAAATGCATGTATGTGATCAATAAAAGACTCCAAGAGGGCACCCGGGTGGCTCAGTCGGTTAAGCGTCTGCCTTTGGCTCAGGTCATGACCTTGGGGTCTTGGGATCAAGTCCCACATCAGGCTCCCTGCTCAGCAAGGAGTCGATCTCTCCCTCTCCCTCTGCCCCTCCCCCGGCTCATGCTCTCTCTCCCAGGCTCTTTCTCAAATAAGTAAGTAAAATCTTAAAATAAAAGACTGCAAGAATATTCATAGGAGCACTGTTTGTGAAAGTCCAAATCTAGAAACTACACAAATGTCCATCGAGGGCAAAATGGATACATACATTATGGTATAATGAGACAATGGAATACCAGTCAGCAGTAAGAGTGAATGAACTGCTAACACATGCAAAACCATGGGTGATGTAACAGCAATAACACGGTGTGGACAAGACAGCTGTTTTTTAAAAAAGAACAAAGTAGGGGCACCTGAATGGCTCAGTGGGTTAAAGCCTCTGCCTTTGGCTCAGGTCATGATCTCAGGGACCTGGGATCGAGCCCCACATCAGGCTCTCTGCTCAGCAGGGAGCCTGCTTCCCCTTCTCTCTGCCTGCCTCTCTGCCTACTTGTGATCTCTCTCTATCAAATAAATAAATAAAATTTTTTAAAAAAATAAAAAAGAACAAAGTAGAAAAAAAAAAAAAAACATAGAAGTTGGCTTCCCCCAGATTGCTCTGCCATTACCATTAAGATGTGTCTCTATTTTAAAGAAATAAAACTGGTAATTAGATCCTACATGATGGATGTAATTTATGTAGAAATGTAACTGAGAGTTTTAATTACTAGGAACATTTCAAAGAAAAGACTTTATCCTTGTACCAAAAAAATGGTAAATAAATATAATGTTTAAGTTCAAATAAGATGTTTAAGCTTAACTGACTTTGCAACTGGTAGAAGATCCAGCTATCCCTAGGAGGAACAAAGAAAGTGGTTGTGACCCATTTAGAAAGGCTAAATTTTTCCTCAAACTCCTTTTCTGGCATCACAGATGCCTGGACTTCTACCTTTCCAATTTCATTAGTTTTGCTTCTTTAAAAATGCAACTCCTTCAACAATCAGTAATCCTTAAAATTTGTCCTTCATTATCCACCTTTCTGAGGTCAGGATTTTCAGTTGTGTAGCCAGAACTCTAGGATGTTGGTAAAGAAGGACATATAACATAGCCGTGTCAAAGGCTATAGACCTTTGACCATAGAGAGGCAGAATCCAGTGCCTGGAGGTTTCTAAGGGTAAACTATTGTTTCCTGCCTACTCTTGAGTTATAACACTAAAACAGAAGGCAATCGTTTGTGCCAAAATCCAATTACTTCTGTTTGTCCAGTATAAATGGCAGGAAAACATCAAAGATCATCTCAAAAAGGAACGCACAGTTTTAGAGGAAAGGGCTAATCATTAGGGGAAAGTTACTTTTCTTCTTTATTTTTAAGAAAGTATGAATTTCTCAAAGTACCATGCGGGTCAAGAAAAATATTCAGCAGTGTCCAAAACAGGTTAGAGCTAGCACTTAGGCAGGCTTAGTTTCCTAATTATAAGTGCATTAAATGGCCTTATGAAACTAACCGTTAAACTGTCCATTTGAGGGATGCCTGGGTGGCTCAGCTGGTTAAGTGACTGCCTTTGGCTCGGGTCATGATCCTGGAGTACCAGGGTCAAATTCCCTATTAGGCTCCCTGCTCAGCAAGGAGTCTGCTTCTCCTTCTGGCCCTCCTCCTTCTCACGCTCTCTCTCTCTCAAATAAATAAATTCTTTAAAAATTAAAAAAAAAATAATAAACTGTCCATTTGAACAATTTTGTGCAATTCTGTCCTTTTGTGCAGAAGTACAAACACTAACGCCTGGTTCATTACAAAACAAAGTGAAAGGGGGACATGGAAGTAACGTGCAAAATTTCCCCCATCTCTTACAGTCACAATTTCTATTCCTGCTGGGAAAGAATTGTGATTCTGAATCTGAGCATATTAGAGTCCTATTAAGCATTTTTCACTACTCAAAACAAAACAAATCTGTGCATATTTCCCCTGAAAAGTACAAAGGTGAATGGAGTGAAAGCAATTAGTTAAACAAGAAGCAGCATCGTGGTTACCTTTTCATCTTTGATGTAGTTTCAAAATTCTTTTCCTCATGCAAAATCAGTACTGGAGCTTAAAAAATCTGAAGGCAGAGCCTCCGTGAACTAACTAAAATTCGCAAGTGCTTCACAGGTCTCCTTTGACTTCTACAAAAGAAGCAAAGCCAACAATATGCTAAAAATGAGACAAGCTATTGCAGTAACACGATGTATTCCACTAAAATTAATTTTGCTGGCTCAATGGGGTCTTGAGACATTCAGCAGAGATTCCAATGCCAACTATGACACTTCAGATTAAAAGATGCTTTGTTGGGGCACTAGTTTTGGCTCAGGTATCATCTCAGGGTCATGAGATAGTGCCTTGGGCTCAGCGTGGAGTCTACTTGAGTTTCTCTGTCCCTCTCCCTCCCCCCCTCCCCACCTCTTCTCTCCCCCAAATAAATAAGTCTTTAAAAATTAAAAAAAATTTAAAAATAAAAGATGCTCTGTATTAAACTGAATTTTAAAGGAAATCCCTTGTGCCAGATTATGCAGCAATGTCAATTACTTAGAAATGAAAGTTGATCTGATTGGCTGAAATACAGGATGTATGCTGTGACAGCAAAAAAGTTTAGCCAAGTTGTACGACCAGATCGGCGTCACAGAAACAGAACTCTTTGGGATGTTGAGAGTACAGGAAGATGCAGAGCAATGACAAGCTGGTTAAAACAAAAACTTAACCAAAACGAGAAAGGCATATGGGAAAGCCATACTCCTAAACTCTTCTTTTTTTGAAAGCTTTGTAGATAAATGTTTACTTTATCTCAAGGTGAAAATTAAGTGGCTGTTAGGATTCCTACCAACACGATGTCTCAGTATTTGGTGATTTTTAGTTACTCAGTTTTACTTCCTATTCCTACCTGTATTTTCCAGCCAGACCTAACACGGAGCCATGGCAAACACCTTAGAGTGGTCCTATTCATTGATAAAGGTCCTGTTGGACGCTACACACCGCTCACCTGTGTGTATAACTTTGCAGGTTGATTGGACCTTTCTATCTAACCAGCTCTGCAACAGTGATGTGCCCTGTTTCAATGTTTCGAACACCTGTGTTTCAAATGTTACAAATATCTGTGATTTTTAAAAAAGGTTCTCAGAATCTTAACTTTTTGACTGTGTCTGTGATGAAACTTAACTTGAAGGTAAAACTCTATGTGTCTGCCACGACCGCATTCTTTCCAAAAATATTTTTATGGTGTAAAGTAAACACACTGATCAACATGGTGGCCGTAACATTCGTTCTAAGTGTCCCCAATTTATTCATATAGTATTCATAAGTGTTCCTGGAAGTCCAAAGAATATGTTGAAAAGAATACAAAAGGAAAGGAAGGACAGTAAAAGCATGAAAGTAGGAACAGAACACCCAACACTAAAAAATTGTAAGAGTGGTATTAAAATGGTATTAAAATGGTTGACATTTAATAAGCATTCGCTGCGTCAGGCATTGTCTATCTCTGCGCATTAATTCATTGCATTCTCACAATGACCCCATTTTACAGATGAAGAAAGTGAGACAAAAGAGGCTAAAGACATTGTTGAAGACTACATATTTAGATGGCAGCAGACCCTAGACTTCGACCACAGGAGTCTGGCTCCAGAGCCCGTGCACTTTATTATCAAGTCATTATGTGCAAGAAGGCAGACACGGGGAGGAAATAATTATCATAACCACCTGACGCGGGACTGCTTCCTTTGTGCCACACTCTGTGCCAAGTGCCTTTTTTTTTTTTAAGATTTTATTTATTTATTTGACACAGAGAGAGAGAGATCACAAGCAGGCAGAGAGGCAGGCAGAAGGAGAGGGGGAAGCAGGCTCCCTGCTGAGCAGAGAGCCCGATGCGGGGCTCGATCCCAGGACCCTGAGATCATGACCTGAGCCGAAGGCAGAGGCTTTAACCCACTGAGCCACCCAGGCGCCCCTCAAGTGTCTTGAATGAGAGCACTGATCTCCAAATCTCTACCAAGTAGGAAATAGTCTCATTTTTTCAGATGAGGATAAGAGACTCACACAAGTTAAGAACATGACCCCAATACCTCAACTTTTAAGTTGCAGCACTGAGATTAATCTCCAGTCTGCCTGATCTCTTCCCAATCACAGCCTATAAACAAATAATAACCAATATTTATTATTTTCTTTACAGTCGGGTCCAGTGCAAATCACTACTGGGCACAAACTTCTCTCAGTTCATGTTTTCATCTATACTGAAGATTTACTTGTGGTATAGAAGAGAGTCTAGGCAACTTTCCCAGGACACACAGGTGATAATTGACAAAATCCTGATTCCAATTCTGCATATCTGACTCTTGAGCCTAGCGACATACCATTATACTTTATCTTTAGTATTCAACCATTACACTACTAATTTAGTTTAAATTTTAAAAAAGCATAACTGTTGCTATTAAAATAATGGATTGTCATTGTTGGTTCAGGAATTAAAGTTGGGGAAATGGTTATGAGGTTCCCTAGTTTCTCGGGGATTCTCTTAGCCAATATTATTTTTCTCACAGGGGAGCTGTGAGAACCCAGTCGGTTAATATGAGTAAAGCCTTTTACTCGATATCTAGCACCTTCTCAGCTGCCTTCCCTCCCTCTAAAGATAGGTGCCGTCTGGTGGCTATAAACTCACTATTACTATTAGATTGTTGTTACTATTATAACATGTAATCAATATAAAATGAATACTGGGGCGCCTGGGTGGCTCAGTCGTTAAGCGACTGCCTTCGGCTCAGGTCATGATCCCAGGGTCCTGGGATCGAGCCCCGCATCGGGCTCCCTGCTCGGCAGGAAGCCTGCTTCTCCTGCTACCATTCCCTCTGCTTGTGTTCCCTCTCTCGCTGTGTTTCTCCCTGCCAAATAAATAAAATCTTTAAAAATATATATATAAAATGAATACTGCGATATTTTATATTATGTTTCATATTAAGTTTTTGAAATCCAGTGTGCATTTACATTTACAGCACAACTCGATTTAGATTAGCTATGTTTCAAGTGTTCGATAATCACATACGCTGAGCGGCTACCTTATCAGACAACAGAATCACCATAAAATACCATCTCGATAATTGTGATTGATTTCAAAAAACAGCAAAGAAAACCATTAAGTAGGTGTTTTTAAGCTGGTGGTGGTTGAGGAGGGAGATTAGATAATAGTTCCAAAACCAAGGGGAGGCTATAGGTCATCTACATGGAAGAGAAATTGAATTATTTGTAACCCACACACATTTGCCCATAATTTCATGAAATCCATGGCCCCAGGCTAAAGCACACTAAATGATTTGTTTCAGAGATCATCTCTGGAGAATGACAAAGGACTCTGCCCACATACTTTGAGATACCTACTGGGTTTGCACAGAACAACGTGGGACAGGAGCAGAGGTGGTGGTCTTCTGCCCCTGGGAGGTCATTCTCATACCCAATCGGCTGCATGGAATTCATCCGGCTTGGCCAACTTGAAAGAGTCTCACCACAGAAGCCTACAGGTATCGCTGAGACAGAAATTATAAGAAGGCCCATGAGAGCTGGGGACTCTTCTAATATTTTACATTAAACCAAGTGGACCAAAAACAGATAATGTACTCTACAATTCCTAAAGAGTTATCTCCGTATCAACATCTTCGGAAAACACGAGAAAGCCCACCATATTTTACTGCTTTTTAGTCAAGGCACTCGGGCCTCAGTGTTTGAGGTTTAACCTTAAAGCATTCTAAATTCTTCCTAAATGTCAGAAGGATTCATTATTGGCTGAACTTATTTATTTAGGCATCCAAATGTTTGGCTCGGTGCACGTTTTATGTATGAAAGACTCGCTGAATCTGACTCTTACTTTGGACTCCTGTCTTCACTCTTGTCATTTAAACAGCTTCAGGTCTTTCCCATTTCTGAAATGAAATAACTCAAAACTCAAAATATTCTCAACTCATATCTTATACTTCAGCTTATCTTTTTAAAAAGATAGGTACAGAGAGTGTTAATTCTATTTGTCAAACTAGCCATCAAATATTTACTTATTCTTTCTCAGGAGCATCTGCCCTCCATCAATTTCTTATTAATTTGACAGAGTAAATGATTATTTCTAAGTGTGGAGGCACCTTTGAGACTTGCACTGTTTACAAAGGACTTTATACTAACTGGTGGTGCATTTTTCAGCAACTTAATGAGCTGACAACTCAGGCACAGTGTTTATTACCTTGGAGAAGAAAAGGAAAGTATTTAAGCCACCCAGTCTATTCCTTTATATTTTAAGTTTATTGTAAACTCTGTGTGTGTGTGTGTGTGAGAGAGAGAGAGAGAGAGAGAGAGAGAGAATATGAAAGAGAGATTTCCTTTTCCATGTGTAATATTTGTAGTTAGCCTCCAAACTAGAGTCTTTGGCTTTCTTGTAATCTCCCTTTGAAAAGCCAATTATTTTTTTTATCCAAATGTATTTAATTCCCTTTACCCTAGGATATCTCCTGGCTATAGGAGTTTACAACTGAACCTTTACATAGAAAGAGAAACAGTGATCTCAACAAAGGAGAGATTCTTTTCTGTTTGAAAGAATTATACAGAGGGATAGGGGTATGTGTGGTGTGTGTGTGTGTGTGTATGAGAGAGAGAGAGAGAGTGTTTATATTCCAGCCCCAATAGTGGGCAATACATGACACATAGCATTCGAAGTTGGATCAAGGATGGTGTCTCAGATATAACACCCCACCCACTCCCAACCCACCTCTCCTCTCTTAAAGGCTTATTATGTTTCAAGACAATGTGATTTGCGAGCAGATTAGAACAGCCTATGGGGAAGCAGAGCCAAAGAAGCTGCAGGAATTCTTGACTTTTCAAGATACATTGTAGGATTTCACTAGAATAAATCCATCACCTCTGGCCCTTTTCTGGACCAGCCTGAGAACTCATGAGACTATTACATTCTGCTTTCTTTGAGCTCCTTGCTGCCAAGCCTATCACACTCATGGATGCTCCAGATTTTGGCCTGTCTTTGGAGAACGTGGTAACTTGAGGGTTATGCGTGTGGACGAATTGGAGGGGCCTGGCAAATTCTTCCCTGAGTATTCCTGGCTCCACGGCCCCATGACATTGACCCTGGTTTGGTACCCAATGCTGTTCTCTGGATGAGAAAATATTGTACCACTTCTCACAGCAGACATGCCATGTGGTACTCATTACGTCCTCTCTCCTAAACAAAAATGCCTGGAATTATAAAGCTTTTTCTCCTACTTGCAAAAGATAATGGAGGGTAGTTTTGGCATTTGTATGAAAAAAATACATATTATGACAATGACTGTTGACAATTATAAATTCATAATCCTCTCTTAAATTCAGAAAGTTTCTGGGGAAAATCCTCCCACCATAAGATTAGCACAAGAAATCTGGCACTGCAGCGGATCAAGTTTTCCTTTACAAGCTTACCTTTCAGAAATGACAAAAGTTTCCTAGGTGATCTTCCCTTTGACTACTGCATGTTTTTTCAAGAACATGCTTTTACTTGTAACTAAATCTTGGACTCAAGAGAGGCCAAGAAGAGTTTTACCCTTATATCAAGTCTTGTCTTTGAAAAGAAAAAATATACTGTATGCCAGAAAAATAAAATTAAGTGGAAAATACAAGATTTGAGGCTCAGACAGATCTGAGTTCAAGCTGCAGCCCTTACTTGCTATGTGATTTGAGGCAAATATCTTCATTTATCCGACCCCACAGTGCCTTGGTGTACAACATGGGGTAAGATGGAGGTAATAACATCTATCTAGCAGAAATATCATAGTAATTATAAAGCACAGAATACCTTAGCATGTATAAAGTGGCTACATGATACCCATTATTTCCCAAGTTTATAATAATTTCTTACTATAGGTATACTATTTTATACATTATATACTATAATAGTATATAATAGTAATAATATATATATAATGTAATAGTACATTATATACTATAATAGTATATATATATACTATAAATGTATATATATATGTTATATATCTATAACTAATGTTTGGAACTAACTCAATAATTTTATTGGCATTTTTCATTTCTGTTTTATAAACAAGCCAACTCTTTCCCTTTAAATAGATTTCTTTCATTTTTAGCAAGAAATGTATTTGCTTTTTTGCATGTGTGGCCTGAAAAAATTCAAAGAATCAGAAGACATAAGAACTAAAGCATCTTTCTCTCAGCTAATTAGTCACAATACAGTAGAAACCACAATAACTTGATAGTCACAAAACCACTTTGTGCACCCTGCCTCCACAAAGGGGTTTTGCAGTCCTGCTTGTATCATAACACGGTAGCTTCAAAAATATAGTGAAAAAAAAAAATAACAGATTGGAGATACACCAAACACCCACACACACACACACACACACACACACCATTAACAGCAAATGAAAAGGCAGTTAGACCTTTTTAGAAAAGTAATCACAGAAATCCAAAACATCAAGGAGCTATGACAACATTTAGAAGACATAACAAAATCATGACAATGTTTGTCACGTAATTTCAACCGTGTAGCAAGGCAGAAAAGCAGTAACATGTAAAGGTTTAAGAAGTTGGTGGATTTAGGTAGGAGTTTAAATAACCTGCATTTTGAGCTTCTATCAGAAGAAAGGATTTAAAACTCCTATCTGTGTAACTTTGAGGGGAATAAATTGTTGACAGAGAATGGCTTAAGCCTGAGAAAGCTATTGCAACGTTGTGCAGAATAAACTTCAAGAGGCAACCGAGCAAAATCAGTCCCTCGGCCTCTTTGATCAGGTTCCAGATCAGGCTTGCAGGTCACAACACAAAGACCCTGAGGGATGCCCTGTGATACAGACCTGAATATAGGAAAATGAATATTCTAATTTCTCGCTGGAAGGACCCAATGTGTACCTGCTTCAGGGAAGAGGGGGATGGAATCACACTGATATCATTAAAATACAAACGCCCTGATCTCCTCAGGCCATCAACTCACCCACTTTTTATTTCCAATATTGAAACCTCACTCTTCAGAGAAAGGTTAACTTCACTAAGCTTTATGCAAAATTCTGTTAAATTTTAATATTCCCAAGCACTTTCTTATTTTGTTCAGCAGAGATTTCTGAACTGGGCTTATTTTGTTGATCCATGATTTGACTTTAATATCTTAGCCTACAAAGGATATGTTTATGCTACACTGAACACAGAAGCTTCATGTAAACCAAAGGACAATACAAAAAAAAATAACCTTTCTGTGACTTCCTCCAAGAAGGCTAACCTTGTCCAAGGGAAGATTATATTTTTAAACATATTTCTAGCTAGAGGAAATATCTCCTGTCAATGAAACATGTAACAAATAGTAACCAATATTTACTAAAGACTTACTGTAGATTAGAAACTACTCTCAACCTTTTAATGACTATAATCTATAAGTAATGTTAAATAAAGCTAATTATAATAGAATAGTTATTATTCTATGCCAGACACTGCTCCAAGCATTACCCCTAGCCCATGAAAGCCTCACAACAACCCTGTGATGTAGATACAATTATTATCTCCATGTTGCAGAAGAGGAAACTGAGGCCTGAGAGGTCCTCAAGAGTAACCAAGGCTTCAACTCCAAGCAGTCTGATCCCAGAGACCTCACTTTAAGCCATTAGTTCACATTTCCTTTCTACGTAATCATTTCCTGCTTTACATTGTTTCAAAGTGGTATGCAGGAAATATACAAAAAGTATTCAAGTATATGTCATAGGGATTAGGAAATATGTATTGGTCATCACCATAGCCCCATCACCTACAGGAATATTAACCCCACTGGAAACAGTCTACAACAGAAACTCTCCAAATGGGACCAGGCTGACACATATTCGGGAAGAGCTAAGAACCTTTTCACTATGAAACTGGAATTCCCACTGAACCTATACCTTACTCTCTTGGAATTCCAAGTCTTTCTGTAGGGGGGCTTTTGGGGATTCAGAAGTCTCCTTCTAAAGCAAGAGTCTAAGAAATTGAAGAAGACACAAAGAGGTGAAAAAGCATTCCATGCTCATGGATCAGAAGAATAAACATTGTTAAAACATCTATACTGCCCAGTGCAAACTATACTTTCATGCCATCCCGATCAAAATTCCACTGGTTTTGTTCAAAGGCCTGGAACAAACAATCCTAAAATTTGTATGGAACCAGAAAAGACCCCAAATTGCTAAGGAAATGTTGAAAAAGAAAAACAAAGCTGGGGGCATCACATTGCCTGATTTCAAGCTTTACTACAAAGCTGTGTTCACCATGACAGCATGGTAATGGCACAAAAACAGACACATAGACCAGTGGAACAGAATAGAGAGCCCACATACAGACCCGCAACTCTATGGTCAAATAATCTTCGACAAAGCAGGAAAAAATATCCAGTGAAAAAAAGACAGTCTCTTCAAATGGTGCTGGGAAAATTGGTCAGCTATATGTAGCTTCATGTATCTCCATACATGAAGATAAACTCGAAATGGATAAAAGACCTCAATGTCAGGCAGGAATCTATCAAAATCCTAGAGGAGAACATAGGCAGTAACCTCTTTGACATCAGCCACAGCAACTTCTTTCAAGACACATCTCCAAAGGCAAAGGAAACAAAAGCGAAATGCAACTTTTGGGACTTCATCAAGATAAAAAGCTTCTGCACAGCAAAGAAAACAGTCAACAAAACAAACAGGCAACCCACAGAATGGGAGAAGATATTTGCAAAGGACACTACAGACAAAGGTCTGATATCTAAGATCTATAAAGAACTCCTCAAACTCAACACTCACAAAACCGATAATCACATCAAAAAATGGGCAGAAGACATGAACAGACACCTCTCCAAAGAAGACATACAAATGGCTGACACATGAAAACATGTTCATCATCATTAGCCATCAGGGAGATTCAAATCAAAAACACATTGAGATACCACCTTTAACCAGTTAGAATGGCCAAAATCAACAAGACAGTGAATAACAAATGTTGGAGAGGATGTGGAGAAAGGGGAACCCTCTTCCACTGTTAGTGGGAATACAAATTGGTGCAGCCACTTTGGAAAACAGTGTGGAGATTCCTCAAGAAATTAAAAATAGAGCTACCCTATGACCCTGCAATTGCACTACTGGATATTTACCCCAAAGATACAGATGTAGTGAAAAGAAAAGCCATCGGGGGGTGCCTGGGTGGCTCAGTGGGTTAAAACCTCTGCTTTCGACTCAGGTCATGATCTCAGGTGCTGGGATGGAGCCCAGCATCGGGTTCTCTGCTCAGCGGGGAGCCTGCTTCCCTCTCTCTCTCTCTGCCTGCCTCTCTGCCTACTTGTGATCTCTCTCTCTCTCTCTCTAATAAATAAATAAACTCTTTAGAAAAAAAAATAAAAGAAAAGCCATATGTACCCCAATGTTCATAGCAGCAATGGCCACAATTGCCAAACTGTGGAAAGACCAAAGATGCCCTTTAACAGACGAATGGATAAAGAAGATATGGTACATATATACAATGGAATATTATGCCTCCATCAGAAAGGATGAATACCCAACTTTTGTATGAACAAGGACAGGACTGGAAGAGATCATGCTGAGTGAAATAAGTCAAGCAGAGAGAGTCAATTATCATATGGTTTCACTTATGGGTAGAGCATAA
>CM053615.1:9618075-9680445 GCA_028646535.1 Procyon lotor
GGGAGAAGATATTCACATAGGACACTACAGACAAAGGTCTGATATCTAAGATCTATAAAGAACTCCTCAAACTCAACACTCACAAAACCGATAATCACATCAAAAAATGGGCAGAAGACATGAACAGACACCTCTCCAAAGAAGACATACAAATGGCTAACAGACACATGAAAACATGTTCATCATCTTTAGCCATCAGGGAGATTCAACTTAAAACCACACTGAGATATCACCTTACACCAGTTAGAATGGCCAAAATTGACAGGACAGTAAACAATAAATGTTGGAGAGGGTGTGGAGAAAGGGGAACCCTCTTATACTGTTGGTGGGATTGCAAGTTGGTGCAGCAACTTTGGAAAACAGTGTGGAGATTCCTCAAGAAATTAAAAATAGAGCTACCCTATGACCCTTCCATCGCACTACTGGGTATTTACCCCAAAGAAGCAGATGCATTACAAAGAAGGGCCACATGTACCCCAATGTTCATAGCAGCAATGGCCACAATCGCCAAATTGTGAAAAGAACCCTTCAACAGATGTGAAAATGCCCTTCAACTCCAAAATGTGGAAATGCCCTTCAACAGATGAATGGATAAAGAAGATATGGTACATATATACAATGGAATATTATACCTCCATCAGAAAGGATGAATACCCAACTTTTGTAACAACATGGACAGGACTGGAAGAGATTATGTGGAGTGAAATAAGTCAAGTAGAGAGAGCCAATTACCTTATGGCCTCACTTATGTGCTGAGCATAAAGAAAAACATGGAGGGCATTGTGAGAAGGAAGGGAAAGGGGAATGGGGGGATATCAGAGGGGGAGATGAACCATGAGAGACTGTGGACTCTGAGCAACAAACTGAGGGTTTTGGAGGGGAGGGGATGGGGGTTGGGCGAGCCTGGTGGTGGGTAGAGGAGGGCACAGATTGCAACGAGGACTGGGTTTGGTGCATGAACAATTTTGTAACTGAAAAAATAAACATGTTCGGGGGAAAAAATAAATAAAGTGTAACTTCCTTTAGGAAATCTCTGATATTAAAAAAAAAAAGAAATCTCTGATATTTTCCCAGATTAGAATATTCTCCCTTATCATAGATTCTATGTCTCCTTTCATTGTACATACTTCACTGGGTTGTATTCGCTTAATTAGCTACCATCTTGACCAGATTACAAGCTCTAAAGAACTAAGGCATCCTCCTTATCTCTTTCCATTTTGACCCCTTCATTGAACACCAAGCAGGCACTTGATAAATGTTACAGAAGTGAATACATGCCTACCAGAATGGCCCTCCCAAAGTACAGCTTTCTCATTAACAAAAGCTTTCTACAGATTCAGAGAAAGATCCAACAGATTTGCCCAGGCTATTACCTTTTTGCCACCTCATATATATACTGTTTCTAGAAAATATCACATTCCCCACACCTAATCTTCACTTTCCTGCTGATTTCCTTTGCTCATGCTGAAATGCTGGTACTCACCATCTCTACCTATTAAATCCTACCCATTATTCCATAACTAAGGACTATTCACATGTTCACTGATTATTTCCTTTTCCTAAAAATTCAATCTCTTATCACTATAGGCAGTGGCTTACTCTCTCTCCTACGACACTTCATCCATTTCCAATAACATATGCCAGAATCTGCCTTGTAGTGTAGTTAATTCTTTATGTTTGCTATGGGAATAACCTGTAAGTTCCTTATAAGATAGTTACTTTTTCCTGTATGTCTGGCTTCTCTAACAGATGAGATCCCTAGGAAGGAATGATGCCTCTTCCATTTTGTATTCTTTAAATAGCTAGTGTGGTACCTGATGTATTGTGTAGGTAATGAGAGAATAGAACACAAAGGGGTTTCAGAATCAGACAAATTTGGATGTTTGTTCTTGATCACGTTACTTAATATCTGTCAACCTTGGTTTTCCCATTTGTAAAATGGGAATAAAAGGGCTGCTATGAGTTAAATTAAGTGATATTCATTCAATAAATATTGAGAATTTACCACTGTCAAGCATTAATTTATTCAATAAATGTTAACAGAGCATCTACCCTAGCCCAGGCACTGTTCTTGGTGTTTGGGATGCATCAGTGAACCAAATGGACAAAGATCCCCAGACTTGTGAAGCTTACATTCAGGGGGGAAGGAGACAATAAACACAATAAATCAGTAACTTGCATAGTATGTTAGATGATGAGTAATGCTATAGGGGAAAAAAAGCACAGGGGAGGAGGGAAGAAGTTCAGAAATGCCTAGAGTGGATGGGAGATGGAGTCATACAATATTAAATAAGGCAGCCAAGACAGACCTCACTGAGGTTGTAATAAGAACAAATTTGAGTAAAGACCCAAACACAAAGAAAGTGAGGGAGTGAGCTATTTGGGTACATGGGGGAAAAATAGTGTTCCAGGCAAAGTGAACAGCCAATATAAAAACCCACATGCAAACTACAAGTGTATGGCAGGAAAAGCCAGAATATCACTGGATGTGGTGAAATTAGCAAGAAGGATGGTAGCAAGACA
The DNA here is from genome assembly GCA_028646535.1 of Procyon lotor. Classification (NCBI taxonomy): domain Eukaryota; kingdom Metazoa; phylum Chordata; class Mammalia; order Carnivora; family Procyonidae; genus Procyon; species Procyon lotor. Next base: position 9,620,599 of record CM053615.1, read on the forward strand.
TGAAGTCAGAGAGTCAACAAGAAGCCACTTCTTATAGGGTTTTGCAGTCCTTTGTAAATACTTTGACTTATACTCTTAATAAAATGACACTACAGATAAAGGGCTGATATATACGATCTATAAAGAATTTCTCAAACTCAACACCCAAAAACCAAATAGGTCAAAAAATGAACAGACACTTCTCCAAAGAAGACATACAAATGGCTAACAGACACATGAAAAAATATTCATCGCCATTAGCCATCAGGGAGATTCAAATCGAAACCACACTGAGATACCACCTTACAGCAGTCAGAATGGCAAAAATTGACAAGGCAAGAAACAACAAATATTGGAGGTTGTGGAGAAAGGGGAACTCTCTTACACTGTTGGCGGGAATACAAGACAGCCACTTCGGAAAACAGTGTGGAGGTTACCCAAAAAGTTAAAAATAGAGCTATCCTATGGCACAGCAATTGCACTACTGGATAGTTACCCCAAAGATATAGATATACTGAAAAGAAGGGCCACATGTACCCCAATGTTCATGGTAGCAATATCCACAATAGCCAAACTGTGGAAAGAGCCAAGATGCCCTTCAACAGATGAATGGATAAAGAAGATATGGTCCATATATACAAGAATATTACTCAGACATCAGAAAGAATGAATACCCAACTTTTGCATCAACATGAACGAGACTGCAGGTGATTATACTAAGTGAGATAAGTCAAGCAGAGAAAGTCAACTTTCATATGGTTTCACTTATTTGTTGACCATAAGGAATAGCATGGAGGACATTAGGAGGAGGAAGGAAAAATGAAGGGGGGAATCAGAGGGGGAGACAAACCATGAGAGACTATGGACTCTGGGAAATGAACTGAGGGGTTTTAGAGGGGGGTGGGAGAGGGGAATGTGTGAGCCTGGTGATGGGTATTAAGGAGGGCACATACTGCATGGAGCACTGGGTGTAATACGCAAACAATGAATCCTGGAACACTACATCAAAACCTAATGATGAACTGTATGGTGACTAACCTAATAAAAATTAGGTGACTAACTTAATAAAAAAAATAATAAATAATAAAGACAGAAGTAACGGGATTTCGAACAGACTAGATGAGGGGTATAAGCGAAAGGAAAGATGGCCCTAAGACGTTTCATTTGAGCAGCGGGATGGATGTACTTGCTGTCATCTGAGATGCTGATGCGGGCTTGGGAAAATTAGACGTTCAGTTTCAACATGTTCACTTCACAACGTCTACTAGGATCTGTATGAGAGTGCGAGTGGGTGGATCATCGATCTGGAGTCCCGAGTTGTCGAATGGGCTGAAGATACAGACCTGGAGTCTGGCCCAAATAAGAGGCATATAAAGCCACGACACGGAATGGTTTGGTGGGACACGAAAATCTCAGAAGTCCTGCTGGCAGAAAGTTCATAGTCTAGAATCAGAACATAGTTACGGCTCACAACATCTCTGTCTCTTCCCCCCCAACAGTGCTACGCAGCATTTCCTCCATACAGCACCAGCATGCGCATGACCTGGGAACAATAGTTAAAAATATGCGCCTCGTTATATTTCCAGAAATATGGATTTCTGGACCTCGTTCCTAATCTAATGGATTAGAAATTCTGAGTGTGGGGTCCGGGGGCCACTTTAAATAAGTCTCCCACTTGTCATTTGAGAACCACCCTGGTGGAAACTTAATAAACACTTGTTGAACTCATTCATGTTCTAAAGCTTTCATTTCTATTTCGTAACAATGTGACACTATTTAATAACAACATAAATGGGGCGCCTGGGTGGCTCAGTGGTTAAGCGTCTGCCTTCGGCTCAGGTCATGATCCCAGGGTCCTGGGATCAAGCCCCGCATTGGGCTCCCTGCTCAGCAGGAAGCCTGCTTCTCCCGCTACCATTCCCTCTGCTTGTGTTCCCTCTCTCGCTGTGTTTCTCGCTGTCAAATAAGTAAAATCTTTTAAAAAAAAATAACAACATAAATGACACTATTTCATAACAATAACAATTCCTGTTTAGTGAACAGTGTGACTCATCAATTCCACTTGATTTTGTTTGTAATCCTGGTTGTGAGGCTGAATTTCAATCCATGTCTTAGAGATTAGGGCTAAAATTTCCAAGCTGTTGAGTACCCTATGGTGGGAGCTCAAACGACGAGGGGCAAGAAAAAAACAACAACCCAACTGGCTGTCTGACCCTCACTTCTATCTGCCAAGACCAGGAGGAAGCCCTGGAATGACAATGTGTCAGCAAGAGGGAAGAGATCAGGATTCTTTTCTTTTCTTTTCTCTTCCTTATTTTCTGTGTCCTGAGCTCTCCACAGGAGGCAAAACTGAATGACTTCTCAGGAGTCCTCTAGGTTATACCATCCTATGATTTCCTCCCCTGAGGCTTCTACAAGCATCACCTCTACCCAAGGCTGGTCACCCACATGAACACGCCCCCCCAATTTCCAGCCCAGGGCCCTGAGACACAGTGTCCAGATCACCGGGCAATCCCAGGGGCTTCCCGAGACAAAAAGCATGGCCACAGCCTGTCACTCGCCTGAAAATGACAATGCTAACACAAAGTAAAGAGTATTTTTCCATGACGCCCGTGAAGCTGTCAGCCAGGAGCACAGAGCCACAGGCTTACAAAGTGGAAGATGAGAGGTGACTTGAGCCGAGGTTGATTACACGTTGCCAAAAAGTCCTTGTTAAGAGACCCAGCATCTCAGTCCCTGCCTTGCCAAGCTCTGTTCAACCGGAAGAATGAAGACTTTTTATCTTCAACATCAGTTCCAACCTAATTCCAGAGCCTTATTCATACCCGACTGGGGACAGGTTTGGCTCTTCCAGGAAGTGCATCCTGATTATCTACATGCTTACAGAACAGGCGGCCTCCCTTACCCTCTGCTTGCCCTGATGTACGATGGGATTCTGTTGATTAGCATTCCCATTCCCCCAAAGGACAAGAACCCTGCCTGTGCCCAGTGCCTGTTGGCTTAGCTGGGATCGGGGAGGGAAGGATGGAACAGAGCCCACCATCCTGCCCATCTTTTTCCCCAGCCTCCTTTCCTGGAAGGTTGGACCCCATCCCCATACCTCCAGCTGATGGCTGGAAACCTCTGCTCTATTTGCCAACCCCCTGAACCACAGTGCTATCACTCGTCAGCTTTCAGCATCACCTTTTTGCTGAAAATGACACTACAATGTCCTCCTAGAGCAGTGGTTCTAAACTGCATGTGTATCAGGCTCCTCCAGAGGACTTGCCGGGCCCAAGCTCAGAGTTTCTGACCTACTAGGCCCGCATAGAGCTTGAGCCTTTGCATTTTTGGTAAAATGCCCATGATAAGGGCAATATCACTGAGGACCACGCCTTGAGGATCTCTGCAGCAGGGGACTGGATCATTTGAATATGGAAGGAAGTTGACATGTGGCTTTGCATTTCAAGGCATGGACAAAAAGACAGTCCTTCAATCTAATATTTATTGAGGGCATCGGGCTAACCACTTGACATTTATCACTTCACCCTTAAAACTACCCTACAATGTGTGTATTATTAATGATCCCATATTGCCCTTGGGAATTTGGGCTGAGTGCATGGCAGTAGGTGGTGGAGCTGGTCCTGACTCCTCAAGTGTCACTCTTGTAACAATGACAAGTTACGTTTCTCTGTGTATTGTACTTCGATACTTCCCACTGGCCAATGCTAGAGTCAGGAGCCAAAGCATGGCCCCCGGTCAGTCCTGCTTACTCACCAGTTCCTTCCCTCCCCCAACATCACTGCTGACAAGGTCTCAGATGCCCCAAAGACAGACTCACCAAAACTATGACCATGTTCTGCTCTTCGGGACTTACAGATCAATGAAATGATCGACAAACATGCCCACAACGGAAATCATTTAACTTGGTGACCATCCATTAAACCATTCAATGAACCAACATAACTTAGCATGAGCCACAGCTGCACATGGATGTAGTAACTGCTTCTTCCATTGACAGATCTCTGGCATACACACATGTACGTACGTGTACATACATACACATGTATGCATGCCCATGTGCCTTTGGGGCACGTGTCAAAGTTTAATAGCTAAAAGGGTACACGTTCTTCATCCTGAATGCCCAGTTCCCTTGAGTGTTGAACACCCAGACTCATCTACTGTAAGCTACACATATTTCAACCCACTGAGAGAGATCAAGAAGCCACATTAAAGGATAGAGGCTGTGGGAGAGGCACCCAGGATGAGATTAGGGGATTTCCAGGGCAAGCAAGACACGACGGAGAGTAGAAGACAACTCTGTCAGTCCTCGAAAGAATCTATCGTCTTACAAATGAATATTAAGATCTGGGTGAAATTATTATAGTTTGAGCACAAGTGGATTTAAACACTGAGAAACAGGCAACCTGTATTTTCTGGAGGACAGAATCTTCTTCCCCTACAATCTTGAATACTGTTTGCACATGCAGAAACCGTATCAAAATCTAGCAAATAATAGGAAGGAAAGAAGAAAAGGGAAGGGAGAAGGAAATTGGTGTAGCCATTGGCGAGATTTCCATTAAATCGCCAGCCTGGAAAAGACATTGCATCTGCTAACTCAGCAAGTCTCCTTTTTGCCTAAGCTGATGAACTATAGTGTTCCTCTTTTTCAAGACTGATGTTACAGAAAAAGTTTTTCTTGCTTTTGATACACCTGAGTTTTATTTTAGTCAGTTAGACTACAATTGTAGGTGAAGAGCCTATCTTTATCATTTTTACTAAAAATGAGGTCACAGGCACTACCGGGGCACCTGGGTGGCTCAGTCGTTAAGTGTCTGCCTTCAGCTCAGGTCATGATCCCAAGGTCCTGGGATCGAGCCCCACATCACACTCCCTGCTCCGTGGGAAGCCTCCTTGTCCCTCTCCCACTCCCCCTGCTTGTGTTCCCCCTCTCGCTGTGTCTCTCTCTGTCAAATAGATAAATAAAATCTTTTTTTTAAATGCATTTCCAGGTACATGGTAAAGCACCTCTTTTACCTTCTGCATCTCTCTGCAGCTCACGTCTGCTCTCTTCTTTTCTATCACTGCAATCCCTGGGAAATGGGGGTGACAATAGAATGCCAGGTGTGGATCAATATAGTTCCCTGGAAAGAAAAGCGAGCAAGCAAGAAAGAAACTTTACTTCTTATTAAATGCTTGTTAGTGTGAAAGCACAATAGATTTGGTATTTTTTGATAAACCAGCCCGTCGGTCAGGTCTGCCCACACTGGATGTGAGTTTGTTTTCTGACCAAGTAATGAGTCATTCTAAATAAGAACATCGATTTGTTTGCACTTCTCGGGTTGACAAGGTGGGGACAGGTGTATCACCTAGAAGCAATGATCAAGAGGACTCTATAGGAAAAAGGTTAATACACATAACTCTGTCTTATAATTTTATCAGAAATAAAAACTCAGAAATTTTAGGTGAAACGTGAAGGGAAAAAATGTATTGTAACATAGCTATATTCTTGTCTTATTTATACCTAACATAATCAGTGGCTACTTAGATGATAGCAGACCAGATCGGCAGCATGACCTGGGAACTTGCTTGAAATGCAGATTCTCAGACCCCACCCCAGACCTAACCCAGATCAGAAACTCTGGCTGCAATCGAGACCCAGTACTCTTGTGTTTTGAAAAAACTTCCAGGGGATCCTGATGCCTGCTAACGTCTAAGAAACACTGCTTGATGAGTCCTACTTCCACAAAGAATGCCATATCAACCTTACGTGAGTAATGAGGTGTGTGTACCCTACCTGTCTGGCTAGCATTAGTGGCTCTATTGATTCTTGATAAAAGATGCACAGATCACCAGGAGGTGATCTACCTAGAAAGCTCTGTGTTGGAGCTGAGGCCACTGAGTTCAACAATATGACCGGCCACCAGATGGCTGTTTCAGCCTTCCAACTCCATCTGACAACATCCATGGCCCGTGACTTAGGAACTCTAAGAAACATCTTCACGTGTGGGCTGCCTGCCGGCCACCTGGCTCTGATTTTGCTGTGGAATAAAAATGAAGCAATTAGCTTCCTGTTGCTAAATGGACTTCTCCTGATGCTTCTTACACACGTATTTTTTTCCCCTGTTGAGCCTTGCTGTGATGAATTTGGGGTTTTATTGTCCCACCCCGCATTCCACACTCTTAATAAATACAAAAATGGCTCTGTTGAAAGGATCTGAAGCTACAAACACCACACCACCCTATATCTGCCCAGATCTAATATCACAGTCTGCAAAACTCACAAAAATAAATCTCTTTTTCTAGTTCTTTCTGTTTATTCATTTAGCTACTTCTCCCAGGTATTAGTGCTTTCTCATCCATCTTATGATAAACAAATCATTGTTGCTAAAGAAAAGACTGATATTTATTTCTTCAATAGGACAGAGGATTGAGGGAGTATGGACACAAGCTTTTTTACTCCTTTACATTTATTTCTCTATTTTTACCTATAACATTTTTATGAGATAAAAATATCATCTATGTATCATTTTAGAAATAGCTTATAAAAATATTAATTCCACAAAACATTATCCTTGGTCCTCAAATATGCACTAACTCCATCTACCTCTGGAACTGTTACCTTTTTGTCCAACATTCTTTTTAAAAGATAAATTTATATCACATGATCTCTCTGATATGAAGCATTTGAGAGTCAGGGCGGGGGGTCATGGGGGCTGGGGGTGAGAAATGAAACAAGATGGGATCTGGAAGGAGACAAACCATAAGAGACTCCTAAACTCATGAAACAAACAGAGTTGCTGCGGGGTAGGGAGGTAGGGATAGGATGGCTGGGTTATGGACATTGGGGAGGGTATGTGCTATGGTAAGTACTGTGAAATGTGTAAGCCTGATGATTCACAGACATGTACCCTGGGGTAAATAATACGTTATATGTTAATAAATAAATAAAATTTTAAAGAGTCATAATTAAAGATTTTCCTAGACCTGAAAAAAAATAATAAAAGATAAAAGATATATTTATTTATTTTAGAGACAGTCGGGGTGGGGGGCAGAGGGAGAGAGAGAATCTCAAGCAGACTTCCTGCTGAGCATGGAACCCGATATAGGGCTTGATCTTACACCCCTGAGATGACCTGAGCCAAAACTGAGATTCAGATGCTTAACTAACTGAGCCACCCAGGAATCCCTGTCCAACATTTCTGACTCTGTATCAGATTGACCCTTCCTGCCTTTGCAGCATATTTCTATGCAAAGTTATAAAAGTGATGAGAATAAGTTCCATGCCTGACTACAAAATCATCTTCAGTACCTCAATCCTACTCCTCCACATACAATGAGGTCTTTGCATGGCAAGGAAGTCATGCTTCCATTGGTCTCTATGGATTCTCTGTATATGTGTATACACGTGAGAATGCAACCCTAAGATGTTCCAGTTCGAGTACTTTCCACAAGTGCTAAAAGTAATAATACAGCCCTACCCTTCCACTCTTTGGAGAATTCATGTCATGGGTGAATTCATGTGCAGGACAGTCTCTCCTGAGACTACTGGGCAGCTAATTTCCTGAGAATGTGGGGCTGGGAATCATCCACAATCCGTGATAAATATTTGATTAACTGAATACCGAAATGGATGAATTAAGAATATATGAATGAAATGATGAATAAATGGAACCCCAGCAGCCCAATTTGTGGCTATGGATAGAAGCCCCCCAGGACAATATCTTGAAAAGGCTGGGTATTTTCTTGCACTTCTAACTGTTCTGCCCCGCTTTGTTATACCCACCCATGGGGCTGCCAGAGACGGCTGCTCAGAACCCTCACTGTCTCTTAAGCCCCCACTCCCCGCTGCAGTGCATTTCCCTGGTTAGCTTTCCTAAGAATAGACACAAGCGTAAAATGATGTAGCGAGCTCAGAACATTCTATGAGAGCAAACCCAGACCAAACCCAATTCCTGCCTCTGGGCCTTGAGATGCCAAGAACCAGCCAGGTCTGAATGTCTTCTTCCCTAGAACATTGAGGAGAATGTTACTTTCAAAGAAGAAAATTCCTTGACCTTTAGTGTTGGGTACAAAACAGAAATGGAGTCGGGAGGGAGTAAAGGTAGAGAATAGAGACGCCTACTTTCTGTCATGGGACAGATTAAAAAATGAAAAAGAGAAAAAAAGGTCTAAGAATTAATTGTTTTACCTTCCAACCTACTGGAAAGACTCTCAGAATTCGGCTTCAGAAAGCCAAATCAAACAATTTAAAGTGCCTTCCCATAAAAATCCTATTTTGTTTTTTGTTGCTGGTGTAAGAAGTGGTATATAACATGTATTCCATAGCATTTGCATGTTATAAAACTGCCTGTACTAAAAAGATCAAACTTAAGAAGTTTCAAACTACCAATTCCTTATAACAGAAGAGATAATTATCTTGTGATTTTCAAACAATACAGCAAAATTTAGAACCCACCAGAGATACCCCATTAATACCAAGCGTCGTGTCACTGAACTACTCACTTGGGGATACTGTTTCTTTTGAAATCTTTCAGAAAAGGACAGAAACCCAGACTGAGAAAGAAATTAAACAATGAACATTTTCGTTCCAAAGTTAGAGAGCTGACATTCTTGAGGACGGTGGCCTTTTGACTCAACAAATCCTAATGAAGTGTCGTCACCTTTACCGTATGCCCACAACCCTGTTGCGGTCAGTGAGCAAAGAAACCATGTAAAAAGCATCTGAGAAATTTGCTGAGGGCATCAGCTGTGACAGTTACCCTCCATGCACTTGGGGCCTGGTGTTCTCCACCTAATCGTAACACAGACCTCATGATCCCAAGAAGAGAGGCTTTAGACAAGTTGTGACTTCTAAAAGTTTTTTTAAAAATGAAATTAATCCACTTTCAGGCAGAGAAGTTCCTATAAAATATTACCATTTTCATTTTCAGTTCCCAGTGAAAAATAATTCAAGGCTGGTTTTCTGCACACATTCTTTGAAAATACATTAAGATGTGTAAACTTTCACAGGTTGTAGACGATGATTTCCTAAAATATATACATATAAATGCCCATACCCTACAAAGACAACATATAAAAGTAAAACACCGTCATGAGAGACAGAAATCCTGGGTTTGGGGGTCAGCTCCGATACTGCACAATCTTTTGAGCTCTTTGAACTTCAGTGTTCATATTATATAGGAATGCTTCCCCTTCTTTCTTCAGTTGGTTGTTATAAGACTCTAATAGTGAGAAAACCCATGAGAGATTGTCCTGTATTCTATAGAAAGTGCAGAAATAACAGTATTACTATGTTTCTTTCATAGTAATAGTATCATGCTTTGTTGATACATGAATGTCAGGCTTTTCTGCAGTACATATGACTTTGACATTTGTCTTTTTGTTGTTGACTAAAACTTTTTAAGATATATTACAGTATATTAGCAATTAATAAAATAGTTTGGTAAGTCCTTTATAAAGTATTTGCTTGACTTTAAATCTAGATTTTCCTATTCTGTTTGCTTAATGCAGGACCCTGAGATTTGTTATCATTTGTGTAGAGCAGGCTTTCTCAAACTCAACACTCTTGGCACTTGGGTAGACCATTCTCTCTTGTGGAGGCTTTCCTGTGCATTGCATGATGTTTAAGAGCACCCCTAGCTTCTGCCCACTGGTTGCCAGTGACAGCCACCTGCCAAGAACCCAACTGTGACAACCAAAAATATCTCGAGATTTGCCCAAGGGAATACCGAGAAAGCAACCTCTCGGTTCAAGAACCACTGCTCTGGGCAGAGGATGTAGAGAAATGAGGGGAAAAAATCTGATTAGGAATCAGGAACCCCAGATTCTAGTCCAACCCTCTAGTCCTGCTTCGGGCCATGCAAACTTGAGCAAGTCATAACTTTTCTAAGTGTAGTTCCATAGCTAGAGGACGTAGCTGGACAGATACTCTTTCAGAACCCTCCCAGCTGTAATGTTCTGTGGCTTTTATTCATTTACTGATTTCCTCCATGAATGGGCTTGTCTTTTTAAGAAACTAAGATTTTGTGTCTTTTTGGTTACAAAGAAAGACATCTTCAACATTAATATTTATTTGGCTGGCATAACATTTTCACGATTCCATATTTGTGTCCTTGGTGTTGGCACTTCACAGAATCCACTGCATTTCTTTTTTTTTTTTAAGATATGAGATGGGGCAGGGAGAGGGGCAGAGGGAGAAGGAGAAGGAGAATCTCAAGCAGACTCCCCACTGAGCGAGGAGCCTGATGCAGGGCTTGATCTCACCACCCCGAGATCGTGACCTGAGCTGAAATCAAGAGTCCAACATTCAACCAACTGACCCACCCAGGTGCCCCAGCACATAATCCACTGCATTTCTAAGAAAAGAGGAACCCATACAGGTATACTTGGAAGAAGAATGAGTTCCTAGATAACCATCAACTTCTTACCTCTTATTAACTGCATTCTCTTTTGTCTGTAACATCCATTTGCTGTTGGTTGTGAGTCAAACTTCTAGCCAAAGATTATATTCTACAATCACTTTGAACCAACGCTTCTCTCCAAATTTATGAGCCACTAAAAGAAGATATCTAGGGGCGCCTGGGTGGCTCAGTCGTTAAGCATCTGCCTTCAGCTCAGGTCATGATCCCAGAGTCCTGGGATCGAGCCCCGCATCGGGCTCCTTGCTCGGCAGGAAGCCTGCTTCTCCTGCTACCATTCCCTCTGCTTGTGTTCCCTCTCTCGCTGTGTTTCTCTCTGTCAAATAAATAAAATCTTTAAAAAAAAAAAAAAAAAAAAAGAAGATATCTAAAACCAGCTTTGTTGGTTGACTATAGGAGCAATATGAAAGATTTAATCATTTTTCCCCACTCAAAGAAAATGATAAAAAATGAGAGACAGGTAATCCCCACTTTAAAGTCCTGAGGGCTGTGAATTACCAACCATCATCTTATTCCAATGGCAATGGAACTCTTTCATATCCCACCTCAGAACTGTTAATGGAGTTTCGGTCCCTCTTTTATTCCTCTTCTCCAAGCTTGCCCCTCATTGCTATGACCCTACTCTCTGCAGGAACACTACCCATAAGGATTAGAGGGCCACAGAGTAATGAATGCAGAAGTCTAAGAACATGTGACACAGTGGTTAGCATCGATTTGGTTCAGACTACATTGTGAGTTCCACCATGTCTGAGGAGGGGACTAAAGAATCTAGCTTTCACTCACACCATTTCATCTACGGGTATCATTAGTCTAGGGGTATATATTCTAAGTACTATGCCATCTATTGATATTAAAAAATAAAAATCGATGAAGATTAAAATAATAATGGAATTGATCGAATAATAATACATTTTATTATTGTATTGTACATAATACAATAATAAAATTACAAAATACACATTTTGTAATTCATGAAGGAAAATTGGATTTTAGCTTATAAATAGGGTTTAAAGATGTTTGTGCGGGACAAAGATTTTCCAGATACTTTCAAAATAGCTTCTAAAAATATACCAGTGGTATATATTTAAAAAAATAAAATAAAACAAGGGCACCTGGGCCACACCATTGGTTAAGTATCTGACTCTTGGCTTCAGCTCAGGTTATGATCTCAGGGCTGTGAGATCAAGCCTCACATCAGGCTCCACACTCAGCAGGGAGTCTGCTTGAGATTCTTTCTCCCTCTCCCTCTACCCATCCACACCACCCTCTCTAAAATATATAAATAAATCTTTTCTAAAAAAGGTAAAAAGAAACAAATTCCTCCCATTTCCACTCCATGAAAAGCTAATGTAATTTTCCTTTTTGAGTGTAATTGAAATGTTCTCAAGATGAGTCACCTCACTGGACAGTTTCCTTCTACAGTTTGGACCATCCCCTTAGGTTAATCTTGAGAAAGCTTGGCTTATTTCTATGTGCAATGACAATTACACCTTACTGTTCTCTTAAGATGTATTTCCTGAAACAAAGAGACCATGGCCATTTTCAATTGGAATAACATTCCCATTTTGTCCAGACTTTGCCAGAACATTAAATTTTGGGACTGCCAGGAGTCTTAACACAAACTTTGCCATATTAAATAGGGACCAGTGACTAGGAGTCCCTCTGACAATGTCCCCTCCCTAGTGTTCTGGATAAAATCCACTAAAGATCTGTGACTTCTCCTAGTAGCTCAGACCTTGCTATGTACAAGTAATGTAAGGGTTCTCTGGGTGGGGCGGGGTAGGGGGCAATCATTCAGTGTTCTCCTTGGGATCTGCTATACAGCCTGCATGTTCCTTCCCATGCTTGAACGGTTAATTATGATCTCCTCTGGCCCTTTTAAAATATAGCCGCACAACATGTGTGAATTTTACCAAAAGCAGGCATTCCTAGCATTAAAGGGTTTCCTTTGTTTCTAGATTTCTTGTCTTATACTAATAAGAGCAGATTACATAGCACATCACAGAGGAAATAAAGATAATTTCATTTTATTTCACACAAGTGTGGGAGGCAAAAATATCCCTAGATAAAATTATGAGATACATAAATATCATTAATTCCTGCCACTCTTCTATACTTATGATATCTCTAAAAGTGACTCCTGCCCCTAGGATATCAAGGTTCTCAATCTTTGTCCTACTAGTGCAAAGAAGGGTAAGCTGATGAATGCACTCACACTGAATCATTCTGCATGTTTTAGGGTGGAACCATACAGAACTGAAAGTTCCAAACAAAGGAATGAATTGGTAACGGTGGAATTTCAAGCCTGAATTACTTATTACTTGGGGAGATACTTTCTTTAGTGTGGGGCTTCTTACCCCACAAATTACACATCTAGATGACTACTCATTTCACCTCCACATAAGATTAGCAATGGTTCCAAAATGCGAGCTGTCTTCCCAGAGTCTAAAGCAACTTTTAAGATTTGAGATTTCCTCTCATCCTGCTGAATTCAGGAGCCTGTGTCAACTTTATTCTTCCCTTCCAGACCTAAAAACTGAGTGGGATCTGAGATTGATAGACAAGATGTTATGATTCTGGCTCATATCATCTTTTCAACTGCACAGACTCCATACTGCATTCTTTCTTGGATGGAATTAGGGGAACAACCATCATCTGGCCGGAGGGCCTCCTAGAAAAGGTAGCACATATGCAGGACTCTAATAGTTGGAATAACACAATTCCATGGCAGGAGAGTAGACTGGTGTTAGTAACTGCTACCAATGATGGGGGGATACAGGCATGAGGGTTAGAGGAAAATACCTTGGGTATTGATCTCCAGTTTTGGAAGGAAATAAGAGAAGATTTGGGCACTGTGGACCAGATGACACTATCATCTCATAACTCATCTTCCTTGAACAGGGAATTAACAGTGAGGTAGAGAATTGGAACATCCCTTCCTAGCAATGAAGAAAACCATGGAGGATATAGCCCATACCAGCCCTTCCATGCCCAGGAATTGCCAGGAAAAGTTCTGGTAAAGCACAGGTTATTTCCCCCTCATCTTGGTAACAAAAACAAAAACAGAAACAAAACAAACAAACACCTCTCTGTAGAACGGACTATATCTTCCTATTGTTTTGGTTGCCTGGAAAATTTAAACCAAGTTGTTAGTTTAATTATAGCAAATAATTGAGATTTTATAGCCTGAATCTCCCAATCTTAGTTTCTTACTGCAAATGTGCTTTTAAATCTTCCTTGTTTTATTGTTTCTTAATAATATGTTATTTTTAAATCTACATTTGTCTTAAGACACTTCTGCTTCAAGTCTTCCGTGTAATAAAGCAGAAGAGGTGATGAGGGATACATTTAGACACCAAGACATTAAGATATATCATCCCCTGTCTCTACAAGACAGTTCTACTCCTTATCACAAAGGTCCGATGAAGTGTACAGCAAAACATGAGCGCATGACCACTTTCAAAAGAATCCCTGTGGTATTTACTAAAAATGCTGATTTGCATTCTAATCCAGGATAGATATACTGAGTCAGAAGCTTTGGGGTGGCACCAGGGACCTAAAGTTTTAATAAGGGGTGCCTGGGGGGCTCAGTGGGTTAAAGCCTCTGCCTTCGGCTCAGGTCATGATCTCAGGGTCCTGGGATCGAGCCCCGCATCGGGCTCTCTGCTCAGCAGGAAGCCTGCTTCCCCCTCTCTCTCTGCCTGCCTCTCTGCCTACTTGTGATCTCTCTCTGTCAAATAAATAAATAAAAGCCTTTAAAGTTTTAATAAGCATCGCAGAATACACTTCCTCTCATTCAAGTTACAGAAATAATGATACAAGGAAAACACCTCTTTCTCTACTGTGTAGCATGTCATAGACAGAAGTTAAAGCAACCTTAGTGTGAGAGACCTGAATTTGAACTTGGAGGACTGGTCATGCCTTACACTGCTTTCCCAGCCAAATATCACAGGCTTCCTTAATAGAAGTTCAATTGGAACTCCAGCTTCTACAAATTCTGTATTCCAACTAGTGTTATGATATTAATAAGAATGTAAGTGTTAGTTGAATGTTTTATCAATTTATGAAATTGAAAGGACTCATTTTTCAACTTCTAAGTGAGGAGCATCTGTCTGTTTACAATAAAAAAAAAAAAATTAAGGAGATAGCAATGTCCCTGGCCAGAGTATCACCCTTTCCATGGTTGGCAGGTATGAATCATCTGCCACTGTTTTGCCCATCTCTGAAGGCAATTCACCCTAGGGAACCATGCCTATGCTTCACTTGCATGATGCCACATTAAATTAGTTCCATTGATGGTGATGGTTTGGTACTATTATATGCAAACCAAGTGGTTTTTAACTCACCTGTTTTGTAAGGACAATGAATTTCTGAAATTAGAATTAATAGACTGGGACACCCTACCAAGATCTGAATATTTATACAAATTATATTTTCATTTTCATCTGGCATTTAGGTACTATGAGTGAGAAAAATGTTTATTTGCTTCCAGAGCCACAAACACTAAAGAATGAAACGTTATTCCAGTCAAAGACTGATTCTGCCTGATGATATTTAAAGTATCTGTAGCTAATGGAAATATCTCAGAGTAAGAATGCATTTATCACTTATAAGTCACATAAAGCTCTTACCTGCCAATCAATTTATTTCCACTCTCTTATCACCAACTTTGATGATCCCATGCAAAGTCACTTGGATCTGTGCCTTACACATTCTGCCAGAATTTTCATTGTAACCTACTGTACTAAACTTATTTTCCTACCACAGGTCATCAGTCTGTTAAGAGTCAAACCTTAAGTAAACTTGCAGTTTAGAGTTTATGAATATCCTTTATAAGCTTTTCAGGTCGTGTTCAGGCTTTTCCCAAGCAGCACAATAGAATTCAGTATTCTCGGTGTAAGTTGATGTGTTACATGGAATCAGCGGACCCCTAAATTAGCCAAGATTCCTTAGGCCAACATGTCAGCCCTTTCCCAGACTAGATGATAAGAAAAAATTGCAGTGGCTATTACAGGTATCCTACTTGTTAAAAAAAAAAAATTGTGTTCTTCTGTCCTTCTCTATCCCTACTTGTACAGTTTCTATTCCACTACTCTACTATCCCAACCCATGTACTTGGCAGTTCCCTTCTAGAAAATTCAGTGTACAAGTCTGACCCACAAAGAATTCATGTAATAATAACTAATATTCGGGCCCCAGAAGGATGAAAAATGGAGCTGACATGAGCCCAACACACAGTGAAAAGCCAAGTTCAGACCTGCAGCTGGATGCAATTACCCATCCAAATTCAGCCTATATCATCAGACTCCCAGCCAACTCACACACGTGAGAATAAATGGAAAGCTTTTAGGTTTTAGGTTTGTTACACAGCAATGGCTGACTGATACAGAAAACTTTTATGAAGTATGATGATTTTCCTAACATCAGACTTCCCGATGGAAGCCAGAAATCAATAAAATTAATATTTCCAGTGTGCTAATATAAGGAATAGCTGACCTAGAATGCTATAATCCAAACCATTCTTAAGTAGGTGAACAAAAGAAAAAAAATTAAGCATTTACAGTCAACAGATGTTCACCAAAGAAACTTCACGAATGAAGCACATCACCCCCAGAAGGAAACTTTGAGATTAAAGAAAGAATAGTGAGTAAAGAAATTGGAAAGTATGTAGTTATGTTTAAACAAACGTGGCTGGCATAAAACACTTATTTCTAACTAACAAGATTGTTTATTTTTTTAAAGAACAGGATTAAAAAAATAATAAAGAACAGGATTAAAATGCTAGATAATAATCCTGGTGACAGTGAAGTCTCTGACATTCTTGAATATTTAGGAAAACGATTAAGATAGAAACGATAGATTTTGTTAAGTGCACATTAAAATTTTAGAAATAATCACAAAAGGAATAAAAGCAAAATATTTAACTTCTAAGCCAGTAAGAGAAAAAATTAAATAGGAAAAGCTAGTGAGCAAATAAAAACCTCAAATAATTTTTAAAAGCCCGAAAAATAATACCAAAAAGGACAAAATAAAGAACATATAAATTCCAGAGACAGACCTACATGTATTAGGGAAATTTAACACATATGGTGTTTAGACAGTTGGTTATTCATAAGACAAAAAAAACTGAAACTGGGTGCCTACATCACAAAAACCAATTTCCAGTGTGAGGACAATATATAAGTAAAATATATGCAACATCTTTATTACTGTAACTAGAAAAAAATCTCTTAAACACAAAGCAAGAAACACTACCCATAAGGGAAAATGTTGAAAAGTTCAACTACACTAAAAATAAGAATATCTGTTTCAAAACCTATCAAGAAGTGGGGAAAACAAAACACAAGTCACAGTGGGAAAAAGAATTTGTAGTGCATACATATAAGAAAGGATTAATATCAAGACAAAGAACTCTGAAAAACCAATAAGAAAAAAGACCATTCAAAACTTTAAATATGTGCAGGATTTTATCTGAAACGTCACACAAGAGGGAACACAGTGATCAAAATATAAAATATTGTCCACACTTATTTGTAACCCGAGCAATACAAAGTAAGATCACAGTGAGATTCAATTTTCTAGCCACCCGACCGGCAACATCAGCTGTTGCTAAAGATTCAGTAAAGACAACTCTTGCACACTGCTGGTGGGGATGTAAACAGGTTCCACCCCTTTGGAAATCATATTGGCAACAATCTTATAAAGTTGAGCGTTCACATATTAATTAGACTCCAAAGCCGATCTCTTCCTTTTTTTTTTTTTTTTTTTTAAGATTTTATTTCTTTATTTGATAGAGAGAGAAAGAGACAGAGAGAGTATACACAAGCAGGGGAGCAGCAGAGGGAGAGAGAGGGAAGCAGGCTCCCCACCGAGCAGGGAGCCCCATGCAGGACCTGACCCCAGGACCCTGAGATCATGACGTGAGCCACAGGCAGATGCTTAACTGACTAAGCCACCCAGGCGCCCTCCAAAGCACATCTCTTAAGAGAATCTCTTACACAGTGCAACAGTAAACCCATATAAGAATATTCACAGAAGCATTGACTGTCATAAAATGATCATTCTAGAGGAAGAGAAAATAAATGAAAAACAATGCACAGTAATGTGGTCAAACCTTAAAAATATACTCTTGAATGAGAAAAGCAATTTTCAGATGATTATTACATGATGCCATTTTTAAAAGTTCATAAGCAGTTAAGCTAAATGATATAATGTGTAGGGAAGAATATACATTAAGTAAAATTATATATTTTAAAAGCAAGATAGTAATAAACACAAATTTCTTTTTTTTTAAGATTTTATTTATTTATTTTAGAGAGAGAGTGAGAGATCACAAGTAGGCAGAGAGGCAGGCAGAAAGAGAGGAGGAAGCAGGGTGAGCAGAGAGCCTGATTCAGGGCTTGATCCCAGGACCCTGAGATCATGACCTGAGCCAAAGGCAGAGGCTTAACCCACTGAGCCACCCAGGCGCCCCAATAAACACAAATTTCTAAATACCATTTACCTCTGGTGGGGGCAGGCAGAAGACAGAGAAACTCAGAGATGCACCAGGATTGGTAAGACTCTAGCTACTAGGTTTGTAGTGTTTTGTGAATGTTCATGAGACTTTACAACCTATACGTATTTCATATACATTCTGTTTTATGTATCTAGGAAAATATCATAAACTGACTAAGTTAGGATTAGTAACTTAATTAATCCTTAACTTAAAAGGAATCCTAACTTAAATCTTAACTTAAATTAACTTAACTTAAATCTAACTTAAACTTAAAATCCTAACTTAAAAATTAGTAATAGGATTCATAACACAATGAGGCAGAGTTCTTTTATGGACTAAGCAAATAATTTAAGTGAGGCAGGCATATAAGATTGGGTGAAACTATTCAGAAGGTAATTATTAGTAATTATAGGTTGAATAAAATCTTTGTGCTAAGATATGAGTTACATGCTAGACAAAGGTAAGAGTTAGGGAATGTCTACATTCTTCACAAATACACTACAAATACAGAACACTGTTAGCTCAAGAAGTAGTATATGGATATGGGCTTTGACCTGATTCAAGGTCATAGAGGGATTTGGCTTCAACCACCATCACCTGTTAATTCACAATACATATAAAATGACCAGAGGGAAAGGGAGCTTGCTGAATATATGAGGACCCTCCTGGACCAAAGGGTCTGAGCCATATCTGGCTGAGATGCCAGCTGTGAGCCCCAAACTGTAATAATGGTTATAATGTAAATAACCGAAGCACAGGAATCTTGTCATCACTGAGGTATCACTATGAAGAGTGGGAAAATATCTCACAATAGGCAATGTAATCACTTAAACCCTCTGGGCCTTTCTCCCCCCTTCCACTGCAAAATGAGATCAACCGTAATACCTACCTTAGAAAATTGTTCTGAAAAGTATTTTTACAAAAAGTGAAATATACATCTCATGGATAACCTAACCATTCCACTCCTAGGTATCAACCCAAAATAATGACAATACTTGTCCACACAAAGACTTGTCCATGAAAGTTCTGGCAGCTTATTTGTGAAAGCCAAAAACTGGAAACAACCCAAATGTCCATCAGCAATGAATGAATAAACAAATTGTGTTACTTCATGAGATAGAACGCTACTCAAAAATGGAAAAGAATGACCACTGATACACACGACAACACAGACGAATCTCAGAACAACTCTGCCGGGGGAAAGAAGCCAGGCCAAGGAAATTCTATATGAAATGACTGTGAGCATAAATGCACTCACCCTCTAGTGACAGAAAGTGGATCACTGGTTGCATAGGGATGGTTTACGGGAAGGACTGAGGAGACGAGTGGGAAGGAGGTATTACAAAGGACAGGAGGAAACTTTTGGGGATGATGGCTACTTTCACTGTTTGGATTATGATGATGCTTCCACACTTTTATATATATGTCTAAGTTCACTAAATTGTACACTCTAAATATGTAAATCTTACTACATATCAAGTATCCCCCCCAGAAGCTAATTTTTTTTAAAAAAGGCAAGTGCTGATGGGAAAGTATGAAGGAACAAAGGTAAATGTTACTTGCTTAGAACAGTCAGGACTGGTGCATCTTGGTCTTTAAAAGGGCACACAAGTCACCTGGGGACCTTGTAAAATATAGATTCTAATTCAGTAGGTCTGGGGTGAGGCTGCCCATGCTGCTATCAAGGTAGGGGAGTGGATGGATAGAGGGATGATAGGAAGGATGGACGGATGGAGGGATAGAGGGACGGATGGTTGGATGGCCATGCTGCTATCAGTGGATCGGTGTTTGGGTAGCAAGGCCTTGGATCACCTGTGGAGCTTCAAAAAAAAAAATTACTGATAACTGGACATTCTGATTTCACTGATCTCAGGTGAGTCCTGGGAATTGGGGATCATTTTAAGCCCCTCAGCTGACTGTAATAGATAGCCCAAGTTAAAAACCACTGGTTTAGACTATGACTGAAGCTACACCAGATGGCATCTCCATGAGCTAAACTGTATGCAAAAGAGACACAAGTCATGCTCTAAAGAGGCTAATAGTCCTGACGATTATGATAACAGTATGCTTGAAACAGCAGACTACTGTTTACAAAACCAAATGGGACACTTACCTATGAGGTACCCATTGCACCAACAACTCCATGGTTACAAATGGATTCTTCTCCACAGCTGCCCCAGGGAACTCCTGATCACTGCAGGATTCCATTTCCCATTTCCTTTCTTGAAGACGTTCTTCCCTTTCTTCACCCTTACGTACCCCCAGGGCCTCCTCCTGTCCCACCATTCCTAAGGCTCACAGTCACGGCCTAGTACGAGTGCCAACCTGACCATTTCTCCCAAGATTCCCTCTTCAAATCAAGTGGGAATTTCAGGCACCTCAGCAGACAAGGGATTGTATGGGGTATCAATCAGGATTCAGGCAAGAAAACTACGCCCACTGTACATTTCCCAGATTTGTAGGTAGAGACACAAAAGTTCACAGGAAGTGTTAAGAGAACAAGGAATAGAAAAACTGCCACGCATGAGCTCAACCTATGACCTTTTATTTTTTTTTTTAAAGATTTTATTTATTTATTTGACAGAGGGAGAAGGATCACAAGTAGGCAGAGGCAGGCAGAGAGACAGAGGGGGAAGCAGGCTCCTCGCTGAGCAGAGAGCCCAATGTGGGGCCCGATCCTAGGACCCTGAGATCAAGACCTGAGCTGAAGGCAGAGGCTTTAACCCAATGAGCCACCCAGGAGCCCAACAACCCATGATCTTTTAGTTGGAAAGTGGCTATGAATCTCTCCAACTTCTGAGGTGCTCCAACCAACTAGCTCAGCCTTCAACATGAAGTGGGTGGTACTCAAGGCTTTGCCTAGAAGCTGCTTGGAAACACTTGTTCAGGCACACATCTGTCCACCACTGCTAAAGAAAAATAACTCCCCCCTCTTCTTCCTTCCTCTTCTAATCTCCCGTGAGTGGCTTTCCTTGGCAGACCCTAAAGTGAACCTAATGGTGACAGGGCTTCCAGGAAACATGGCTCCTCACATCTAGAAGAAAATGGCGGAGATACTGAGTTGACAACATACAGTGCAGTGTATGCTGATTATTTTCCACTCTTTGTAGTTACCAGGAGCCCTTGGAGACTTCCTTGCTTCTGACTGCTGGATGAATTTGCCTAACTGGAAGTACCAGAAAAAGTAGGAAGAGAGTGAGGCCAGGGAATTTCTCGCCCTGGGTCTCTCCCTGCCAGGCTGTCACAGTTTGGCTGTGTTCCTCTTCCGGAGGTCACAGCTTCTGCCAGGAGGCCCCCTTTACACAGCTACTTAGTCTGAGTAACAGGTAAATCCTCTCTCCCATCGCCCGTTCAGTCCCAAGGAGGATAAAGACACTTACTGGTTTCCCTGAACCCTACCCACACCTTTTCTTCTTGTTGAATGCTCTTCAATTACTCAGTTTGAGCCTTCTGTATGTCTCATGCTAGGTCCTCATGCTAGATCTGTATGTCTGTATGTCTCATGCTAGGTCTGTATGTCTCATGCTAGATCACAGATTAAGGGGTTAAAAAGGAAAAAAAAGACGGATGAGTAAGGAAAGGAATAGGTGGAGGGAAGGGTCTTTCCCAAGAGCAGTATAATTTGAGATAAACATCCTTCCATCAGAAATAAAGGCATCAAGATTGGACGTGCCAAGTCTTACGGGACAGCAGCAGATTTCTTCAGAAGACAGTGTTGATTTCCTTGTTTCTCTCTGTTTGTTTTTTTAAAGGTTCATTTATTCATTTTAAAGTGAGAGAATGGGAACACCCAAGACGGGGTAGGTGCGGGTCTCAAGCAGATTCCCCACAGACCAGGGAGTGTGACACGGGGCTCACCTCAGGACCCATGAGATCATGACCTGAGCCAAAATCAAGAACTGATGCTTAAACAACTGAGCCACCCGGGGGGCCCCGATCATGTTCATTTTTTATCTTCTTCTGGTTTTCCATCTTGTCCAAAAAAACATGATTAGGGGCGCCTGGGTAGCTCAGTGGGTTAAAGCCTCTGCCTTTGGCTCAGGTCATGATCTCAGGGTCCTGGGATCGAGCCCCACATCGGGCTCTCTGCCTGGCAGGGAGCCTGCTTTCTCCTCTCTCTGTGTCTGCCTCTCTGCTTGCTTGTGATTTCTGTCAAATAAATAAATAAAATCTTTAAAAAAAAAAAAAATGATTAAAAAGTAAAAAAAAAAAAAAATGGTGACTTCTGTCTCCAAATTTAGGTAGCTCTATTTATGTTTCAGCTTCTACCAGATTTCTGACAGTTAATAACTTGCTTATTCCTCAGTTTCCTCTAGACCATATATTAAAACATGGGAACACCACCATCTGGGAAACGCAGAAGCTTATTAAAAGTATAATGATTAATTTAACATTATTCAATTAAATAACACTCTATTTAATAGCATCCTATTCATATGCATAACATGGTTATTTTACACACTGAAAATATTCAACAAATGAGTATTTGAGAAATTAATATATGAATCAGCATATAAGTAAAAGAATGCTGCTTGTAATTGTAATGGCTGCAAAACACAAGATACCGAATTATTTTAGGAACCATCATAGCAGGGCCAAATATAATATGTTCCACTAATCAAGGCATTTATTGTCAGAGCATCTGACTTTTCTAACCATGGCTATTACAGAGAAATTGCTATACATAGCATTTTGCATTAAGGAATAGAATGTTTTTGGGGGGCAGAAAAAGGACACAAATATTAGTGTTCACAACAAAAGTAGCTTATTTTTACAAAATGCATTTTCTTTGGTTGTTCTGAACCATCAGCTTGATGACAGGAAGTAAAGCAAACTGACTTAGACACAGGTGATGTTAAAACCCCTCCGTGTGGTCATATTCCCTGAAATATTTACCACCTCTGACTCCAGTGCAGAGAAGTCATCTGTCCTGACTTATAGGTTGATTAGAAACCAGCAGTAATGCCTTCAGAGTTGCACTCCTTTTATTAATTATTCATATGGATATATTTTGGTATAAAGGATCATATGCATTTGAAACCTCTCTTTGAAATGAAAAATACCCAGAGTTTTTCAACTCTTCAGAGTTTTTACAAGTATTCAAATGTGTGTCCTTCTTAAAAGATGTAGAAGTGGTACATGTGAATGAAAAAAATAATCTTTTTAAGATTTTTTTCTCTTTGGATTATGTTTTATTAGTAAGATCCTTGGATATTGAATCTCTGTTACTGGTCTTTAGTATATTTTGTCTCAACTACTTAGACTGCCCCAAAACAACTTGCTCTAGCTTAAAAAACAACTGCTAAATTTGATGAAAGTTATAATTCTATAACCTGGAATTAGTATTGCACTACATTTTTCACTGGATTTCAATAGTGAGGCAAGTAGGGTCTGTGAGACCTTTAACTTCAAGTGCCAACATGTGAGTGTAGCTGCAGGACAAAGTTGGAAAATGGGCAATGAAGTTTTGCCTTCAAGAAATAGATATTTGGGATGCCTGGGTGGCTCAGCGGGTTAAAGCCTCTGCCTTTGGCTCAGGTCATAATCTCAGGGTCTTGGGATCGAGCCCCACATCAGGCTCTCTGCTCAGCAGGGAGCCTGCTTCCCTCTCTCTCTCTTCCTGCCTCTTTGCCTACTTGTGATCTCTCTCAGACAAATAAATAACATCTTAAAAAAATAGATACTTATTTTCATGAAAATCACATTTCTTCTTTAAGTAATATATACATTGCCTATGACTTTGACCCACTCACTATCAGTAAGATATATACTTGAAATGTCCAAAGAGATAATTTGGTAGTAATCAATCATTTTGTTGTTAAGCACAGGGAAAAAGTACATCAACCCAAGAAGCGAAGACTTGATGATATATTATTTTTTCTTTTGAATGAAAATTTTAAATACAATGAAATCCTATCTGCTTGTCTGAAAATGAGCAATATTCATACCCTCATGCCCAAAGAATAAAATAGATATACTAAAATAATCAACAACAGAAATACACTAGTAAAGAACTCATTAATTATGTTTACATGTGACCCAAAAAAAAGGGTCAATTCTGGGGCAGTAGAAGGGGGCAGACACTTAGAACACGGAAACAGCACTGATTTCCTGATTTTTAAAGCTTTTAGTCTAAAGGCAGTTTCCTTCCACCATCAAACTGATAGAAACCTGCAGTTTTACTGGCTTGATAAAGAGGATAGAGTTCAGGGTAACCACAGGAACTGGAAAGGGAAGAGAGCAGTCTTAGAAAGAAGAAAACCAGAAGAGTGATAGCCCCAAATTAGGTATAAAAATTCTGCCCAAATCTCTGGCTGACCTATAAAATATTCATAAGTAGGGCAGCCTCCAAGCAGCTCAGCTAAGGCTAATAAAATGGATCTGAGATTTTAGCTTCTGTCTACACAGGGGATTTGAATTCAAAGTCTGAGTTCAGTCCATTTAATTGCCTGCTGGAATAATACGGGGGCAAAAAACTGCAATGAAATATAACAGAATGTAGAGTCTCTACAATATACAATTGCAAAGTGTTGGATACAATCCATAATTACTAGTTTTATCAAAAATCTGAAAAATGTGGCCCACATTCAAGGGAAAAAAGTAATCATTTGGAGACAGATCTCCAAATAACCCAGGCATTAAAATTAGGGGGGAAAAAGAGGAGGGGTTGGTTTAAAGCACCTCTTATAACTCAAAAACTAAATATATTAAAATTATAAATCAAGACAATAAACTGTCAAATAAAATTTGTTTTATCTCCTGCCTTGAGAACACTGCCCTTGCTCTGGCCAGAAAAGCCAGACTCAGATTTGGGGTGTCTCGATGCCGTGAAGTTCTAGGGCAGAAGACAAGAGCCAGTCCCAGGAAAGCCAGGCAGCACCCTGTCTGTGTTTATGCAACCTCCTTCCCTCATCACCCCTGACTTCATTCCCACAGCCCAAGGTGCCCATATGTCAGCTGTGGGCACTACTCCCTCTCACACTACACCGGGGTGTGTATACCACAAATGGTCCATGCTCAGGAGGACCCTGGGGACAGGTCTAAGCAAGATCAGGAAGCTGGCTGAGAACTTGTAGCGTGGAGAATTCAAGGCCCTGAGCACCCAGACTGCAGTATAGAAGGGGTCACGGGCTGTGTGTAGGTCAACACGTCCTCTGGGCTCCTCAGGCTCTTGCCTCTTGGGAAAGGACACGGCCATAGAAAGGTCAAAACAGATCCTTTTTAAGTATGGGATGCAGTGCAAGGGCCCAGTTTGACAGGCCTAAAAATGATACTGGTCAGAAAAGACCTTGGGCTTTGGATTGAGGGAAGTTTTCAGTTTGGGATCAAGACCGAAAAGTTTCCAGCCCTGATCTTCTACTTACTAATTACATGACCTTCAGCAATTAATTCAATCTCTTGCCTCAGTATCCACATCCATAAAATGGGAATAATAAAAGCACAGATGTTTATTATTATTATTTTATATTTATATTATTATTATTTTATTATTCATTAAATGAGACAGTGCTCTGTGCACAAAATAAGCTTCCAATCAATTTTAACTACTCTCACACTATTATTGAATTTCCACTGATCTCTATGACTTACATATCTGAATGGTTTTAAAGTATAAACTATTAATTTTTAAGACTTATAGAACTTTTTTTTTTTTTTTAAGAACAACCGTGGTATATGAGCTGAAAGTGAGTCTTTCAAATTCTTCTTAGTTTCTGGATACTGAAAAATGCACAGATTCTTGCAAACATCCATAATGAAGGAGAGTGCTTACATTCACTAGATGTCTATTAAATGCCAGGCTTTGGGCATCAAACTCAACACACAGTATCTTACTGAATGCCCTTAGCAAAACTGTTTCTGGATGAATACAATGAAGTCCGGAGAAGTTTAACATGCCCATACTCACAAGTAGGCATACTGAGACTCAGACCAAGCAACCTCCCTGACTTTTGGCTCAAGTCATTTGAGAACTGCTACCCCTTGTTAGAAATGCCCTTTATCACACACACAAAGTAAGCCAAGTAAAGCTATTCTGCTTTTGGGTTCTTTCAGGTCATGATCTAAAGCCCATAGAAATGAGTCAATAATTCCGTGTTATAGTTCACATAATGTCAAGATATTAATTATCTTCAAATGCACAGCATAGCTCTATTTCTTCCTACATGCACATGGATAAGGACCAAAGACAAACTCCGGAAATTAGAAAATCATGAGAAGAAGGAGGAGGTCAAGATGGTGACACAGGGTATACCTGACTTCAGCCTCCCTCAGAAGATCAACTAGAACTGTTCATAGACAGCACCAGTGTGAAAATCCCAGACCTGGGGGTGAGCTGAACCATCCCCCTGGACCACAGAGATGGAGGTCTGTATTAGAAAAGTAAGAGGGTCAGCTTTACTTTGACCACACTGCCCGTCCGTCCCCCAGACAAGCGCAGCACCACACTATGAGGAGCCCCCCCACGCACTCCGCCCCCTGGCCTAGGGTCAACAACCCGGTTCCCCAGCATTGCAGAATGCTTCCCCGGAGACCACTCAGGACTCACCGTGCGGGGTTCACTGGGAGCACCTGCAGAACTCAACCACAGGTGACCAGATACTAGCAAAGAGGGAAGGCAGGGCTTACCAAACAGTGCTCAGATCATGGCAATGCCCGACAGTGCCAAAACGACGAACTCAGCCCGTGCTCTGGCCATTGGCAGAGCTCAGCAGGTGACCCCATCAGGCTAAGTTCAGACAGCAGTTCTGCCTGACTTGGCGTCCCATCCAATGAGCGGTACCAGCTGTGGAGACCACTCTTGGACCCCACCCGTGCCCGGGCACAAATGTACAAGTTCAACTGTGGCTCATGGCCTTCAGTGCTCCTCCGCAGTGAAGCCTGGCCGGGGCACTAGGCACATCCTGTGGCCCATCCAGGCTGGGAGCCACGCCACTGGCCCTGCCCAACTACTGAGCTTAGTTTCAGGCCCCACATGATTGGGGAGCCTGAACAGTGGCCCCGAGAGGTGAAGCCCAGCTGTAGACCTGCCCAGCTACTGAGCCCAGACTTCAACCCCACCTAACAGCAGTGGCCAGCCGACAACCGGCCTGATTGTCGAATAGAGCCTGTTGCCTCGCCCGGGCAGGGAGGCCAGCCAGTCAACCTTCCGATGACTGAGCATAGTCTGCAGCCCCCCTCAACCAGGGACGGGGGCTCGAACACTGCCCCAACCTAACTGCAGAGCACAGCCCCCAGCACCTCCAACTGCAGGGAACACTTGGCAGGCCCCATCTGACCGGAGAACCTGGCCAGCAACCTTGCCCAAAAGAAGAGCACAGTCAACAGCCAACCCAATCATGAAGCCCAGCCTGTGGCCCTCCCTGATCCACAGAGCACAGCCTGGAGCCCTGTTCAACTGAGAAACCCTGTCTGGGGGCCTGCCCGAACACAAAGTCCAGCCAGCAGTACCGACCGGATGAGCCTGATGTCCCAATCAACCAGTAACAAGTGCGGAGCACAGCCTGCACCCCTGCCTGACCGGAGGTGACTGAAGAGCCCAGTTAGTAGCCCCATCCAACCACAGAACACAGCCAGCAGTCCGCCCCAACTAGGAGCACCCCTAGTAGCCCTACTCGAATATGGAACCCAGCCAATAGAGCCATCCAACTGCAGAGCCCAGCTAGCAGCAACCTCCATCAACCTCTGAACACAGGCAGTGACCTTGCCCAACTGGTGATCTTGACAAAACCCTGCCTGCCCATGCACACTGTGAATTGACCCATCCAGTATGCCAAGCCAAGCTGACTAGTAAAGGTCTTTCCCTCCTACAGTGAATCTACAAAGTCTGGAAAAGGAGATTGCGAATACTCAACCAAGAATGCTATACCTAGAAAAGCTGTCCTTCAGATATGAAGGAGAGAGAAAGATATTCTTACATGAATCGTGACAAAATTCATTACCACTAGACCAGCCTTAAAAGAAATGCTAAAGGGCAATCTTCACACTGAAATGAAAATATAATAATTAATATCGGGGCGCCTGGGTGGCTCAGTCGTTAAGCGTCTGCCTTCGGCCCAGGTCAGATCCCAGGGTCCTGGGATCGAGCCCCGCATCGGGCTCTCTGCTCTGCAGGAAGCCTGCTTCTCCCGCTACCATTCCTTCTGCTTGTGTTCCCACTCTCGCTGTGTATCTCTCTGTCAAATAAATAAAATCTTCAAAAAAAAAAAAAAAAAAAGATTCTCTTTAAAAAAAAAAAAATAATTAATATCATAAAAACACATGAAGGTATAAAGCTAACCAGTAAAGGTAAATATATAGTGAAAGTCACATTCTGCAATGTTATAAAGGTAGTGAGTAATCACTTACACCTCTAGCTTAAAAGTTAAAAAAAAATATTGAAAACAAGCATAACTATATTAATTATTTATTAGATGCACAATATAAACAGAAGGAAAACTATACCATCAATAAACTAAAATGTGAGGGAGGAGAGTAAAAAAATAAAACTTCTGTATGTTCTCAAAGTTAAGCTGTTATCAGCTTAAGAGTATATGTTATAACTATAACATATTTCATGTAAGCCTCGTAGTAACCATAGAGGAAAAACCTGTAGTATATACACAAAAGATTATGATAAAGAAGTCAAAGCACACTGCCACAAAAAGCCATCAAATCACAAAAGAAGACAGCAAGATAAGAAATAAGAAACAAAGTATCTAAAAAAATCAGAAAACGAATAAAATAGCAATTCCTTATTTATCAATAATTACTTTAAATGTTTAAAATTTTTTAATCCAAAGAGAATGGTTGAATAGAAAAAAAAAAAATCTAGGGACGCTCGGTTAAGCGGCTGCCTTCAGCTTAGATCATGATCCCAGGGTCCTGGGATCAAGTCTCACATCGAGCTCCTTGCTCAGCAAGGAGCCTGCTTCACCCTCTGCCTCTGCCTGCCACCCTGCCTGCTTGTGCTCTCTCTCTCTCTCTGACAAATAAATAAATAAAATCTTTTTTAAAAAATCTTTAAAAAAAAAAGACGGGCACCTGGGTGGCTCAGTGGGTTAAAGCCTCTGCCTTCAGCTTAGGTCATGATCTCAGGGTCCTGGGATCGAGCCCTGCATCGGGCTCTCTGCTCGGCAGGGAGCCTGCTTCCCCCTCTCTCTCTGCCCGCCTCTCTGCCTATTTGTGATCTCCCTCTCTCTGTGAAATAAATAAATAAAATCTTTTTTAAAAAGGAAAAAAAATCCAATGATTTGCTACTTAAAAGAGATTCACTTTAGCTTTAAGGACATACATAGGCTGAGACTGAAGGGATGAAAAATTATATTCCAAGAAAATGCTAACCAAAAGAAAGCAGAGATAGCCATAATTTTATCAGAAAATAATAGACATCAAACTGAAAATGGCCACAAGAGACAAAAAAATGTCATAATATAATCATAAAGTAGTCAATTCATCAAGAAGATATAACAATGATGGGGCGCCTGGGTGGCTCAGTCGTTAAGCGTCTGCCTTCGGCCCAGGTCATGATCCCAGGGTCCTGGGATCGAGCCCCACATCGGGCTCTCTGCTCGGCAGGAAGCCTGCTTCTCCCGCTACCATTCCCTCTGCTTGTGTTCCCTCTCTCGCTGTGTTTCTCTCTGTCAAATAAATAAAAATCTTTAAAAAAAAAAAGAAGAAGATATAACAATGTTAAATATATATGCACTCAACATCAGAGTGCCTAAATATATAAAGCAAATACTAACTACTAAAAGGAAAAATAAACAGCAATACAATAATACTTAAGGACTTTAATACCTCACTCTCAACAATGGAGACATCATCCAACAGAGAATCATTAAGAGAACAGTAGATCTGAACAACACTATACCAAATAGACCTAACAAATACATAAAGAACATTCCATCCAACAGCAGAACACATGCTCTTCTCAAATGCACGTGGAATATTTTCTAAGATAGATGAAATGTTAGGCCACAAAACACATATCAACAAATTCAAGGAAATAGAAATTATATCAAGTATATGAATTGATGACAATGGTATGAAACTAGCAATCAATAAGAGGAAGAACGCTGGAAAATCGAGAAAGACATGAAAATTAAACAACATATACCTGAATAACTGATGATTAAAGAAGAAATCAAAAGGGAAATAAAAACATATCATGAAAGGGGCACCTGAGTGGCTCAGAGGGTTAAGCCTCTGCCTTCGGCTCAGGTCATGATCCCAGCGTCCTGGGATCGAGCCCCATATCGGGCTCTCTGCTCAGGAGGGAGCCTGCTTTCCCCCTCTCTCTCTGCCTGCCTCTCTGCCTACTCGTGATCTCTCTCTAAAAAAAAAAAAAAATATCATGAAAAAATAGAAAATCTAAACAGATCAACAACAAATAAGAAGACTCAATTAGTAGCAAAAACATCCCAACAGAGAAAAGCCCAGGACCAGAAGGTTTCCCTGGTGAATTTTACCAAACACTTAAAGAATACAATCCTTCTCAAACACTTTCAAAAAAACTGAAGAGAAGGGAACACTCCTAAAGTCATTTTACAAGGCATTACCCTAAAACAAAAGCCAGAGAAGGACACCACAAGAAAGAAAGATAAAAGCCAATATCCCTGATGAATGCAGATGTAAAAATTCTCAATAAAATACTACCAAACAAAATTCAACATTATATATTTAAAGAATCATACACCATGATCAAGTGGGAGTCAGCCCTGAATGCAAGGTTGGTTTCATATACACAAATCAATAAATGCACTATATCACATTAACAGAATGAAAGATAAAAATCATATGATCATCTCAATAGAGAAAAAGCATTTTACGAAATTCAACATACTTTCATAATAAAAACTCTCAATAAATTGGTTATAGAAGGAAAATATATCTCAATATAATAAAGACAATCTATGACAAGCTCATAGCTAACTCACACACAATGGTAAAAGGCTGTAAAATTTTCATTTAAAATCAAGAACAAGACAAAGATGCCACTTTTACCATTCCTATTCAACACAGTACTAGAAATCCTACTCAGAGCTACCAGGCAAGAAAAGGAAATAAAAGGCATCCAAATCAGAAGGAAGAATTAAAATTGTCTATGTTTGCAGATGATATAATTTTATATATAGAAATCTTAAAGACTCCAAAAAAAAAAAAAAGAAATCTTAAAGACTCCACTAAAAGAATTGTTAGAATTAATCACTCAATTCAGTCAAATTTTGGTATACAAAATCAAGATTAAAAAAATCACTAGCATTTCTATATACTAACAAAAACTATGTGAAAAAAAATCCCACTCACAGTAGAATAAAAAAACAATAATATATAAGAATAAATTTAACCATAGAAGTAAAAGCTATATAAACTGAAAACTATGACATTGAGGAAAGAAACTGAAGACACAAATACATGGAAAAATGTCCCATGTTTGTGGATTGAAATAATTCACAATGTTAAAATGTTTATACTATCCAAAACCATCCTTAGATTCCATGTAATTCCTATCAAAAATTCCAAGTGCTTTCTGACTGGTGGGAAGTAGCATCTCACTGTGGTTTTGATAACAAGTCAGGAAACAACAGATGTTGGTGAGGCTGCAGAGAAAGGGGAACCCTCCTCCACTGTTGGAGGGAATGCAAGCTGGTGCAGCCACTCTGGAAATCAGCATGGAGGCTCCTCAAAAAGTTGAAAATAGAGCTACCCTACGACCCAGCAATCACGCTACTGAGTATTTACCCTAAAGATACAAATGTAGTGATCCAAAGGGGCACGTGCACCAGAATGTTTATAGCAGCAATGTCCACAATAGCCAAACTATGGAAAGAACCTAGATGTCCATCAAGAGATGAATAGATAAAGAAGATGTGGTGTATATATATATAATGGAATACTATGCAGCCACCAAAAATGAAATCTTGCCATTTGCAACAATGTGGATGGAACTAGAGGGTATTATGTTAAGTGAAATAAGTCAATTGGAGAAAGACAATTATCGTATGATCTCTCTGATATGAGAAATTTGAGAGGCAAAGCGGGGTTCATTGGGGGAAGGAAGAGAAAAATGAAACAATGGGACCGAGGAGGGAGACAACCCAAAAGAGATTCTTAATCTCAGGAAACAAACTGAGGGTTGCTGGAGGGGGCGGGGTAGAGGGCTGGGGTGGATGGGTTATGGACACTGGGCAGGGTGAGTGCTGTGAATTGTGTAAGATTGATGATTCACAGACCTGTACCCCTGAGGCAAATAATAACTATACATTAATTTTAAAAATTCCAAGTGCATTTTTCACGGAACTAGAGATAACAATCCTAAAATTTGTATGGAACCACGAAAGACCCTGAACAGCCAAAGCAATCCAGAGAAAGAACAAAGCCAGAGGCATCACACATCCTGATTTCAAAATATATTATAAAACTATACTACTAATCAAAACAATATGGTACTGGCAGAAAAACAAACACCTAGATCAACAGAACTGAGTGCCCAGAAATAAACCTATACATATACAGTCAGCTAATATTTGATGAGGGGTCCAAGAAAAGATAAGATAGTCTTTTCAAGTAATGATGATGGGAAGTGTGTCTATTCACATGCAGAAGAATGAAACTGGACCACTACTTTACACCGTTCACAAAAAGTAACTCAAAATAAAGGTTTATAAGGCCAGAATCGATAAAACTCCTAGAAGAAAACATAGGGGAAAAGCTCTTGGACATTGGTCTTGGTAATAATATTTTGGCTATTACACCGAAAGCACAAGCAACAAAATAAAAAATAAACTAGTGGAACTGCATCAAACTCAAAAGCTTCTGCAATTCAACAAAATGAAGAGACTGCCTAAAGAATAGGAAAACCTATTTGAAAATCATATATCTAATGATGATTCAATATCCAAGATACATAAGAAACTCACAGAAGGGGCACCTGGTCGTTAAGTGTCTACCTTTGGCTCAGGTCATGATCCTGGGGTCCTGGGATCAAGCCCCGCATCAGGCTCCCTGCTCGGTAGGAAGCCTGCTTCTCCCTCTCCCTCTCCCCCTGCTTGCGTTTCCTCTCTCGCTGTGTCTCTGTCATATAAATAAATAAAATCTTAAAAAACTCACAGAAAAGGAAACTATTGGGGACTATTGGTGAAATCATATGTTGGTACAGCCACTATGAAAAATAGTATGGAGGTTCCTTAGAAAATTAGAAGTAGAACTAGCATATGAGTCAGCAATTCCACTTCTGGGAATATATCCAAAGGAAATGAAAACATTATGTCAAAAGGGTATCTGCCCATTCCCGCCCCCCCCCCCATGCTCAGAGCAGCATGAGCTACAATAGCCAATGCATGGAAACAACCTAAGTGTCCATCAACAGATACATGGATAAAGAAGTTGTGATACACACACACACACACACACACACACACACACACACATGCACACGCACACACACACACACACACACACACACACAAATGAATATAAATCAGCCATAAAAAGGGAAGGAAACTCTGCCATTTGTGACAATATGAAGGGACCTTGAGGGCATTATGCCAAATGAAATAAGTCAGAGAAAGACAAATGCTATATGATCTCACTTATATGTGGAAATTAAAAAAAAAAAGAAGACAAAAAATCCAAATTCACAGAAAAGAGTTAAGACTTGTGGTCGCCTTCTGTTTCCTTGGCAGAAAATTTGTTACCTGACTTCAGAGGTAGCTTATTTTTCTAACAGCCACAGGGCTAGTTACGGCATCTTTTTCTTTTTAACTCTGGCTGAAGGAGAAACTTTTTAGAGAGAGAAAGAAGAGTTTCCTTTTTACCGGCATTTAACAATGATGGAAAGAAGAATGAACTTCAATAAACTTTAAGTGTTTTATTGCTTAAAAAAAAAATAAGACTTGTGGTCACCAGCGGTGGGGTCGAGGGTGAGTGAAAGTGGCCAAAAGGTACAAACTTCAGTTATCAAGATAAATAGGTACTAGGGATGTAATGTACAACATGATGACTATAATTAACACTGTTGTATGGTAGATTTAAAAGTTGTTGAGAGAGTAAATATGAAGAGTTTCATCACAAAGAAAACAACTTTTTTCTTTTTGTATCTACATAAGATAATGGATATTAACTAAACTTACTGTGGTAATCATTTCACAATATATGTAAGTCATTATGCTGCACAGCTTAAATTTATACAATGTTATATGTCAATTACAGCTCAATAAAACAGGCAGAGGGAAAAAACAAGAAATTCATACAACCCAAAATCAAAAACAAATAATTAATTTGATTTACAAATGTACAAAACACCTGAATAAATATTTTTCCAAAGAAGATACACAAATGGCCAACAGGTACATGAAAATATGAAAAGGTGCTCAACATCACTAATTATGAGGAAACGCAAATTAAAAACACAATTAGCTATCACTTCACACCTGTTAAAATAGCTATTATCAAGCAGCAAATAGATAAGAGATAATTAGTGCCAGCAAGGATACGGCAAAAAGGGAACCCTTGTGTACTGTTGATGGGAATGTAAATTGGTATATGGAAAACAGTACATTGATTCTTCAAAAAGTTAAAAATAGAACTACTATATGACCCAGCAATCCCACTTCTGGGTACTATACATATCCAAAGGAAATGAAAGCACTATCTTGAAGAGCTCTCTGCACCCCTGTTTATTGCAACAATATTTACAATAACCAAGACATAAAAGCAATTAAGTGTCCATTGACAGATGAATGATAAAGAAAATGCAGTGTTTCTATATGTAATGGAATATTCCTCAGCCATAAAAATAAGGAAATCTGTCATTTGCAACAACGTGGATAGACGTTGAGGGTATTATGCTAAGTGAAATAAGCCGGACAAAAAAAGACAAATATTGTATGATCTCATCTACATGTAGAATCTAAAACAAAACAAAACAGTGAACTGACAGAAACTGAGAGGACACTGGTGGTTGTCAGGGGCTGGGTAATAGGGAAAAGTCCCAAAAGCCCTCCAAAATTAACAGAAAATAGTTAACTATGTAAGCAATGGATTTGTGAAGTAACTTTATTGTGTTAATCATTTCACAATACATACATATATCAAATCATCTCATTGTAGGGGCACCTGGGAGACTCAGCAGTTAAGTGTTTGTCTCCAGCTCTGTTCATGATCCCAGGGTCTTGGGATTGAGTCCCATGTCAGGCTCCCTGCTGAGCAGGAAGCCTGCTTCTCCTTCTCCCTCTGCCCCTCTGCCCCTCTGCCCCTCTGCCCCTCTGCCCCGCTCATGCTTTCTGGCTCACTCTCTCTCTCTCTCAAAAAATAAAATCTGTTTTAAAAAATTATTTCATTATAAACCTTTAAACTTACACAACATTATATCTCAATTACATTTCAATAAAGCCAGATAAATTAAAAATAGGAAATCCTAAAGAATCTACTCCAAATAAGAGGTATGAAAAGTAGAAGAAAGAGAAATGAGTATCCAACTCATATCAAAGCAAGTGCCTTTTTTTTTTTTAAGATTTTATTTCTTTGACAGAGAGAAACACAGCGAGAGAGGGAACACAAGCAGAGGGAATGGTAGCGGGAGAAGCAGGCTTCCTGCCGAGCAAGGAGCCCGATGCAGGGCTCAATCCCAGGACCCTGGGATCATGACCTGAGCCGAAGACAGACACTTAACGGCTGAGCCACTCAGGCGCCCCAAAGCAAGTGCCTTTGCAACTATAGCACAACATATATTAATTGTGACTTTAGTAGGGAAATAAAAATGATAATTAATGCGGTATCACTCTCAACCTACACAGCTTATCTCCCAGGACACAAGTATTTTTCAGTCAGCATCTCCCTATCAACAATCTCCTCTTGCAATAATATTTGAAGAAGTCACTACTACTGGTGAAGCAGCAGTGCAAAAAGGAGAGGATCCAGGACATTCCAAAGTTCTAACTCTCCAGAAGTAGAGTACCTTCAGCGCCTGCACTAAGTTAGATGCATCATTCTTTGTTTGCAAAACACAACAGGCACCATAACACATCCAGTCTTCGAAGTGACTTACCTGTTACTTACAATCTAACAATGTAATACAGCTTGTCTTGTTGGTTTCTTTTTTGCAAGGTCTGCATACCTTGCTAGGTCTTCTACTGCAAGAACTTTGACTCAAACAACCTTTGTACAGTTGATGGTTTCTTGGCATGCCTATTGAATAGTTGTATTGATGTTCAAACACAAACAAACAAAAAACTAGGGAGACAAGCACTTAGCCAAATAAGAAATTAAAAGCAACTATATCTGGTCTACTTTCCTGTTCCTCTTGGCTTTCTGATTTTCTAAGAATTCTATATTTACTCACTTCCTTGCTTACCTTTCTCTCCTACCATATTTTACGCTGGAGCATAAAAGAGATCTAGTCGATTTGTTCACCACTGTGGTCTGAGAATATAATAATAGTGACCCTGTTCATAGCAAGCACTAATCACATATTTGTTGAATTAAATGAGTGGATGGGTAGCTAGATGGATGGATAAAGGGGCTCTATATATCGTTTTCTGCATACAGATTTTGGAGTTCCCTTAAACCCAACCATAGGAGCATACTGGAAGGACTGTGATGTCTCACTCAGCCAGCTGTGGTCGTGGGCGTGGCAGATGGGAATTTTTCAGATAAAAGGGTATTTTAAGAACTATTTTTAGGCTTACAGGGAGTGAGAAAGAGTGGGTGGGGCTAATGACCTGACAGTTGGGCACCAGCACAATCAATAGAAAAGCCTTATTCCAAATTACTTCAAACAACACATTTACTAAACCAACTGTGCTGATATTTGGTTTGTGAAGTCTTGAGTAATTTTTTTTCTTCTTCCTACATTTTCTTAAAGTTGTTTAATGAGTATGCTTTTTTTAAACAATTTTTAAAGGATTTTATTTATTTATTTGAGACCGAGAGATAGAGAGAGAGAGAAAGACCATGAGCAGAGAGGAGAGGCAGAAGGAGAGGGAGAAGCAGACTCCCCACTGAGCCAGGAGTCCAATGTGGGACTCGATTCTAGGATGCTGGGATCATGACCTGAGTTGAAGGTGGACGCTTAACCATCTGAGCCTCCCAGGCGACCCATGGGTATGCTTTTTGAACTGGGAGAAAAAAGGAGTCATAATTGTTCAGAGTATTCATCAAGCAGCCACTACACGGTCAGTTCTGTGATGGGCAAAATCAGGAAGGCAGAGAAAACCAAAAGGCATGGTCCCTGGCAAAAAAAAAAAAAAAAAAAAAGGAGCTCATAGCTGAATTCTAGCCTTAGAATGGTCTGTGGCTATATTTAATTGTGGGTCTTGCTGACATCTCTCCAAGGCCTTCTACTCTCCTCATATCACCACTGGTCTAAAATTGATTCAAACTCCATTTGGTAGTGTAGGAGCTGCAGAACCCAGGCAAACAGCCAAGAACTCTCTCTAATATTTGCAAAACTAAAAGGCAGACTACTCGGATTTGTAAAGAAAATCTGGGACATATTATTTGCTATCCTAGGAGTGAAGACAATTCTTAGAAAGGGATTACGATGATTGATGGTTTTTTTTTTTTTTTTGAAGATGTGACTGCTTTTGGGTTTTAAAAAAAAATATTCTTTGAGGGGCGCCTGGGTGGCTCAGTCGTTAAGCGTCTGCCTTCGGCTCAGGTCATGATCCCAGGGTCCTGGGATCGAGCCCCGCATCAGGCTCCCTGCTCCGCAGGAAGCCTGCTTCTCCCGCTACCAT
This sequence comes from Procyon lotor, assembly GCA_028646535.1. Taxonomy (NCBI): domain Eukaryota; kingdom Metazoa; phylum Chordata; class Mammalia; order Carnivora; family Procyonidae; genus Procyon; species Procyon lotor. The sequence continues at coordinate 9,658,191 of CM053615.1, forward strand.
TCCCTCTGCTTGTATTCCCTCTCTCGCTGTGTTTCTCGCTGTCAAATAAATAAAATCTTTAAAAAAAAAAAAAAAATATTCTTTGAAAGATATTCTCATTTTTCAAGCGAAACTTCATGTTAATTCATGTCGAATTGGCAATTTTAAAATCCATGGCTCATTTGATAAGAAAGCTGTTCTGTGCGTAGCCGCTGAAACTCAGGGTTTCTAGGGAGTAACAGGATAATACATTGCTACTTGGAAAGAAGGAAATACTGATGGAAAAAGAGCAGAGTAGCCATGACAATGAGCATTCTGCTTGCCAGTGGTGAATGAACAATTAGATGCCAGCAAATTTAAGCTATTGTTATTACAAGGGACAGGACATTTCTCTTGTAGCAGCAACTAACTAATGCTTCAGAAGGCTACACTGATTCGACTGGAGTATATCAGCTCAAAATAGAAAGATGTGGGGCGCCTGGATGGCTCAGTTGGTTAAACGACTGCCTTCAGCTCAGGTCATGATCCCGGAGTCCTGGGATCCAATCCCACATCGGGCTCCCAGCTGCACGGGGAGTCTGCTTCTCCCTCTGACCTTCTCCCCTCTCGTACTCTCTCTTACTCGCTCTCTCTCTCTCTCAAAAAAATAAATAAAATCTTTAAAAAAAAAATAGAAAGATAGGAAATATCATAAGTGATCACAAAAACAGCTATAAGGAGACCTACAGAATCCTGACAGGTGATATTGACCTAAAAGTTTGTATCTTCCCAAATTAGGAAATGAGTCTTCGTGAAAAAAATTCTGCCTGTAAAAGTAAAGCAGCAGGAAATGTAGGTCATTCTTTCCTTAGGGATGGAAGAGTCTGTCTTATGCAACTCTCTCTCAACTCTCTCTCCTCAAGGAAAATGAGCAGAGGTAAAGACATTTTGAAGATATGATAGCAAATTATGACTGCAAAAGCATGCCTTTATCACAGAGGAGAAATCATGTGTCTTGTTTGCAATAAGAGGAGCCATGTGGGGGCCAAAAAGCAGAATCGGTCCATTGGGTGCATTTGTAGAACACCTTCACACCTGTCATTAAACTCAGTCTATTTTGATTTTCCTAATACTGTTAAAATGCAGGTTTTCCTACACATTAGTAGCTAGGCATTCATATTAAGCTCAAACGTGGCCAATTTCAGTTAAAATAAAATTAAATTAAGAAGCCATGTTAGATTTAAAAACTAATAAGTGTAAACAAAACTATGTTTTTTCTTGTTTTAGTCTCATAAAATGGGAGGATAATAGTTAATGATAGAAGGATTTCACCTAAAACTTAATCTCCCTCTTTTTAAAATATTAAACACAGTTAGAGGAAGGATTGTTTCATTTTGTTGTTGCGCAGCTGCTTAGTGTTTTGATTTTATTTAATTTAAAAAGTGGTTAAGAAGGGGAAATATAAGAGTTTGGATCCCCAAAACATAAACGTTGCCTTGTTTGGTTGGTACAGGGAGGCTCTCTGATCCCCATGATCCCAGGAAATAACTCAGCACTTGTCAAAACAAAAATGGAGGCCTTCCTACCTAGAGCATTATTTGACTACACAGCTTCTGTCAGCACTTGTTTCTAAAGAGAATATACCTATTTTCTGCCTGCAAATCTCTACTGAGAGCCCCAGTTCTAATAATTCAGATATCCTAATGTCAGCTCTTAGGGGATGTAGAAAGGAACAGTTTTCATTTTCAGTTTCCATTGCATATTTTCCTCCACTCAGTCTTTTTGAGATCAGTAGGCAATCTGCAGGGTATAATCAGAAATGAATACCCATCCAAAATGTGGGGAAATGCATGTTGGATTAAGGAAGCAGCACTGGGAATATCTATTGAATTCCCCAGCATTTAGCATTGTGTAATTTTTCAGTAAGGAATGTACATTAGGGAATGTGGAAGGCCAGAATTTCTCCCCCAAACACTCCTTTAAAAAAAAAAAAAAAAACATAAACAGAGCTCCCTTAGACTTTAGATGGGCTTTATGAATAGAGGCCAAAGGAGATCAATGTTGGCTCCAAATTCTAACCATGAGGATTGTCCAACATTTGCATTTATTCAGCCTCACTTGAAACCTTTGTTTCTGGAAGGAAAAAAAGAACTTGACAATCTGGTTAACATCTGGTTTTCTGGCAGCAACTTAAAACTTTGCTGCAGTTCTCAGTTTTAAGACATTGTAGAACTCCCTGTAGATAGTGCCTGATCTTGGAAAGTTTAATGAAGCAGATGGCTCTCTTAAATAGAAAAATCTAACTGCAGGAGGCAAGCACCCAACAAGCTCCCCCAAAGGAGCAATTGTTCTCTTCCCCAACGCCCACTCTGCCAAGACCATAGGAAATCACTTTATGACTCGTTACCAACTTAAAAAATAATAATAATAATATTTCCAAACCAAAAGCATCAATTTTAGCTCTTTATCTCATCTACCAATCCCTTGGTTGATCATCACCATCTTCTCTAACTCATTCTTAGAGAAATTCAAACTTCTCCCCCATTTTTTGTTTTTAACGGGACAAAGATTTTATTTGGTTTCATTTTCCTTCAAAACAAGGGAGCAAGTACCCTTTTAAATTTCTATTCCTCAGACCCACTTTCTGTAGCAAGATTATGTATATTTTTTTCAATCAGTTGTTTTCTTTAATACAGCAACAAATCCCTCATGGTTTAGGATGTACACATTGGAAAATGCCTCAAAATTACATGTTCAGTAGTAAATAAACGTCTCTCTGTTCACAACTTCCTCTAGAACCTCAAAGGAACAACTTAGCAACCGTGACTAATACCTTAAATCAACCACAGACACCCTGAGCATCATATATTTTTTTCCTACATGCAGGTGAAGAGAAGACCTCTTCCCCTCCACTTGGTACAATAATGAAATTCTAGCATCTACAGCACGAGCAAAACTATTTGTAGTCCCTTAGGAAGTCAGCTTCTGGTCATTTCGAATATTCGCTGAGTAACTAGGTGGCAGGAACTAGTTTCTAGTTGCTGGGCATACAGCAGTGAATGAGACAACATGGATCCTACCTCATGCAGCTCAAAGTCCAATGGTTTCCCAACTGCTCAACCTTATTCGGCCACAATACCCACAGCAGATGAAGCACATGTTTGCACACACTCCCACAGTAAGGTCAAAGTTACAGGCAATTCTCGCCGTGCTATCTCAAACCCCACTCCTTCTGTTCCCACTAAGGAAAATGTTCGAATGCAAATAAATGACAGTGACACCATTACACACATGACTTTGAATATACTCTTCATTTTTAAAAAGGCTTCATACACATTAGATCTTCATGATTAGTAATAAATTACTGGCAACAAATCATTTACCTCTCACAAATTATGATAGCAGCCCAAAATATCTACACTGGGGTTGAGAACACAGTTCTCATTACTATTTCTTTGGAACCGCTTTGTAGGTTACAAATCAGTTTTACTCCCAATATATCATTCAACTTTTGTAACTTTTTGAAAAATCTCATGCAACTAGACAGTAGCTAATTCTCTTCCACAGTCTTTTGGCTCCAGACCACGTGGCCTTACCACTAACATGAAAGTTTGCCATATGTCTCCTCTGGGTAGCAAAAATACACACGGTGAAGGTTCTACAAGTATAAAAACTACCACTAAACCACTGGCATCAGAGAAAAGTGAAGGACAGAAATCTGAGGAATTTGATAGCTCAGTCTACATGCTGTATCAACCAGGTCTGGACCATTATATATGGTGCCCAACTTGGTCCAGATTAACATATATACAAGTCAGTCGTGTCTTCTCTTTTTCCCACTTCATTGTTAGAGACTGTGCCCACATCTTCCTCTCAGGTCATTAGCTAGCCTGTTCTGTGCTCAACTGACAGTAAGCTCTGAGCACTGCTAGTCGGACTGGAGGGGTGGGGATGGGACCCAACTTAGGCCAATCAAATTCTCATTCTCTACAATTTGAGTGTTGGATGTGTGAAGACATGTAAAGTCAGGGCTGAGGGGGCTATGTTCAAGGCATGAAATATGATGAGCAAACAGAGAAAGCCAGACTATAAAAAGAAACAGAAGGATAAAGTAGAAATACAGAATGAAAAGAGAAATTCCAAAGAGAAAAAAAGACAGCAAGAAAATAAATGTGTTCACTCCCTGGGCATTCTCATTTGAGTCCCTAGTCCTCCATGAGGCCACAGTTTGTACATCTTGTCCTTGAATTCTTAGCCACCAGGGTTTCCTTTCAGTAAATTTTTTTTCCTCCTCCTCCTTCTTTTTTTTTTTTTTTAATTTAATTCCATTGGAGAGGATTTCTGTGTCTTACAACCAGGAAATAGTTAAGGCTATATATAAATGTCTGTTTTCCAGACTAGCTAAGCTAGAACACTGTCTTTTATTCTCAGCTTCCAAACTCTGGGAAAGACCAAAGCCATTTAGAAGTAGAGTCCATACCCACTCTTATGATTTAAGATAAATAGGCCCTTCCAGAAAATTTTATTGCTCTACATTCCATAATCCCAGGAATCTATTAGTCGCCTTTCCTAGGTTTATAGCCTCCTCATCTAACATTTGAGATGAACCCAAATCTTTTCTTCTGATGGCTCATTACTGTCTCATTACCTTCTTGGGTTTAATCCTTACCAGTGTAATTCCCATTCTTCCCTACAGCCAATTTCAGTAAGGAATGTGGGGCACCACCCATTCTGTCTCCTATCATTATATTTCATCTTCTCTTATTATAACAGAATTATAGGAATCAATAATAACTCTTGGCCAATGTAAGAAAGAACTGACCTCGTGCATAAGATGGATGTAACTATGCGCCATATTAGTCTGGACACTTGCTGCAAAAAATAGAAGTTTTCCACAAATTGATTAAGGGAAGAGAGGATTTCATTAGCTCACATGACTGTGGGAAAGGACAGGAAAATAAATGGTACCAGGACTCTCTCATGGTTGGAATAACAACAGGAGCAGTCCTCTTAAAGAAGAGGAAGTAGGCCAGCAATTCCGCTTCTGGCTATATACCCAAAGGACTTAAAGCAGGGCCTTGACAGTTGTACATCTGTATTCACAGCAGCATTACCGACAATACCAAAAGGTGGAAGCATGCAGTGATGGATGAAGAGACAAAAAGAATGTGGTCCACACATGCAATGGAATATTATTCAACTTTATAAAGGTTCTGACACATGCTGCGACCTCAGTGGACCTGGAGGACATTAGGCCAAGTGAAATAAATTGGCTGTGAAAAGACAAATATCGTATAATTCCATTTATATGAGGTATCTAGTAGTCAAGTTCATAAAGACAGAAAGCAGAATGGTGGTTTCCAGGGACTAGCAGGACGGGTGAAAGGGGAATTTTTCAGTGGGTACAAAGTTTCAGCTCTGCAATATGAAGAGAGTTCTGGAGAAAGATAGGTTACACAACAACATGAATGTACTTAATTAGCAATAATTGCTCCTCGGATAAACCTCATTGGCTATGATACTGCCACTGCGCAAAGCTATGAATGTACTTAAAATACTGAACTTAAAAAAAAAAAAAAATACTGAACTTAACTCTTAAAAGTGCTTAAGAAGTCCATTTTATATTAGGTGTGTTGTACAATGAAAAATAGATTTAAAATTCTTAAAAAAAAGAAAGGAAATATCATTCCCAGAAGGGTGCTAAGTTTGTTTCCGATGAAACTATGATCACTACAGTTGCAAATGAGGAGAAAAATTATTCACCCCCTTACTGCCTGGAAACACCCTAGAGGCAGATGAACAAAGGAAGCACGGTGTTACACTGAGGGATGGAAGGAGCCTTGTCTAGACTCACTGCACATAATGAGAGTGGGCAGGAAAGAAAACACCGCCAAGCTACCAATAACATCTTCATGCAGATTCATGGCTTAAAACTCTAAGCCAGGGACCATCGTTTTAGCATATGGGGAGAAAAGGGAGAGATCAGCATCGTGTTGAAATTGTATTCAAAAGTTTGATTTCTTTCATACATACTTTTTTAAAAGATTGACTAGAAACCAAATGCGGGAGAGCAACGCCAAGTATAGCTGAAGACACCCATACTCTATGACTCAGTAATTTCACTCCTAGATATGCACCTTAGAGAAACTCTTACCCACAACTACCCAGGCAACATGGACCAGGAATCTCTCCAGCAATGTTACTTGCGATAAGAAAAAATGAAGACCAATTCAAAATGTCCTTTGAAAGAGAGAAGGGCTGAAGAGCGGAAGGGTTTTTTCTTTGTACAATGGAATACTATATGGTAGTGAAAATAAATCAACGAGAGTCACCCACACAAACATGGATGGATCTTACAAGTATACCGTTAACATCCCACCTGCTCTAAAATTACTTACGGAAACACACAAAGTAAAGCACAGGCAAGTTTGAAAGAAAAGCAGGAGATGGTAACAACTTTCGGGATAGAAGTGATCTCGGAGTAGACAGATGGGAAAGGAAACAGAGAGGAACACACAAAGGGCTGAAAAGGAACTGATAATTTCCTAAGCTGTTGGTGAAAATACAGCTGTTCAATTTATTATTAATCTAAACTGTATTATACATATTACCCATACACATTATACAATTTTAGGGGGAATAGGGTTTATGCCAAAATCTGCTTTAGAAAGCCAAATAAAGAGAATCTTTTTCACATCTCACTGTGCTGATGCCGTAGGACCAAATGATTTTTTTTAGCAGACATTGGACTCCAATATGTGCTAGAAGGCAGCTCTCCGAGCTTGTGCAGCACACAAGGGTAGATTTTATTTTGCATTTGTCTCTTCAGAGCATTTGTGTTTTTATATTCTCTTCTGACACTTGGAAGACAGAAGAAAAAAACATAATGGAAAAGATTAACAGGGACTAGAAGTTGACATTTGAATGCATTGCTCAACAGACAGGCAGAGTTATGCATCTGCACAGTTCACAATGAAATTTTACATGAGAAGCTGAGAAAAAATAAATAAATATAGATCTAGAGATCTGATAAAAATACGTCCTTATTTCAGTGCTTTATTGCTTGCAATGGGTGGTTCAAATCACAGCTCCTGGTGGGTTATATAAAGCCTTACCCCATGAGTGAAAATATTTCTGATTAGAACACTCCCCAGGTTACCTACTGTGTTCTGTTTATTCAGCTTATTTCAAACATTTGCAGGGGAGGGGGGCACAAAATTTACACAGAGAAAAAGGATGAAAGCGGTGACGTGGATTTCTGGTTTTACTTGGCAAATTGGAACAGGCCCATGGATATAATATCCAGATATTAAAGTTTACAGATACTAAAATTGTGTTTATCAACCAAGTAGGGTGGTAAGTCATTGCTGAGATTTTTGACATATGGTCCCGGACTTGATGACCTTTGCTGAAACTTAATATGTGTTTTTAAAAGGGGATTAAAAAATAAGCAAACTAGTAGCTTATAGCTGCTATCCAGAGTGATGGGTATTTTTACAAAATGTCCTTTAACAACCTTTCTGAGCAGCTAGAACAGTTTAGTGGTCAAACCATTCAAAAAGGAGCATTCTCTCCCACAATAGAAGTAGGATAGACTTAATAAATAGTCTCTGGGCATTAAAAAAAAAAAAAAACAGACAGAAAGAGGTTCCATACACAGAGAGCTATCCTCTGTTCTTTCTTTCAAAAGGAAAATATAAGTAGGAAAATATGCGGGGGATACGGTTTACACATCTGTTCCCTCTGAGTCTCTCTGAGGCCACAGAGAATTGTCCAAGAATATTGGATACCAAAGGGAAAACAAAATTGGTGACCTCACAACAACTGAAAAAAAAAAGACAGAACACATACAAAATAGCATGTGTAGGAAAAATTAATTTGAAGCCCATGTTCCTTCTGGCAGGGCCACAGACATGAACAATAGCACGGGAAAAAATTACTCAGAAGAATTATATAGATGGGCTTCACTGTATAGAGGCTGTTGTTTTTTTTTTTTTTTAATGTCTAACTATTGTAAAACAAAACAAAAAGCAATCCAAACATTCTCTAAAACCGCAGTCTCCAATCATTAATGTGTTTGGGTTGGCTTCCAAGACCTTCCTTTTGGAATATCTCCTCAGTTGAACTATTTGACACTCAGGGAACATTGATTAATTTCTCCTAAATGTAGATGTCCAAAGTTAAGCTCCCTAAAGTACTGTCCACCTGGAAATATAATGGTACATAGGTGAGAGAGAGGACTTTCTATTTATTTATTTATTTGAGAGAGAGGGAGAGGGAGAGAGCACAAGCAGGGAAAGGGGCAGTAGAAGAGGAGGAAATAGACTCCCTGCTGAGCGGGGAGTCCAACACAGGACTCTGGGATCATGACCTGAGCCAAAGGCATACCTTTAACCAACTGAGCCACCCAGGTGTCCCTGGAGAGGGCCTTTTAAGTTTAGTGAGATATATTTTATCTTTGTATGTCACACCTTGTCCAAGGGAGGAATTGAAATCAGATTCTACTCAACAGAACCTTTCTTTGGATAAAATGAGCTTATCCATTTGGAAGTTCTGATCAAGAGAGTGAAAATGGGAAGTGATTTCCTTTAAAATATACTAAAAGGGACAATAAGAACAGTGGTCAGAGAAGATCAGAAAAGAAAAATTTTCCAGTCAATAAGTAACTTTAGTAATTCGGATCCTAACAGGGTTTCAATATGATTTTTTTCATGTCAACATTCTACCCAGCAGAGACCTTCCCTAGAGCCTAAAAGTGCTATGGAATGGTGGAAACTAATGAGGTGGATATTTTTAATTAATGTTTTGTACAACCTCTCAGTCCTCCTACTGTTATTAGAGCATAGAGAAATACAAGGCACCTGAGCAGAAGTAGTTTAGTGACAAATCATGAAGAATGTCCCTGTCTTAACACTCATTCTTGTTGTATCCAATTTTTCTTTAACATTGCACTCATCTCCAATCAGGACATAGTCTCCTTCCTCAGTTCCCTCCATTTACCAAAAGACAAGTGCTCTAATGACCCACTATTTGATGACGGCCCTCTGCTATGCCGATTTTATAAACTACTCAGGCCAAGCACTGAGAGCAAATTGATTTTATTCCAAGTACCAATCCTACCTGATTGGTAATGCCTGCTGAGGCATGGATGGGCAAGGATTTTAAGGCCCTATTGAGATTTAGGGGCAAAAAGCCCTGTGCTTGATTTGCAATGTCTGCCGCAGGTCAGGAGTGAGGGACAAGCAGCAAACACACCACGCATTTATCATCCTTACACCATCCTCATGTTCCCGCTCATTTTTAAATGCTACAGCTCTAAAGCTTTCTTTTAACATGTTTTCACCAGACCACTTCTTTACCCAAAGCACAACTCTGAAAGGAGAGCTCATCCCTATAGCCATTTGATGGAGGAGAATATATGAGGACGGGTTCAGCTTCGCAGAGCTCAACTCACCCTAAGTATAAAGCAACTGCAATGAGTTGACAAACAAGGAAATAAACGAGTCATACTTCATATATGCTTGTTTTAAATAATGGTTCTCCAACCTAAGTGTCCATCAGTAGATGAACAGACAAAAAAGATGTGGTAGGTGGGTGGGTGTATATGTGTTTGTGGAATATTACACAGTCATAAACAAAATGATATCTTGCTACTTGCAACAACATGGATAAAACCAGATGGTAATGGGCTAAACAAAATCAGTCAGACAGAAACCCAAGTACCATATAATTTCACTTACATGTGGAATCTAGGAAATAAAACAAATGAACAAACAGAAAAAGGGAGAGAACAACAAATGCAGAGAACAAAGTGGTGGTTGCCAGAAAGGATGGTCAAAATGGGTGAAGAGAAGTGGGAGACACAGGCTTCCGGTGATGGAAGAAAAAAGTCACAGGGATAAAAGGCACAGCCTAGGGAACAGAGTCAATGGTATTATCACAGCATTGTAGCGAGCACAGCATAACGCAGAGACTTGTTGAGTCACTATGTTGAATCACTATGCTGCACACCTGAAACTAACAGAACATGTATGTTGACTGTACTTCAATAAAAATAAATTTTAATTTAATTTTAAAATAATAAATAAATACGTACAGCTTCTCTTCCTGGAAGAAAATCAGCCCCAGTCTAGGCCATGCTCTAACGTGGCAGGAGGGAGTCGTGCTGACCTTACAGGTGTGTAAAGGGGGAGGGGAGATGTGGGTTTAGAGCATGGCCTGTGGTCTAGCGCCCACCAAAATGTACATACCTAAAATTTCACTTCTCTTTATACAGAGGTATTTGTATCTATAGATAAAATGACTTTGCCTTTTGTAAATGGGGCTATAAAGAGGGGGTCAGGCCAAATCATTGCCATGAATTTAGAAGGAAATGCGCTCAGAACCAAGGAACAGCCAGATCCAGATCGCCACAGAATTGGGTAGCGCTTTCAGAAGGGAGGATGACTTGCTACTCCTCCCAATCCCACCTCCCTCCCCTACTCCTTGCAACGAAGGCATTTATGAAGACAAGTGAAAATGTGGAATCGTTTCCTGTTGTAAATTTTAAATGTCATTGGCTCACTTCTAGTATGGTCTAGAGGATAGTCTAGCCCAGCCTTCTCAGGAACTGTAAGATTTTCTTTTGGCCAAGAACTACTTTTAAGTTCTGAACACATATCTAGCTTGTCTTTCAGGTTCTATGGCTAAACCTTCCTCCCCCTTCATGCCTTATAACCAGTTTTTCTCTCCTTTTAAATTATGCTCACTCTCAGAAACATATGAATTAGGCTGACATTACTGCAGAACCCTTTACCCACTTACTGGATACCTGAAGACCATTAGTATAGACTCGAGAACCCCATCTAAAGGTCAGTGGTGGTGAAGGTTAACAGACTTGAGAAGCAAACCATGTTCCTCTTTCCTGATCTCATTCCCTTAACGTCATAAAAGCTTACATGGAATCAGATGGACAAACCCTTTCTAACGTGTCAGTAAGCTAGCATGTCTTCTCTCCTCTTGCTTTGAAAATAGACATCTACCCTCATCCTAGAAGATCCTTAAGAAATAATTCTACTCGGGGCGCCTGGGTGGCTCAGTCGTTAGGCGTCTGCCTTCAGCCCAGGTCAGATCCCAGGGTCCTGGGATCGAGCCCCACATCGGGCTCTCTGCTCTGTAGGAAGCCTGCTTCTCCCGCTACCATTCCCTCTGCTTGTGTTCCCTCTCTCGCTGTGTTTCTCTCTGTCAAATAAATAAAATCTTTAGAAAAAAAAAAAGAAATAATTCTACTCATAATCTCAGACTCCAGGATTGAGATAGCATTTTTTGTGAGGTGTACCCTTCTGCAATATCAGATTACTCCCAAAGGAGGACATCTACTTCACCATCTCTACAATCAGCCCATGGCTAATTTTAAGAACTTTATGATGGAGGAGAGAAGGCCTCAGCTGCCTGGACCTCAAGAAATGGGACCCGGGATAGGTGTTTTAAGAACAGCCATACAGTCAGAAATCCAAATGCTGCGGTTAACTGATGCCTTCACATCTATCACACAGTAGGGAAGACAGGCAGAATTTAATTGCCGCTCACCCAAATCATCCTGTGAGATAAATGTAAAAGGGGTCTGTTAGACAGGGAAAAGCAGGAGACAGTGAGCTTTTTCAAGAAAGAGACCAAGCACATTTCTCTGACTCAGAAGTTCTTCATTGATCTTGTCACTCTACCTACTTTCCTCATCTGCTAATGCTCACTCATACACATGCCATGCGGGACACCATACTGAGCTGGTTCCACTCGCTCATGACTCTGAGCCTTTGCAGATTCTGTTCCCCTTACTTGGGCAGCTGGTATCTCTTGGCCCGGCTAAAGACTACTCATTCAAGGACCACATTCACAGGGAAGCCTTCCTGATCTTTTTCTTTTCAGGTCTGCCCTTTATATATGCACCCCTAGTGCTCTCTAATAACTTGGAGATTATGAGGCACTCTCTTCTCTCTGAACTCAAAATCTTGAAGGCAGAAACCATTCATCTTCTTTTCTCCAGCCCTAACCCAGAACTAAGTAGTAGACCTGAAATAATATTTACTGAGGAAAAAAAAGTATAACTATTAAGTAGATAAAAGTATAAATAGATAATAGCCGAACCCAAGGGACAAGACAATGGGAGATGTTCTTACAGTGAAGTGGGCAGAAACACAGAGAAGAGGGATCAAGAAACCCGTGGTGGACGTAATTCTGTGGTAGGGAGTTTGTAGAAAGGAAATTCAGTTCCTGGCAGAGCTAGGGTAAAAAGCAGGGCTTCAGTCAAAGAATGACAGGGCAGAAACTGGCGCTCTCTTGGGGAAGAGGAGTAATAAGAAGTTGATCATAGGGGCGCCTGGGTGGCTCAGTGGGTTAAAGCCTCTGCCTTCGGCTCAGGTCATGGTCTCAGGGTCCTGGGATCGAGCCCTGCATCGGGCTCTCTGCTCAGCGGGGAGCCTGCTTCCCCCTCTCTCTCTGCCTGCCTCTCTGCCTGCTTGTGCTCTCTCTCTCTGTCAAATAAATAAATAAAATCTTTAAAAAAAAAAAAAAAAAAAGAAGTTGATCATAGAGTTACAGGTGGTGTCACCCTGGGGGACAGGGCAGGGAGTGACCATAGTAAACTCGATAACAAACAGTCATAGCAGGAACCCAGTGAATGGGGAACTGGCACCTACGGGTGCAGAGACAACACGAGCAAGCACTGGAGACTGTGCGAGTGAATTACACACGCTGGGCTCTTGACGGGACCTTCAGCTTTCTAAGATGAAGAGTAGGTCTCCCCTCCAGAGCCCGAAGTGAAACCACGGTTACAGATGTGTACGAGGCTCAACCTCGTAGACCTCATGGATTGAAGGACAAACAATCAAGAAGAGCATTAAGGCTTTTATGGTGGTTTATTTTATAAATGTCTGCCACACTCATTCCTATTAGCCCAGGATATGGTTAGTGTTTTTATTCATATGGATATTCATTATCATTTTCCCATTCTGGAAGCTGCTCTTCCTCTACCTCACAGAGACTTGCTTCCACCAGCATGAGGGTGGACAAGTGACCCCCACTGGCCAATCAGGTCACCTCATCCCTCTAAGCACAGCTCTTATTCAAGGATGGGCACGAGATCCAGGTTTAAGGCTGATGAGCGTTCCCCCACTGGTTTTTGCAGAAATTTCTAGAAGAAAGAATAACGTGAGCCTAGACGAGATCAACCAGTGGCCAGACATCTTTGCCTCTTCATAGAAAAAGTCTTCTTGAACATTAAGCCAACACAAAGGAAAGCAGAGCACCCAGTTGTGCCCTAATCTTGGATTTCTCACTCACAGTAACAACACATTTTATTTTTGCTTCAACTAAGCTATTTTGAGTTCTTGTTACCTGCCACCAGAAAAAAAAATTCTATCAAATATTCTCTAATAAAATAACACACAAAACATCTAACCAAGTGTCTGGCCCACAGTGGCCCTCCTACTAGTTGCCTCTCCTTCATCCACAAATCCTGATGCCTACTTTTCTTCCTTCAGTTAAGGGCATCCTTTTTTTTTTTCCCAAAAATGTTTATTTTATTTTTTCAGTGTTACAAGATTTATTGTTCATGCACCACACCCAGTGCTCCATGCAATACGTGCCCTCCTCAATACCCACCACCAGTCTCACCCAACCCCCACCCCACCCCTCCTAAACCCTCAGTTTGTTGCTCAGAATCCACAGTCTCTCATGGTTCATCTCCCCCTCTGATTTCCCCCCATTCCCTTTTCCCTTACTTCTCACAATGCCCTCCATGTTTTTCTTTATGCTCAGCACGTGAGACCATAAGGCAATTGGCTCTTTTGTCAACAATATATCTGTGTCCAGAACTCCTTTGTAGATGGAAAAATAAAAAGATTTTTAGAAAGGGAGTCCCTACTCTTTCCAGGAATTTATGTTTTTTTTAGATCATGAAGATTTCCATGATCAGATTTTACCCCAGGCATCTTGATTTCATTAGGAAAGATAAGAAGGGGCGCCTGGGTGGCTCAGTGGGTTAAAGCCCCTGCCTTCAACTCAGGTCATGATCTCAGGGTCCTGGGATCGAGCCCCGCATCGGGCTCTCTGCTCAGCAGGGAGCCTGCTTCCCCCTCTCTCTCTGCCTGCCTCTTGCGAACTTGTGATCTCTCTCTCTCTGTCAAATAAACAAGTAAAACCTTAAAAAAAAAAAAAAAGAAAGAAAGAAAGAAAAGAAACTGATTTTTCTCCTTAAACAAAATGTTCTTCCAATATTTTTATTGCTACTATGCACACATTTTCTTCTACCTTTCAACAGTTTTCAAGTATTTGCTTCACCCAAAAGGGGTAATTTTCCTGATTAGATTATTTTGTGGCTGCTGTCTGAAGTAGATGACTTAAGATAAGTAGAAGCTCCAAATAGCTTCAGGATCCAGAGTTTAGTAACAATTAACAGACTTAGAGGCAGAAGATTCCACTAACATATTCTATACTCTGGTCTTCATTTTTAAGATAAATTTATTACACAGAAGTAAATATGTAATCACAAAAAGTTGCATTCATTTATATCACTGAGTAAAATAATACGAACATTAACAGAACGAGGCTAAATCACAATAGGACCATAATATTTGGAACCCCATTAAAATATGACCTTGTCGTCGATGGAGGGAGGAGATGGAGAATGGGTAGATGAGCGCTGGGTACTAAGCAGGGCGTTGTGGCATGAGCACTGGGTGCCATATGTAAGTGATGAATCACTAAATTCTACTCCCAAAACCAACATTGCACTGTATGTTGAAACTATAGTTTCAAACATAGCACTGTATTGAAACTAGAGTTTCAATAAAAATTTGAAGAAAAAAGAAAAGAGACCTCAGGTAAAACAATTAGACCTAAGGGAAACCATAAAAGCATTTCAGTTAGAATTAATTAAAAGCCTGGATTAAAGAAAATTCTTTACAATAATAAAATCATGGTACAATTAATTAATCAATCATGACCCTGTTATAAATAAGAATTCTTTGAATTCTTTGAACAGTATATTTTCTTATAAAGAAAACAATCAACACAAAATTAGAGCAGGGAAAAAACTCTGGGTAAGTGTGATAGAAATAAAAAGAAATCTATAGCAGCCTTAAAATAATACTACAAGAGGCATTCAATACTAGTTACCTGTATGCTAGAAATGTCATATGATTCTTTACGAATGAATTGTAGACTAAGAATATAGTGACGTTATTTTAACCCAGTACCTAATATATGCCAGGTGCTGTTCTGAGTACTTTACGTAAGTAAGTTTATTTAATCCTACGAATAACAATATGGGATAGATACTGCTATTATTTCCATTTCACAGATGAGGAAACTAATGTGCAGAGAAGTTAATTAACAAGATCACACAGCTAATTGCTGCCAGAGCTAGTGTTTGAACTTAGAGAATGAGTTGAGCATCTAACTTTTGGTTTCAGCTCAGGTCACGATCGCATGGGTCATGGATCATGGGATCGAACCCCAAGTCAGGCTCCACACTCATCGGGAGAGTTTAAGATTCTCTCTCTCTGCTCCTCTTCTCAACTCGTGTGCGCTCGCTCAATCTCTCTCTCAAATACATAAAAATCTTTAAAAAAGAACACTTTTAAAAAGATTAATCTAAATCAGCAGAATGAAGTGAATAAGAAGGATACAATGAAATAAAAGTGTCTGAATCTATTCTGCGGTGGCAGAAAGAGGAAGAAAAACTGGAACAAGCCTCATGGTTATAAAAATTTTAGGTAATGTCCCCTCTGTCGTGTATTGGAGTAACATTTCAGTTTATTAAGGACTTCCACGAGAAACAAAGCCTCATCATAACTATTAAGTGGTAAACTGCTAGCAAAAAAAAAAAAAAAAGGAAAAGAAGAAGAAGGCGGCGAAAATCAACAAACGAGAAATCCTACACGAACATTAATATCTAATGGCCACTCCATCTTTTTCACCTGTGGGTTCATCTATTTCAATCCAATTACACTATTTACACCCAATCCTTCACCTTGGGAGCATGCAGAATTGTGGCAATTTGTGCTCTCTAACATGAATTTATCGTCCTTGGCTTTCTAATGATGTATCATTTGAGAAGGTTGGATGGACTTTTGTGAAAAATTACTAGTCTGGGAGCAGGAGAAGGAAATTCGTCTCTGAAAGCCGCAGGTTCAATCTGCGCCAGTCGAGAGAGTACATTGTAATTACAATGCAGTTGGTTTTGGGGTTACCTACAGTGGCAGCGTCGGTATAATTAGCTCTGTCAAATGTTAAAAAATAATTTTGTAAATTACTCATTTAATTGTTTTCATCACAGCTACAGTTGCATTCTTTAATTAGGCATGAGTCAGCTAACTGTTTCTCCGGCTAATTTGCTGATATGAGTAACGTTCATACCAGAATCAAAGTGCACCCTGGAAGACGCTTTTTACAAACCTTCAGACCCGACTAGAACGCCCTGAGCGCAGCGGCTTCAGCCTGAATGCCATTTCCACCCGCGGTGCGCTACTCTCGTTGAAGTCAGACGGAATAATACAGGAGAGGGTGCCATTTTCTGACAAGAATCCACAAAAACATAAGCCACTTTTTATAGCTCTGCCTGCGAGGTACCAAACACACATGAGTTTTGCTACTCTATTCAGAGATAACGGCCTGTTTCAGAACCATCCAGATGGAAACTAAGAATTAGGATGGGAATTCCTAGTTGCCCACCGACGACCCTGCCTCCAACTGTAGTTATGTGATAACAAGTGTTTACAATGGCCCCTTTGTACAGGGGAGCAAGCCACCTGCCTGCCATACTGTCCCCTTTTCCAAAGCAGCAGGCCCTTTTCCTGAATCTGCTTTTTTGTTTCCTTACCTTTGTACTCCAAAAACTCTTTTTTTTTTTTCTTTCTGGTTGAGTTTTAGCAAATTGGAGTGAGAGCATTACAAACAAGAGTGTGGACGTCATTCCCATCAATGTATTATCCTACACAAACCTGATTTTATTCCTCTGTGCACTGACCAGTAAGACCGAAGTCCACTTTACTCAAGAAAATTTCAGTCACCTCCCTCTTGGTTTCATCTCTGTCGTTGTATTAAGATTCACTTGAAGGACAAAATAAGACACAAAACAGCTATCTGCAAGGTACCAGGGAAAATATGCTAATCTCAGAAATAAGGACCTAATTAGATTGACGACTGTGGCCAGGGTGTAATTCTGGTATTCTCTGAACAGAAATTTACCTCATGGTTGCCAAATAGGCAAATAAGAAGGGGAAAATGTATATGTTTTGAAATAAATTGGCCATAGCGAGTTTCCCAGAGATAAGCATACTTGGACCCTGACGGACCCAATCACAAACAAAGTGTCCAGGCCAGTCGGCAAGATGGTGGAGTCTTCCTTTCAGATACTTTCTCTAGCATGGGCTTCATTCACTGGGGAGTTCCTGGGCCCAAAGTGGTCTCACACGGGTGGAAGAAGGTGACATTTGGAAATACGTGACACTGGCTGTGACTATGGGGCAAGAGACCAGGTCAGTAGACATCATGAATGCTTCAATGCAAATGCTTCAAATGGTCTTCCAGGGTTTTTGCTAAAAGAATCAGGAAAAACTATGTGACTACTTGTATTTTTAAATTATCGCTTAAAAACTGTTTAAAAATGTTTAATGGTTGCTATAGGTATAATTCATGGCACACAGTAAAATGCATATGGGCTTAATGCTGTTTTGTTTGTTTGTTTGTTTTTCCCAAAACCTTAGAGCTAAAGATGTAGCTCATTTGATTTAGGGGAAATATCTGTCATATCACCTTATAGGTAATGGGGGTCCAAACCTGTCAGCCAAATCAGATTTATGTTCCATTCTAAAAAAGCCAGGTTTCATTTCAAATGAGTGTGTCACATGCCTATGATAACCATCTCACCTAGGAATTTTAATTATAAGACAACGAGGGAGAGAGAAATCATAGGAACTCATCATTAGTTCATTGCATAAATGATATACAGTGCCATCCCTACTGAAACTTGCTCTGACTTGCTATTGCTAGTTATTCTCTGTGGAGTCATGCATTCTCACTTGTCTGTTTATTTGGTATCCAGAAGTTTACAAACTTAGGGTCATTCACCACAGTAAGAATCAAGAGGAGGAAGAGGTTTGCATTCCTTTTGTAAAATGGGAGTCATATAAGGGGACAATACAATGCAGTTTTGTCCAAAATAATCCCAACACTTGTTGCCTTGGTATAAGTATTAAGAGTGCCCCAGTTCACTCTCGAAAGTGTTCCAGTGTGAATGACAAATTATGTGGTAAGCCAAGAAAGAGCAACTGTGATGGGGGCGGGGGAGAAACGGCGAATCTCAGGGGCATTATTATTAGTGAAAAGTACTTATGAATGTTAAGAGTCTGGGAAGTCTTCATGCACCCCCAGTATATGTGAACCCAATACGAAGACAGCTGCCTTGGAATGCTATTTTACCTGACCGGAATGTCTGTTCTGAAATTTTTCTACGCAGGGCCTAAAATTATAGACAACCTAAGTAAATGCCAAGGTCAATTATTTATTTAGAACCCCTTGGAAAGCACTCTGTTGCCATTCCTGAGATGAAATAATACTCAGTCTTTTGCCAGAAACCAAGGATGTCAGGGTCACTCAAGACCCAACACCACCCACTCAATAACGCTATCTGTAAAGGCTAAGTAGGCATTCCCCACATACTTGTTTTTCAACTGCTTCTAGGCAGAGTCCGCTGCCAAAACCCACATGGATCCCCCTCCCTAGAGACCAAGGTTCCTCACCAGCACACACTGATGGAGCCTGAGTCTCCTGTGTGTGGAGAGAACATTCGGCCTCCCCAAGAGCCGAAGCCAAAATGGAGGTGGGCAGGAAAGAAATGCTGGGAAGTCCAAACCAAAGTTAGCCTAACTGATTTGGAGTTTATTCTTGTTTGCCACAGAGCAAAATGGCCCCTTAGATGAGATGGTGATAATAGAAAAGCAACTTCAGATCCAGAATGGTCTTTCATGACCCTACAAGTCAACACAACTTGCACATACACTGCAGCCTTCCTGTCTGTCCCAGTTCCATAGGCTGCAGCTCAAATAAATCCTTATGAAACCACACTTAAAGCATTAAAGAAATATAAATAAACTCCTAAAAAATGTTGGTTACATTATAAAATTGTTTGTAACAACTACACAGGTGCAGCCACCAGAAGACAAAGACTATGAAATTTTAGAAGATTGATTCTTCACACCTATTTGCAAGACTACATTGCAATATTCTAGCACCTTTTTCCATCTGCTCTTCGCATCACAGTGTGAAAGCTTGCAGGACCGCAAGGCACAGTCCCTAGATATAGTCAAAGCTATATTTGAGCTCAAAGAAAAAAGGCCACACTAACTGATTTTACATTAGAAAGAAATGATAAATGAAAATAGTCTGCTGAAAATTCTTGGCAGACTCTCTGATTTTGTGCATGCATTTATATAATTATACGGCCTCTGATTATTAATGAAAAAATGTATTTTACATGAAAATACCATTATGCCTCCATATTAGCTTAAAGGGGTAAATTTATGTCTTGGGCAACATTAGAGAAAGTAATAAAACCACAATGACCTTAAATAAAGATTCAAATCCAGATGGATGCTTACAAAAATAAATAAATAAATAAAAATAAAGCGGTGACTCTACTTGGGAGTGAACAATTATTTCAAAATATCGTATTTTAAAATACTTATAATGTGATTCTACAGAGTTTATGACTTGAACTACTCAAGACTTGATTCTATGGCACTGCTTCCAATATGTACATTAGGAAGTCTATGGCATTTTGAAATCAGGAAAGGACAGTCTGTCATCAACATTTAGAACGTAACGACCATACAGAGGGCTGTATGAAAGCCAGGATATTTTTAAGATTGGGGTTGGGGCAATGAAAAGAAGACTGTGATGACCAAGACAAAAATGTGTGAAAATACATGAAATCTAGCTGTAGTCCCAGACCACAAAGTCATGAAGAAACACATTCACAATATAACCACAATAACTACCGTTCATTAAAGTCACACAGAACGGAGGTGCAGATCTAAGGTGGGAACAAGAAACAGTAGATACTGTTTACATATGGTGACTGACTCAGTCTTAATCTGTAGTGTGTAGTTGAAACAAAACTTAGGGCCACCTGAGTGGCTCAGTTGGTTAAGCATCTGACTCTTGGTATTCGGCTCAGGTCATGGTGTCAGGGTCTTGGGATGGAGCCCCATGACTGGCCAAATTGTGGAAATGGTGGGAAGGATGGTCTGTATCTAAAGCACAAACAAGAAAGACACAAAACTACACCAGTGCACCTTATCACTCCCAAGAAATCACCAATCATATGTCAAAAGTCCAGGATGACATTTGGTCGCCCGCCTCTCAAAAGAGATCTTTCTATAAAATGCTTGAGTGACAGCACTCAGTCCACCAAGTATTGTCAGGGAACTCTCATAATGAGATGAATAAAGAAGAGAATAAAATTGTGTGCTTCTATGGCTTGATAGCTAAAATACCTGATTGATTTATGCAAAGAAACACATTTAAAGGGATATATGTTTCTTTTTGCTTTTACTTTCCTGAAGTCAATTATGGGAAACTCAGTTTCTAGAAGCATAATACCAAAGTGATAATTTACAGACCCTGATGGTATGTTTGGCTGATTAGAAATTCAATTCTTAATGCTAAAAAGAATGTAGATGGGAAAAGGTCACTAAAAGTAGTAATAGCCACAAGGCGAAGCAACGAAACATAAAGAGCAACCACAGGTTTACTTATTTCTTGCTAAAATATTAGACTTCTTCTTCTTCCTTTTTTTCCCCTTAAGAACATCTCAGCCTGCCCTTGTGGTTCAGGGGGCTGCATATCATTGACTTAATAAATATAGAAAGTATTGTCCCAGTGAGTGACAGACAAGGGATTGACAATCTCTTTTTTTTCCTCTGAAGCTTGATAAATGTCACATACAACACTTTGACTGTGTTCTACTCACTTACCTTTCAAGAAAGATATTTAATTTTTTTCTTAGTATTCAGTGGTCTAACTTTAATAAGAAGGATCCCATGAGTGAAGGAGATTTTGCCAATTAAAAAGGATTCTTCCAGCTTCAGCTTTCCAGAGATTTTCATGATCTTTTTAACCATATGCTTCATTTGGTATATCTTAAGAAAAACTAAGATGACAGATGATATTTCCCATCACTTCTCTTATGTTATGTGCTGTTTAGTATTTTTTCCCAAAATATGTTTATTTTCTTTTTTCAGTGTTCCAAGATTAATTGTTCATGCACCACACCTAGTGCTCCATGCAATACGTGCCCTCCTCAATACCCACCACCAGGCTCGCCCAACCCCCCACCGCCCTCCCCTCCAAAACCCTCAGTTTGTTGCTCAGAGTCCACAGTCTCTCATGGTTCATCTCCCCCTCTGATTTCCCCCATTCCCCCTTTCCCTCCTTCTCACAATGCCCTCCATGTTTTTCTTTATGCTCAGCACGTAAGTGAGACAGTAAGGTAATTGGCTCTCTCCGCTTGACTTATTTCTTAGAAGTTCGTAACTGAACGGAACTGAAATTAGACTTGCAATTTTACTACACCACCACTAGGTGGCAAGGCTGCTTCCATCATATAACTCAAGTCACAGGGTGAGTGCCCTTCCGCAAATGTGGATGACTCCAGTCAAGATCTTCCTCATAAGAGATAGATTTAATAACAAGTGCTGGTGAACATGTGGAGAAAAAGGAACCTCACATACTGTTGGTGGGAATGCAAGCTGGTACACCCACTGAGGGACACAGTATAGACATTCTTCAAAAAATTAGAATAGAATTACCATATGATCCAGCAATTCCACTACTAGGGATTTACCCAAAGAAAACAAAAACACTAATTTGAGAAGATATATGCACCCCTATGTTTATGGCAGCATTGTTTACAATAGCCAAATTATGGAAGCAACCCATGTATCCACCCATTGATGAATGGATAAAGAATGGGGGAGGGAGGGTGATGGAATATTACTCAGCCATAAAAAAGAAAAAGAGTGGAAGAACAAATATTGTGAAAATGTCTATTCTACCTAAAGCAATCTACACATTTAATGCAACCCCTATCAAAATACCATCAATTTATTTCAAAGAAATGGAACAAATAATCCTAAAATTTATATGGAACCAGAAAAGACCACGAATAGCCAGAGGAATGTTGAAAAAGAAAACCAAAGTCAGCGGCATCACCATTCCTGACTTCAAACTCTACTACAAAGCTATAATAATTAAGACA
>CM053615.1:9680945-9750682 GCA_028646535.1 Procyon lotor
TAGACCACATCTTCTTTATCCATTCATCTGTTGATGGGCATCTAGGTTCTTTCCCTAGTTTGGCTATTGTGGACATTGCTGCTATAAACATTCGGGTGCACGTGCCCGTTCGGATCACATTTGTATCTTTAGGGTAAATATCCAGTAGTGCGATTGCTGGATCGTAGGGTAGCTCTATTTTCAACTTTTTGAGGAACCCCCATACTGTTCTCCAGAGTGGCTGTACCAGCTTGCATTCCCACCAACAGTGTAGGAGGGTTCCCCTTTCTCCGCCTCCTTGCCAACATCTATCATTTCCTGTCTTGCTAATTTTAGCCATTCGACTGGTGTGAGGTGGTATTTCACTGTGGTTTTGATCTGTATTTCTCTGATGCGGAGTGATAAGACACACTATTCTTAACAGCCACACCCACCTTCTATTCAACTTTAAACAAACAAATTAAAACTATCCTTTAAGTTTAATACACCCACTTCCGGGACATCCTTTCCCAGATGCAAAAGCTGCAACTCAACACCATTTCCAGAGCTATTTGCGGAAAGACCCTAAACTTCTAAAACTTGAATGCACACTGAACAGCATTATTAAGAAGCATTCTAGCAAACACCAAAGTGGTCTTCTACTCCTTCTATAGGATTTACAGAGAGGAAGAAAGAGAACAAACCGCAATATCCAAAGCCACAGACTAAAGTCAAACTAAACCCAGTGAAAAAAATAATCTGAAAAATAACCTGATTCCCAGGTCAGTTGTCCTGAAGATTAACAAAAGTGATGACAGGCAAACATTTCTTGAGCACACGGTACCCATAAGGACCTTCAGGGTCATCTGTTCTGATGAAATTTCCAGAACTTCCCTAAGCAAAGTTTAGAACGCTGCCTACCTTCTCTTCTAACATTTGTGTATCTAGAATGGTATTTATTATACCATATTGTAATTGTGGGGCTATTAATAGTTGGAAGTTATTTGATGTTAGGAACCCCAAGATCACAATAGTTTGCTCTATCTGTTCTAGAATATCCCTAATACTGTTTCCCTCACAAGTCACTCTCTTCTCTATATACATCTGGCTTAGTCCATGTAGTTCATTTAGTCATAAATTTATGTACTTTAAAAGTCTCAAATTAGCAGATTTTAATAGCTTATTCCTCTCCTCATAGCTGTTTATCTCATTCTGTTTTCAGTAGCATACCAAGATGGCGTGTGTTATGTTTACTCTGAGTATCTATCTATTTAATTATTCCTTTGGCTTGTGAAGAATCAGAACTTCCCTTAAAAAAAAAAAAAGTCAACATAGGTACACACAACTGACTTTTATATTATTAGATTTTAGCACCGGCTCATTTACGTAGCATTATTTCTTTGCTATAAACCAACAGCTGTAGGTCAAGATCTTCCCCACAGCCTGCAAGCCATTTAGACCTCTTAGCTCAACTTCAAAAGCACAGTGTTTTAAAGTGTCATTGCCAATGATGGCAGTAATGACTGACAATAATGGTGAAGAATCGACCTCTTATTTTTATTACTCAGGACATCTCCCTCCACAACTGTTAAACCTACGCTCACACTATATGATACTGGACCAGTCATGCTACTTGTCAGCTCAGCACTAACCTGGGGCACACTGGAAAAACTGAACTTCTAGACATGCCAGTCTTAGCCATCCAGGCTAATTTCTTCCCCCATGAAACCCTTTGTCAAAATGCCAAGGGGAAAAAAAAAAAAAAAAGATCTACTGGATGAGGTTGGGAAGGAGGCAGAAAGGTACTTCACCTCAGAGGGGTGACTTCTGAGCCCCTGAAGCACTGACTCCCAAAGTTGACCTAGAGATGCTTGTTGAAAAGGCAGATCCCAGGGCCCCACCTCTGGCCATAATCCTTTTGCTCCCACTTGGATAAATACTGAGACAAGCTGCAAAATGAGATTTGAGCAGGAAGAAATCTACAGAGCTCGTAAGCCAAAAGAGCCACCTTAAAAAAAAAAAAAAAAAAAAAAAAAAAAAAAGGTGAAAAGATGTTCCAACCCTACAGTCAATTTTAACCTTCCTATTTGGCATAAATTCTGTAAAAGGCAAAGTCGTGACTGACAAAAGGTGAGCGACGAAAGCCTGGCTTGAGGACAACAGTAGCCACGGTTTGGCTGATAAGGCACCACCTATTCAACACTTCCTGCTGAAAATTAACCATCTCCGAGAGATTTTCTCTTCTAATGCCAGCAAATTAAATGGAGTCCAGAAAACATTTTGCCTGTGAAATTTTTGCCTCTCCACAACAATACTGATTTCTATATTTGCCAAATTTTCCATTAGAACTGGCAAGGTCTTTCAATGTTTACAGTCTCCCCCCGCCCCCCGCCTCCCCAACCATCTGCCTGGGAAACATTCTAAGACCCCCAGTGGATTTCTGGGCAGCACTGAGCCCTATATGTAGTGGGCAGCCCTGAGCCTTGTACATATTGCGGCTTTTCCTAGACATGCATACTCAGGCTAAGGCATAACTTATGAATTAGGCACAGTAAGAGATGAGCAACAACTAAAAACAAAATAGAACAATTACAACGATACACTCTAATAAAGGTTACGTGAATGCAGCTTCTCTGAAAACATCTTAGGTACCGTACTCATCCTTCTTCTTGGGATAATGTCAGGTGATAAAATGCCCATATGATAAGATGAAGTGAACAACGGAGGCGCTGTGACATAGCTCAGGCTACTGTTGACCTGACAGTAAGTCAGAAGGAGGACCGTCTAATTCTAGGCTACAACTGACTGCTGGTAACCGACTCAAGGGAAAGTGAAAATGCACATAAGGAGGGGCTACCGTACAGAGAAAGGTTTTGTTAGTGAATTTTAGCACGCACCTACTGTGCCTGAAGAGGCTGAGAAAAATTGAATTAATCAACAAAGAATACAGGAAACGAGAGCATCATTGGGCCATTTCCCCCACCCTTGCTCCCAAATTTCCAACTCCCAACTATACAGACCCCGAGGTCTACACAGATCAAATCCTTTCGACCATGCAAGTCAGGACGTTTTCTCCAGTCCTTTGGAGACTTACTGAAAAGAAAACAATATCCTTGGCATCTGTTTTGTTTTCCTGTACTAAAACCAAACAGCATTGTTATTTTAGCAACTGTATTCAGATTGGAAGAAAAACTTAAAACGGTTACTATTCTATTAGCTTCCTGAATCATCCTCACTTTCAAATATCTGTTTTGTGGATCACTACACAGCTGAAAATTTTGCTTTCAAAGAGAAGCTCAGGAACTTGGAGGTAAAGAATGAGAACCCCTGATGTTTGGGCCTGTAAGGAGTCAATTTGCTTTCAAAACAAATTGTAGGACAGCACCCAGATAGCAGAGATCCCTAGCTGTCCACACTTAATCCAGGACTAGGTCAACAAATCATCCTGCTAATGGGATTAGCTTTTAAAAATGAAGGCAAGTAGTCCCACCAGCTCAAACAGTTATAGTATTTAATCAAAGATGCTTGTGCTATTTGTTACGTTTATATGATTTTAATTTCATATAAAACTCCGGGCACAGGAGCACCTGGGTGGCTCAGTTGGTTAAGCGTCTGCCTTCAGCTCAGGTCATGATCCTGGGGTCCTGGAATGGAGCCCCGCATCAGGGTCCCTGCTCAGTGGGGAGTCTGCCTCTCCCTCTTCCTCTGACTCTCCCCCTACCCCCCGCTCATGCTCTCTTATTCTCTCTCTCAAATAAATCTTTTAAAAAAGTGGGGGGGGAGACAAAGCCTCAAGGTAGTGACCATGGCCTAAACATTTGAAAAGGCTTATATTACTTCTTTTGTTTTAGAGATTATGGAATCTCCAGTAGGAAGAATTTCATGGCTAACTACTTCATGAGTTTATCTGTAAGTGGAGCTGAAGGTAGCCATGTAGAGGCCTGTTTTAAACTGTCTGAGGTGTGTATATTTTAAACATGTTCTTTAGTAGCTTTCTTAAGTTTTCATCTCGTATGCATGTGCAAATTTTCCCCATGATCTGATCACACAGAATAAAATCCACACCTCCTAGGTCATACTCCGATATTTACATTCTGGATGGTGATTTAACATGAAACAGATTTCCTCAACAGAGTTTTATTCCTCAAACACCTAATGCCTCCGATTACGATGCACTCCTTTTTTTCTTCTATATTGTAAGAGAGAGTTTAAGAAAGTTTTTATTTTTCTAAGGCTACCCAAATCCAAAGAGAAAGGGCAAATGATTACAACATCAAAGAGAAATAACCATGCTAGGTTTTTAATTGTGTTTACACAATTGAAATACCCTGGGGATAAATCCTGAGCATCCCAACAACAACAAACTAAAATTGCATTGGTTATGAAGTAGCATCTTAATATTCCAAGATACTTTCTTAGTGGTCAGCTGTAGGAACTAGTTATTAAACCAAGAGCACCAAGATGAAACTCATCAGTTTGTAAACCCAGTGTGTCTGTGAGATCTTTACTGACCTAAATCCAAATTAATTTACTCTTGAAAATGTCCTCCCCCCAAATTTCTTTTTGCTTGCAGAGTCTAAGGGCCATTTCAATTATTTATTTCTACTTTATAGGATATGTAACAAGAACCTAATAGCTATCAGAAATTATTACATAATTAAGCTCTCTTATTTGATACTTGTGTATTTATATAGAAAACAGCCAAATATAGTTGTTTCATTAGTTTTTATGTAATGGTTTGCTCACATACTTTTAACATTTACTATTTTCTAAACAGTTTCGCTATCATCTTTGACCTTGTAAAGGATGCACAGACACACACAAACACCTCCAGAACTTTTGAGGCACTAAGAGAAAATATTGGGTAGTCACATAAAATACTCTTTAAGAGTCATAATCATCCACATTATGACTTATATCCCTTTCTATGTTACTTCTTTTTAATACAGTAGGTGAGGTTGCCAATGGCAGGTAGGGAATAGAGCTACAGAGAAAAGCCTTTAAAACTAAAACTTATTTCAAATAACTTGGAAAGGCATAATGATGTAGAGAATGCCTTCAGCCCGTCTCCCAATGACTTAAAACCTGCTGATGCCTCAAAGAAGTATTCAGAACAATATTGTGCTTGGAGGGGGTTTTATTTTATTTTTCATTTTGTCCTGCATCCATCTGGAACAAATCTCCCTGGGTGTGTTACATCTTGAAATCACAATTAAAAACATTAATCGGATCTGGCCCACCAGATCACATAACCTTGGTTGCCCAGTACACTGACATTCTCTAACCAGAGCGAGGAGGGAGATTTTTGAGATTAAAAGAGTTGTTTCAGGTGTGGCTTGTGGTGTCACTACTCCAGGAAGGGGGAAAATCTGGGTGAGTAAGCAATCTTCCTCCTCTCACCACCATACCTAACCAACCTGTGTGTAATAAACAAAAAGGGGACCATCACTGGAGGATCAGTCCAAAAGGAAAAGAGAACCATTAACATCTTCTTATTAGATACCTTCACTAATTAAGAAAAAAGCAAATTTAAAAAGAGGCAAGAAAGATCCCAATTCTACTGTCAGAGTATCAATGAATATAAAACTTGCAGATTTTCTTTTCTTATTTAAGGAGGACCTCCATTTTTTATTATTAAAATATCATGCAGTTACTTTTACATAAGATAATATTCATAACCCCACAGTCTCGCCAGAATGAGGATTCCAGATTTTATCTTCCTTCCAGTATTTTTCAATGCCACCTGTTATTTAACAGAATTGTACTCACTCTCAATAAAAAAAGAGTTCAGCCAGCTGTCTGCCAACACAGAGAGAGGTCTTGAGCATTTCCCTCGGCCTCAGTCATGGTCCACTGGGCACTGTTCACAACCCCTTCTCAGATCTCTGCTGCTAGCACAATGACTGATGCGCACAGCTCCGATCCTTCCATGGTCCAGCAGTATTTACACCATGCTCCTACTGGCCTTACTGAGTATTTTCCCTACGTACACAGTCGGTTTTCTGATGCTCTAAAGAGAACAGGCAATCACTAGCCCATGCAAGGACCTTGTATGATGTGTGTGTGTGTGTGTGTGTGTGTGTGTGTGTGTGTGTGTGTGTGTGTCAAAAAGGCACCCGTTCCTTTTTAAGGCAGTCTCCTTGTGCCCTGTTCACTTGGGCGGAGTGCACCCTACACAGCCCTGCTCGGGGAGCCCTGTCTGAAGAGATAGAATGCATGATAAACACCCCCCCACACTCCATGTGCACTGCTCTCTGGCTCCTCCCATGCTCTCCACCAACCTGCAGAGAGTCACGGGGTTTGGGGGGGGGTGCAAGGCGTCATCAATGCTGGTAATCCGCCATCCTCTCTCCACAGCTGCTGACACAGGCTGCCATCTTGGAGAGTTTTAGAAAGAGAAATGCTAATATCTAGCAGAAACGAGTACTTTGGCTTGGCTTCCTCAAAAGCAGTACCTAATAAAGGGACAGAAACTCTGTTCCCTCTTCGGTATGGAGGTTGTGAATTAGGAGAAAAACACACAAAAAAAGGACATAAACTGGATTTCTTCCCATTTTCTGGTACTATTGAACCTGGAGATACTGACATTTTCTAGTCCGGCGAAATTTCTCCCAGGCAACAGGTTGACTATACTGTCTTTGGAAGTATTACGAATTCATCTTCTAGAATGTCTTCCTAATAACTTTAGTGTAAAGTGGGGAACTATTAAACAGGAACTGCTAGCCAAATGCTATTTTAAGCTAGTGACTGATAATTAGTTTTTCAAAATCCATCGGCCCCTACCGATTTTATAGCCCATCTAAGACCACAGAACTCATACAGGCCTTACATACAGACCTTAGAGGTAGTAGTATGAAAAATACCTTGAGAATTTTAATAAAGCCAATATTCTATTTGTTTGCAAATAGATACGTGTAACAGTGCCCAACAGAGAGAAGAGTAAGGGAGACTCTTTGCAAGGTGTTCCCTTGATATATTAATGGCCTAGTAAGTCTTTTCTAAATGAATCTTTATAGAACCCACTCAGCCAATAGTAGTTATGATAATTGGTGTTTGCAATGCTTAAAATTAAAATGAAGGTGTAGAAATGAAGAACTTCCTTTATCCATGCCATGAGGTATTCCATTGTGAAGAATTGAAAACACCCATATTTGGGAATAAGGAAGAGCCTGCGTTTTCTAATATATAAAATGGATTGTGCCAAGCAAATCTTATTATACCCTCTTACTCTAAAAAGAAATTTTAAGTGTCAGCAAGGGAATATTTTAAAGAATTACGATTTATCCATTTAATAGAATATGAGATGCTTAATGATACATGTTTAACAATGAGTTTGTCATTACAAATTTTAAATACGAAGCTATTCAGGATTTAGGTAATAAGTACTAAATGCTCTACCATTAAGATTATAATTCTTATGTTCCACATTCATATGTGATAAATCCAAAGAATAAAAAAACCAAAAGAGGAAAAGACAATTATTTAAGTTCAATAATGGAAACTGAATTTTGTGCAAAATATATTACATAGCTCCTTAAAAATAGTCAAAAGTGCTTGAAAATAATTAATATTGTATGAGAAAAGGCAAAATATAGTTTATATACAGTATGATTCCACTTTTTTAAAAATATGCATACTTTATACTGATAAATACACCATATTTAATAGTTCCCTCACTCTGAGACTGAATGGCTTTTAAAACTATTTTTGTACTTTTTTATATCTTCTGATCTACCTACAGTGAATATGTACCATGTTTAAAATATTTGTTCTCAAAAGGGATACTTATTTTACTACAAATTAAGAAGCAACTACCTTGATGAATTTTCGATTCCTATGGACCTTGTAAAACACATATTCCAGTTTCAATATTTCAAGTTTCGAATAAAATTAATTTACAAATACTAAACTCTATCTTCGAAATTGAATGACTTTATTTTTTAAATGTAAATTAGGAGATGAAAACCTAAACCTAGACCATTAAGCACCAAAATAAGAAAAAATGGGGGCATTTCACACAGAAGACAGAAGACCAGCACAGCTCCCTTCAACCATGGAAACCATATTCCAATTACCAAATTAAAATGGTTGTGCCTTAATCCCCAAATGTAGGGAGCAAATAAATTAAAATGGCTTTTTGCTGAATGACTTTGAACTGTCCTCAAAGTTTCATTTCCAGAAATTCTACACACGGCTTTTAAAAACCAGAATTTCTCTTGCGGTTAAATGCACACACACATTCACCTGCTTTTCGTTGGAGAATCAACCAAGGCTCTAACTCAGTACCCTGACAAGACCACCTTGAGAACGTGCCCCGCACCGGGCCTCATTAGGAATTCCTTCGGTAATTCCAATTCCAATTCCAAATTCCGGCCTGTATCCAAAATGAAAGCCTACTTCAGACCTACCTTTTATGGAGCTACATCCCAGAGGCTAAGAAAATGAAAATCAGGTCAACAGAAGAAAAAATACATCGACGAGGTGAAGATTTACTGGAGGAACAGATCGATATTTATGGTCAGCTGTGATTTAGAATTATGATGATAACAGTCATGAGTATTTGATGTTTAACCTTTATACATTATTTAATTCAAGCGCCTCTTCACATTCCCTTTCTCTTCCCCTCCTCCCCACCCCAGAAAGCTCCTTAAAACTGTCGAAATAAGATTCAAACTTGACCAAAATAACCAGGTATGAAAGAGTTCTCAATTAAATTTGTGGATTAAAACAATTCCAGGTGAAAATTAATATTTTAGATATAGGATTAAAGCCGAAGAGGGGGAAAACTCAGCCAAAAGCAACTCATTCAGTTTGAATAGCAATTAGGAAAAACATCTCAGGATAATCAAAATAGATCTTATCACACGTGCAAACACTGTCAACAACAATAACTAAAATGTACTATAAGATATATTAGCAATGTTAGTTCTATCCATATAGCATATCTTTTAATTTTAGCTGCCAAATGAAAGGGTAACATAATCAAGAAGTCACTTAAAGTACATCAAATTAAAGAAAAGCGATTTTAAAGTAAAAACCATTCACAAACTCTGCATTTAACCAATTCCAGACAAAATAGAAACTATAACTTTTAAAAAAATGAGATTTTTCTCATTTTCTCATCAAAATCTCAAAAATGAGATTTTGAAAATGAGAATATTCAAATACTATCGTTCACTTTTTCTATTGTAATCTCCAATGACAAAGTAATTTTACACTCTCTTACTGTTAAGAAAATTAATAACTGCTGAGGTACTGATAGAAAACTACAAATAGACATTTTTGTTTGCCTTAATCATTTGGAGTCCAAGCTACTTAAAATAATGCAATGTACGCTGAAAATAATATGCTGGTCATTTTACCTACACGACACCTTTATATTTTAAGTCACAACTTCAAACTTAGGGGCTAATTAAACATTTCATTCCAACTACTGGAATTACTGGATGCTTCAGGATATACCTCTGTTTCTAAGAAACTGACAAATTAATAGCCAATCAATCATATTACCTTATCTCTCTATTAAATAAATGCTTTTCAACTATGCACTTGACTCACCACCCGAAATAACAAGCTAGGGGCTCCCTACACTATCCCATTCTCCACACAGATCAGCAACCAAGACACTTAATGAGCTTCATAAAGAACTTTGCACAATTCAGACAAGTTTAATAGACCTAATCCTCTTTTGCAACTCCCTTCTAAAGTTTTCTAACAAATCTCCACCAAGGATCAAGCCAGGAAGAACACTTTGGTGTCCTGAATTTAAAAGGCTCCTTTGATCTCCTCCACCACTTAGCAGCTGCATTTCCCTACACTTAAAAGAAACATGAAACTCACCAGATTTGTTTGTTTGTTTTTCATCTGGGCAACCTTCAAACACGGGAACTATAATGATTCCAGCAGCTGCCTTCTCATTTCATTCTGCCAAAGCCGGGAGGTGCGACAGGTGTGGGGAGAGCAGCAGCAGCCCTGGGTGCACCCGTCGAGGAGGACTGAGGGGGAGGGACCTCTCTCCTAGGGCGATGGGAGAGCCCAGGCAGTGAAGCCTGCCACAGGTTGCAGCTATTGGCTTTGGCAGCTCCGTCTTCTAGCTTTGCTTCCAGTCTCGTGGTGAGTTTGCAAATGATGGCTAACTCCCCTGCTCCAAAGGGCTGCCTTCCTAGAGTAAGCTCCAGTACCCCTGTGTCAACTGCAGAGTTAAGTCCACGCAAGGAGGGGAAATTAAATTAATAAAGAAAATGCCTTCATCTGGTCACACCAACTGCCACCTGGAGCAAAGGAAAGCCATTTCTTCGTTTCCCTAACTAGATGATAATCACCCCAGCCTTCACCTTACGCTGTCTGTGTAGGACATCGATTATTAATACTTGCATGCAGCATTTCCTGACCCAGGTCCTATTAATAGCAGAAATCGCCTTTGTTTGCAGTGCCTTGTTGGATCCAGAGGGAATATACCACTTACCCTGTGCAGCATGGGGCTTTGCCTACCCACGCCTCATCACTTATACTAAATATGAACTATGTCGCTTCATGACAGTGACAAAGTACAGTAAAACATTTGGTGGTTCCACTGTTGTTCACTTCTCCCTTTTACGCATGAGCAAGTGCACACCATTAAGACAATCCTGATGGTGGTGGAAGGTGCTGCCTTCTGATGCAAGAGTCTCACCTGGGGAATGTGCACCATTCTCTCCAGAGATGCTGGGGATTTGCTCTGTTTTCCCACATTATGCAATGCTCCAGAAATAGAGACGCATAGCACATCTGACTGATCTACCGATCTTTCACATTCCTGAAAATGTTCTGGAAAGTAAAATCTCCATTTCCTTTTTTTTTTACCTTAGCTATGTCTTACTTCTCAATTTTACAATGAAATTTCTCAGAAGTAATAATGGTCATCATACAATTTCTCTTAAACACCTTTCTGAACTCGTCCTTCGACCTCTTCCTGAGTTCTTTTTTTTTTTTTTAAGATTTTATTTATTTATTTGACAGAGAGAGAAATCACAAGTAGGCAGAGAGGCAGGCAGAGAGAGAGAGAGGGGGAAGCAGGCTTCCCGCTGAGTAGAGAGCCCGATGCGGGGCTCGATCCCAGGACCCTGAGATTATGACCCAAGCTGAAGGCAGAAGCTTTAACCCACCGAGCCACCCAGGCACCCCTCTCTTCCTGAGTTCTTAAATCAAACTCTGAGCACGGGATGTGATGAGCAATGGGTGTTCTACACAACTGATGAATTATTGAACACTACATCTGAAACTAACGATGTACTATACATTGGCAGACTGAATTTAAATTTAAAAAGGCAAAAAAAAATGAGCGTGAGCTATTTTTTTAGCTATATTTTTTAGAGCGTGAGCTATAAACAGAGGTATATCCTGAGCGTGCTAACTTAATAGACTTGGGAGCAGGGGAAGGGTGACAATGACAATAAACACGTGAACCAGATTAAAATATATGATGATAATATGCACTTGATAGGATATTTGATATATTTGATATGGCTAAAAATGCTGTGGTAATTAATGTCAACACCAGCCAGGAGGTGTTAGCAACAAGACTGTAAAGAACTCTTGAAGAGTCTCGCATTTCACAGAGCAGGTCCCTGAAGCTTCCAAAGGTTGCGCAACTTGCTTGATGCCCCCATAGCAAGTTCACTGGACATGAGGACTTCCAGAGCTGTGTTTCCATGACATCCTGGTTTGTACTTGTTACGTATCATATTCATTTTCTATCGGTGCCCAACAGATTACCACATACCTAGTGGCTTAAAACAAAACCCATTTCTTAACTCTGAGTTTCCATGGGCCAGAAGTCCAGGTGCTGCGAAGCTGGATCCTCCACTCGGGGTCTCCCAAAGCTGCAGTCAAGATGTCACTCAGCCCACATTCATTTCTGGAGGTCAGGGTCTTCTTCCAAGTTCATACAGCTGTAGATAGAATTCAGGCCCTCGAGGCTGTAGGATTGGAGTCCCTGGATTTCTTTGCTGGCTGTCAAGTTCCCAGAGGCCACCCCCAGTACCTGGCCACATGGCTCTTATGCAACATGGCAGCTGGTTCATTCTCTAGGCCAGCAGGAGAACCCCTGTCTGGTCTAAGACAGTCTTACTTCATGAAAGGCAGTCGCAGGACTAACTATCCCAACCCCTTTGCTATATGCTATTGACTAAAAGCAAGACCCAAGTTTTGCCTTGGGTCTGTGGTCAACCTGACCCATTGTTGAGACTCTTGCATCAGAAGGCAGCACCTTCTGATGTGGTCCCCATTCACGGGAATGGGGTTATACACAGGCTACGACTCATTGGGGGTCACCTTAGAGTCCTGCCTACGACAAGTATGATTTCTGACTGAAGAAATAAAAGCACACACATGCCCGTGCAGCAGTCCTAAGCTGCCTAACAGCAAATGCCGAAAGACTGATTGTATCCATGATCTCCATTCACTAGTTACACCTCTGTCTTTGTCTGTGGGGGCTACTCTAATGAAATGCCACAGACTGGGGAGGTTAAACAACAAACATTTCTTTCTCACAGTTCTGGAGGCTGGGAAGTGCAAAATTGGGATGCCAGCAGGTTAGTATCTGGTGAGGCCATTTCCCCTGTCTTTTGCACACAGACATGCAGCTGTGTTCTCCCGTGCTGGACGGAGAGCACTCGTGTCTCTTCCTCTTTGTAGAAGGGAATTTATTCCTTCACAAGGGCCCCCCTCGCACCATCTCATCTAGCTCTAATTACCTCCCAAAGGCCCGCCTCCAAATACCGTCACACTGGGGGTTAAGGCTTCAATCTACGAATTTGGGGAGGACACATTCAGTCTGAACCAACCTTCTATTCTGGTTATTTTTCTGTTTCGTTCACTGGAGTAGCCTGAGGCTATGAGGCCTTTTTTGCTAGTGTTGTTCATCTTATTTCTTTAGCACTCAGGCTGTGAAACCCTTGATCGTGTACTTTCTTAAGAACCAGGCCATTTTGCTTGAAACAGAAGGCAACTAATAGGGCTGAATCTTCTTTTGATGCTGTCCATTTGGAAGGTATCTAAATGATTCCACAAACAGAATTTAGCCAAGGAGGTGGAAGAAAAGAAGACATCAGAGACTGGAAAAAATAAATGATCTCTTGACAACCAGGGGGCAGAATTTCACTTTGAGGCATGAATATCCTTCCATTGCCGGGACTTGGACAAGTGCTGGATTTTTGGAAGGAACTAGGAAAGCGCTTCCTTAGCAGCATTCGTGATATAATTATAAGGCGAAAAAAATAGAATTTGAGATCTGGATTTAGGTCCTCTGTGACATTTGTCAAGTCACTGAGCCCTCTGACTCCTTCCTCCATATATATATATAAATATGGCGATAATAATACCTTCTCAGGCTACTGATGAAAAGTAGGTGAGAAGATGAATGGGGAAATGGCATCTTAGCAGTCACTTAGCATAAGGAAAACAAGCTTTACTTCAGGATAAGATCAGAGTTTGGCTTAGGTCATGCTGACCACGGGCCAGGGCTGGTACATTACTTGACTGAGACAACAGATTTATGGGATCTAGAAGGCATTATTATTTAAAATCTAAAATTCACTGGAGTATGAAAAGTCAAATGATGCATAAGAAATAAAGATGTAATCTTGTGCTTGCTCCATTCCCACCTTCTAACATGTGCAATATTAAGGCTTTCCCTTGCACAATGCGTGTGCATGAATATACGCACATATATAGAAACATATATACTTGAGATTATTTACTTGTTTTAACAAAGAGAGTACACTATATATATTATTCTATAAGCTGAAACTTGACAGATTATGAACCTTTCACAAAGAACTAAATTTATCCTTTTTCCCTCTAATTTCTGTGTGCGTATGTGTGTATTTTTATTTGGGGACCGTACATCTGCTTTTTTAATCTGATGTTTTTTTTTCCCTTGCTTTCCATCCAACATCTTTCCTTTACCTCCACCCCCATCACAATTCCTCCAGGTAACCCATGTTAAAATCAACAGTGTATCTCTCTAATCACATACACACACATACACTCAGTCACTTAAATGGGAGAGTTGTTACTGTTTTATAAGAATTAGAGCCTATTGCACACATTTCTTTGTTTGCTTAGTCAACAATATTTCATGAAAATCCCTCCAAGATGATTAATATAGCTCTAGTTCATTCCTTTTAATAGATGCATAGCTTTCCATGCTGAGAGTTTGCCATAATTTATTTAACTATAATGAACAACATGGTGATCAATATTCTTGTATATATTTCCCTTTGGGGCTGACTTTTCATTCCCATGGAATACATTTCTATCAGTCTACAGATATCTATATCTTTTATTTTAATTTTAGGAGCCATTGCCATGACTCTTTCCAGAAGAATGTCACAAATCCTATTGTCAGTGATCAATGTACACTTCTATGTGTGTGTCTCCCAAGACAGGACTTTACATTTCCGTGTTTGTTTGTTCAATTTCATCAGCCTAATGCCGGTGAATTGATAGATCATGTCAACTTTTCTGTGTTTATTGAGCACATACTTTTTTATTGCTCTACTGGCCTGTCTTTTTCAAATTTTAAGTGTTCTGTGTATGATTATGTATACAATCCTTTTGTCTGCTGTATTACCAATACTTTTTCCAAATCCATCATTTATTTTTGACTTTGATTATGGTACCAGATACCATAATTATTTTTAACTTTTAACAAATATATCTATATTTTTCTTTTATAGATCTAAGTTTTCAGCCTTGGTTGTGAATTTCTTTCCCTCTTCTCTATAAAATCTAGGATTTCTTACAAGTTTTTGTCTGTCTCTATATTTGCATTTCCATCTTAATCATCATAGACAACTAGTTATGGATTTCTAAGTTCATTCCAATTACAAGGACAAATTCCTAAAACCATTTAAATATTCAGTATTGGACTGATTCCTTTTTCTTTTTTCTACGAGCCTGATAGAAATTAAGTCTGATGCCTTATCCTCATTTTAATATTACCAAATATCTATTCCTAAAACTCCTTCACTGGATTTAGGTGAAATGATAAAAGTGTAACTCAAAATTCTTTATCCTTCCATCCTATCATTGAACACCTGTAATAACTGCTTCCAGGAATTCAATGCATAGCAGGATAATTCATTGAGTTATTAACGTATGCTTTGTTTTTCCTGCAGCATGCCTTTGCTTAAACACAGGAGGTACCTCCCAGAAGTAGAAATGCTTTGACATCAATCGCCCTTCCACATTTTATTCCTAAAGTCTGAACTTCTTGACATTAAGCTGAGTTCTCCCAGAGGAGGACAGAAGAAAAGGAGTGTCACTGGGTGAAAAAGAGAAAACAGACAGACATTTGCAAGGCTGCAGGCAGAATGAGCACCAAAACCACTCCCTGCCTTCCGTGCAGTGACGCTGGGCTGGGGCTCCCAGGTTCCCAGCATGAGCTGACCATTCCCCAAGCCCTGCCTCACGTAGTGAGTGGTACGACCATACATATGGTGGCACACGTGAACTGCCAGATATTTTGGCAATTAAGGACCTCCATTTTCTTCACCCAGCTTTAGACAAAGAAATGGAATCCATGATGAAGACTGGAGGTTGAACAAACCTGACGGAAGGAAGGTCCAAAGAGAATACCAATGTTAAGAACTACAGTGTGGTCCTTATTTATACCCTTCAATTTCTTGAAAAAGAAGTCACGCCAACTATAAATATCAGGCTTCATGTTAAGTTCTTTACACAGATGAAGTCTTATTTAATGCTGAAAGCCTTACAATGACACTGTCACTATGCCCTTTGTCTTTACTTTACAGATGAAGAAAATTAAATTAGTTCATCCAACAACATATTGCTCTTGAATGGCTGAACCATAATCAAAGCCCAGGTCCAAGGTTTGGGTTTTTAACCTTTACCCTATATTGCTTCAAGATGATATACATGAAAGCACTTTGAAAACTCTCTTTATATAAATTTCTCGCACAGATGCAATATAAGTTGTAACTACAAATGTAGTAGGAGAATTTGTTCTGACATTAAATTTCCTCGCCCACCTCTCTTCTTTGAACTTGTCATTGTGCTTTCTGCCAGTAAGTAAAGCTGAGCCCTGGACACACAGCTAAATTCCCTGGATAAAAGGAGGGCAGATACCTCCTATAACAAAGAAGTCATTGTCTGGTTTTGAGTTTCAAATAAAACATTGTTTTATACCCAGAGGAAAAATAATCCTCCAGAAGGCAAAGTGCATTAAGATAAGTCAGATCTAGGCACTAAGGTGAAAGACGGTTATATGTTGAACGACAAGAGAAACCAAGTTTAGGGGAGGTTTTTACTTACAAAATGAAGCCACAAAGTCAAAAAGAAAGGGAAGGATTTGGAGGATGTGAGAACAGGTTTAATGTGTTTGTTGGTCACAGAGATAGCTTCCAAAATCCTATTTCCCTGGGCCTTGGTTGCAGAAAGGAGAATAATAGGACCCCCAAGGAGGCTTGACAGAGTAACACAGTAAGTCAGCTGGGCCTCCCTTTCCAGGGAATATCCTGGAAAGAGCATAAAGCTGCCTCAAGAGGGCTGGCAGTGCAGGGACATGGTGCTTAGGGGATCAAAACAGAGCTCAGAGGTGGACCCAGGGGAGCCTGAGGGACCTGTATACTCTCAGGCGGTGCAGAGACGGTAGCTGAAGTTTCTCGGGCTTTCTGGAGGCCAAGATGTGAACCAGAAGAGACCCAAGTTTGAGATAAGAGAGATGCAGACTGTAAGACCCTCAAATCACAGGCTGGACCGAGACGTCATCAAAGGTGCCGACTGATGCCCAGTGGCCTGGCAGGGACCAAACAAGATGCCCTCGGACAGGCAGGACAAGCTGCACTCACTGTGGTGGGAGCCAGGGGTCCAAAGATGGTCCCAGAGCAGATGTCCCATCCTCATTATAAATGGCACTTAAGCCACCTAAAGTTAGACCCCTTCCCAACCTGGCACTAAATCTCCTCTGTTTCCAGCTCAGAGTACCTTCTATTTGGAGCCTGGCTGATCCTTACCCATGATTACATACTCTGAGGTGTGGGAAGAATACAGCCGGTAAATAGTATCCCTATTTGTTCTATCTTATTCTCATTTGCGAATGTTGGTGAAACCTGCAAAAAATCAGAACATAAGTGATCCAGCCAGTTTTCTTGTAACCAACAGCATGAACATAGTGCTTCACGGGAGGAATGTTGCTTTCTACCTTGACTGGTCAGAAAAGTCCTCAAATCACCATCAGGGAGGAAAAAGCCGACGTTTTTAAGGTCATCCCAGCATCCCAGGCTCTTGGATAGAAGACAAAGCGAGCATTTATTATTTATGGACCATCACTGCCACGTCCGGTTACAAACAACAGCTGACATTCTACTGTGTGGATTTGGAATTCCGAAATGCTGTGTGGAAAAATTACATCTCAGTGTCAACACTAATTCCTTTATCTTCTGGACCAGGAATTTCAAAGGAGCAGGTTTCACACCGATTTGAAGTAAAAAGGGAAAAAAGATTTTGTTTTCTTTGGATTCTTTATGGAGGGACATTTATCTCCTCTTCAAAAATCCTCCTGTCTGGGAGTTTTCTGGGGACTATGGGACTGCTCATCAATGTACTGCTTTCTGAAATAGTTCTATGGACCTTTCCTCTGACCATAATCCCTCCGGTTCATTTTCTCCGATGTCCAACCTGTGTGCTTCCATTCCTGGCGAATTCTAATTACAAGCCAGAATACTGCATGACACATGCTGGGGCCACATTTAGAAACCTTCCTCAATTTTTCCTTTCTATTACAGAGTACTTAAACTTCTGCTGGTTTGTAAGTACTTTCCTTTTGCAAAGTAGCTTGTTTGGAGACCCCACTTTCCAGGAAAGGCAGCCTGAAAAAAAAAATGACCCTTTGCCCCCAAAGGTACAGCAGCCTTCGATGCATCCAGATATAATTTTTGCATTAGAACCGAACTCCTCTACAATTGCCTATTTGCATTTTGTTATTAGAAGCCACCACACCACATCCTTGATTTTACAGGACTGTATGTATGGTTGGTTGAAACTGTGTGTTCGAGGAGGCCAGACGGACAAGGTCTCTGACGAGCAGGGGTGGTCGTGGTGGTGATTTTTAAGGACACCGAACATACCCAGGGGCTTGAGAATCTCTTGAGATGCAGAATATTTCTGAGCCAACCTCTGGAGCAAAGAATCTTCTACTAGTTCCTGCTTTACATCAACAAAATACCTGCTCAGTGAACTGCACAGAACACCAAGTGGTGCCCTGATGAGTTCAAATGCTGAGCCACCTCAGAACAAAATAAGCTCTGGGCGAAACAGCTTCTGGTGAAAAGATGAACGTGATTCAAACTTCGGGGAAAAATGAGCTCTTCTTATAGAGTTATTGTTGCTCATTTTTCACCGAGAGTGGCTTCTGCTGCTACCTGTGTAGCTCGGGACTCAGAATCACCCCCAACACTCGGGAAAGCCCACAGCGAGCAGCAACACATCAGCGAAGGTGAAGACCATGAGTTTCGGTTGCCAGTTCGTGAGATCTTTTTCACCTTTTTGTGAACGTTAAAGACATTGAAATAATCTGGCTGCATTCATTCCCAAAAGGTAAACCGTTCACATACTCAAGTCTATCTGGCCATGTGTCCCTCCCAGGCTGGCTCCCAGGGATACTGGAGAAACGCTTGGGTCACTCTTCCCGCACGCTCTCAAACAAACAAACAAAAAATGAAGTTAGCAAATAAACAGCGTCTTGCATATCTGAGGTATGGTGTTAGGAAAACACCTAACATGTGTTTTCCAAATATTGGGCTCGTGATGTCTTTAAGAGAGAATCATATGTTGGGACTAAGTGAATGAAACTAAAGGGTAGTATATGGTATCTCTGTTTATCCCAAAGCTTTCTTACTAGGGACAAAAAATATCTTGGCTTGCATATTCTTCATGTCATCGTTACGTATTTTGCAGATAATAAATGAAATAGAAGACATAAACTAGGAGCTCCGTTCTGTTTAATGCAACAGGGATAAAAGCTGTTAATTTCCAAAACGTTAATTTCAAAAAACAAAACAAAACAAAAACCAAAACCCAAGTTGTTCTAATACTTGGCTGGAAGGCAAAGAGAAGATTACCTGTATTTAAATGACTGTAAAACAGGTGTACTTATAAATTCTGTTGTCCCATGGGGCACCTGGGTGGCTCAGTGGGTTAAAGCCTCTGCCTTCGGCTCAGGTCATGATCTCAGGGTCCTGGGATGGAGCCCCGCATCGGGCTCTCTGCTCAGCGGGGAGCCTGCTCCACCCCCCCCCGCCGCCTGCCTCCCTGCCTACTTGTGATCTCTCTCTCTGTGTCAAATAAATAAATAAAATCTTAAAAATAAACAAATAAAACAAAATAAATAAATTCTGTTGTCCCAAGCAAAGCAAGGCAATAAGGTGAGGTACATAAAAACAACTACCACTCGGCCCCAGGGACATTAAAGGCCAGCAAGGTAGGAGAGGCTAGAATTGCTGTAAATTGACTCTTTTTATCAGTCTCAGAAGCAAGGCTAAAAGTTCAGCAGAAAAGGGGGATAAGGAAATGAAAAAATCTTACTTCTAAAATTCATAATACCCCCAGTTGAAAATAATACTGTGAATTTTCCCATAACATGGCCACATTCTATAAAAACAAGGTCTCAGGAGTCACACCAATTGGGTTTCTAATTTTCATGACACCCAGGTTTTGTGTTTTGTGGGCGATTTTTTGTTTTTTTAGTAGGCACCACACCTTACATGGGACTTGAACTCATGATTCAGAGATCAAGAGTTACACACTCTACCGACCGAACCAGCCAGATGCCCCTACATTACACAAGTTTCATATGTCCATCCATCAACAAGTTACTTAACTTCTCTTAGTCACAGTTTCCATGTTGGTAAAATGATGATAATACAATAATCACCTCAAGGAAATGTCAAGACTCAATTAAAAAATACATATAGAGGCGCCTGGGTGCCTCAGTTGGTTAAGTGACTGCCTTCAGCTCAGGTTATGATCTCAGAGTCCTGGGATCCAGCCCCGCATAGGGCTCTCTGCTCAGCAGGGAGCCTGCTTCTCCCTCTCCCTCTGCCTGCCTCTCTGCCTACTTGTGCTCTCTCTCTCTCACTGTCAAATAAATAAAATAAAATAAAATAAAATAAATA
This sequence comes from Procyon lotor, assembly GCA_028646535.1. Lineage (NCBI taxonomy): Eukaryota > Metazoa > Chordata > Mammalia > Carnivora > Procyonidae > Procyon > Procyon lotor. The sequence continues at coordinate 9,701,081 of CM053615.1, forward strand.
AAAAATATATATAACCATGTTTAACCCTGGTAACTAAAAACAATTGTGTGATAAATAAAACTATTTTCCAATATAAATACAATATATATTTGTGATTACCATATGCCCAATAATTGGGTATTATCACACTTTTGATCATCTCCATTAACACTGATAATTAAGAAAAGTTTACAAGTTGCAAATGCATACTTTCAAGATCCTCTTTGAAATAACTTAATGATGTGCATTCAACTCATCATTAGTTATCTGGAGATAATATCCAAGTCACACCACCTACACAACAGTGTCACAGTTAGCATGACACAGGACACGTGATAAGAAAAAGAATCAAATTAAATCCATACATTACTGCCATTTTTAAGTAGATTGTATCTGGCACCATCAAGTATCTCTTCCAATGTGATCTTTCTGAAAAGGGGGAAATATTGGGCCGAGGAAGCATGTCTTCCCTGCTATGGCCATAAGCTAGTCTTATAAATAAAATAAGACATCCATATCTCTCATGCTTTAGAAACATAAAATTGGGGGAACCAATTCCATGGCTATGGAACCATGAAGATGTCAAAACTCCTCCCATCCTCTGCCCAAAAATAAATACAGGCATTCCTTTTTTTTTTTTTAATTCATTTTAGAAAGAGAGCACACGCGAGTGGGGAGGGGCAGAGGACGAGAGAGCGAGAGAGAGAATCTGAAGCAGTCGCCATGCTGAGTGCAGAGCCCGGTGCAGGGCTCGAGCCCACAGGCAGGAGATCATGACCTGAGCTGAGACCAGGAATACGACGCTCACCGGACGGCACCACCCAGGTGCCTCCCTGGTTTTACTGAGCTCCACTTTACTGCACGCCCCAGATGGTGCATTTTTTCCAAACTGAAAGTATGTGGCCACCCTGCGTCGAGCAAGTCCATCAGCACCATTTTTCCAACAGTATTTGCTCGCTTTGTGTCACATTCTGGTAATTCTCACAATATTTCCAACATTTTCATCATGATTACATTTGTTAGGATGCTATGCGATCAGTGATTTCTGACGTTACTATTGTAACTGTTTGGGGGCACTACAAACCACACTCGTATAAGACAGCGAACTTCATTGAAATGCTGTGTGTGTTCTGACTGCCCCACTGACCAGTCATTTCCCCATCTTTCTCCCTCTCTTCACGCCTTCCTATTCCCTGAGACCCAACAATACTGAAATTAGGCCAATTAGTAACCCCCAATGGCCTCTCAAAGTTCAAGGGAAAGGAAGAGCCCTGTGTCTCTCACTTTAAAACAGAAGCTAGAAACAACTGAGTTTGATAAGGAAGGCCTATCAAAAGACAGGATATGCGGAAAGCTAGGCCTCTATCATCAAACAGCCAAGCTGTTAATGGAAAGAAATGGAAAGGAAAGGAAAAGGAAAAGAAAAAGAAAAAGAAAAATAAGGAAGGAAGGGGGAGGGAAGAGGAAAAAAAAGAAAAGTTGAGAAAAGAAAAGAGAAGGAAAGGAAAGGAATATAAAAAGTTCTGGAAGGAAATTAAAAGTGCTACTTCAGTGAACACATGAATGATAAGAAAGCAAAACAGCCTTACTTCATGGACGAAGTGTTAATGGTCTTGACAGATCAAACATTCCCTTAAGCCAAAGCCTAATCCAGAGCAAGACCCTAGTTCTCCTCAATTCTGTGAAGGCTGGGACGAATGGGGGAAGCTGCAGAACAAAGTCTGAAGCTAGCAAGGGCTGGTTCATGAGGGTTAAGGGAAAAAGCTGTCCCATACCATGAAAGCACAGGGCGAAGCAGCAAGTGCTGTTGCGGGAGCCGCACCAAGTGATCCCGCAGATCCGGCTGAGATCATTAATGAAGGCCGCTACACTAAACAGCTCTTCAGTGCGGCTGAAAGCCTTCCATTGGAAGATGATGCCATCCTGGACGTTCACAGCTAGACAGGAGAAGTCAATGCCTGGCTGCAGAGCTTCAAAGGGCAGGCTGATGCAGCTGTGACTTTGAGCTGAAGCTAATGCTCATTTACCATTCTGAAAATTCTAGGGCCCTTAAATATCGTGCTAATCTACTCTGCCTGTGCCCTCCAAACGAGGCCACAAAGCACAGACGACATGACAGCACATGTGTTTACCACCCAGTTTACTGAATATTTCAAGCCCACCGTTGAGACCTACTACACAGAAAAAAAGATTCCTTTCAAAATATTACTTCTCACTGGCAATGCACCTGGGTCGGCCCGTAGTCGTGATGGAGATGTACAATGAAATTAATGTTGTTTTCATGCCTACGAACACAACAGTCACTAGTAGCCCATGGATCAAGGAGTAATTTTGACTTTTTAGCATTATTACTTAAGAAACATATTTTTTGGGCTATCCTTGCCATAGATAATGATTCCTCTGATGGATCTGGTCAAATTAAGTTGAAAACCTCCTAGAAAGGATTCACCATTCTAGATGACGTTAAGAACATTTGTGACTCACAGGAAGAGGTCAAAATATCAACACGAATGGGAGTTTCAGAAAGTCAACCTTTTATTCTATTCAGTTCGTTTAACCATTCACCTACACAAAATGTGTAGGACATTTTGTTTCTGGTTTGGGACTATTAAAAATAAACCTGCTAATAAACACCGCCTACGATTTTTTCCCATGGACAAAAGTTTTCATTTAGCAGGGATAAATGTGCATAAATGTGATTATTAGATTATACGGCAAGGGTATATTTCACTTTCCTAAGAAACCCCTGAATGTCCCCAGAGTGGTTATACCACCTCACCCACCAGCACTCTGACAGGGATCCAGAGGTTTAGCACGCTCGTTGGCATCTGGCGTTTCAGTTTTTACTTCTGCTCTTCTAATAGGTGTGGGATAACATCTCATTGGGGTCTTAATTTTTATTTCCTTAGTGACTAGGGATGTTGCACATCTTTTTATGCGCTTGTCTGTCATCCACTTACTCTCTTTGACAAAATAATTCTTCAGGTCTCTTGCCCATCTTCTTTTTTTCATTACTACTTGAAACTCTCCCTCCTGACTCTTGTTAGTACACAGCTTTATTTTTTTTTTATGTTCAGTTAGCAACCATCTAGTACATTATTGGTTTTTGATGTAGCATTCAACAACTGATTAGATGCATATAATACCCAGTGCTCATCGCCACACGTGCCCTCCTTAATACTGAATTGTTTGTTTGTTTAAGATTTTTACTTATTTATTTGACAGAGATACACTTGTGACTCATTTATTTGACAAGCCACAGATGGCATGATCCCAGAACCCTGGGATCAGGACCTAAACCGAAGGCAGATGCTTAATGACTGAGCCACCCAGGCACCCCAGAGTGAGTCTTATATACATTCAATGAATGAATAGCTCCTAAAACCACACTAGACAAGATATATTTTTTTAAAGATTTTATTTATTTGAGAAAGAGAGCTGTAATTGCGCCTAGGGGGAGGGAGAGGGACAAGCATGAAGCCCAAAGTGGGGCTCAATCTCAGAACCCCAAGATCATGACCTGAGCTGAAAACCAGGAGTCGGACTTTCAGCTGAGCCACCTCAGTGCCCCAACCAGGAAGATATTTTTTTAGAAATAGACAACAAGATCATTCTGAAATTTATATGGAAAGATGAACTAGAATGGCAAAAAAAAGTTTTGAAAGATGAGAAAACAATGGGGATAATCATTCTATTTTATGTCAAGACCTATTGTAAATCTATGGTAATCGAGTTTGTACGGTTTGGGCAGAGAGATAGAATCATAGAGCAATGGAAAGAAACAGAGGACCCAGAAATATACCCAAATAAATATGTCCAACTGATTTTTAACTAATGTGCAGAAGCAATTCAATGCAGAAATGATAGTCTTTTAAACAAAGGGTGTTAGAACAAATGGTGTTTAAATGGTGTAAAAATGGGTTTAAACAAATGGTGTTAGAACAATTACATGTCCATAGGCAAAAAAAAAAAAAAAAGGAAAAAAAGAAACTCAAGCTAAACCTTACATGTTATACTAAAATTAACTCAAAATGTATCACAGATTTAAATGTACATGATTCAGCCCACAGCAGTTGGGATCTTATCCCTCTTCTCATAGCATTTCCATTTCATTTTCTTATGTCTCTGAACCGAGTCTTTCACAACGCAAGAGCTTAAAATTTTGATGAAAATTTATTTTTTTTCTTTTATTAATTGTGCCTTTGGTATCAAGTCTAACAACTTTTGACCCAGCCCTAGATCTCAAGGATTTTCTCCAATGTTTTCTTCTGAAAGGTTTACAGTTTTGATTTTTACTTTTAACTATTTGAAAATCACGTATCTGATAAAAGAGGCATATCCAGACTTTGTAATGAACTCTCAAAATTCAGGAGTAATAGAGAACAAACAATTCGGGGCACCTGGGTGGCTCAGTCATTAAGCATCTGCCTTCGGCTCAGGGTCCTGGGATCGATCGCCGCATCGGGCTCCCTCCTCGGCGGGAAGCCTGCTTCTCCCTCTTCCACTCCCCCTGCTTGTGTTCCTGCTCTCGCTGTCTCTCTGTCAAATCAATAAATTAAATCTTAAAAAAAAAAAAAAAAGACTCACTCTGAGCAAGATGAGATATCAAATGCTATAGGCTAAATGGTATACCCCCACAAGACATGATCTAATTCTGACCTCTAGAACCTCCAAATGAGACCTTATTTAGAAATAGGGTCTTTATAGAAGTAATCAAGTTAAAGTGAAATCACACTGGCGTAGGAAGAGTCCTAATCCAACACCTGGTATTCTTATAAGAAGAGGTAAAGTTGGACCCAGAGAGAAACACAGAGAAAAAGGCTGTAGGAAGGCAGAGGCATGGATTGGAGCTCTGCTGCTATAAGCCACGGAACACCAAAGTTTGCCATCAGAAACTAGAGACGGGGGAAAAAAAGAAAGATCCTCCCTTCAATCCTTCAGAGGAAGAGCGGCTCCGCCAACACTTTGATTTCAGACTTCTAGTCTCCAGAATTTAAGAAGATAAAGCCCTGGTTTTGTTTTTTGTTTTGTTTTGTTTTTTTAAGCCACTGTATTTGCGGTACTTCGTTACAGCAATCCGAGGCAGCTAAAGAGCCAGGTAATGCTTGGGGAATTGCGAGAGCAGCTTCTGTGCATCAACATTTTCCAGTCCCCTGCAACCCGGCTGAAGCCACGTGCCCTTAGATGCCTATGACATCTTCCGGAGTCCTTATAACAGTATGTTTTCACATGAATAAACCCAAATAGGCCTCTGCTTCTTGCCGAAAGAAACTAAAGGGAACATAAATGGCAACACAAGGAGCAAGCCTGTATTTCCAACTCCAACGGTGCCGATGATCATACCTCCCGTGACTGGTACCCTATTAAAGATAGAAAGTATTCAGAAGATGAAGGTGGCTCCAGAGGTGATAAAAGAAAGAAATTTCCTTATGGCAAGAGAGTAAGCAAAGCCCCCAAATACAGTCCAAGTGTACATTTTCACTGCTGAGAGAAGAAACAGCTGTAAGAAACAAGACATTCATACATCAATGAAGAAATGCCTTATTTTTGTTTCTCTATCTTCTTCTACAAAAAAATTTGATTACTGGTGACAAACTGAGTCTGGGTTTGTGCTCTGGTAATAGACAATTCTATAGTAATCTGCCTGGTAGGGATAAGATGAACAGGTGAATCCACATGTATTAGAAACTGAGATGGTTAATTTTATGGGTCAATGTGGATGAGCCACAGTCCTGGATATTTGGTCATATATTATTCTAAATATTTCCGTGAGGGTAGTTTCGGATGAGATTTAACATGTAAATCAGTGGACTCTGAGCAAAGCAGATTGCCTTCCATACTGTGGGTGGGCCTCATCCAATCAGTCGAAGGCCTAAATGGAGTAAGACTGACCTCCCCTGAGCCAAAGGGAATTCTGCCAGTTTACTGCCTTCAGATTTGAACTGCAATATTGGCTCTTTCCTGGGTCTCCAGCCTGCTGGCTTACATGGCAAATTTTCTATTTGCTGACCTCCATAATCATATTAGCCAATTCCTTAAAATAAATCTTTTTCTCTCTCTCTGGAGAACTTGACTAACATAGGCCCCACTTTCACCATAAAATTCACTAATTCATATTTTAGCAAATATTAACTAAGCACCTATTATGTGCTGGACATTGTTCTAGGTGGTTAGTGTTTACAAGAAAGAAAAAAACAAAGTCCCTGCCCTCCAGAAACATTTGACTCAACTCCGTAATCACTAAGTGGCCAAGCTGGGCTGACAAAACCAACACTGTGACTCCAAAACTTGGAGTCTTTCAATTATTCACCACGGCTTCTCTTGGATGACTCGAACAAAAGAAATCCATAGACCTATTGACAGATGTCATTTCAAACCTCCCCTTAACTTCATCCATGATTGAACTTTTGAAGGATTTGATAACAAATAATCCTTGTCCTTGATCTCGTTTGTGGTGAAAATGCTAGTGCGGAGGGAAAAGGGAGAACAATACAAAGATCATACAAGACACCAGTCTACCGTGACTGGGTCCATCGCCCTAGAAACTGTGTGTGATGAGTACCCTCTACCATCAAACCACAATAATCCATAAAGAGAAAGAAGAATTTGAGTCAGACACTCTTAAGAGCTATTACGACTTCACAATCAACTTATGGTTTTCAATCCTAGTAATTCTCCTGTGCTATATTTAATCATTGTCCCATCACTGTCTTTGGCTGTTTAATGCAAACACAACCATGAAAACCATAACCAGAGAATTCAACTAGCTTTGCCATTTTTTTTTTTTTTTTTGGTCATTTCATTGGTTTATCATGGAAATGAAGGTTCCTTTTCAGTCAAAAATCAACCTCTTAGAGATTAAAAAAACTCTATTCGAGGGAAAAGCTGTTAAAGCAAGTGCAAAAATATAAGCTATTTTACCTCAGGTCTCATCTTGGCGGTATTCCAAGAAACTTTATCCTATAAATCTTATGAATTAATGTTGGTTACAGCCTCTTTTTTTTTTTTTATTGGTCACAGCCTCTTAAGCCTTCAGGGAAGTGATCAGAAACTTCTGAAATCCCATCTCTTCCATAAAGCCTTTCTTGCACACAAATCCGCTCCTATCTTGTGCAGATATAACTGAAACATGCTACAGAGCAAAATATGGACTCTGATGTGTGCCCCTAAAAACCACTGACCAGCAACATATAAGGAACGCATTTCCCACTGATTTCTTCTAATTTTTTGTTCTTTCAAAATCTAAATTAAATTTTAGTTCCTCGTAGACTGTTCCTCTGACAACTCTAACTCACACATAATCTTTATTCTCTCCAAACACTTACCTAAAACTTTGTTTGTGTGACTTATTCTGGCTATTAATTATGTTTGTTTGTGGAGATCCCAGGATGAAAATCTAAGCTGTGTGACCATGGAGGCTTTTGGCAGGGCTTATGGGATTTGCCTGGCCTAGGATCTACATGACTCAGTGGCTGAGAAACTTTAGGTGAAGACATTCAAGCCAAGAGAAGAGAGAACTGAGGGGCACACATGTGGTTCAAGATTATCAGGTTCTTAGGGAAGAGATGACTATGTTTTGGTGTCTGACCCTCAAATTAGTCACAGCATAGTCTTTCAGGATGAGTTCCTGAGTCCGGAAGTGGGAAACGGGACTGCAATTAACATGAAATTAAAATGTGATAGCTCTGTTCTCTGATAAGAAACTTGGCAGGGAGACAGTCGTGCACTGCAGCAGAGAATAACAAAAATGGACAAAAGACACTTCCTCCAGACCAGGAACGTGAATGCAGGGTGTCCAGCTAGAAACAGCAGAGGAGAGACAGCCAGGAACCTTCAGGTGTAGGGCACTGTCCAGGTGGGGAACTCAGGCTAGCGGACATCTTCTGTGCTATGATCTAACATGTGCTCGACAAGGTGGAACGCCAAGCCGTCATTACATACAGATGGAATTACAACAGACAGCATGCGTGAGAAATCCTTCAGCAACCTAAGAGCCTGCAAAGAATGTCAGAGGGAAGAAAACTTCCTCAAAGATGCAACACCGGAAGAAGGCAGGCAAAGAAGCCAGAAAGAATACTTCTGCTTTCTGGGGTGTCTGGGTGGCTCAGTGGGTTAAAGCCTCTGCCTTCGGCTCAGATCATGATCTCAGGGTCCTGGGATCGAGCCCCACATCGGGCTCTCTGCTTAGCAGGGAGCCTGCTTCACCCTCTCTCTCTGCCTGCCTCTCTACCTACTTGTGATCTCTCTCTCTCTCTGTCAAATAAACAAATAATCTTTAAGAAAACTTTCACTTTCCAGTGCTGCTACCCTCCTAGCCAGCTCAGGTTGGCATATTTCTTCTTCTGTATTTGTATTTAAATATATTAAGTACATTCTTTGATTGCAAGTTCCCTGCAGGTATATACTCTACTACGTATGGGCTTTTAGCATCCCCCGTTCTGCACAGTACTGTCTACAGAAAAACATATGCTCACACCCTTATTATTGGTTAAATTGAATTAAGAAATGCTTTTTTATTATAACAGTAAGAATGGCTGAGTTCTCCCTGCTTCTCTGGCTCAAATATGAGCTTTCGCTGGTATTGGTTTTGCATGCAGGGGATGTGTACAATTTGGGAGAAAATAAGCAACTGGCAGAAAATTAATAGAGCGGACAAAGCTGAGGGAAATTAGTTGGGCATCTTATGCAAAGCCTGTATTTTGGCTGAGGTTCAACTCCATTTGCTTTTTTTTTTTTTCTCTTATTCATCCGGACCAAAATGTGTGTTCTCTTATTTCAAGAGTAAGAAACCAACAGCGAATGGAGGGATTGTTTGAATCACAGCAAATATCTTTTCTAAAGAAGATTATATATGTCACATACAAATTAGATGTGAAGGGAAAAGTGAAGGGCAAGGGATTAGGAACTATGCCACGAAATTGAGGAAAGAAAAGATGAATTAAATAATGTGGAAGGGGTAGTTAAGTACTGAATCTATAATTCCTGACCAGTCTTACCTACATTTCACCTCCTTGACATTATAAATTGGAAGATATCAACACCAATGGGGTGATGGGGAAGGGGGCATGAAAGGCAAGACCACAATATTTTAAAACAAAGTTGTGACACAAGAGGAAATGTGCTATGCCTCCTGAAAATGCATTTAATCCTATTTAGTTTGGAAGCTCTGAGCAAAGGAAAATACTAGTACATTTTAAAGCAGGGCTGGTAAATTATAGCCCACAGGCCAAATTTGGTCCGCCACCTGTTTCTGTATGGCCCACAAACCTGGGAATGGTTTTTACATTTTTTAATGGCTGGGGGGGGAAAAATCAAAAGAAGAAGAATGTTCCATGATACAGGATGTTATGTGAAATTCAAATTACAGTGCCCATAAATAAAATTTTACAGGAACACAGTTGCACTTACTTACATATTGCCTATGGATGCTTTTGCGCTCCTGACAGCACAGTGGAGTGATTGTGACAAGAGACCATAGTACTCGCGAAGCCAAAAATATTCTCTATCTGGCCCTTTATAGAAAGTTGGCCTCCTCTTATTTTAGAGAATGCAGTTGGGTAGTTTGCTTGCTTGTTTTTCATCTTTAACATAAGGAGGGTTTTATCCACCCCTATTTTTGCTGGAGTGGGTGCAGGAGTCTTACTCCCTTGGACCCACAGCATATGGGTCTAAGCTACAGTCATGCGGGCTGCTCTGTGTGCATTTGTCTCTTGAAAGAAAACTCGGTCCCCCCAAAGCCTAAGGAGATTATTTTATTTTTTAATAAAAATATTAAATTTTTATTTTTTATTTTAATAAATAATTATTATTTATTAAATAATAATATTATAATAATATAATAATTAATATTATATTATTAATTATATTATTATAATATTATAATATTAATTATATTATATATAAATATTTATATTTATATACATAATATAAATTAATAATAAATATAATAATAAAATAATAATAATAAATGAATAAATAAATAAAATATAAAATAATTATATTATATATGAATATTATAATATTAACTAATATTATAATATTAATATAATAATAATAATAATATAAAATAAAAATAATTTTATTTATTTAGGATGTCTTCATCCTACTGGGTAGACAAATTAATTTTCACATGTCAGCCTGTTTCTTCTTTTTTAAAATGCTATCAAAGAACACGGTTTATTTCGCTGCATCTCACATACGACCATGTTGTCAAACAGAGCTGCCCCACCACTCTTGGTTTATCTTCTTTATAAGATTTTATTTATTTATTTGAGAGAGAGAGAGCATGGAAGGAGAGGGAGAGGCAGAAGCAGGCTCTCCGCTGACCAGAGAGCCCGATGCGGGGCTCGATCCCAGGACCCTGAGACTGTGACCCGAGCCTAAGGCAGAGGCTTTAACCCACTGAGCCACCCAGGCGCCCCACCACTCTGTTTTATGCCACAACTGTGTCATTACTTTGGAAATACAGCTACAACTCAACAGCCCTTCAGAACAAGAGATCTGACATGGATGTGAATCATAAGGCGGATTAGTAAAATAAGCTGAAGATGGAGTAAAACACTGACATTCTTTAAATATTTGCCCTTCTCTAAATATCCACATTTTCCTTTCCAAAGCCCAAATGTTTTTTACCAAATTTAATATAACAGCCTCATGCTTTTAAAAGCTGACTGTATATAATTAAGAAAATCTTTTTACTACTTTTGCCCCCTCAATATAATGGAGTTTTCATGAAATATTCATTCTTGCTTGTGTTTTGCTTCCTATAAGCTCCTTATATTGCTTATCAACTTCGGTATTTTCCATGAGCTTTCTTATTTTCTCCTGTAAAGCTCAAATAACAGTAAATATTAATGATAATTGTTGCTCCTGGCACCATTTACATCATTTGAAACAAATACCCCGTTGTACTTCTTAAAATTCAGGGCCCCAAACAAAGACTCCAGAGTTTCAGAATTCTTTATTAAATGAAAAAAATTTAACTCTCTTGACGAAGGACTATAATATTGAGCTAGATATCCAGTCTCCCCACACCTGAATTCCAAATACCCAAATTATTAAAATACAGAGGTGAAAAGCTGGGGCAAATAATACATTATATGTTAATAAAAATTTAAAAAAATAATAAAGTAGAAAGCTACTTTCCCTCAAAAAAAAAAAAATACCGGTTTCTCTGTTTTGTGAAATGTACTGCAGTAATGTGTAAAAACATTGGAGGAAAGTGACTGGATGAGGAATATATGGGAACTCTTTGCAACTTTTCTGTAAATCAAAAATTAAAAAATAAAAATGGTATTAAAAAAGGTGCATACAAAAAAAAAAGAAAAGCTATATATGGCTCTTACTGGCTACTTATTTGGCTACAGTTGAAAGAGATTTCTTTTATTTCAATTTGCCATGAGCATTGCTAAGAAAATTAACATTAATTTGTTTTTGAGTAGAGTTGACACACAATGTTACATTAGTTTCTAGGTGTACAACATAGTGATTCAATTTCTCTCTACATTATAATATGCTCACCACCAGTATAACTACCACCTGTCACCATGCAACACTATTACAGTATCTTTGACTATATTCCCTATGCTGTGCCTTCTATTCCCATGGTTTGGTCATTCCATAACCAGAAGGCTCTATCTCCCACTCCCCTTCACCCCTTTTGCTCATCCCCGACTCCCTCCCCTCTGGCAACTATCAATTGTTCTCTGTATTTATTGGTCTAATTCTGCTTTTTGTCTGTATATTCACTTGGGTTTTTAGACTCTATGTATGAGTGAAATCGTATGGTATTTGTCTTTCTCACTCTGACTTATTTCACTTAGCATAATACCCTCTAGGTCCATCCGTGTTGTCACCAACAGCATTATCTCATCCTTTTTATGGCTACATAATATTGCTCTGTGTGTGTGTGTGTGTGTGTGTGTGTGTGTGTGTGTGTGTCCCCGTCCACATCATCCTGAGCCATTCATCTATCAAAGGACACTTAGTTTGCTTCCATACCTTGGCTGTTATAAATAATGCTGCAATAAAAATAAGAGTGAATGTATCTTTCCAATCGGTGATTGTTTTCTTTGTTTTAAATACCCAGTAGAATTATTCAATCATACGGTATTATTATTCTTAACTTTTTGGGCAACCTCCATACTATTTTTCCCAGTGGCCCTATCAGTTTATACTGCCACTAGCAGCCCACAAGGGATCCTTTTTGTCCACATCCTCACCAACATGTGTTAGTTCTTGCCTTTTTTATTTTAGCCATTCTAACAGGTCTAAGGTGTTATCCCATAGTGGTTTTGATTTGCATTTCCTTGATAATTAGTGGTGGTAAGCATCTTTTCATGTGCCTGTTGGCCCTCTGTATGTTTTCTTTAGAAAAGTATCTAGTCCGGTCCTTTGCTCATTTAAGAATTAATAAAGTTAATAAAGTTTGACATTGTGCCTAGCAGACAAAAGGTATCAATATGCATTTGAGTGAACAATTGTAATTGTAATAAATTATTATTTAGTAGTATTTTCTCTTCCCAAAGCATTTTTCCATTTTCACACTTAACCTATCTCTTGAGAGATATAAGGCAGGTGTTCTCAAAGATAATACCTGTCAGACCTTCATCAAAGCCCCAAAGGGCTGTTTCATTAGATACAATCTCGTAAATATTAGAAGCTACAATTCCAAATTTCCAGCCAAAGAGTAGGCTTGAATTTGGCCATTATCTAAGCAGGAAAGAAGAGATTTGGGTCCACAAGGCTACCAAATGCTCCAAAGTAACCGTTTCTATTCTAGGGACACTAAAAACCATATGAACCTATTAATGCAACTGATGGAAAATTAGCAATATTACAAGTCACCTCGGAATATTAATCATGAACCATTATCAGAAATAGAGGTAGCCATGATTTCCCAGCCATGATTTCACACATACCCTTGCTTCCTAGAGAAGAAAATACTCAACCACAGTTTTGGAAAATACAGCTCTCTGTATAAAGGCTTCTTGCTTCATGGGTCATAGGCCATTGGTCTGGGGAAAGACATCTGACTCAAAATAGACTTTTTTTTTTTTAAAGATTTTATTTATTTATTTAACACAGAGGCAGAAAGAGAGATCACAAGTAGGCAGAGGGGCAGGCAGAGAGAGAGAGGAGGAAGCAGGCTCCCTGCTGAGCAGAAAGCCCAATGCGGGGCTTGATCCCAGGACCCTGAGATCATGGCCTGAGCTGAAGGCAGAGGCTTTAACCCACTGAGCCACCCAGGCGCCCCTCAAAATAGACTTCTGATATTCATCCAGCTATGATGAACAAGGACACTGAGTGCAGTGACCATTTGGTTTTGGTTTTGGGGGGCTGCCCAGAATCTAAACCCCTTCTTAGGTTTGAGAAATTTCCCTCCATACGAGACATGGTAGGAGGAATAGCCCTCTTTCCACTCCAGAGCCTAGGAGCACCTGACGCTGGCCTTCCTGGCCTCCTCTGCAGGCAAGAAGCTGGCCCATAACCTAGGCTTGACCAGCCAGAAATCCCTGCCCTGAACAGAGTGGAAGCTAGTGATGCTCAGATGCAGGGACATTGGTGGATCCAAGATCGGAAGGAACAGGATGAGCAGCCGTGAGAGCAGCACCAGCAGAATCTAAGAGCCTCCAGCGTCAGGGGGCCAAGGATGAGTCAGGTCTAGTTCATCAGCCGTGAACTTCCCACGGGACCAGTTCTGTGGCACATCTGTGGCTGTGGAGTCTTTTGTTTCCTGCCCGTGCTCCCGCCCTCCCAAACAATGCTGCTCATCGCTACATAATACCCTCCAGTAAGCTCCTTTCCTGCTTAAATTCGCCAAGGTGGATTGTGTTGCTTACAACCGAGAAGAGAGACTGACGTACAAAGTCCAGGTCTGTGGACGGCCAGCTGGAGACCACAAGACAGAGCAAATCGGAGACAGGAAGCTGCTGTTGGAGGCAGCCATGACAGGCTGTGGGAGAGCAGAAGACAGACCACAGATCATCAAGAAAAGGAGACACCAAGTACAACGAGGATCTGGAAAAATCAAAGTCAAAGAGAGAAAGAGAGAGGCAATTTGCACCCTATCTCCAAGTCCCAGTCCCATAAAAATGGGCCAGACTTCATTTCCCACCTGTGGGTTATCTTGGAATTCCCTGGTGTATCCTTGAAATGAATCCCTCCTTTTCTTAAAAAAGAGTTTTCTTCCTTGCAACCGGATGTGTCCTGATTAAGTCAGCCAGATAAACAGCAAATCATAATAATCTGGGGACACGCGAAACAGGACGACTGGGACCCAGAGGGACTTAGGGGACAAACCACGAGAAGACTCTCTCTCCCTTTCTTCTCGTAAAGGAAAGTGATGACTCTACCTTCAGTTCAAGGTCGCTGCAGGCATCAGGCGCATGACCGTTGTACTGAAACTTAGGAATCAGCAAGTTATGGCTACCACCCAGTGCATATGAAAAATCACTAGGTCATGTCTATATACTGCCCAAAGAGAACAGAGAAAGATTTAGCTAGAACGTTAATCGTAAGCGGAGGGCTGAGAAAGCTCCACCCCCCCAAAAGGAAAGCAGCTATAATATCACATAAGAACCATCTGTCAAGATAGGCCCTGGATTACAGAGAAGATGGTGGTGAGGCCTGCCGACAGATGGAGAAGCAGAGCCACCCTGGGAGGAACATAGCCCAGGCTTCTGGCTATCCCTTCACACCTCCCAACTCCATCATGACTGCTCCCAAATGGAGACAAAACGATCTGAGCGAGCCACCCCGAGATGGCTGCCTGCAGCCGGTGATCCCGTGGGGGATGGCACCACAGTCCTCTCATCATTGCTCAAGAAACCAGAAAGGGCTCGCTTTCCTCCTGTCGCAGGGAGGGCTTCAGAGTCTTCTGATCCTCTTTGGGTCATTTTTCTTTTTTTTTTTTTTCAGGTTATGAATGGCCTTAAGCACAGCTGCCCCTTATCAAGGAAAGCTAGGGAATGATTGTTTCAGTAATGATGAGCAAAGCAAAAACACTGATGCCATGGGAAAGTCATCAGAATGACAATGACAAGACCCGACAGCTTGAGCGCAGCACAGATCTCTGTTAGTTTTCTCACCGATAAAACTCTGTAGAAGTCCTCTACTTTGAAAATTCTGAGGATCCAAGATTAGCTGTTAAACTGTCAGAAAATCCCATCATTTCTCTGTACCATCATCATAAAAGTAGCTCTATCTACTTCAGCGGTTTGTCGCCAGAATCAAATGAATAAATGTTAAGAGTGGTTTGAAAGCTGTGAGGTACTAAAGAGTCACGAAGCACTCTCATCAGAGGGGTACTGCGAATACTTGTAGACATACTTATCACCACAGACATCTCTAGCAAGTTATCAGAATCTAGGACCCGATCTTTGTAGATGACAGTTAAGTGAGTCTGTTCATGGAATGCACTTAGAATATACTTCCATGGTCAACACTCTGGAAGCATGAGTTTTTTTTTATTAGGATGAAGGGTTATTTTACATATTTTTTATTTATTTGAGAGAGAGCGATAGCACAAGCCAGGTGGGCGGGGCAGGGAAGGGGCAGAGGGGGAAGCAGGCTCCCCGCTGAGCAGGGAGCCCAATGGACCCCAGGACCCTGAGATCATGACCTGAGGCGAAAGCAGACGCTGAACCGACTGAGCCACCCAGGTGCCCCTAGGATGATGATTGGTAGTGGTAGAGGTTACCATGATTCTCATCACTATTTTTAGCAACAGGATGGGGTTTTTGGCTTATCTCTACTACATAACTTTCTTATACTAGGAACTCGCGTGTTTGGGAACTACCACTCCCCTAATACTATCATTTGGGATTACATTTACCAGCATTTTATACCCAAGAAGCCAGTGTCTCACTCCCGGCCGGGAGCCACCATGACTAACCCACAAAAATCAAACATGGCGGCGGCTGCCCACAGACCAGGGGTTTCTGTCCCGTTTAGTTATGTATGACCCATTCTCCAAGTCTGCTTTTACATCACCCTCTCCTAAAAGCCCCAAGGTCCTATATTTCTTTTTAACTAAAATGAAAGAAATTTTTGTTTGCAGAATTTCACGGCAGCCCTAAGGCATCACAAAACCCTTTTTTGGGGGGAAAGCACTGTGTAATAGTTAAGTTGTAGTAAAAGCAGTGAAAAAGCCTTCTCAAATCATTCTAGAATGTCTCAGAGCATAGTCTAAATACATAATAACCGATAAGTTTTACAGTCCATAATAGCCGCAAAACCAAACCACATCACAGCCTGCTATATAGCAAAAGGTCACTTCGCGGTGTCCTGGGGCTCAGCCATTGAAATGAGTCCCAAGTTCATTTCACCCGATGGCAATACTAGCATTCAACTGTCACCCTCTCCTTACATTAGCATGCTGTGATTATTCCCAGCAGTGGATCTGGGCCTCCATGGTAACGCTCTTCAGGGAGCTGGGGAAGCTCTTTAATTATTAAAATGAATAATTCTTACCAACACACTTAATTGGAAAATATTACATGTTAAAGGGGCACTAATGGAACAGCTCTGAGAACTGAGAGGTATGATAGAGGATGCTTTTTGATGTGAATTTTAGCAATACTCTCCTCATTCCATCACACCATGCATTATTTACTTGCTTTAAAAAAAAAAATCTATCATTTCATTTCTAAGTGGAGATGGAATTATTGAACCCGCAAAAGCAAAGTTTTTTATTACTCCCATGTGTTTGAACCATGACTAACCCACAAAAATCTAATACTGTGAGTTGTCACGTTATCTCTGATTGCTAGGAAATCAACAAAAAACTACCCTGAACATTCTATCAGCCAGTTAGTAAAGGCAGTCAGCATAGCTTTGCAGAGAGGTCTCTGCAGTATTTCCTTTCTTGAGAAACAAAAATTTACATACTGAAAGAATTTGTCTAATTTCACCCCTGGATATTCTTAAACACAGCTGCTGTATTTGCCCACTGTCATACCAATGTGTATTTCTCTGTGTGTGTTACATATTCTCAGAGAAATGAGATTTATTCCAGAGGCAGACAGAAAAACTCAATCTTATTATTAACTTGTCACACTCAAATATAGATAATTTAAGCCCTCTGACATGTTTCCTTTAATATTCTTAATAAAGAAAGTTTTAATCATTGAAGATGAAAAAAAGAGGGAAGGAAAAAATGCAGGACTAGGGTTCTCATTCAATCTCTTCACTCGCAGGTTACAACGCTGTCTCTATGAGGGAGGAATGGAAGACACACATATTTATCCACTGGCAAGAGGCTGTGTAATCATCAGAAATTTCACCCTTCGACTTGTAAGCATTTTTTGGGAAGTAGGATGTTGCTAGTACTTGGCTTCAGGACTCCAAGAACTAATTTAAAAAAAAAAAAAAAAAGACTAAAAGAAGCTACTTTGGCTCAGGGACCCTAGTTAGAGCTTTTTGTACATTCGGTTTAATCAACATAAGATTTCACAAGGTTTGAGTAACGATAAACATCTCACACGCTGCCTACAAAAACAAGGATGCTAAACGTCGCCCTAAAACTCCTCCTAGGGTCACTGGCACACCATCCATGGGCCCCCTGGGAGCGAGACACCTCTCATGGGAGAAGCGCAAGAGCAGCCACCGCCCAGCAGTCCCCTCACCTTGCCCACCCCACCCTCTGCCCCTCAGCACGGATCTACGGGTCCTGAACCTCTCCTTCCTCGGCTCCACTTCTCAGTGTCCCGCACCAGGGGGCCCCCAATGAGCATCTGCCTAGTGATGAAAAAGTGTGACCAATGCGATTCTCAGATCGTGCAAATAGCAAACCACACTGCCGTCTCCAAATTCCCTAGCCTGCTTTCCAGATCCTCTAGCTTTCTAAAATCGCCCTTCTCCTTCATCTGGATCTGTCAGACTGCCTGGTCCCCTAATGCTGGAGGAAAATCAAAGAGCTGCCTGAATGGAAAGGGGTAATTACTATCAGTGACATTTCCATTAGGAAGTTTCCTACTGAGCTGCTCTCATCTTAATACCAAATACTCCTATTAACGCCCCCCACAACTCAGCTCCGTACACTAATTTTTTAAATTAGAATTCTAATGATTTATAATGAATGACTATTCACTGCCAGGCTGTAAAACCAAGGACTCAAGGGCACATAAATGACAATGTATGTCTATCCACCTGATCTTAACCAACTGGTTTACATCATAGGATAGGCTCCTGCAGTCTTTAGTAGGTCAGTACCACAGGCAGCATAGAAAACATGTAGAAAAATACAGCGATGGCTTTCAAACTTGCTTCAGTGGCAACCACACCTTCACATGAAATCTTACACTAAATAAGTATAGTCATTATATATTAACATCCATTCATTAGCATAAATGTAATTTAACAAGTTCATATTGTAACAATTTTAAGTCAGTAAATCTGTTTTGTTAAAGAAAGCAGAAATCGCATTTTTTTTTTTTTAAGATTTTACTTGTTTGAGAGAGCGCGCACTCAAGCGGGGGGAGCAGCAGGCAGAGGGAGAAGCAGGCTCCCCACTGATGAGGGAACCCAACGTGGGGCTTGATCCCAGAACCCTGGGATCATAACCTGAGCAGAAGGCAGATGTCTCACGGACGGAGCCACCCAGGCGCCCAGAAATCATGATTTAAATGAAATTATACATTAACCTCAGTGCTCAATTTATTTGCATAATTTTGTTATTGTTGTTTCTTCACACAGATAAGCTGTTTCTCACAGCTTATCCTATGATCTCAAGATACTCCTCAAAGAGGATGCAACCGCAGAGGTTTTGTTCCAAAGCCTACAGGAAATCAAGATAATCTGGCACCCGAAGTTGGTGTGTAAGCGATCCGTAACGTGTGAAAATTTGGTAATAACACACATGAGTTATTTCTTGAAGCTTGTTTGTGTGTTATTTTATTACAGTGTTAATAGTTGAAATGTATTTTTAAGGAGAATCTGAATCACACATTTAAGGAATCGCTACAGTGGGGCCACAGAACACCAGGGCTCTGCAGAACACAGTTTGAAAACCCCCCCGGAGGCAGATGCGATTGAAGTGTAGGGAGAAAAGGGTAGCTAAAGAGATAAGGAAACAGTTAAATCGCAGAAGGCTGTGGTCGTTGCTAATGGCAACCTCTTCCTCTTAACTCCCGCAGCACTTGTGTCCTTATCCCAGGGCTGATTCCCTCCTCCTCGCCTTGCAGCTTGCCTGCCCCTCCAGGAGATAACGTGCAACTGAAGGCACCTGATCGCTGATGGGCACTGGACTGAGTTCCTCCAAAATCCGTCTGTGGAAGCCCTCACTGGCGAAGTGACTGTAGTTAAGATAAGACCTTTAAGAAGGTAATTAAATTTAATGAGGTCATAAGGGTGGGGCCCTCACTGGGTAAGCTTGTGTCCTAATAAGAAGAGGATGAGACAGGGGTGTGTGTGTGTGTGTGTGTGTGTGTGTGTGTGTGTCTGTCTGTCTGTCTGTCTGTCTGTCTACATCCAGAGGAAAGGCCATGTGGGGATACAGCTGGAAAAGAGTTATCTACAGCCCGTGGAGAAAGGCTCCCCCAGAAACCAACCTTGGTTGGTTTCCTTTTCAACGTTTTGGTCTTCCTTTTCAACGTCTAGCCTCCAGAACTTGGAGGAAATAAATTTCTGTTGTGGAAGCCATCTACCTTGTGGTATCTTGACAGGGAAGCCCAAGGAAATGAATACAATGCTGGAACACGTACGCCAGCAAAACATCGTTAAAGCGAACACAATAAAGGAAATTTCCTTTCCATCATTGTGAAGTCCCCTAAATTTGATACATTACAAGACGCTCAGTAAGATCACTGGGTAAGGGCTGTCAATATTCTTCTGCCTACATAAGAGTAAGAGCTTTAGGCATTCAAGCCTGACGGATGGATGTGCGTGGATCCGAAGGGATCTCAGCATCATTGAACATCTGTCTCCCGCCCCCCACGGCTCACGGCACAGGACTAACATACACACACATTAAACTGGGGAAAGACATCTCTGGGCTTTTTCAAACTAACGCATTTAGCTTTACACATGGCTTATCCTAGTTTCTTTTTCTTTCTCATGCTTTTCGCTTATACTGAGGCCAGCAAAACCTTGACAGAGGTCTTGATTGCCACTTCGCGGTCAGTGCCTAGGACAACCATGAACAATTTGATCCTGACCCATTTCCCTCTAGGTTTAGGCCTCAGATTCCTTCTTAACACAATTCTTCAGGCTGCCACTGTCCATCATCAGCTAGGGAAAAGGAAAATTATTTGCCACCCCTTTTATGTCTTTCTTATTTTAAATCAGATATTGTTTTAGATCTCAGTATGTGACAGGAATTTCCAGTTTTTAATATCTTTATGGCATTTACTAAAAAGTAGATTTAGTGGTTGATTTTACTCTGAGCTGTTGAATTCATCAACTCCAAGGGCATCATTCTTCCTGTGAGCTGTGCAACAAACACCTATACAGACTCACAGTTCCCATACACTCATTTTGCCACTTTTAACTATTTTGAAAAAAGTGACTTTTTTAGGATGTCTTTCACCCCAAAAATGTTAATGACTTACCTATAATAACAATGAATTGTTTTTTCAATATTGTAAATGCCTTTAATAATTACCAAATAAAAACATTTATTTGCACTATTATTAAATGCTATTAAAAATAACTTACAATGGGACACTCAGTTTAGGACGGTGGCCCCAATGTAGCTTCTCCAAATTTTTCAACAAAATATCATCAGAAATAGAAAAAGGTGAAAGCATAATTCATTTCCAAAATCTAAGGCTGATATACCACCAAGTCTAGGGGGTAGTTACATTCTCCACATAGTTAGTCAAAGAGATTTAAAAAATCGTATGGGGGGGGCTGGGTGCCTCAGTCGGTTAAGTGTCTGACTCTTTATCTCAACTCAGGTTTTGATCTCAGGGTCATAAGATCAAGCCCCGCACTGGTCTCCATACTGGGCGTGGAGCCTACTTAAAAAAAAAAAAATTATTATTTTTAAAATCATATCAGTATCTAGAATCAGAGGAAATCTTGAAGGCTGGAAAGGCAGGACCAAACATACTAGCTCAACTGAGATTCAACTGTGGCACCAAAAGAGATGAAAATAACACCTAAGTGAACAGAATTAAGCCAACGTCATCTGCATTTTCTCCTCCTTCGGGTATAATTAAGTTGGGGACAGACACTACAAGGCCTTCTCCTTCTTTTTTTTTTTTTTTTTAAAGATTTTATTTATTTGACAGAGAGAAACACAGCGAGAGAGGGAACACAAGCAGAGGGAATGGTAGCGGGAGAAGCAGGCTTCCCGCTGAGCAGGGAGCCCGATGCGGGGCTCGATCCCAGGACCCTGGGATCATGACCTGAGCCGAAGGCAGACGCTTAACGACTGAGCCACCCAGGCGCCCCAGGCCTTCTCCTTCTTAAATCTGTTCACAATGCATTCTTTTGAGGACGATGACATTTTTCTTTAATGCTCCCATAGGTGATTTCCTTTTGTTTTAATACTTTTTTTTAAAGTAATTTCTACACCCAGTGTGGGGCTTGAACTCACAACCTTGAGATCAAGAGTCACCTAGTCCACCAACTGAGCCAGCCAGTCACCCCAATGGTAGGTGAGTTTTCAAAGCTCCGCCCTTCTTCTGGGTCTGCCAGTGCCTCTCTTTACTGTGCAAGGCTTCTTCCTAGTCCTTTCGTAAGTTGATTTGGAGGACGATTTGCCAGGGCTTGGGGTTGTCAGTGAGCAAGCTATGCATGTGATCTGTGTCCTATTCTGTCTACTCCTGTCCAGCCTCAGTCAAGATCCCCGATTTCATGCGAGCAAGCAAGCGTAAGGAAGGAGTATTTTAGTATTAATTGCTCTAGGCTTTCTACTCCCTCTTTCCAGATGTGTTCAGGCCCTTCGGGCTTATGTCTTAGGGGGAGGAAGGCCACAGGAGAACAAGAGAGAAAAGTCATGTCTCAGCTCTCTCCATTTAGAGTTCTGAGATTCTCAGCACAGGTAAGACACTGAGAAAGATGTTTCTGAGTCTCAAAAACTCAGTTTTAAGTACCAAGAGGAAACGTTTACCTTAATAATACATGACTTTAAAAGTCCGTTCTCCAGCCCAAATTTGATTAGAAGAGCAAAGTAAAAGTAAAAAAGTCAGATCTTGCAAATGTCGCCAACAAGTGCCCACCCTCTTGAGAGAGGTCTCAAGGGAAAGACAGAAAACTCCACACTGCAGTGGGGCTTGGAAAGCAGAAAGGACCTGAACTTAGTTCCCAGGAAGGGCTCCAGACTCTTGCACACGCCTGGGGTGGTATGAGAAAAGAGCTAAAACTTCCCTGCATCCCCCAGAGGCTACAGAAGTGGCTGAGAAAGGCTTGCCCAGGGGGCAGCTCCTTGCAGACAGGAATGAGTGCAGCCCGAGGACCCTGACACCAAGGCAGGACGGAAGGTCAACGGGCACAGATGTGAAATGCCCAAGTCTTCATGGGATGACTTCAATCTCCTACCTAGCAAAGGGACAGAGGCCAATCACAGGGGACGGTCCCCCCTCCCTGCAGTACCATCCTGAGATTTAAGCCCCTAGAACTAAGAAGAGAGAAAATAAACTCATTTTATGGGGGTGGGGAGGGAGGAGGTGGGAAGACCTAAAATTGTCTGAATCGAAACATGACATGAATGAAATCAGCAAAAATGGACTGAGATTAAGTGTCCTGTCACTAGGCACTTATAATAAAGACAAGGTGCGTTCTAAGAAACTGAGGAGAGTTATCACTTGCACATCTAGGGGAAAATTCAGGGCCCTTCATAAATTTGGGGGCGGGTCCAGCTCTCTGTGGCACAGGGAGACCTTCCTATTACCCCACATTATGTTCTCTGATCTACTAACCAGAAGAAGGATGTGAAAACTGTAACTCCCAACATCTGGGGCTGACTAGGTTCTTTCCACCCGTCCCACGCCCGTCCCACCTGACAGACTATCGCCACCAGCATACACCGGACCCCCTCCGAGTCTCAGAGCTCGGCCTGAATATGGAGAGAGAGGCACGGCACCACGTGGGGTGAGGAGGGCTGCTTCGAGCTCACTGAGCAGTTACCTGTTGCAAACCAGAAAAAGATGCTTGTTATGCCAGGCGCTCTTGTGCAGTAAGCAGCCTGCCCGAATGTACACAGTGGCCCTTGGTTGGCAAATGAGAAACTTAATCTGTTTTCTTCGCAAACGAGAGCTGGAAGGAAGGATGCTCATTTTCGGGTTGTTACTAGCCCTGGCACTACAAATAAGGAGCAGGTCCAGAGGAAACACGATGTTTTTCTGATTTTTTGGTCAGATATTCTGTATTTTATGAAGTAACCTGGTAAAAGGATATGTGCTAGTGCTTGTTTCTTAATTCAGTCAATCCGTCTCCACATGCCTTTAAAATAATGGCATTCCTGGGCCGCCTGGGTGGCTCAGTTAGTTGAATGTCTGACTCTTGACTTCAGCTCAGGCCACAATCTCAGTGTCGTGAGCATGGAGCCCACTTAAAATTCCCTCTTTCCCTCTGCCCTCCTCAAATAAATAATAATAATAATAAAATAATGGCATTCCTGGTCAGATACTGGGGTTGAGTTGTCCTTGATCAAGGCATACATTTTGGCCACAGAAACCTATGCAGATGCCCTTGAAACTCAATATACCCCTTACCTCTCCCCACAGAGCTCCAAGCTCCCAAGCTAAGCAAAGGCAACTAAAGATCAATTACCACTGGGCTCTCCCAAGTAGTCCTTCCAGAATTTTGAAGATGTCATGTGTATGGATTCTTTAAAGCTGCCTTCAGTGTCTCCTGGAGATTTAGCATGCATGTAAAATAGCCCCAGGTGGCATTCCTAAGCAAATTATGTAAATTCACTAAGCCTCAGATTGCTCATAATCAAAATGGGGCTTACAATATCCACCACGTAAGAGGCCGTGAACGCTATCACGTTTGAGAACGGCCGGCCCGGTGCCGGGCACAGTGGATGGGGGTACACCTTGGTTTCACGAGCCTGTGGTTATCAGGAGGTCACACCGACGATGAGAACGAAGACCCGTATCCGCCTTGTGCGGGAGCTGCAGATGCATTTCAGAGACACATATGGTTAATTCTAGAAGGTCTGGGAGATGCCCCTGTGATCGCAGTTGACGTTCATTTAATTTCCCTCAGGGATTCCTCACTTAAATCTGCTACCTACCGGCTCTTGAGGGCGGGACCTCACCTCGTCCTCTGCTGCAGATCCCACCACAACCATACCGGTGTCAGTGGTTGGAAAACAGGCAGCCTCCGTGGGCTATAGTCAGCATCACGTTCCTGCTGTCCTCGAACAGAAAAAAGCTAATCCCCGCAGCTCCCCATACCTCTTCTTCACTCCTACAAAGCAACTCCTACAGTGTGTAGATCAACTGCCTTCATTTCTCGGGACTGTCCTGGTGTTAGTTTTGAAAATCCCACATATTTGAGAACCCTCAGTCCTGGGCAAGCTACAACAGTTAGTTATCCTACCTAAGTCTCAGGCACCAGACCTACGAAGCCCTCAGGCGGGCAGACATCATTCTCTATCCTCCAACGTCCACCCCATCCCAGTAAACAAACATGAACCTGTATTAGCTTACTAGTCCTACCTAACAATGGGTGTTTAAAACAACACCCATTCATTAGCTCATGGTTTTTGCAATAGACCAGAATTCTGAGTGCATCTCAGCTGAGATACCCGCTCAGGGTCTTTTGTGGTAGAACCCAAGGTATAAACCAGCCTGAGTTCTCCTCTGAAGGCTGTGGGGGAAATCCTAGTGAGCTCACTGAGTTGTTGACCGATTTCAGTTCTTTGTGATTGTAGGACCGAGGTCTTCATTATCTCACTGACTGTCAGTTGGGGCCACTCTCAGCTCCTAGAAGCCATCTGTGGTCCTTGCCACGTGGCCCCCTCCATCTTCATAGCCACCAACAGGGAGGCTCCCTTGCAACAAATACCTCTCCCACTTCCTACCTGGCCAAGGAGAGCCCAGTCCCTTTTGAGGGCTCACCTGAGTGGGTCGGGTCCACCTAGGGTAATGTCCTTTTCGTAAAGGCATCTGTGCCAAATAACATAATTTAATCATCATCATAGTGAATGGTTTCAGCCATTCTGGAAGAGATTATACAAGGGTGAGGGTCATTGCAGGTCACCTTAGAATTCTGCCTGCCACACCCCCTCTCCTACAGTGTATCAAAAGTTGCAAAAGATGGCTGTCTGACACACGCAGTCTCTCTCGGGAGGTCTTTCAGTATCAACCAATGTCTTTGATACATTCATGTATCCTTTCTCATGGAATGAATCTTGATTAAAGGTCTATTATGAGTTTAGCACTATGTCAAGTGCTGAAGATCATGACGAACGAGAGACATGATCCCTGCCTTGTCTGGTGAGGCAAAATGAACCCAATAATCATAAAATGTAATTGTGTCTTGGACCACTGTGAAGAACGGAGATCCTCTAACGGGAGCACGTGACCCCATCCAGGGCAGAGACTGCTGGCTATTACTAAAATCTACTCTCACGTTCTACTATAGAAGAAGGCAGAAGGCTGTCCCACTGCGCTGCATCTCCCTGCTTCTTGGACCCTTCAGTGTGGACATGCGACAAAGGCCTCTCCGATGAGTACAAGGCAGTCAGTACCATTTCTAGGCCTGGGTCGTTAAACTCACGGTCACTCCCATGAGTGGCGATGACATGGCCCAGGGCTACCACAAGTCCTGTGTTGAGAACGGCAGAGCCTCAGTCAGCCTAAGTTCCTGATCGACTACGTGGAAAGATTCCACCCCCACCGCCAGACCACTGCCACCGTCCTCCTTACACGGGAAGGAAAGAAATCTCTCTTTTGTTGGAGCCATTACTCTTAGGTTAATTGATGCAGCAGTTTAGGCTTCCTCAAGTAATACAGAGCTGCACACTAGCAGGCAAAACAAAACACAACACTTTCTTATCGTACATTTATGTAATGTGTCTCTCAAAGGCTTTCACATCTAGTAGGAGATTTAATTGTCTCAAAAACCCTATGAGACAAGTAACAGGGCATCTATTATTACACCCACTGGCCAGATGAGGCTCAGAAGAATTCAGTGACTCAGGGAGGTTCCCATAGCTCATTAGTTATTTCTGGGATCTGTGACTGACTCACCATTTGGATTTGGACAAGTCACCCCTTTCTTCCTTTTTTCATCCCTAGGATCATTCCTGTCTTCTCACCTAAGGGGAAGAAACTCTATGGGGGCTTGTCTATGAACTATTCTGATAGAAAGACACCACAAATCTGATACTCAGTTCTGTAAGTTATGTTTACAGGAGAGATATAATTTGGCAAAGCCCTATTAATTATTTACTCTTCAATATCTCGGATCCATTGGAAGCAGATCAATATGCAAAACTAGGCTACTAAGCTACTATTGATCTTAGATCTCAAATTTTAACATCTGAGCTAATCTCATCCTTGGTCTCATTCTTGGTGGCCTCCTTTTGACTTCATTTACTCACCTGTGTATGTTATTTTGCATCTTTTCAAAGTCGTACATTCACTCACGTGTTCACCAGAACTGTACTCTGAGGAAGTCGCTGTTAGGCGATAGGTATGCAATAGGAAACTATGCAGGCATGGTCCTTGCCCTCAAGAAGCTTACAGTCTAATCAGAGAAACCAGTAAATGGGCAATTTTATACAATTACAAATAGTTATCAATGCAAAGAAGAAACTGAGCAACGAAGAGAATGAAAATGGAGACACTCTTATCTCCTTTTGCGTCTGGTTACATCAACAATGCAATCTACTAGGATTATTCACAAATGTCTTATCTCCAAGTTGCCAAGATAGCCCATTTTCAAATTTTGCATGCTGGGGTAGTTTTGCTTTGCTTCTAGGAAATTTGGAGCAACATTTGGTCCCTAGCTTTAGTACATGGCTGAACTAGGATTTTTCTAATTCAGGTATCTTCCTATCCCTAAATTGTTTCTGCTTCGCTTCCTTTTTCTGGTGGAAAAGGATAAAAGGAAGAAGGGAGAAAAGGAAGGAGAGAGGGGGAAAGAGAAAGCAAAGAAGGAAGAGAGGGAGTACTGTTATAGTTGAGAGCCTTGCCATTTTGTTTGGTTTGGTTCGGTTTCGTTAAAGATTGATTTATCTGAGAGAGAGCAGGCACGTGGGAGCACGTGCATGTGAGTAGGGGGAGGGGCAGAGGGAGGGAATCTTCAAGCAGACTCCCCGCTCCCCGCTCAGTGCAGAGGATCTCACGACCCACGAGATGACCTGAGCCAAACCAAGAGTCAGGTGCTTAACCAACTGAGCCACCCGGGCGCCCTGAGCCTTACCATTTTGCACCCAACATTCTGATCATCTATCCTCAGGCCCTGACAGGGTAACCAGATGTGATGTGGGCCCTGAGCCAACCTGGAAGGTACTTCTTCTGTTCAAGGTCAAGGACACCCCAGAACCATCATTTAGTTTGAGAAAACTACCCGGTTGCCCCGAACGCCAAAGCAGAAGTAAGTGGTCCTATCACCACAGCTCTCTTTCCACCAAGCCCGTTCTATGTCCCCCAACAAATTGGCAGGACAGCTGGTAAATCTGAGGCCCAGGGTGAAAAGAGAAACTATATTAGGAAAGGAAAGAAGAACAGGTGCTGAGGGCTCGACTGTATGCTTATTATATGTTATGAGTGCTTCATGACAATTCTCTCACTAAATCCTCCCGACTTTACCGTTCCAGAACGTTCTCAGAGCGTCCCTCCGGTCTGCCCCACCAGGCCCGGAGAATTTAGGGTCTACTGTCATGCTCTCCTAAATACCTCCCTGCATCTCTCAACCCGAAAAGGGGAGGTAAGCCCCCGGGAGAGCTAGCCTGGCCATTTCACAGGCACCAATCCCCATACTTAACTAATGAAAAGCTTACCAGAAACTGGATTAACATTTAGGCAGATCATAGGCTCCAAGGCCTATGGCAAGGAGAGTAAAACCGTGGGCGTACACACTTTAATCCTGGCCTTTGTTTCCATCCCCTGCTCATGCATGGCCTCCTTTAGGCCTGGGAGACCCAGCACTGATATTCTTGGCTCCGTACGTGTCCACAAGACACACCACCATGGAGCCGAAACCTTGGGAGAATGCAGACCCAAAACATTTGAGAATAGAGCATATGGCTTCCTCGAAGCAAAAGAGCACAGTGACATGTGTCTTTACGCACCTAACAGGCTGTGATCTGCCGCAGCTGCTGCGGAACGGCCCGTCTTGGCATTCGACGTCCTGTGTTCGTAAACTAGCCTTCCAGCTGGGTTTAGGTGTGGAAACCAGACAGCTTCTAAAGTGAAAGAGGGTTCTGGAACACAACTAAAAAGCATATGCAGATGCTAAGCCAAAAGTACTCATAATATTTGGGTATTTTGTTGATTAGCAGAAGCATCATTTTTCTATCAGCCACAGAAACACCAGCGCATCCATGGGGAAAGCATCCCAACCTTGCATACACAGTTTCGGGGGAAATGTCATTCCGTGCCTGGGGAGAAATGTCTAGATGTGCAGCTAGGGACTGGCCGGGTCCACCACGGAGCTCTACGCTCTTCTCGACCACAGTCTGCTTCACCTCCCCCCACGGCCTGCTGTAGACGTTTTCAGGCACTCCTGGAGCAATGACACATCACAGCATTTTCATTCTGTTCAACCCTCTCCTGCCTGGTGCGTCCTCTCTAGTACGGAAGGTAGGTGACGGCAGAAATCACATTGTCCCTGCTGACCCTCGTGTTCCCACCACCTCGCACGGAACCTGACACATAACAGGCACACGGCGTGTGCTGAATGGACAAATAAATTCCTTTACTCTTGGGTTTCTCCTCTCCCTTTGCGCTTTCTCCAGCTGTGGTGCATGCTTCCTGGCCTCAGATTTTATTGTTCCCAAATGGTTCCTGACAAAATGAATTTTCTCAGAATCCGCATTTGCTACATCCACGTGTTGTCTGCAAAAGAAGTACTCTGCTTATGTACCTGCAGTGGAAAAGTGGGTTTGTGGGATGCCTGGGTGGCTCAGTTGCTTGAGCATCTGCCTTTGGCTCAGGTCATGATCCCAGGGTCCTGGGATCAAGTCCTGGCTCTGGCTCCTTGCTCAGCGGGGAGGCTGCTTCTCCCTCTGCCTGCTCTGCCTACCGCTCCCCCTGCTTGTGCTCTCTCTCTCATACACAAATAAAATTTTTTAAAAAGAAAAGAAAAGTGGGTTTGCAGGCGACTGGATGGCTCAATCATTAAGCGTTTGCCTTCGGCTCAGGTCATGATCCCAGGGTCCTGGGATCAAGGCTCCCTGCTTGGGGGGAAGCCTGCTTCTCCCTCGCCCACTCCCCCTGCTTGTGTTCCCTCTCTTGCTGTGTCTCTCTCTGTCAAATAAATAAATAAAATCTTTAAAAAGAAGAAAGAAAGAAAGAAAGAAAGAAAGAAAGAAAGAAAGAAAGAAAGAAAGAAAGAAAGAAAGAAAGAAAGAAAGAAAAAGTGGGTTTGTTTATTGCAGCCTTGAGTGGAAGATTCCTCTTGCCTTGAGACCATAGAGAGATAGCAGTATTTTACAATCAGCTAACGTTTTATATTTTTTTTAAGTTTTTAATTATTTATTTATTTATTTGAGAAAGAGTGGGTTTGTTCATTGCAGCCTTGAGTGGAAGATTCCTCTTTCCTTGAGACTATAGAGAGATAGCAGTATTTTAGAATCAGCTAACGTTTTATATTTTTTTTAAGTTTTTATTTATTTATTTATTTATTTGAGAGAGAGAGAGAGAGAGAGAAAGACAGCAAACATGGCCAGGAGGGGCAGAGGGAGAGAGAAACTCAAGCAGACCCCACGCTGAGTGTGGAGCCCGATACAGGGCTTGACCTCACGACCCTGAGATCACGACTTGAGCTGAAACCAAGCAAATGGCCAACACTTAACCAACTGCACCACCCAGGCACCCCTAGGGACTTTTTTTTTTTACCATGAAAGTAGCCATTGCTCATTGTTATGATGGGGAAAAAAAGAAAAAAACAAGGAACAAAAAGTGAAAACAAGACGAACAGAAAACAGGCTTCCATGTGACCCCCTGCCCGAGTTTTTCTTTCACTGTAGTTCCATAATATAATACCTACCCCCTGAATGTTGGTTGTGCTGATTTTCCTAGGATTCTGTCACTTTTTCCCCTTTTCTCATCTTACGTACTGTTCCTGGCTTATCTACATACTACCGAGGCTTCAGGTACCCTACATGCTATTCAAATGCCCTTAGAGTTGGGCTGAACAGTTGAATCGCTCCTCTCTCCTCCTTCCCTCTAAGGCCTGGCCAACAGAGCGTGCACGCAAACATCAGGAGCCAAATAAAACATGCTGTTTATTAATGGCCTTAGCAGAGCAGAGCTCTAGCAAAAGCTGGAATGGGAAACACAGCTCAGGCTCAGGGGACCTGCTGCTGCCCAGCCTGGAGCACCGAGACTCTGCCCTGCCAGGAATAAGTGAGCAACAAAGGCCAGCACTGCACAGGCAACCCCCAACCCCCTTACATATCTGCCCACACGGACAAGGACAAGAGGCCCGCCTCACCAGCCCCGACACAGAGGACCTGAGAGATGGCCGCAGACACAGTAAGCTCACTCCAGGGCTTTGCCCTGAGCTGATACGGCTTTGCAGTCGCCACCTGACACGGGGGGCAGACGGAGCAGCAAGAGGGAAGAGCCGTTCTGCACACACAGGGAAAGTCCTTGACTGTCTAACGTGCCAGCAGCATGCATCCAAAGAGCAGAAAAAGGAAAGGGCATGCCATCCATAACACCATTAATACAGCGGCTCTGCCCACAGTAAGATGTAGCCCATTAACTTCAAGTTCTGAGCTACTGCTGAGCCTTTTCTCGATCCCTTAGCAGGGAGTAAGTGAGGGATGTGAGAAGAGACAAAACATGCTCCCCAGCACTCCCCCAATTAGTCTACTTACTTCTGGGCTAAACTACAGTGAGAGCCAATACTGCTCCCCAAAACATGCCTGGCACCGAGTTGATACTCCATAGAGATTTGCTGCCTAAATCAATCGAGAAACGACTCCCACATCTGTGTGTCCGGTCCAGACCTCGGTCACGAGGTCCAGCCCACTCCCGCCTGGCCTTCCTTCTTCTGTCCCATCTTAGTCAAGAAAGCCCTTACCCACCTGCCACTCACGTCACTGTCTCCAGCTCTCTCCAGCAAGGATGGGTCACCCCCAAGAGAAATGAACTGACTACCCAGTAGTCAGAGTCTCTCTCATTCTGCCTTTCATGTTTCTAATAAGAAGCAAGCAGAAAGAAATTTTGCTTATTCAAAGGAATTTATCTAGACTTTCAATGTCCAAGAGACACTCTTCGAAGACAACAAAGATTGGATTCACGTCCTCTTGCCTTCGCTGTATCCCCGTATCGATGGATAAGTGACCTGCAAACTTCCTTCTTCGTATCTTACAAATTGTGTTTTTAGGTCATTAAATCCCATATACAAAATTATTTTTATTTCTTTAACCACAACCCCAACCCCAAACGAAAACAACTACCTCAGATATTGTGTCTTACATACACATTTTTTTTTTTTAAGATTTTATTTATTTGACAGAGAGAAACACAGCGAGAGAGGGAACACAAGCAGAGGCAATAGTAGCGGGAGAAGCAGGCTTCCCGCCGAGCAAGGAGCCCGATGTGGGGCTTGATCCCAGGACCCTGGGATCATGACCTGAGCCGAAGGCAGACGCTTAACAACTGAGCCACCCAGGCGCCCCTACATACACATTTTTTAAGCAACCCTTTCTCACGGTACCATGGTTAAAACTATCTCCCATTGCTTTATTATTCCATGTCATTTTTTTCTTAGCTTTAAAATTTTGGAAATCACCCTCGACTCCTGAATTACCAGTCAAGAAAAAGCATCATTTTTTCTGTGATATGAAATGCTCAAAAGAGTGTTAATAACTTGGGGCACCTGGGTGGCTCAGTCATTAGGCATCTGCCTTCAGCTCAGGTCATGATCCCAGAGTCCTGAGATCAAGCTCCACATCAGGCTCCCTGCTCAGTGGGAAACCTGCTTCTCCCCCTCCCATTCCCCCTGCTTGTGTTCCCTCTCTTGCTGTGTCTCTATCAAATAAATAAATAAAATCTTTAAAAAATAACTATTTTTCCATGTAATTTTAAAACATCTCATTTCCTGTACAAGTTCTCTGAAAGTACCCAAAGCTCAAACTATCAACATAAAAGACCCATCTCAAAACCAGTATCTTGCCACACTTCATAGTTTTTAAAAATTTGCCAACCAGTACTCATCTTAACAAGAACCTGAATAATCCATTTACAGAACATCTCATAGCTCACTGGTTTGATTTTGCTAGAAATGGGTCACAAATGTGTAACATGACAAAGAATTGAAAGAAAACAATTAAGTATGGTACCAGACAGCACTTGAATTGAAAGAGAACAGGTATGTAACCAAAGCTTGGCTGTAAAAATAATTTAACACATGAAATGCGTAGACAGGGTAGAAATAAAATGTCACCCCCAGTCAGGGGCTATTATAGAAGGAGAAATAACATTCATTCATTTATTCCTGGTTTTTAGAGAAGAATATGATTTCTGCCCAGAAAGGACCTCAGATTGTTTATCCCCTGGCTCATGAGGACACTGTCCTGCATTTTATTTTAACTGAAATATTTGAATAACCAGAATATTCCATTCACCAAGTTATAGAAATCAGTAAGTCTCTTATTTTTTTTTAAGATTTTATTTATTTATTTGACAGAGAGAGAGAGATCACAAGTAGGCAGAGAGGCAGGCAGAGAGAGAGGGAAGCACCCTGCTGAGCAGAGAGCCCAATGCCGGGCTCGATCCCAGGACCCTGAGATCATGACCTGAGCCGAAGGCAGAGGCATTAACCCAATGAGCCACCCAGGTCCCTGAAATCAGTAAGTCTTACTGTATAAACTAGTTCTTGGTATTCTCAGCCATTATTCTTACTTTTTATTATCCAGCCTGCATAAAGCTATTAAAGTTAATCTTTTCAGAACTGGGCATTTTTTTCTGGGAAAGTATTTGTATTAGCTTCCTTTTAACTTATGAATTTATTCAAATTAAATATCTGCAGGCAGGATCATCTCTGGAATATGAAGCAGCTAAAAAGTTTATATTCTATAAAGTCGGAGATTGGACCTTCAGTGGTCAATCTCCCACTTCTCCGTCGGATGGCCTTGAGTGAATCATGTTTTCTGACCTGCGAATTTTTTATTTGTAAGAAGGAGATGATGACAATTCTTACCTCATAAGACTCTGGTGCAAATTTAATGAAATTATATATGCAATGAGACAAAAGACATGTAGGCACCCAATAAATGCTACTTTCAAAGAAAGTTCCAGAGGATAATTTTATATCTTTTTTTTTTAAAGATTTTATTGATTGATTTGTGCATATGTACCAGGAAAAGGGTAGATATGTACAGTGCATCACATTCTTATAAATCAGTACGAAACAGGAAAAAAATGGGTAAAGGATATGAATAGGTAATTCAATAAAAATGGGGCCAATACCGATACGAAGAGATGTTCAGCCTCACTAGTAATCAAAGAAATAGAAATAAAACAACAGATTTGCTATGATTAAAAAGATGGGCAAAACCCAGTGTTTGCAAGGGTCTAGGCTGCTCTCATACATGTCTGGTAAGTATGCTGACTGACTAAATCTGTTAAAGGACTCTTTAAGGATATGTATCAAAATTTTAAATACGTATTCCCTTTTCTTGGCTATATTTATTTTGGAGAGGATAGTCTATAGAGGTACTATTTCCACAATCGGACAAAAAATAAAGCTGTTTTCATTTTGTAAAATGAAAATAGATTCTTTCCTTCTTCTCAGGGTTGTTACAAGAACAGAACTACATTCTCTCCCCAGTAGGATCTCCGACAGCCTTACAGGGAATGGTCAGAGCCGTAACGGCTACTAACATCCATGGGGCACCTCATAAATGGCCAAGCACTGCCGCTTACCTTACTGCTCACAACTGCTGACCATCAACAGAGCTGGAACCCTCCTTTCTCTCTTATGAATGACCAGGAGCCTGGAGGCTCTTTTTGTCCCCAAGTGGCATTAGGCATTGCCCCAGGGACTGGAAAAATGGGAAGGGGGCCAAAATTCAGGAACCTGACCATCTTCTCCACTGGTCATCTCCTAGGAGGCACTCGGCTGTCAGTACCTGCATCGCACGTTTAGGCTCTTTTGCTTACAGTTCCTCTGTTTCCTGCAATACATCGCATAAAAGGGATTGCTTGCCATCTGCTGAATGTTAAAGAGCATCGCTCCTCATGCACTTCATGAAATCAGTCTTGGTCTTTAAGCTCCTTATCCGATCTGTCCATGGGATGTGAGAACTGCCCCTTTCCTCCAGGAAGGCCTTAAATTTACACTCTTATCTATGACCACATCAGAAATCGTGATGGACAAAATTAGGATGGAGCCAACTGCCCTGTAGTTATCTGAGACCCCAACCTCCACCCCCATCCAGCCACCCCCCTCATCACATTTGTCAGGCCACTTTCCTACATTAGGTACCCAATATGCTTATCCTTTTGTCCTCTCACATTTTTTCAAGAAGAGAACGGAGAAAAAAAATCCACAAGCCTTCTGAAACTGATTCATACCATAGTATAAATGAGGCCAACGGCAATGGCATTTCATAACCACAGGATAAAAAATGTAAGGTAATATAATGTGGTTACTATACAAAGGATCTCAGGGTATTCAATTATTTGCAAAATATTTTGAGGCAAGAGGCTATTTCTGACATCATATTAATAATGGTGGTACCAATATATATAATGGAATATTATGCCTCCATTAGAAAGGACGAATATCCCACTTTTGTATCAACATGGATGGGACTGGAAGAGATTATGTGGAGTGAAATAAGTCAAGTGGAGAGAGCCAATTACCTTATGGTCTCACTTATATGCTGAGTGTAAAGAAAAACATGGAGGGCACTGTGAGAAGGAAGGGAGGGGTGTATGGGGGGAAACCAGAGGGGGAGATGAACCATGAGAGACTGCGGACTATGAGCAACAAACTGAGGGCTTTGGAGGGGAGGGAGGTGGGGGTTGGGCGAGCCTGGTGGTGGGTAGTGAGGAGGGCACGTATTGCATGGAGCACTGGGTGTGGTGCATGAACAATTAATCTTGTAACATTGAAAAAATAAAATAAACATATTTGGGGGGAAAAAATTTAAATAAATGAATGAATGAATGAATGGTGGTACCACAAGACATTTGTCCAGAGGACCTAGGCCCAGACTTAGCCAGATTTGGGTACCTAAAAATTGTTTATCAGTGTATCTTGAAAGTTAGGGAATTTTCCTGAAGTAGATTATAATCTTCTCTATGGGACCTTAAACCTCACCAGCAATTAACTGTTAATAGCTGGTATGAGCATTAAGTTTACTTAGAATGTTCTAGAAAACCTTGCAAGACTTATAATTTCTTTAAAGTCTTAAAAGAGAATATGCCAAAGTATAGGAATAGCAACTTTTTGGCCTGAAATAAATCATAGCATCTCCCGTGAGTTCTATTACTGAGATCTTTTATTTTCAGTATCAACAAAAGGTCAGGTAAACTACAATGGGATAGTATGGAATCAATAAGAATGACAATGTAGACTTATATTTGAGGGCACAGAAAGCTGTCCATGATATATAATTTGAAGTAGGTTAAAAGAATGAATATCATGACCCTATTTTTTAAATGCATATAATGGGGCACTACTTTCAAGGAGGAGGAATTAAGCGATGTCATTCTCAATAACCCATAGTTCTAAGTCACCCTATGGTTCCAATATCAAGAGCCCCGTGAGATGGCCTCAGACAGGTTCTACCACAGTGTAAAGAGACACTCCTTCCGACAGTAGAAATCTGTCCTGAGGCTGCCCTTCCAAAGTGGCCGACCTGAAAAGATGCAGGTCTGTGCGAGCGTTTTTTCCCGGAGCTGACGGCTCAGAGAAAAGAGGGTGAGAGCCTACATAGTACACAGGTTGAAGAGCATGCCTGAGACAGAGGGACAGAGGGACCCTGCTTCCTTTAAGGGACCCTAAATTGCCCCTCAGTTTTTTTCTGTACTTCATAGGCATCACACACTGTTGGAAAATCAAAAAGATATACGGTTCCCACTGTATCCCCCTATCGTACACATGGAAATAAACACACACGATTATGTGTATGAGACGGGGAGAAAATCACTTGCCCAGTAGAGACAACAGAAACTGGCGCTGGAGAAATAATGCGGCGTGTGACTTAGAGAAGGCACCCTTGCACCCTGATCTGGCAGCACACCTTCCTCCCCCATCGTAAACACGGGCTCCATCTCACCTCAAAGCCGTGGCCGCTTCTGGCCACCAGAAACCCAACCAGTTCTCCAAACTAGACAAAAGACCATCTATTGTTTCAGTTAGTGATTAAAAGTGCTCTGTTAAGGAGAAAGAATATGTTCAGTGACCAACCCAAAGAAGAATCGTTCCCAAGGAAGGTCTGCTTAAGATTCTCTAATGGCACAGGACAAGAGAAGTTCTAGACAAAGCAGCTATGATTAGCAAATAAAAAGAAAAAAAAAGGGAGGGGGGAAAATCTCGTGGCTTGGGTTTCAAAACTGTCTGTGTGCCATACAACACAGTAACATGTTGCCAAGTGCAGTCAGGCTATGGAAATCATGACCCGTGATCATTAAACATAGAGCTTAATGTCTTTCCATTGCCCGCAAATTTAAGACAGATGACATGACTAGCCTCATCCCAGCAAAGTTAGACAGGCACTTTGGGTTTAGGGAGAGGTTTGGGGTTTTTTTGTTTTGTTTTTTGGGGTTTTGCCTCTCATTATTCCCAGAGTATGATTTTCTAAGAACTAAAAACCTTTAGAAATGTAACTAACTCATCCAACCAACTGGAGTCGCCAATTGGTTCTGAGCCTAAAGCCATGTCCAGAGAGTTCTATAAATTTTGCATACTGCCAAACACATAATCCTCATTTCTAAACTTTCTCAATATGCTTTGACAATGGCAAGACAAAGGGAAAATTGTTATTACAGTGAAAGCAATTGTTCACCGGAGCCCCGGCTTATGGAAATACACTGACTGCATTTTAATACCTCCATTCTGCCTTCTTAGGTAGGACATGGACCAAGGTACTAGACGGGGCACGAGGACTTCTGCCTGCAGAGCAACCATGAAGCTGGGAGTCAAAACTCCTGACTTTAATTCGGATACCATATTTGATTCACTTCTGCCCAAGTTTTGCTAAATTTCACTACCACTTAAATGTTTGGAAATCCTCTAATTAATGTGTCCTGTGAGCACATTTTTCCTTTTTTTTTTTTGTTTCTCGGAAATGCCAAAAGGGCTCAGTCACCTACGTAGTCGAAAATAACAGGGGCGCCTGAGTGGCTCAGTCATTAAGCATCTGCCTTCGGCTCAGGTCATGATCCCAGGGTCCTGGGATCGAGCCCCGCATCGGGCTCCCTGCTCAGCGGGAAGCCTGCTTCTCCCGCTACCATTCCCTCTGCTTGTGTTCCCTCTCTTACTGTGTTTCTCTCTGTCAAATAAATAAAATCTTTAAAAAAAGAAAATAACAAAAGCTGGAAAACTGTAACAGAAAATACTTCAAATATCATTGCATGGCTGTTTCAGTCAAGCCTGGTTTGCTATGTTTTCAGTAAAATTAATATCGAAAGCAGTTTCCTTTTTCTGAGCACACGTTCTAATGGGGAGGCAATTTCAAATCAGAAGTGTTAACTGAAAACCATAGAGCAATATAGTACTATGCCTACATAAAAGCAGGCATGTGAGATTCAGCACCTGCCCTGGAGAATCTGTAATTCATATATTCAAGTTAATTCTTTTTTAGCATCAACTATAGAACAAAAGAGCCATGATCCCTGACTTTACAGAACATGCAGAATGGTGGAATGAGTGATAATTAAACAAGTAATTGCATGGGGTACGTGGCTGTCTCAGTCAACTGAGCACCTGACTTGTGGTTTTAGTTCAGGTCACGATCTCAGGTTTGTGGGATTGAGCCCTGTGTCAGGCTCCGTGCTCAGCATAGTCTGTTTGTCCCTCTCCCTGGCTCTGCTTATGCACACATTCTCCTTGTCTCTCAAATAATAAAATATTTTTTTAAAAATAGGATAAAACTAAATTAAAAAGATAATTAAACCAGCAATTACAATGTGTCATACTAAAAAAAGTCTGGGATGGTGTGGAGACACAAATGGATACCTACCATGAGCTTGGAAAAGTCCAGAAAGGCTTTCTAGAGGGGATAAAACCAGGACTATGAAGAGACTTTTCAAGATAAAACGGGAATACTCCCAGTTTTAGAAAAGATTATACTGGTGAGGATAAGTGCTTGTTTATGGCTTGGATTATTCATTCACCAATTCCACAAAAATTTATTGAACACAAATTGTGTTTCAGGCATACAATAAAATGGATTCCCTTCTTAATGTTGTTATATTAGTAGTAATAGTAGCATCAAAGATAATATTATCTTAATTATCTATAAGTTATAGATCATATGTATTTTAATTTTGTCTTTCATTCAGCAAACACTGGACTGAATGATTAAAAGGACAGCTGACATTCCTCAAGTTACTGACATGAAAAGGAGTCAAAATCAGGCAAAGCTTCCGCCCACAACTCATGTCAATTCAACTGGTTAGATATTCACTGTATTTCAATTCTTTATGCTGTGGAAAATATGCTGATTTTAAAATACATAGTTAAAATAAAATAAAATACATAGTTAAGAAGTTTTGTCAGGGACCAATGATTCTAGTCATTCCATTTATATGTAAATACTAACTGTGCAAAATAATATACATAGTATTAAACATATGATTTTTAAAAATGGAAAAACATATGGAAGCCAAAACATAACTGGAAATGGAAACAGTAATGTGGTCTTAGATGTTTAACAAGTTCTCAAGAAAACACAAAATATCTTAATTTGACTATCATTTAATTTGAATATCACAGTTGATTTGAATATCACAGTTTCTGTGATATAAATAGTCCCCACCATGGCCAACTGCAAACTATGAACATTTTACCAACTGGTTTGCAAAATTGCTGAAAATTTGTCAATCAACCTTCAGGAGCAGATATAAGCCAGCACTAGCACACCAGTAGGTGAAGGTAGGTAAGAGGTACAAACTCTTCTAGTTTCTTGCATTGTCCTAGATGTATTAAAAGTAATTTATATTAATCTCTAACAAACAGTGATGCAGATTGTCATTTCTAGGTAACTACTAAGAGAAGAATAGAGGAATGTATTACTAACAAGCAACTAGAGAGAAAAAGGAACAATGAGAAATAACCAAAGAAAATGCGAGAAAGGAGAGAAAATGAAGTGTAAAATAGATAGGACAAATAAAAAACTATAGGTGTAAACTAAAGTATATCAGTAATGTATTAAATATAAATGGACAATATACCCAAATTAAATGTCCGAGTTGTCAGGGTGGATATAATCCAAGACCTAACTACATGCTACTTAACATTCCTGAAGTATAAGGACATAAAATGATGACATTCTGCAATATATACACATCAGATCATCATGCTGTAGACCTTAAACTTGCACAATATTATATGTCAGTTATATCTCAATAAAACTGAAGGGAAAAAGGCAAAAAAGCAAAATAATGGAAATATACATACCACACAAATGCCAATCAATAAAAGCTCACTTAGCTATAATATTACATAAAGTAAATTTAAAGCAAGAAAATTACTAGAGATAAACAGAGATATTTCATAACAATAATGGAACAACTAGGAAGATATAAAATTTTTTAAAAAGATAGAAAAAACTTTAATTTGTATTCAATAAAAAAAATTTGATGAAACAAGAGCAACAGACAAATTCACAATTACAGTTGGGAGATTTCAACTCTCCTCAGTAATTAATAGAACAAGAAGACAGACAGTCAATAAGATTGTAGAAGATTTTAACACTATTAACCAACTTGGCCTAAGTAACATACAACGGTCAGCTACCAACTGCAATATTTGTATTCTTTTCAAATATACATAGAAACATATTTTTAAAATTGACTATATGTTGGGCCACCAGGCCAATTTCAACAAATTTGGGGGGTTTTTTGGTGTGTGGTTTTTTTGTTTGTTTTTTTAAAGATTTTATTTATTTGACAGAGAGAGAGAGAGATCACAAGCAGGCAGAGTGGCAGGCAGAGAGGGGGAAGCAAGCTCCCTGCTGAGCAGAGAGCCCAATGCGGGGCTTGATCCCACGACCCCGAGATCATGACCTGAGCCGAAGGCAGAGGCTTAACCCACTGAGCCACCCAGGTGCCCCTACAAATTCTGAAATGACTAAAGTCATACAGAGAACAATCTCTGATCACTGTTGAATTAATCAGTAAATCGATATGAAAATATAGCAAGAAAATTCTAAATGTTTGGAAATTAAGCAGTATATTTCTAAATAACCCATAGGCCAATGAGGAAATCACAATAGAATTTAGAAGTATTTTAACTGAATGACAGCAAAAAAATAAGTAAATAATAACATACCAAAACATTATTTGCTTCTAAAGCAGTCCATGTAAAGAACTGTAGCACCTTAAATGCATCTATTAGAAAAGGCTGAAAATCAGTGACCTAAAAGTACATCTCCAAAAGTTAGAAAAATAAGAGCAAATTACACACAAAGAGCAAAGAAACAAGGAAATGACAAAGATACAAAAAATAATTAATGAAGTGGAAACAAATTATTCAATAGAAAAAAATCAACAAAGCCATAAGTTGTTTCATTTTTAAAAGATTAATAATCATGGGGCGCCTGTGTGGCTCAGTCAGTTAAGTGGCTGCCTTTAGCTCAGGTCATGATCCCAGAGTCCTAGGATTGAGCCCCGCATCAGGCTCCCTGCTCAGCGGGGAGTCTGCTTCTCCCTTTCCCTCAGCCTGCCACTCTGCCTACTTGTGCTCTCTCCCTATCTCTGTCAAATAAATAAATAAAATCTTTTTTAAAAAATAAAATAAAAGATTAATAATCAATAAATTCCTAGTAATTTGTATCAAGAAAAAAAATTACCAATTACCCTCACCAGAAATAAAAAGCAGACATCACAGATTTAACTGATATTTTTTTAAAAGATGCAATTATAAATTATTTTAAGCTAATTTGAAATTTTCAGTAAAATGGACAAACTCCTAGAAAAATACGATTTACCAAAACTAACATAAGAAAAAACAAAATCTGAATAATCCTCTGTCAAAGAAACTGTAAGTTCAAGAAACTTTCCACACTTTCTCTCAAGATGGCAGAGGAGTAAGGGGACCCTAAATCTGTCCCATCCCTTGAATACAATGAGATAGTTATCAAATCATTCTAAACCCTGAGAAATCAACTGGAACTTTGAGAAAGCAAATACTCCAAGTCTATAGATAGAAAAGCGACCAACTTTTGGAAGGTAGGAGGTATGGAGACTTGAGCCCAGGGTGATATAGCTGAGTATATGGCGCCGGAGAGGGAGCTTGCTTCAGGAGGCTACTATAAAGTATTATAAGTAGCAGAGAGCAAAATCAGAACTTTTAGAGGTCTGCTACAGTGGGGGGGCGGGGGGGCGGTGGTGCCAGACTTACAGGTGCTCACCCAGTGAAGCAGGACAGAATCCCAGGTATGACACCATGATCTGAAGATCCCCTGGATTGTGAGAAGACCAGGTGGCACCTAAGTGCAGCATGATATCCGGATACAGGCACCGGGAAGTTAGCTGAGAAGAGTGAGTCTACATGCTGGCTCTCTGCTTTGTCTTGCCATAAACTGCGAACTGCGGCACAGTTGTGTGACTGCTTTCCTTGGATGGTCCAGCAAAAGGCAGAAGAATGGTGAGACCCTCCCTGGGAGAAAAAGAGCAGATCCACTCCCCAAGAGTCCCTAAAATTTGGAGTTTTGAAACTTAGTCATGTGCCCAAGATAAAAATGCTCATACATAGACAGGGTGAACACAGAGTTCTGACGGAAACCAGGGAGACAAGAGTGACTGACTGCTCTTCTGTGAAGACTTCCTAAAGAGTGGAGAGCACAGACTTTCAGCTCTGGGGCTAGAGAACATGGTGCTGCCATATTAATCCCACCCATTGGGGCTGAAAGCCTTCAGAGAGCAAAACAGCACCACCCAGTGGAGTCTGGAGCCACTTAACACCAAGCCCCACCACCGTCTGCAATGGAGGCGCATTTCCACTAGGTCCACCTGAGATTCAGTGCAAAAGGCCTCTCTTCCAGGAGACCAGCACAAAGAATTCCCTCCTACCAAGGTTACTGATCAAAGAGGGCTGTAAGGCTTCAGCTCTAGGGGAAAATAGTATCTAGCATCCTTTGTACTTTCATTCCTTAGGTTTTTTTATTTTTTATTATTGTCTTATTTTTTCAATTCTTTTTTCATTCTTTTTAAGTTTTTCATATATACTTCATATATTTTTTATTTTTTGTTTCCTTTCACTGTATTTTATATATATATATATATATATATATATATATATATATATATATATATATATATAGTCTAGTTTCTTTTAACAAGCAGATCAAAACACACCCAGAATCTAGTTTTCCTGTGTTTTGTGGGGGTTTTTTGGTAGTTATTTTTGTTATAACTGTTTTTGTTGGGGTTTTTTCTTTCTTCTTTTCTTGTCTGGACAAAATGATGAGATAGAGAAATTCATCCCAAAAGAAAGAACAGGAGGTAGTACTTACAGCCAGGGATTTAATCAATACAGATCTAAGTAAGATGTCTAAACTAGAATTTAAAACAATGATTATAAGGATACTAGCTGGGCCTGAGAAAAACATAGAAGACACTAGAGTATCCCTTATTGTAGAGATAAAAGAACTAAAATTTAGTAAGGCCAAAACTAAAAATGATATAACCAAGATACACTCCCAAGTGCAGACCATAAAAACAGAGATGAACAAAGAAGATTGAATCAGTGGTATAGATTATGGAAATTATGGATATATGGAAGATACAGATATGGATATAGATATGGTAAATTATGGAAAATAGAGAAACTAAAAAGAAGAGGGAAAGAAAACTACTACATCATGAAGGTAGACTTAGGGAACTCAGTGATTCCATAAAGCAAAATAATATCCACAATATAGGAGTTCCAGAAGAATAGTGGGGAAAGGAGGCAGAAGATTTATTGGACCAAATTACAGTTGAGAACTTTCCTAATCTGGAGAAGGAAACAGGCATTCAAGGCCAGGAGACACAGAGAACTCCCCCAAAATCGACAAAAATAGGTCAGCACCATGACATATTATAGTGAAACTTGTAAATTACAAAGCTAAAAAGAAAATCCTGACAGCAGCTTGGGACAAGAAGTCCTTAACCTACAAAGTAGACACATGAAGCTGGCAGCAGACCTGTCCAAAGAGACCTTTCAGGCCAGAAAGATTGGCATGATATATTCAATGTGCTAAATGGGAAAAATATGCAGCCAAGAATACTTTATCCAGCAAGGCTGTCATTCAGAACAGAAGGAGAAATAAAGAGTTTCCAAGAGAAACAAAACTAAAGGAATTCATGAACACTAAACCAGCCCTGCAAGAAATATTAAAGGGGACCCTCTGGGTGGAGAGACCAAAAGTAACAAAGACTAGGAAGGAACAAAGGCAATCTACAGGAACAGTGACTTAATAGGTAATACAATGGTACTAAATTCATATTTTTCAATAAATACTCTGAATGTAAATGGACTAAGTGTACCAATCAAAAGACATAGGGTATCAGAATG
The DNA here is from genome assembly GCA_028646535.1 of Procyon lotor. NCBI lineage: Eukaryota > Metazoa > Chordata > Mammalia > Carnivora > Procyonidae > Procyon > Procyon lotor. The sequence continues at coordinate 9,744,875 of CM053615.1, forward strand.
GATTTAAAAAATTAAAAAAAAAAAAACAAAACAAGACCCATCAATATGCTGCTTATAAGAGACTCATTTTAGACCCAAAGACACCTCCAAATTGAAAGTGAGGGGGCAGAGAACTATTTATCACGCTAATAGACATCAAAAGAAAACTGGGGTAGCCACCCTATATTAGACAAAATAGATTTTTTTAAAAAAGATTTACTTATTTTAGACAGAGAGAGGGCAAGAGCATGCAAGTGGGAGGGAGGGGCAGAGGGAAAGAATCTTCAAGCAGACTCCCTACTGAGCTCAGAGCCTGACACAGGGCTCAATCTCATGACCCATGCAATCATGACCTGAGCCAAAATCAAGAGCCAGACACTCAACTCATGCCACCCAGGCACCCCCAGACAAACTAGATTTTAAACCAAAGACTGTAATAGGAGTCTATCCAACAAGATAATCTTAACATAATAAAGGAGTCTATCCAACAAGAAGATCTAACAATTTTAAGTATCTATGCCCCTTGAGAGAAGCCAAATATATAAATCAATTAACAAACTTAAAGAAATTTGTTGATAATAATACAATAATAGTAGGAGACTTTAACACCCCACTCACAGCAATGGACAGATCATCAAAGGAGAACATCAACAAGGAAACAACAGTTTTGAAAGACACATTGGACCAGAGGGACTTCACAGATACATTCAGAGCATTTCATCCTAAAGCAACAGAATACCCATTCTTTTTGAGTGCATATGGAACATTCTCTAGAACAGATCACGTACCAGGTCACAAATCAGGACTCAATCAGTACAAAAAGAATGAGATCATACCATGCATATTTTCAGATCACAATGCTATGAAACGACGTTAGCCACAAGAAAAAATTCTGGAAGGACCACATATACATGGAGGTTAAAGAACATCCGACTAAAGAATGAATGGGTCAATGAGGAAATTAAACACGAATTTAAAAAATACATGGAAGCAAATGAAAATGAAAACACAACTGTTCAAAACCTCTGGAATACAGCAAATGCAGTCCTAAGAGGGAGGTATATAGCAATACAGGCCTTCAAGAAGCAAGATAAGTCTCAAATACACAACCTATCCTAACACCTAAAGGAGCCAGAAAAAGAACAGCAAATAAAGCTTAACTTCAGCAGGAGTAGAGATCTAAAACAAAGTTTAGAGCAGAAATCAATGATACAGAAATTAAAAAAAAAAACAAAACAGATCAAAGAAACTAGGAGCTCATTCTTCAAAAGAATTTATGAGATTAATAAACCCCTAGCCTGACTTAGCACAAAGAAAAGAGAAAGGACCCAAATAAATAAAATCATGAATGAAAGTGGAGAGATCGCAACCAACACCAAAGAAATACAAACAATTATAAGAGAATATTATGAGGGGCGCCTGGGTGGCTCAGTGGGTTAAAGCCTCTGCCTTCAGCTCAGGTCATGATCTCAGGGTCCTGGGATCGAGCCCCACATCGGGCTCTCTGCTCGGCGGGGAGCCTACTTCCTCCTCTCTCTCTGCCTACTTGTAATCTCTCTCTCTGTCAAATAAATAAATAAAATCTTAAAAAAAGAATAATAATATTATGAGCAATTATATGCCAATAAATTTGGCAATCTGGAAGAAATGGATAAGTTCCTAGAAATACATAAAAACTGAAACAGGAAGAAATAGAAAATCTGAACAGACTCATAACCAGCAAAGAAGTTGAATCAGCAATCAAAAATCTCCAAACAAACAAGAGTCCAGGGCCAAATGGCTTCCCAGGAGAATTCTACCAAACATTTAGAGAAGAATTAATACCTATTCTTCTGAAACTGTTCCCAAAAAATAGAAATGGAAAGAAAACCACCAAACTCATTCTATCAGGCCAGCACTACCTTGATCCCAAAACCAGACAAAGACCCCACTGAAAAGGACAAAGACCAATATCCCTGATGAACATGGATGCAAAAATTCTCAGTAAGATACTAGCTAATCAGATCCAACAGCACATTAAAAGAATTATTCACCACAACCAAGTGGGATTTATTCCTGGGCTGCATGAGTGGTTCCATATCTGCAAATCAATCAGTGTGATACAGCATATTAATAAAAGAAAGGATAAGAACCATATGATCCCCACAATAGATGCAGAAAAGCTTTTGACAAAATACAGCATCTTTTCTTTTAAAAACCCTCTACCATGTAGGGATAAAGGGAACACACCTTAACATGATAAAGGCCATATATGAAAGACCCAAAGCTAATATCATCCTCAATGAGGAAAAAAGAGAGCTTTTCGCTAAGGTCAGGAACATGATAGGGATATCCACTCTCACCACTGTTGCTCAACATAGTACTAGAACTCCTAGCCTCAGCAATCAGACAACAAAAAGAAATAAAAGGCATCCGAATCAGCAAAGAAGTCAAACTTTGACCCTTCTCAAGACAACATGATACTCTATGTACAAAACCCAAAAGACTCTACCAAAAAATTGCTAGAACTGATATAGGAATTCAGCAAAGTTGCAGGATATAAAGTCAGTGCACAGAAGTCAGCTCCATTTCTATACAGTAACAATGTGGCCAAAGAAAGAAAAATCAAGGAGTCAATCCCATTTACAATTGCACCAAAAACCGTAAGATACCTAGGAATAAACCTAACCAAAAGAAGTACAAGATTTGTACTCTGAAAACTACAAATACTTATGAACAAAATTGAGGAAGACACAGAGAAATGGAAAAACATACCATGCTCATGGGTTGGAAGAACAAATATTGCTAAAATGTCTATGCCACCCAAAGCAATCTATACATTCAATAATATAATTACTACCAAAATACCACCAGCAGGAGCACCTGGGGGCTCAGTTGGTCAAGTGTCTGCCTTTGGCTCTCAGGGTCCCAGGATCAAGCCCTGAATCGAGTCCTTGCTCAGCAGAAAATCTGCTTCTTCCTCTCCCTCTGCCACTCCCACTACTTGTGTTCTCTCTCTCCTTCTCTTGCTCTGTCAAATAAATAAATAAAATCTTTAAAAAAAAAAATACCGCCAGCATTTTTAACAGAACTGGAATAATCATAAAATTTGCATGAAATCAGAAAAGACCCTGAATAGTCAAAAGAATGTTGAAAAAGAATACCAAAGCTAGAGACATCACAATTCCAGACCTCAAGCTCTATTACAAAGCTATCATCATCAAGACAGTATGGTACTGGCACAAAAACAGACACATAGATGAATGGAACAGAGAACCCAGAAATGGACCCTCAACTCTATGGTGAACCAATCTTCAACAAAGCAGAAAAGAGGATCTAATGGAAAAAGAGAGTCTCTTCAACAAATAGTGTTGGGAATACTGGGCTGCCACATGCAGAAGAATGAAATCAGACCACTTTCCTATACCATACACAAAAATAAACTCACAATGGATGAGAAACCTAAATATGAGATGGGAATTCATCAATATCCTAGAAGAGAACACAGATAACAACCTCTTTGACCTCAGACACAGCAACTTCTTGCTAGACACGTCTCCAAAGGCAAGGGGAAACAAAAGCAAAAATGAACTACTGAAACTTCATCAGGATAAAAAGTTTTTGTATGGCAAAGGAAACAATCAACAAAACTAAAAGGCAACCTACAGAATGGGAGAAGATATTCGCAAATGACATATCAGATAAAGGGCTAGTATCCAAAATCTGTAAAGAACTTATCAAACACAACACCCAAAAAACAAATAATCCAATCAAGAAATGGGCAGAAGACATGAACAGATATTTCTCGAAAGAAAATATACAAATGGCTAATAGACACATGAAAAAATGCTCAACATCATTCAGCATCAGAGAAATACAAATCAAAACCATAATGATGGGCACCTGGGTGGCTTAGTCATTTAAGTATCTACTTTCAGCTCAGGTCATGATCCCAGAGTCCTGGGATCAAGTCCTGCATCAGGAGCCCTGCTCAGGAAGGAGTCTGCTTCTCCCTCTCCCTCTGCCCCTACACCCTGCTCATTCTTATTCTCTCTCTCAAATAAATAAATAAAATCATTAACATAGGGAAAGGGAAGGAAAAATAAAGTAAGATAAAAACAGAGAGGAAACCAAACCACAAGAGACTCCTAACTATGTAGGGAACAACTGAAGGTTGCTGGAGGGGAAAGGGCTAAGGGATAGAGTAACTGGGTGATGGGCATTAAGGAGGGCACTTGATGTAATGAGCACTGGGTGTTATATGCACCTGATGAATCACTTAATCCTACCCCTGAAACTAATAATACACTATATGTTAACTAAATTGAATTTAAATAAAATAATAATGATGAAAAAAAAGAATCTTTCTACAAAGAAATCTGTAGGTTCAGCTGGCCCCATCAGTGACCCTACAAATAATTAAGAAGGAAGTAAGAACATTATTTAATATTTCTTATTTCCAGAGAAGAAATATAAAAAAACACTTTTAACTCATTTGATAATGCCAGGAAAACTTGCTTGCACAATCTTACAATACATTATAAGAAAGGAAATTATAGGCTAAAGTTCTTTATAAAGAGAATTTTTAGAAAATCAAATCAGCAGATGCATAAAAATCATGATATACGCTAATCAAATAAGGTTTATTTCAGGAATGTGAAGATGATTCAACGTGCCAAAATCAATCTAAGAAATTATTCATATTAATCATGAAAATCTTAATAGATGCAAAAATATCACTTGATAAAATTAAAAACCCATTTATGACTTAAAACAAAAAAAGCTGTTCACAAAATGGGAACACAAGGGAACTTCTTTTATCTTATAATGAGTATCCAAATAAAAGCTACAGAGCAAACATTTAGAGGATCAGTCTAAGAGGTCAATATCTGAATATTTGCAGTTCTAGAAAAAGAGAACAAGAAATGAAAAGGAAGAAATTATCAAAGCAACAATAAAAGTGCTATCATAGTATATCAGCATATCACCAATCAACAACAAAAAAAAAGTACTCTAGAAATTTCAAAGAGATTTCTCTTCTGTCCATTTATTGGAAGAAAAATTTACCTTGAGGAAAAGATTATGTGAAATCTTCTAGCTCATATTTACAGGGAATCTGGACCAAAAACTAGAAGAATTTCATCTGCGAGGTCTTGGACCCCTGTAATTATTTCCCATTAATCCTTGATCTCCAAGGAAATGGAAGCAAACACCTCAGCTTTAAGATACTGGACTGAATTTTTAAAGTGTGGCCACCTGCCTACCTCTTATATAAGAACCTCCATTAGTAACAGAAAGGGGTCTTAAGTCATTGACATAAATAAAACCATAAACAAACATTATCTCAGGAGGAATTCCTTAATCATGAACGGCTATATTAGTAACATGCAGAAAAATCATTTACAAAACTCACAAAAATGTAGGGAAATTACAACAAAAGCAGTAAGATATATTCAGCCCCTACAGCCCATTTATTAAGAGATGGAAGTATTCAGGAGCACCTAGTTGGCTCAGCTGGTTAAGCATCCAACTCTTGACTGCAGCTCAGGTCTTGATCTCAGGGTTGTGAGTTCAAGCCCCACGTTGGGCTCCACACTGGACGTAGAGTCCACGTTAAAAGAAGAAAGAAAGAAAGAGAGAAAGAGAGAAAGAGAGAGAGAGAGAGAGAAAGGAGGGAGGGAGGGAGGGAAGGAAGGAAGGAAGAGAGAAAGAAAGAGAGAGAGAGAAAGAGAGAGAGAGAGAGAGATGGATGTATTTGGCTTAAACAGCATTTTTAAAAATAGACATTTCATGTAACTTTCTCTTCATAACATTTGGGATATCTTGAAACATTTGGGTTTCTCTTCAAAT
>CM053615.1:9751182-9776926 GCA_028646535.1 Procyon lotor
GAAGATACCTGGAAATTAACATAAACCATCCATCACTGGCTTTATGAGTAAAGACTTCTGTTATGAACTGAATGTCTGTGTACCCCCAAAATTCATGTGTTGAAGCCCAAACCTCCAATATTATGTATTTGGAGGTGAGGCCCACGAGGATGGTGCCCTCATCATAGGATTAGTGCTATTAGAAGAAGAAAAGATAGAAGAGAGCTTGATCTCTCTCTTCCCATGAACATGAACAACAAAGAGGTCACATGAGCACACAACAAGATGGCCACCATCTAAGCCAGGAAGAGGGCCTTCCCTAAGAACCAAATCTGTCAACATCTTGATCCTAGACTTTCCAGCTAGGAAAAGAAAGAGAAAAAATTGTCTGTTGTTTAAGCCATCTAGTCTATGGTATTATATCATAGCAGCCTGAGCTAAGATAACTTCCAAAATAATAGCTTAAAGAAATACAACATATATGAGAGAATACCATACCAGTATGGATGGTAATACTGTTATATCTCTGTTTAACTAGCCTGTGTGACTTCTGTAAAACACAGCTGTTTCTTGGGGAATAACAGGTGTCTCATCATAAATTTAATCAGATGTTAATTCCAATGGCTGCTGCTGTTTCCATCTGAGACAATTTACTGGAGCAAGTCAACCCAGCATTTGGCATGCGATCTGCAACTATTTATCCGAAAAATGCTTTGCTTCTGTTCCATTATGAAACCGCAGAAGCAGTTTGTTTTCACCTGGGGGGGTGGTCAGCAGACTGACTACATCTTTTGCCACAGGGCTCTGTCTGCCCTCTGGTTCTGGGCCATTATCTATTCTGCAGGGACTTTGTGTCACCTTCCACGGGACATCACGCTGGCCCACTACTTGAACGACATGATGGCAGCAGCTTGTAGACAGAGAGGGGCAGGTACACTAGATGCTATCATGAGACACATGCATGTTAGAGCATTAGAGATAAACTTCATGAGTACTCAGATATCTGCCACCTCAGTAAAGTTCTGAAGGGACTAATGCTTTGAGACAACCGGTGGTATGCTGCCACCATTTTGGTATGTTGCTCCTACTCCCTCACTGAGTAATTTATAAAGTTGCCGGCTTTGAATAAAGGGTCCATAGCAAGAGAAGCTCTCAGCTAACTAGTTGCAGGGGAAGTAATTCTGCCAATTGGTCCTTATGAACCAACAAACTCAAAGGTGCTTGAAATATCTGTCACAAATCAGGATGTTATGTGGCAATAGTTGCAAGTCTAAAAAGGATGATCGCAGTGTAAGCAATCTGGAATTTGGAAAATAACCACACACTTTTTAGCACATCACTGTTTTCCTTCTAAAAAATAGTATCTGACTTGGTCCTAGGTCTTAAGAAGATGGACAATGGGACAAAAGTAACCATGGGATCTGAAATACATGGGATAAATGCAGGTTACTGACTCACCAAGCTATAAATTCGAGTGTGCCCAGCAGCACCTCATCATCAATGAAGTTATATATTTCCTATCAGGCTGGGGTAGGTCCTGAAAGCACAAATTGGTTGCGTGAGCATGTAAGTTTGCATAGACATTCCTAATGCGTCCTCCTGTTGTACTGCTACATAAACAAACTGACAGGACGTTGCCTTTTAGAAATTGATTAAAGGCGGGGTGGAATATCGGCTGGACTTACAAATGGGCTTGTTCAGCATCCCGGCATCAGCTGTAAATGGGCTACCGCGTAAGTACAGTCTTAGTCAGGGGTGGCCTTAAGGAAGGGCAGGAGGAAAATGTATAGAGCAGAAATGACTGGAGATGCAGACAGACAATAATTCACAGAAGGTAGAGGCTACTGGGTTTGTCCAAATCATTGTGGACTTGGGTTTATGACAAGATATCTGGAAAGAAGTATATGTGTGATCTTTTCAGAAGAAACCAAGTATTAATACATTTGTATTTAATATCCATCCAAAGTGCCCTCCTTAAGTGTTTAACAGTAATCAGGTAGACAACATGACTTATTCTGTGTATGTCAACTGACATCTTCATCCAGACCCTTCTCAATGGGCTCATCTATGAAGTAACAATAGTGGCGGGAATAAAGTTATGTACTGGTATAATGATGTCAAGGTCTATCTGGCTAATACCATTGACGACTGTTCAAACTTCCAGCCACAGAAACCAACTGCTAGCACCACCTATCTAGGAAATCAGCAAGCCACTTGGTGGAGTGCAGAAACTAATTTGTCTTCTCTGGACTAGACATTTATTCTGAATATGGATCCGTCTTCCACGCTAGCCAACATCACCACTCTCCATTAAAGCAGACTCTCTGTTAAAGTAGACTAAAAAATACCACTTCGGACTAATGAACTCAATTTTAGAGCCAAAGAAATAAAACAATGGGGACCTCTTGCAGGAGTCACTCATCTTGGGATGTTCTCCACCATTCAAAAGACTCCGATCAATGGTGTAACTGCCAGTTGAAGAGTCATAACATTAGCGGGGAGTTTGGACTACTCTTCTACAGTTTGCGCTACACAAGTAAGTAATGTGTTGTGCTGCTTTACAGGCCCAGGATTATATTCGTTTTCTTAGGCTGCCATCATAAAGTACCGCAGACCGAGTAGCTTAAACAACCAAAATGTATTTTGCCACAGTTCTGGAGGCTGGAAGTCTGAGATCAAGGTGTCAATAGGGTTGGTTCCTACCAAGACCCACGAGGAAAGGATCTGCTCCAGATTTCTCTCATTGGCTTGAAGATGCTCTTCCTCTCCCTGTGTCATGTCCTCATTTCATCTTTTTTCTATATGTGTCTGTGTCCAAATTTCCTCTTTTTATAAGGACACCAGTCAATTTGGACTGTGACCCAACTTAATGACCTCATTTTAACTTGATTTCCTCTATAAAGATCCTATTCCTAAATACAGTCACAATCTCAGGTACGGATGACAATGATGCAAGGTACAAATTTTTGAGGAAGTCACAATTCAGCCCATAACAGGGACCAAAGGGGTAGAATTTGGAATGGCACTTGGCAGCGTTACCCCCGATAAACTCTTGACACAATTTTTATTTTCCACTCTGGCATCTTTGGGCTCAGCTTGTTTAGTGATCTCAGCATGTAAGGGTGAAAGAACAACTTTAGAAGACAAAATAATTGATCTAGAAAGTAAGAATCCTACCTGATCGTCCTGAGCTCCTTAGTCCACTGAATGTGTTGGTGAAAGGCCTGGGGGAATACTTTGTTGCTTGAGGTGAGAGATACTAATAACCAAAAGGAAAAGAGATTGCTACTCCACAACGTAAGCAGAGAAGCTACATGTCTGAAAGGATTCCTCTGGATCCTCTCCTAGTACTGCCACATCCAATAGTAATAGTAAAAAACTCTAGCAACAGCATAAAGAAAGGACCACGGAGGCTCAGACCCATAAGAACTAGAAGTACAGGTTATATGCTCATTGAGGATAAAAGGAACGTAGAATGAGGAGTGAGAAAAGGAAATTATTAAAATGTGTTGTGGAAATGATGATCATAGCATATACTCATAGTTTCTTCCTTGCTCAAATATACTTTTTTTTTTTACTATCCTTTTCTTTTAAAGAAAAATCCTCTCCCCTACTATTCATGGTGATTAATGTAAATTTAGTTATGGGATATCAAGACAGGGTTGCAGAGATGCCTGGGTGGCTCAGTCAGTTAAGCAGCTGCCTTCAGCTCAGGTCATGATCCCAGGGTCCTGGGATCGAGGCTCACATCGGGATCCTTGCTCAGCAGGGAGCCTGCCTCTCCGTCTGCCACTACCTGCTGCTCCCCCCACCTCCACTTGTGTTCTCTCTCTTTCTGATGAATAAATAAAATCTTAAACAAAAAGGATTTAAAAAAAAGAAATTCTACCTTGCCTTAAAAAAAAAAATACAGGGTTACAACTAGCTAGAATGGGGATCAGCAAACTTTTACTGTAAAGGGTCCAATTTTAGTGGATATTTTAGTGACTATTTCAGACTTTGTGGGTCCTACTATATCTATAGCAATTACTCAACTCTGCCATTGGGGCAGAAAAGCAGCCATAGACGATTCATAAACAAATGAGTATGGCTATGTTCCAATAAAACTTCATTTATAACAGGGGTGCCTGGCTTGCTCAGTCCACAGAGCATGTCACTCTTGATGTTGGGGTTCTGAGTCTGAGCCCCACATTTGGTGTAGGGATTACTTAAAAATAAAATACAATCTTCTAAAAAGACAAAAAACAACAAAAATAAACTTTACTTACAACAGAGTGATGGGCTAGATTTAACCTGGAAATTGTAGTTTGCCGAATTCTAAACTAAAGGATAAGTGTGCATCAAGATATTGCAGTAACTGGTGAGGCTTTGTTTCTCCCCTTTGGGAAGAGGGTAACGAATCATTGCATTTTGTTTTACAGGAAAATGTCTTTGTTGTCATTGTTGCCTTGAAGGTTAGTTCTCAGACTTTGTGGACCCAGCTAAAGACGTGGACTGTGGAAGCTATTAGAAATTTGCTCACTTAATTCCTGATCCCAATCCCTTTTACCATGTTTTCCTGTACAGTAGGGAGTGGAAGCTAACACTTCACTTGTGAGAATCTATTTTATGCTGGGGCTATGCATGTGACCTAAGTTCCACCAAAGACCTGAGAGTAGAAATGGATAAAGAGAAATGCAGCAGCCCTCAGGGAGATTAGACATGCAGACAAGCACAATGGACAGGAGTGTTTGGTTCTCCTAGTGCTACAATAGTGGATATTTTCCCGTGTGACCCCTCCAGCGGCTGGAGGAGGGCAGAAGGCAGCATTAGAGGGAAAATGCCCTAGCAGAGTTTTTGGCAGGATTGGAGATTTCTTCAGGCTGCACTGTTTTCAACTGGGCATCTACAGTTGGTTTACCCCCCTCCAAGAAAGAATCCTAAAAAATACTAGTTGTTATTATATGAATCTTTCCTCTTCTAAATACGGATTCTGTTTTAATAAAGTTTTATTACCCAGAAACTAATACAATACCTAACGCATAGTTGGCACACATGAAATTGTAACGACCTGAAATGAGTGCCTTATCATGACCCAGAACAGAAAGGATTCTTGCCTGAAGTCTGGAGAATTCGGGTAGAGGTCATACCACTTTTCTTTTCCCTATACGAGCCAACTTCTGGGGCTTTGGCTAGGGAAACTAATAACACAAAAACCTTAAAACGAAGGCTCAAAAATGAAAGGCACAGATTTCATTGAGTTAAAACTTCAGCTTTCACAAACAAAACCAGGTCTCTATGGGGTGATGTGAGATGTCCTCACAATGGCTGGTGGGGGGGAGGGAGTGCATATACGTGCATGAAATAATTAATTTACATTTACAGCTAATAATAATTTATTATTATAATTTATTAATAAATTAATAATTAATTTATTGATCTCAGTGCCAAAGCCTAGATATTGGAGGGGGGGAGCATTTATGGTACACCTACTATGTATTATTACAACTACTCTGTATTAAGTAGTATGCTTCTAATGTATTTTCTTACTTAATCCACACAACACTACAAAGTGGGTACTAGTCCATCTTCACAGTCCCTGCATGGAAAATGGTACCATGGAAAAATGAAGAGTGAGCTTGGTGCAATAACATTTCATTTATTAAAAAGCCATTCTTAAAACGGGTCCTTCTCCCCACGGCCACAGGCATTGTACAGGCTCTTCTCTCTGTCTAGAATGTTCTGTATGCACAACTTCAACTAGTAACTATTTTTTTAAGATTTTATTTACTTATCTGAGAGAGAGAGAAAGAGAGAGAGGGAGTGCATAAGCCGGGGAGAGGCAGAGGGAGAAGCAGACTCCCCGCTGATCAGGGAGCCTGGGGCGGGGCTCAATCCTAGGACCCTGGGACTATGACCTGAGCCGAAGGCACATAACATGCTCCACTGACTGAGCCACCCAAGCACCCTATCAGCTAATGACCCTTTACTCATCCTTAATTTCTCAACCGAATCACTCCTTACTCAGAAAAGCCCTCCCTGGCTCCCTAGCCCCCTCAGGTACTCCCTCACCACTCCCTGTGCTGTTTCTTCTCAGCCTGTGGAACACTTTTCAACCACTCACTGTGTGGCCATTAGATTTCACCTCTCTCGTCTGCTAGTGTGAGACTACAGAGATCTGTCGCTTCCCATCCCCAGTGCCCAGCAAAGAGCCTGGCACATAGAGGCACTCAGGAAGTGGTTCCTGAATGAGTAAACCAATAAATGAACGAGTAAATGTATACCATGTACCAGGTGGATCGCTAAACACTTTACCTAGTATCTCATTCAATCCTCAAAACAAATCTATGGGTTACGTCCTATTTTTGTCCCCATTTTGCAAATAAAGAAGCTGAAGGGCAGAAATAGAATAGCTTGCCTAAGTTCACATACATGGTGAGTGGCAGAACTGAGATCCACGTCTGGTATCTATCATATTGCTATTATAGATTTTGATCGGCATCTTCAAATAGATTTTTATTGCTGTTCACATGAAAGTGAAGAATAAGTCGCTACAAGATAAGAAATAATCACAAACAGTGTTATCACATGTAAAGGCTGCCAAGTGGAAGAAAACACAGTACCAGGTTTTTCTGATTACCAGAATACCTTATTTCACAGGGTTAGATTTGAGACTTTTTCACACTTTTGTGGTAAGAAACCAAAGCTGAGAATTTCAGAAAACAAACTTGCACTGGGAGGGGTTTAGAAATAGCTCAACAGATCCGTATCCCCTGAACTTCCGTAACACCATAATTTAAAACAGTAGCCATTTGAGGCTTTTGCAAGAAAGAAAAAAGTCACAAATCAGAAATTATAAATACATGAGTAACTTATCTTCCATACTCTTTCACTTTTATGGAACACTTTTTTCATTAATCCCATCATCTGGACTATTTTATTTGCAAATGAACTTTTATTTATGATCATATGTATTTAAACATAATTTTACATGAATGTATAAATACGGACCTTTGTTTGACTTTTGCAATCTCTTATCTTCCCTCTATATACATCAGCTCTTACTCCCACCCCAAGAGAATTCACTTTTACAACCTAGTCTATATCCTTTCATATATTATTTATGCTCATATAATTTTATTTAATCCTATATAAATACTTACCCGTACACATCTAATATTACAGAAACAAGTTCTTTGGTCATTGTTTTACAAGAGGGAGCTCACATCGACTATGCTTTTCTGTATCCCATTTTTCTCTCTCAAACTTTCATGGAAAATCCTCCAGGTTGACTGGGATTCCTCTAATACAGTCTTTTTAAATGAGTGCACAGTATTCCATGCTCTGCATATAATTTATAGTAGTTCCCCCTCCTTATCTATAAAAGATATGTTCCAAGACCCCTAGTGGGTGCCTGAAACCATGCAGAGTACCAAACCCTATATATACTGTTTATTCCCATACACACATACGTGTGATAAGGTTTGATTTATAAATGAGGCATGGTAAGAGATTAACAACAATCACTAATAATAAATTAGATTATTCTAACAATATACGATAACAAAAGTTATGTGAATGTGGTCTCTCTCAAAATATCTCACTATATAGCACTCACCCTGCTTGTGATGATGTGAGATGGTAAGATGCCTACGTGACGAGATGACGTGAGATGAGTAACGTAGACACTGTGACATAGCATTTCGTCAGAAGGATGGTCCACTTCTGGACACAGTTGACCTTGGGTAACTGAAAGGGCAGAAAGCAAAACCTCAGCTAAGGGGGGACTACTGTATTCCGGTCCTGATCCTATCGATAGGAAGTGTTCTTTTCCTATGGGCCACTAGAGAGCACCATTGGAGCAGTGTCAAGTTCAACTAGTTCAGAGCCTAGTTTAGGGTGGAGAGTTGGGGAGACCTATATGTCATCAGATCCGCGTCTTCATTCTCACTGTCCTGATCAAGGTTTTGTTCATTCTCAGCTCTGGGAACCCAGAACTCTCACTTCCTCCAACCAGTATCTTAACAGTCCACCCCCACTGGGATGATAATAGACTCACCAGGGTTCTTTTGCAGATTCCCCAGTTACTCCCAGGCCCAGATGGGAAAGACTGCAGAAATATTATAATCAGCATAGGTAACAAGAACAGCCGCTATCACTGCTGTCACTGTCATTACTGCGATTTATGGAGAACAAAAAATGGCCAGTACTCAAGCTAAGACCTTGACACATTACCTCACTTTGTATTTACAATGATGCTGTGAAGCCCAACCCTTGCCCCATTCTACAGAGAGAGAGAACACACTATACAGAACACACTATATAATGTGCTACAGAGAGAACACACGCCCAGATCCAGACCCTTAAAGAAATCCCAGGGATTTTCCTCGTGTCTGTGTATTGAGTCTGTCACCATGTGTCCTTTCCTGGATCTCCATGTTCAACGGCTAGCACCATCTGTCCCAACCCACCCCCAATCCAAACCCCCTCCGGTTTTCCAAAGCCTGCAGAGTTCCTAGGATTTTGCATTTGTTATTGCTGCTGTCCGGAAGGCCTTCCTCAGCTTCACAGACCCCCAACCAACCCTTTATCTGGAAGACAAATGCCTCCTTCTTCAAGGAGTCAGATTACAGTTTTCCTTGTCTGGGGAGCCTCCCCAGGTAAACTTAAATACCCCTTCTCCGTCAAGATAATGGGAGAAGTTGGGGCGCCTGGGTGGCTCAGTGGGTTAAAGCCTCTGCCTTTGGCCCAGGTCATGATCTCAGGGTCCTGGGATCGAGCCCCGCATTGGGCTCTCTGCTTGGCAGGGAGCCTGCTTCCCCCTCTCTCTCTGCCTGCCTCTCTGCCTACTTGTGATCTCTCTCTCTCTCTCTCTCTCTGTCAAATAAATAAATAAAATCTTAAAAAAAAAAAAAGATAATGGGAGAAGTTGCCTACTTATCTAATTCTCCCACTAGGAAGAAAGTTCTAAAGCCAAGTCTTACTGCTCCTAGTATCCCTGTACCTGGTACAGTGGTTGGCACATAGCAGATATTCAATACATGTTCCTAAATAAATAAATGACCGAATGAACTACTGAGGCTCTTTATTTAAAAACCAGAGTCAAACCCAATTCTAAGCAGCATAAAACAAATGCATAAAAGACAAAGACTTGGGTCACTTCCTTCCAGAGAGGATTTCTGTGACAAATCCATTTACCAAACCAATAAGGGGCAAAGAAAGAGCCGGTGGCCTTTGTTCTGCAGCTGAGCCTACAGAGCTCCTCTGCCCGCGGATCCGGACAGTTAAAAGTGAAGGAAGAGAGAATGTGCCAGGCTATCCACATATGCCCGGGGTCTGCTATTAGTTGCTGCTGAGAAATAAGATGAAAATTTTTATCAGAGTGGAAGTACTTTGGGCTCCAGCATCACCCAGCAGCTGTGAGGGGAAAGGCTGGGGGAGAAAATTCACCTTTCGTCAGGAAAATTTGTGATAAAAATGGGTATTCTTTTTCTCTTTAACAACACATGCAGAAACTGTTTGGCTAGCCTGGTCTTATTATTTCCTCTCGCAAAAGGCTTGCCAGTCCTCCTGGGTAAAGACATGAAGCCCGGGCAAGGTGAAAGTCTTTGGGGCCACGATTAGAAATGTTCGTTCTCGTGTGGTGTTTTCTTTCCTGCAAACTACAGATACCACTAATGAGAATGCCCAATTACTCCATCTGTTGACCAGCGGAAGTCCTCTCTGCTGCCCCCATAATGCAACACCGTCTGGCAGCTCATTCTAACGAGAAACTGGATTATTGTGGATTCTTTCCCAAGAATACCATCAGGAAGTCAAAGTCGATGTTGCACCTGAGACCACAGATGCGAATATTCAGAGGTATAGTCAAGAGATCTTTGGAGGGGGCTTGGGTGACTCAATTGGTTAAGCATCCAATTAGTGATTTCAGCTTAGATCATGACCTCATGGGGCATGAGATCGAGCCCTGCAACTACCTCCCAGCTCACTGGGGAGTCTGCTTGAGATTCTCTCCCTCTGTTCTTTCCCCCACTCATGTGCGCGTGCTCTCTCTCAAATAAATAAATAAATCTTTAAGAAAAGAGAGAGAGAGAGAGATCTTTGGAGACTTCCTCCCCCCTCTCTGGCAGAAGTTGGCTTTCTACTTGTTTGCCTGTTTCAAGCCTAATCAAACAGAAATATGTATGGTTTTCCTCTTTGTGCCCCTAAATTTTAAATACATGTTTAATATTACAGAATCAGAAATTTGGATGGAAGTTCTTAACAAAGGAAGCTTTGCCACACAGACAGAACTCTACTTAACTCCTCCCTGGAAGCAAACCAGCCACCCTTTTCTTGGGAATATCTCAAAGGGACATCACACACCGGTGCATCCTATCTCTTGGCACAATTCGCTTCCTTGAAGCTTACATACCATTGTCTTCATTTCCTCTGCTCAAGTAGGAGCTTAGTTTTTCCCACTGTCTCCAAAGTCACTGTGAGCTGTTGGACTGTAGGTAGATCTGTCTATAGACAGGTCCCCCGAACACTTTGTGCTGTTTTGTGCCTGTGTCTTTGAACCTACTTTGCCATCTGCCAAGAAATCTTCTCTTAACTTACGATCCCTCCTCTCCCACATTACACAGCCCTATTGAACCTCCAATACCCAGATCGTTTGGGAAGAGCCTTCTCCTTACCATGCTCTGTCATTCCCCAATGTGGGATATTAATTACTAGCTCTTAAGGGCTACTAACAGCTCTTTGGAAACTGTGCTGTTCAAAATGTAGTCCTTAGACCTGCAACAATAGCTTCACTTGGGAGATTATTGAAACCGGGCATTCACGGGTCTCACTTCCGACCTACTGAATCCTCTTATCTGGTAGGGGAATCAATCTTAGGGCCCAGTCCTAGAGCCTGGGAATCTAGGTTTTAACAAGCTTGCTTGAATTTAAGAAGCACTGTTCCCCAATAATTTAATCTCAAATACCCTTTGGTAATTGTAGATTTAATACTCTTGACAGACCAGAAGGTACCATGACATGGAACCATCATTTTATTGAACAGAATTAGAACAGAATTGGAGGTCATTTAATGAAAAAAATTATAACAACCCAGACTCTATATATCACTAAAATTATTCTTCATTCTTAATTATAGACATATTTTGAGGGAGGAATTATATGGCAAATTTGGAAAGTCACAGACACCTCCCATGAGAATGCCAAGGGTCAACACTTTTCCCTTTCAACATTATATTGGAGTTATTCCCTTGCATGTTTCTCTCATATTAGCCATAAAGTCTAGCTACTTCTCTTATTCATTTCAAAATGAATGAGCACAGACTCTGACACACAGTTAGCATTTAAGATGTTAACTAAAACAATGAATAAATGAATGAATGAATGTTCACACACAGCATTTTCTGAAACCTCACTGCCTATTTTAGATAACAGAGTCACCAAACTTAGTTTTGATATGGTCTCTGAAAATAGTTTTGACTTACACTAATGTTTTTCGAACTAGACTAACCAATGGCATCAGCGTCTTCTGGGACGGACATCCTGTGCAGATTCCCACACCCACCCTCCAATATTGTTTCCGAATCTCCAGTTTGTGGAATCCAAAAACCCCAGGAGATTCTTATGTAGACAAGGTTAGAGAACCTGTGGATTATGTGGTTACCTCAATTTGCAGCACCCTGAAATTGGTCACTAAGCATAGAACAAGGGACAACTTCCCTAACGGAAGGCTCATTATCTAAATTCAGATAGGAGGAGTCCTAAAGAAAGGAAAGAAAGCAAGAACCCCGTGGAGAAATTTCATTATGTAAAGATTCAAACAGCCCCATGTGTTCCATTGTATGTTTAGACTGAAATCTATACCTTTGTCGATCGTTGCTTTGGGAATTGGGAGAAGAGTTTAAGAAGTTTCTTTTGCCACCCCTTACATAAGAAACTGGTGAAATGTACTCCCAGGAATTTAAATTGAGGGAAGGAAAACAAGTAGAGGAAGTAGGAGAATTGTTTTTTAAAAAGAAAACAGAAAAGCCAAACACACAGTTATATATTCTTCCCAAGCCCCTTCTCTCAAAAGAGTGTGATGCAAAGGCCCAGGAGACAGCAGTTTACCGTGGTATGATCTCAAGAGGATGAAAATTGGCTATCTGTTCCTGAGAGCTCTTTGACTGGAGATGTGCTCTACTGTTCTACAATTTAAGATAACTCCTAAAATATAAATACACTAGAGGAGATGAAAAAACCCACCTTGGCTTAAATTCAAAACATAATAAGGAAAGACAGTAGTGAGGGTATGTAGCTTTTTCTGTATCCCTATTCACCCCATAAAAACAGACAGAGCCAAACCAACAGGCTACCTACAGTATCCAGAACATTAAGTAGTAAGTTATCTTGGGGTAAGTGAGAACAATACCCCAAGACGCCTCTATTATTAGCATCTGTACAGGTAGAAGCCAAAGGAAGTAACGGGGCATCTAGCAGATCTGAGAACAAGTTAACCCCAGAATTGCCGGTATGTATTTTTTATTTATTTGAGAGAGAGAGCGTGCGCGCAGGGGGATGAAGAGCAGAGGGAGAGGGAAAGAATCTCAAGCAGACTCCCTGAGGAGGGCAGAGCCCAACACCAGGCACAATCTCATGACCCTGAGATCAGACCTGAGTCAAAACCAAGAGTTGGTCGCTCAACGAACTACGCCACCCAGACGCCATGCCAATATATATTGACTGGAAAGTGTGGGTGGCCAATTTGAGGACTGCAGCTGAACTGGAAGGGTTGTTTGCAGGTAAGTACAAGGAAATGGCAGCAAGATTTTAAGAAGCTGGATTAATGTGGGACTTAACTGTGGAAGTGAACTTGCCAAAGTGCTACTCAAGGACAAAGCTCTGCACTAGGGAAAAACTGCAGGGGATATAACCTAATTTAACAAAGAGAAAGAGGAAGAAAAGAGAAAGCCCAAAGAAAGTGGGGATGAGGAACAAAACCAGGAGAGCTCCAAAATTATGACACCATATGTTTCAACAAAACAATAAAACTCCATAGCAATCAAGCTAGACAAGCTATCCTGACCCATCCCTTTCCCCTAAGAGTTGAGAAAACTAATCTCAGGTGAAAATGAGCAACAGAAAGGAATTATAGTTGAATTCTACACAACATTTTTATATGAAAATAGAAAACTAGGCACAGGAAAATATCTCTGTAGATAATGAAAGCTCTCCAGAAAAAAGGTCACAAGACAGATGAAAATTATAACAATATTTTTCAGACGAACTAATGGAGATTTTTTTCATGATAGAATATGCAAAAATAAAAATTAAAAAAAAACTCAGAAAAGAGGTGATGGTGCTAAGGACAAAATAAGAAAAAAAATTTTAAATCATTTCAAAATGTAACATAAATCCCATCACAAAAGAAGATATCCAAAGGGTCAATAATAATGTGAAAAAATGCACAGTGTCACTGCTCATCAGAAAGTCAAATTTAAGCCACAGCAAAATATCACTTCACCACCCCCTCCCCCATTTAGAACAACTAAAATCAAAAAAGACAGATGATACCAAGCACTAGCAAGGATGCAGTGACAAACTCTTACACACTGGTAATGGGAATGTAAAACGGTACAGCTGCTTTAGAAAAAGGCTTAGCAGTTTCTAATACAGGTAAAAATGCATCTTTCCTATGAGCCAACAATTTGGCTCCAAGATATATTCCCCAAAGAGAAACGAATGTGTATGTTCTCACAGAGATTTATACAAGAATGTTCATCACAGCTATGATCTGTAATAGCCAAAATCTGGAAACAACACAAATGTCCGTCCATGGAAGAAAGACTAAGTTGTGGTATACACATATGAACTGTCATAAGATTTTAAGAGGTTGGATATTGTATTGGATATTCTTTATTAACCTCAAAAAACATTGTTTTGACTGGAAGAAGTCAGGCCTAAGAGTATATAGAATTGGGGCATCTGGGTGGCTCAGTGGGTTAACACCTTTGCCTTCGGCTCAGGTCATAATCTCAGGGTCCTGGGATCGAGCCCCGCATCGGGCTCTCTGCTCGGCAGGGAGCCTGCTTCCCCCTCCCTCTCTGCCTACTTGTGATCTCTCTCTGTGTGTCAAATAAATAAGTAAAATCTTTAAAACAAAAAAGAATATATAGAATTATCTTGTGATCCCCTGATTTAAAACTCGAGAACAGGCAAAAACCAATCTCCAGCAACACAAGTCGAAATAACTGTTACCTCTTTTAGGAAGGAAGGGTTTTTACTGGAAAGAAGCATGAGGGAACTTTCTGGGCTGATTGAAATTTCTCCATCTTGAGCTGCTTGATGGTTACACAGGTGTGGACCTATCTGAGTCAGGAGACCGCAAGGCCACTCACAGGTGTGTACCTAAGTAAGTCAGGAGACTGCAAGGCCACTCCCAAGTTCAGAGGTTTACCGGGAGGACTCAAAGGACTCAGCTCTGAGTCATAAGCACGGCAAGAACATATCACGAAAAAAAAAAATAGGATGCAAAGTGAAAAAGCACAGGGGGCAAAGTTCACAGTAAACAAGAAGTAAGAGTCTAAGAGTCCCAGTGAAGTCACAC
Organism: Procyon lotor; assembly: GCA_028646535.1. Taxonomy (NCBI): domain Eukaryota; kingdom Metazoa; phylum Chordata; class Mammalia; order Carnivora; family Procyonidae; genus Procyon; species Procyon lotor. The sequence continues at coordinate 9,765,725 of CM053615.1, forward strand.
AGGAAGTTGTTAATTCCTACAGCAACAAACGTGACATGTGTGAAGTGCCGTCTCCGAGGGAAACCCATTAAAGACTGAGGGCCAAGATTTTTACTGGGAACTAGTCACATAGGTAGCTTCTGCCTAGCAGGTACCAAATTAAAAACTCCCCGAAGAAAAGCAAGTCTTCAGCATGAACCATACTGCTCCCATAAATACACAATGAGCCACTTTTTTAAAAAATTTTGTAAGTTTTTTTTTTTTTTTCTTTTAGCAATCCCTATACCAAATATGGGACTCAAACTCACAACCCTGAGATCAAGGGTCTCGTGCTCTTCCAACAGCCAGCCAGGCAGCCATATCAGAAAACAACACAAGCCCTCTCAAAATTCAAATTCTTAGCAACCTTTTTTTTTTTTTAAAGATTTTATTTATTTGACAGAGTGAAACACAGCGAGAGAGGGAACACAAGCAGAGGGAATGGTAGCAGGAGAAGCAGGCTTCCTGCCGAGCAGGGAGCCCGATGTGGGGCTCGATCCCAGGACTCTGGGATCATGACCTGAGCCGAAGGCAGACCCTTAACGACTGAGCCACCCAGGCACCCCAAATTCTTAGCAACCTTGCAAGCAGGCCTTGCTAAGGATAGCAGTCAAGTCTTCTTGGCTAACTCTTTCCTGCACAGTATGTAAAAGGAAAAAGAAAAAAAGAAAAGAAAAAACCCTCACCAAGCTGCACATTTAAGATTTTGGTGTTTGACTTCATGTAGATTACACTGTCCGTTTTTAAAATTTAAACAAAAAAGTAGTATGAATGACAGGCCCACAGGCTCTCTTCTGCGAGCAGTTTGTCATGATAGTGAAATAAGAAAATCATAATGACTTTGGAGGCCCACGAACAGGGCAAAGGAAAAAGGGGCTCTACCTCCCTCAATTTGCTAAGGCTCAGCTCTGTCTGGGGCGTAACGGGTCCTGTTCTTAAGCGGCATAATGTAATGGAAAGAACACGGATTTCGGTAAGAAACTCGTCTTAAAATCTGGCTCCATCGTTTGCTAGCTCGGTGATAACAGTCCAGATAACTCACTTATCTGAGCCCCAGTTCACCAGCAAGCTCAGGACGGTTATTTGCCACTGAGATGTCGTAAGGATGAAATGGAATCACACACACGGTCGGCACTCAAAAAAATGTTGAGTCCCTTACTACTGGAGATAAAACTCTGGAAGACAAGACATATGTATGAAAAACTGGAAGGCAAGTGAGAACTTGCTAAGGGCCATGAGGGTTGTTTGAAGTTTTCCCTGCTATAGGGGATGAGGCAGAAAGGTTCCTGGGGGCCTGAAACAGAACTCTAGTTCTAGGCAGTGGACCCGGTGGTTGAATGTGTGCTAAGATTCTGAGATTCAGAGATGAAGACGGGGACATTTTAGGACCGGGGAAGGGTTCATGCAAATTCACAAGCTGGATTTATCTCGGGCTTTTGTCAGGCCAAACTCTGCTGAGAGAATGAGCATTGCTTTACCCGCACGACTTGCTGTGACCAAGCCATTATGGGGATCGAACACGATGTCATGCTGTACAGGGTGATCCAGAGGGTTCTTCTGCTCTGGAGCTAAGGCCAATGCCATTTGGGCCTCTTGACATCGAGCAATGTGGGGCACGGATATGACCCCAACCAGGAACACCACTGAATCCACAGGCAAAATGGTGGCTTCTACAGAAACAGCAAACGCGTGCTCGTCTTCCATTCATTATAGTCCCCTGAGACTCCACTCTTTTTTCTTTTTTTCATTTATTCAATAGGTATTTACTGAGTGTGCAGTCTGTGCCAGGCATTGTGCTAGGATGAAATGTGTAGGTCCCAGCCCCAAGGAGTTCCCAGAGTAGTCAGAAAGGCTCGTGTAAATGCCTGGATTACACTAGAGAACAGTTAGGGCTTCAGGGCAGAGATGAATGAAAGACCTCAGGATCACACAAGATAGGGGGCCCCGGTTGGATGCATCCAGCTTCTACTTCGATGGTACTATCACTGCTGACAGTTAAACTGAAAGATGGATCTGAGAAGCGAGCTTCTTTCCCAAACTGGTCAAATGAAGAAAACACTGGGCTCTAGGTAAGGTCAGAGTGCCCTCTGCTGAAACAGAAAGCTGGAATCAAAGACAAACTATTCTAGTCTTGTTTTTATTAAAAAAAGAAAGAAAGGAAAAAAAACCACTCTCTATTCCCTTTTATTTGTAGAAATAAATAAATATCCTCTTTCCCTAATCCATTTTGAGTCTCCCTGGATTCTTATGTTTATTGGTTCGGGAGGCAATAAAGGAGGACCAAGGAACATCAAACGCATGTGAACATTTTGTGGCAAAACAGGCTCAGGCTAACCAGCATGTAAAAGCTTCCCAGGTTAATTAGTGGGCTATCGAAATCCAAGGTGGGTTAGCCTAGGACCTTCTCATAGAATGACTTCAACACTGGAGCCTCAACTCCTGGCAAGCTACCATGTGTCTGCATTCTCCCACCCTAACATTTTATGTGGATGAAAAGAAATTTAGCCATGAAAGACATGGAGGAAACTTAACGGCATAGGACTACAGGAAAGAAGCCAACTTGAAAAGTGTGTGTGCCATAACGATTCCAACTGCATGATATTCTGAAAAAGGTAAAACCACAGGGGCAGAAAAAGATCAGGGGTTCCCAGGGGTGAGAGGGAGGAATGCACAGGGCAGAAACCACTCTGGTGGATCCACGGCGTTAGACATTTGTCCAAACCCACAGAAAGCACAACACCAAAAGCAAACCGTAAGGTAAACTGTGCACTTTGGGTGATGAATGTGTGTGAACACAGGTTTATCGATCGTAACAAGTGCACCGCTCTGGTGGGGGACTGTGACAGTGGAGGAGGCAGCACTGGAGAGGGGGAAGGGTGACAGAGATATGGGAACTCTCCTACTCTAAGTTCAGTTCTGTTGTGAACCTAAAATAATCAGTCTATTAAAAAAAAAAAATTAAACCCAGCTAAATTCATAAGGGCCCCCCTCAGGAGGCAAAACAAGTTCATAAAGAGGTAATTTGTTTTGCCATCCAAAAGGGTCGCAGATCAGAAGAAAGGATGTGTGTGTGAGGGAATGTATGGTGGTGTGAGCTTCAAAAAATGCCACAGGGTTTCTTTCCTCTTGCCCAGCCTCCATACCAAGCAATGAATCCCAAAGGCAAGGATGATCATTACATGTGGCTTACATTGTGACTGATTTAGTAAACACTGAAACATTCACTCCGAAGTAGCAGAGACTGCGGTCTTAATTAACTCGCATTTTGAACATGCATTCCGGACTGTAGAACTTGCAGTGTGACACCAGAGGGGAAAGTGGCCTTCTTCAGGACCCTCCTCCAGCCTGGGACGGTGCGGCTCTGCTGACAGATGGTGTGCTGAGAACACAGCGTTTGCTCTTAGGCAATGGGAAAGGCAGTAGCAACACCGTGGCTCATAAATGGGGAGGCTCTGTAATAAGGACTCTTTAGCAAATGGGTTACCTTAAAGCAGCAATCGGGGCTGCTAAAAGGCAGTGTCTTTCCTTTGGGCTGCATCGTGTGATCTGAAGTCCTTTTTTCCACTCTGAACTAACCTCCCAAAATGGATTCCCTATTCTGAAACAGTGTGATTAATGAATTTTTCAAAAATGTCCCAGGAGAAACACTGCAGTCATTTACTTAACTGCCATTTAGAGTAAAATAATTAATGGTTTTAGAAATTTCCCTTGCCTCTTTAATTATGGAGGCTAAATATTTCATCACTCCTGATAATTAACATGCTAGCAAACATGAAAAGGTAAGGGGGAGGTCTCTTTAAACAGGTGCTGAATGGCTTTCTTGCAATACCATCCCCACCCACCATGAGTTTCTACATCTGGTAGAGATTTTGTAGCCATGAACATCTGGAATTTAATTTGCTACATGTGGTAGAAACCCTTTCCATTAAAAAAAAATTAAAAAAAAAATTCTTCTTTATTCAAAGTAATTTGCAGTCTTTTATAATCCACTCACACACACCCTTACACACCCCCTTTGGAAAAAAAAAAAAAAAATCTTCACGTTGCCTATGGTGACGACCCTAGGAATTTTTTGGCTTTGCAAAATAATAACTTAATGCAATTCAAGCGAGGTTATTCCAAGTCCTTTATCCTCATTTCAGTGCAATGATGAGCTCTGGCTTTATAATTCAAGTGGCCCCCTATGTTATTTCAGCCTAATTATTCAGTGCTGTCATATACCTATTCCATGGCCTGTGGCTTCAACAGTATATATGAAGGCGTGATAACAGGTGGAGAGATGGGGCTAAGAGAGGCAGCAGGAAGTTCATTTGTGTTTATTGCATACAACATTCTGTGGAAATGGGCTTTTGGGACTGTTCTTTTCCTAGTTCCGCGGATTGCCTGCCCCACTGCAAAAGGCTGCTATCCATGAAAAGCCTTACTTTCATTTGTGAGACCCCCACCACCATTTCCTGGAGATAAACGTGGCTTAGAGTTCAGCACAATGTAAAACACATTCCGAGACATGCCTTGAATGGAGTTAGGATATTTAAAGAAAACCTAACAGACCTTAGGTAAGATGCCTCTTGCTCTTTTACGTTTACCATCTTTAAATATGGCGTCAACCCAGCTCCAGAAAAAGGGAAGGAGCCATTCGGTAACATTAGCTCCCTTGTCAGTCTCAGGGGGGGCAGGGTGCCCCACAGGACAAAAGGCTAGAAGCTGACATTTAGATCCCGAATGTGTCTTTCTCAATTCTGTTGTAAACTTGGCCGATGGGCAGTGTCCTTGCCACATAAGCCAGCGAGTACTTCTCAGAATGATTTCCTCCTCCTCTGAAACAGATCCCGAAAGGAAAGGAAACGTTGACTCTGACTTTTCCCTCCGTTACTCATACTCAGCATTTCCTACGATCACTAACACCCACCTCAAGTTAGAAGAAAACTGTCCTCCAACAGTTACAGCTGTTACAAAAATGTCACGTTCCTTTCTTTCATCTACTTCTCCTTACAACGAATTTTCCCCGTGGGTCGCGTACACCATATTCAATCAACTCTAGCACTTCGTTATTTTTCTAGGAACTGAAACGTGAACTGACTGCCTGCAAAAAAACATGTTCGGTCCGGAAAAACACATCCCTGTAGGTGGGACCTTTTGGAATGGGGAGGGTTACATGTGGGAAATACACAATATGGGACCAGTTTGGATGGGTCCCCCTACGTCGGTACCAGCTGACCTTCCAGTAGTCTTTAGCTTTAAAATGAAAGGAAACCTAAAGTTGGGGGAGTACAGGAGGACTTGTGGCTGACTTTGTATTGTATACGAGATCGGGAACATATGTTTTTTAAGGAAAGGAAGCCTGACACGGTGAAACCTTTTGACACAACAAAGGAAGGAAATTGATCTAAGTGTCCGTCTGTAACGTGCCATTTGCTATGATCAGTCTCTTATTCGAGCCTGATCTCTGGTGTCCCTGTTTGTATTGGAGCCATTTCCTGCATGATAGGACATTCCTGTCTGACACACCATGCCTGGGAAAAGGCAGTATCACCCACCCCCACCCAGGCAGACACAAGCCGTGAGACGTCATCAGAGCTCTTCCGTTTCCGTTGCTGGGCGTTGGTTATTCTGCGGGGTTTGCATCTTTCTCTATTGACTTCCTGCTCGGTAAAGGGAAAACTATCAAAGTTGCCAAAGACTTGGTTTCAAGATGAACTGGCAAAGCTTAGAAAAGGAAGGCGAGAAAGAGAGCGAAATATATTTCAAGGTCAAAGATTTTATAATCGGAATTTTGAAGCCTCGAGATTCTACCTGATCCTTGCTACTCAAAGTGTGATCCCTGGACCGGCAGCATCAAATTACATGGTTGCCTATTACAAATGCAAAATCTCGGACCCTACTGAGGACCCACTAAATCAGATTCTGTATTTAAACATGATACTCAAGTCATCTGGGTGCACCCTTCCGTTTGAGAGACACAGATCTCAACCCATTTGTTTACAGATGAAGAAACTGAGTCTCACGTAAGTAGCTTGTGCCAAATCATGAAGTCATACATCGAAGCAGCTGGGACAAGGACCTTCACATGAATGCTTCAGTTAGTCTACGTTTGCCGTGTGTGAAAAGAAGACAGACGGCTCCAATTCCCCAGCAACAAAGTCCCTTCAAACGCGCCGTCTTTCAACTCACAGGCCAAACCCATTCCCCCTTTGCCCTTAGAGTCTCTTCACTTCTGTCTTCATCATCTTGGGATCCATCACTATCCACCTTCTCCTCCTACGAACTCCTGAACTTCCCTCTGCCCCTTTCTCAAAGCACCTACCATGAGTAAACGGAGTCACCCACATTCTCCATTCCTGCACCCAAACAGCCCAGTAAACCTGGAGAAAAATCGCTCCGCTGAACAGACTGCTTCACTTTTAAAAGCAGCAACGTGGGGCGCCTGGGTGGCTCCATGGGTTAAAGCCTCTGCCTTGGGCTCAGGTCATGATCTCAGGGTCCTGGGATCGAGCCCCACATCGGGCTCTCTGCTCAGCGGGGAGCCTGCTTCTCCCTCTGCCTCTGCCTGTCTCTCTGCCTACTTGTAAACTCTCTCTTCTCTGTCAAATAAATAAATAAAATCTTTAAAAAAAATTAAAAAAAAAATAAAATAAAAGCAGCAACCTCCGCCGAATCCTCAGCAGCACCGATTAATCTTGCTGTCTTTCTCTAGGAGTAGCTTTCCCACCATTTTTATACATTTTCCAACTCCCTTAGACTTTCCATCAGGCGTTCTCAAGTAATAATTTTACTCCAACTTCACAGAATTTGAAGACAGGAATTAGCCACCAAACCCCTCAACTTCCCAGCACTGATTCTAAATTGACACAGCCTCCTGCATCTGCCCACACCCATCTTCTCCTGTTCCCCCTTTTACAGGAGGTAAATGACCCACCCCCTAACAAAGACTGGGTCAGAAGGGATGCTGTAAAACTCATTCACTGTCCTCTCCCCTGGAACGGACTCTCCCACTCCACAAATCACCTCTCTTCCCTAAATATGCCACATGCCCACATTCTTGTTTCCGGGTCCATTTTATCGGCATTCAGATTTATTCTAATACCTCCCTTCTTAAACAAAAAGCAAGCTATCAAAACCCTAGAGAAAACCTCTCTAGTTTGATCCCTATCTCAATGTTCTCCTTCACAGGTAGCTTGTAAGCTTGTAGATTGTAGAGTTCTCCACACATGCAGTCTGCTTTTTCATCTCTCATTTACTACTTTTCAGAATGACTTCATTCGTGTATGATCATTTTTTAAATTTACCTAATAGGGAAAAAATTAAAGCAAAAAAAAATTACTGGAACTCTCACAACCCCAAAATAAGCATCTTTTCCCCTTTGTAACATTTTTTTCACCCAAAAAGAAGATGGATAGGTAGGGGAAGAGATGTAAAATGTAAAGTGAAACTGTACTCTATATATAATCTTTTTAAAGTAAAATTTAATTGGTCTTGAATTTTACGCAAGAAATGTTTAGAAAATGAAATTAAGACCAACTCCTTACGTTGACCACTAAGGAAATTCACCTTTTGTAATTCACATTTTTAGTTTCATATTCACATTTTAGTTTCATTATTTTAACTTTGTCAAGGTTTTTAATACTTAAAATCTGTTTTGTGATACTAAGCCTCCAAGTATCCATTGGTTTTCCATTTAAATGTATCTCATCCTGAACACTGATCATTTTTACCATAGGTTTTCCATTCCTGAGTATATTCAATACATATGTTTGGGGTATCTGGACACTGGGGAGATGAGTATGAAAAATGGGTAAGATCCTTACATTCACAGAACTTACATTCTAAAGGGGGAGAAGGAAAATAAACAAGGCAAAACAAAACAAGATATTTCTCGGACTGTGTGTGATAACTGCTATTTATGTTAGGATACCTGATGCACGAGTAGGGGGAAAGCTATTTTAGCAAACAAAGATGTCTCTTTAGATGTGACATGTAAGCTGACTCCTGCATAATTCAAAAGACTCCATCACTAAAAGGCCTTAGACATAGATACCTCTTGTCTCCCGGCTTTCTGATAGATACCTGAAATGTGACATCTCGGACCCCTGTTCTCAATCCAACTACTTCTCTGGCTTTGCCTGTTTCAGTAAGTGGCCCTGATTTTAACCCTGTTGCTCAAGTAGAACAAAACCGACCAACCAACCAACCAACCAAGCAAAACATTAGAATTCGTCCTTGGTGTCGTTTTCCTTATTTCTCCCCCAGTCGCTCCGTCCACTCTAGGAAGTCCCATCCATTTTACTTGTGATATACATCCCAAAGATGTCATTCTCCGTGTCTTCGCTGTCACCACCCTAGTCCACATCATCTCTTGCCTGGATTACTAGTATTAGACTTTGTGCTTCTCTGTTTTCACCCCACCTGCTCCTTCAACTCATCCTCTACACAGCAAATTGGTCTTCTCAAAATGTAAATCAGTTCGCATCCCTCTTCCCCCCTCTTGCTTATACCTTCTAAAGCTTTTACCTTGCATCTTGAATTTCATCATCTGAAATTCTCTGAGTGAGATGACTCCTGACCATGTCTCTGCCCACCTAGGCTCCTCTCTTACTCTCCCACTAAGCTGTAGCTACCCTGACCTTTTTTTCTGGTACTTACGCCACATTTACTTTTGCCTTAGGAATTTTCTGTTCCTTCCACGTAGCAGGTTTATTTTTTGTTTATTTGTTTGCCAAGTGAACATAATAAAAGAAGAGAGGCAGGCAGAGGAGTGAACTCAGACCCTCGTTTCCTCAGGGCTGACTGCAGTGACAGCCCGTAGCATAAAAGCCTTTACTCCTGCTTATCTTTTACTCTAAACCAGGCCCCGGCCATACCAGAAAGCCTATCATTCCAGGGAATATTTGTCCAAAAGATAAAATAAAACAACAAATGTATTACTTTCTTTTCCCTACTTTCAAAGAGTGTGTTAAGTAAATCTAAGCTGGATACAGTGGGAGTGAGGCGAGAAAGCCTGATGAATTATGAAACGCAATAGGTCATTGGACTGATAACCCCAGTGACGGGGAAGAATTGGCCAGATGTGGACTTGAGAGTGAGCCAGAAGCCCAACGGTGGTGAGATCCTGTTCTAATTGCTTCCAACTCTTACATTTTCCTTCTGGGCGCACTCTGAAATCTTCGGCTTTCTCTCTACGGAAATAATTTGATTTTCAGCTGTGTGTACTCTGTTCTTTGTTGTCTCTAATTTATCTGTAAGTTTTGTAATGACGTTGTTTTGGTCCTTAATTTGTTCCCTTAGCTCTGAAATCTTCCGCATTTCAGGCTGCTGTTTTTTACCATTCCGTCCTTGAGTTCTTATTTTTTATGTTCCTGTTGGAACAAAGAATGCCTGGGGTCCCTGGGTGGCTCACTCACTTATGCAACCAGCTCTTGATTTCAGTTCAGGTCATGATCTCGGGGTCATGATCTCTGGGTGGTGAGATCGAGCCCCGTGTGGGGCTTCGTGCTGAGCATGGAGCCTGCTTAAGGTTCTCTCTCTCCCTCTCCTGACCCTCTCCCCTTTAAAAAAAATTCCTGTTCATACATCTTTTATGACCCAAAGTACCCATGGAAATATGGGTTGAACTATTCGTCTGTGTTTTACCCACTATGTTCTCACTCCTTCCCTTCTCCAACTCTCCTTCCCTTCCTTCTTTCCTTTTTTACTTTCCTTCCTTCCTTCCTTCCTTCCTTCCTTCCTTCCTTCCTTCCTTCCACCTTGGTCCTTCCTTCCTTTTCTCCTTCCCCTTACTTCCTTCAATTCCCTCTCCCTTTCTTCACACTTTCCTTTTTTCCTTCCTTCCTTCTTCTCAGTCTATCTAGCACCATCTGTTTTGTTTTTTACCCACCTTTAAGGTGGACAGCTCTAACCGAACTTCTCTTTGCTCAGATAGAATGCAAGTCAGTTTTCACGGACATCGGTGCAGCTCATTTGAGACTGCACTGTTTTTCCCTCTGAGTTACAGGTTAAAGAGTGAATATTGTTTTAGAACCATTTTTCCACAGTCTGTGGTACAAAGGATAAGGAGAGAGCTCTGTTGGGGCTCTGGGTAACCTTAATTAGAGGACACAGTTCTTCTATTTTTTCAGAGATTTTCTTAACATCCTAAGAATTCACATCCCCTAACTGTGAGTACTGCCCCCCACTAAAACTATTCTCATGGGGCAAGGGTGCCCAGATTTTTTCCTATGCTGCCTCCTCACTTCCTTCATCTGCTTCTCCATAAATTCGGCAATATTTATAAAAATTTTATAAGAATTTTCACCTACTGGGGCCTCTGGCTCAGTTAAGTGTCCAACTCTTGATTTTAGCTCAGGTCATGATCTTAGGGTGGTGAGATCAAGTCCCAAGTCAGGCTCCATGCTAGGCCTGGAGCTTGCTTAAGATTCTCTATCCCTCTTCCTCTGCCCCTCCCCCTTCTCCCTCCCTTATTAAAAAAAAAAAAAAATCCCCTACTATCTCCCCTTCTGCTGCTTCTGGAAGGTGGAAGTGGGCAAGAAGCCATGCTAAGCACAACCACTGCAGACTCTTCTGATTCTTTCTCTGGCCACCAGGTTCTCACAGTTAGAGAGCGAGATTATAACCAATTCCCTGCTTGCTTGCTGCTGCTGAACTCACTGCTGATTTCTACTATGTTGGTTGGTTGAAGAAGAGAGATTTTTCTGATCCTCTTTTACACGGCTGACTAGCAGAAAAGCAGCAGAAATGAAGTCTCTGCCCTCAGAGAGCTCAAATTCTAGTGGAGGGAAAAGACTGACCGACTGACCGACTGACCGACAGACCAACCGACCTCACGAAGTCAGAGAGGAACGTTTCACATTATTCTGACAGAAATAAAAGGCAGAGGGAAACAGGATCTCTTTAGAGGTGTCTCACTACTTTTGCAATTTGCTCCATGGATCAATTACTCACAGGAGCCCAGTCCTACAAAAGACACATCACCTGCAGTCAAATGGCTTAGCTGCACGGAAACCTTAAGGCGAGGCTGCTGTTAAGTGGGTTGTGATCCCACACTTAACAGCAACACTAGTTACTTGGGAGATCGTGGGAGCCGTCACAGGTTAGACCCACTAAACCAGTTCTGTAAACTGGCTCCCGGCACGCAGAGGGAAGCCCCGATCTGTAGGGTTCGCAAACTTCTGTGGCTGACTCACACCGTGG
>CM053615.1:9777426-9818269 GCA_028646535.1 Procyon lotor
CTCTACACAATATCTGACTATACCCCTCTCCATGATTCTGGCCCTTCAAAGGGTCCCCCTTTTTCCTCCCCCTGAGTACAATATCTTGGGGTATCGTTAAGCTTTCTGTAATTTTCCTGGCAGGATAGTGAGCAGAAAAGCTTAAAAACACACACAAACACACATACACACACACGAAAACAACACACACGAAACCCGGGTACAGGAGCAACCCCGAGAACAGACTTCCTTTGTGCCACTTGAAATGACCCACGCGTACAGTTCAGGAACACGGCCTTCTTCTTTAAAAAAAAAAAAAAAAAAGTAAATATTCTGCTCAGCTCTGCATTTTAAACACAAATATACAGTCAAAACAGGCTAAGGATTAAAGCTGCAAATATGGTCCCAGCAACTTCAGACCTTGGCGCAGATCAAATTTTTTGCCCCGGGGGCGGGGTGGGGGGAGGGTAAGTTTAAAGGGATGTCAAATCCCTAAAGCCCTTTCGTCCTGGTTTGCTTTCCATTTAAAAGTTCAACCCTTGGAAGGCATCAATGTACAAATGCATAAAAATAGCACATGCCCCAGGCAAAAAAAAAAAAAGGGCACGAGCTAGGCCTGAGTTGCCAATTGAGACTGTCATTAGTATCCCACACAATCCACAAAGGCTGCCACCCCGATCCAGGGCCCCGGGGCCTCGCCGCCAACACGCTGACCCCAAAGCCAATGACACAACGGGGCTTCGGACTTCAAGTATCCGAGGTGCTACAAGAGCAGGTCCGCTCCAGGACTCGGGCCGACCCTCAGAGGCCCCCGCCTCACCCCCACGGCATCCTGTCACACAAGGTGAAGCTGCTTCCAGTCCCTAAGACGGCGGAGCGGCGGGTGAGGGACAGGAGAAATGCCCTCGGAAGACACCAGCCTAACCGCCACGAATACACGCCTCAACACTTGGTACAACTAGAAGGTGCATCGCTTTCAAATCTTTCGCCCCCTCTCCGTATCAGACGGGAAAATGGTTCCTTCGGGTTAACAGTGTCATTTTTAAAATGCCATAAATTAAATAAGTTAGTTCACATTTTTTCTTCCCCCAGCGCTTCAGTTACAGTGAGTCCCTAATGTGCTTTGGCCGCGTGCGTTAGCAGTTCCAGATCTCTCCGGCGGGCGCTGCTGGCTCGAGGACAGCCGTATTCCTCCAGCTGCAAAGGCAGGAACTGTTCGAGCAGCCCGAGGCCCTGGCCCGCAGGACTGGTAAACAGCTTAGCCCAGGACGGTTTAAAGTTTCCGCTGAATCCCAAAAATATGGTACTCCCTTTAAGGAAAAAAAAAAAAAAATTAAAAATGCCATTTGTCCATCTACTCATTCCAGGCAAGACCAAGCGGGAAATGAGTTGGAGGTGAGCAAAACAAAGACAGCTAAGGAAACAGAAAAGCTACGCTTCCTTACGTCAGTCAATGAACTCTGACCACCCACCTCTTGCCCCAAATAACAAACCACATCCCCAAACACTTCCTCTAATGATGTCTCCCTATTTAAAGATTATCTTAATGATAGCCACTCCAGCACACTGAGCTCACGCAGCCAGGCTGGTGGGGCTACAGCCCACCCTAAAAATGCTTCTGTGGTTGGACTCCTAAGAACCTCAAGGAGTAATACAAATACAAACCTTTGTTATAAAGATGAGCTGGTTTGGCTAATCCCAGAGGTACTAAGGAATCAGAGATATTTAAATGCTTTATCTCTCCTCTTGTGCTCAACAGAACAATGGACCTGTACGTAAAAGTGCAGAAAATGGGAGGGAATTTCAATAAATCGGCATGTTTCTGAACTGAACACAGCATAGAAATACTAGATAAAAGCAGAACTAAAAACAAACAGGAAACAAAACAACAAAACAAACCCCAGATGCTGTTGGTACCCCTGCTGTTCCAAGTTCAGGCTCCCGGGGGGGGCCCCCTGGGATTCACACTGCTACTGTAAGGTTTCTCCAAGGGTTGGGCAAGCAAAGGATATTGAAGTCAGCTGACCCAGTGAGTGAACTGGGACTCATCTTTTTTATGGAATATATTAATAAGGGAGGCTAATTTTATTTCAGATGCTCTGTTCATGTCCTAGAATCCATTTATAAGATAAATGAATAAACACCAATTCTAAAAAGAAAGTCTGTGGCCCATGGTTTGGTTTAAATTCCGTGTTTATTATGCAGCATATCAACACATATACTGAAATCTGTTTGCAGATTTTCTCTTCTCCTATACTTTTTTTTTTTAAGATTTTATTTATTTATTTGACACAGGGAGAGAGAGATCACACGTAGGCAGAGAGGCAGGCAGAGGAAGAGGGGGAAGCAGGCTCCCCGCTGAGCAGAGAGCCCGATGTGGGGCTCGATCCCAGGACTCTGGGATCATGACCTGAGCCGAAGGCAGAGGCTTTAACCCACTGAGCCACCCCGGCGCCCCAGATTTTCTCTTCTCCCGATCTCTCTCTCTCAATCCCGCCAACGCTATGCGGACTTAATTACTATGGCCTTACGATTTATTTTAATATGTTATAAAACAAGCCCCTTGCACTATTTTAAGTTGTTCACAAACATTTTTCTACTCTCCCACAGTTACTCTTCCACTATCCTTCTCTTCAACTTTCACAAACTGTTAGTATGCATTTTCTTAATGTGGGTCTAGACATGTTGACGTCATTCCAAAGGAGGGGAGACCACTCAGCGTCAGCACAGAGGTCCGACCACAGCAACCCTACAGGCCTTACCCTCTTCTTCAGGCTCGTCCCATGAGATCACTTACAGGTCCCCAGGGACACTCACACCCTGGTGCATGCCTAGTTCTCTAGAAGGCACTGGGAGCTGCTCCATAACTTCTTAAGACTTTGTTAAGATACAACATCCAGGGGCGCCTGGGTGGCTCAGTCGGTTAAGCGGATGCCTTCAGCTCAGACTGTGATCCCAGGGTGCTAGGATCGAGTCCCTAGTATGTCCTGAGTCCCTAGTCCCGAGTATGTTGGGCTCCCGGCTCTGTGGGGAGTCTGCTTCTCTCTTTCCCCCTACAACTCCCCCTGCTCACCCTCTCTCCCTCTCTCTCTCTCAAATAAATAAATAAAATCTTAAGGGAAAAAAAGATACAATATACATATAGAAAAATATCACTAAGTGTGTAGCATATTGAATTTCTGCACACAAAATGTACTTACACAACCTGCCCAGGGGAAGAAACAGAGCACTACCCATATCTTAAAAGCCTTCCTTCAATCCCCTTTCCAGAAACAACCTAGTGACTTTTTAATGAGTTGGTTTTAACTCTTAAATCTATAGGGTACCTTAGAAGACTGCTGTTTTACCCTAAAAAATTTATGGTGAGCCATAGTCCCTGGACTGGGTTGGGTGAACTAAGTACGTGTATTCACCACTAGGAAAAATCTTTAAATCCTTAAAGAAAACTGAGGCCTTGGAAAGGAATTCCCTAGAAGTATCTCAAACCAGAAGAGAGAGCTATAACATTCAGCACACCGAATATTACACTCAAATAATCCAATGACTTTATGGGACTTACTGAAACCTGGTTCTGTCATGGGTAAAGAGCGTGAGTCGTCAGATGACGGAAGATGCATTCAAACACTAGACCAAACTAAACACTTACTCCTCAGGAAGGTTCTGCTTCCCTTAGCTGCCTCACTCAACGAAGGTCTGCATGTAAATTAGTGTCTACAGCACAGCCAAGGGCACCAGAGAGGAGCCTGAATGCGTCTCCTTGCCTCCAGGTGGAATCCAACCAGTCCCCAAAAAGAAAGGTTTTGCCATGTGCATTCTTCTTCAGAGACCAACAAAACAAAACCCATCAGGCCACGGCTCTTAAAAGACAGACCGGATACCAGTCCACTTAAAACTCAATTGACTCCCTTGTAGTCACTTCCATGGGAGCTAGGTGGAGAATTCCCAGCACAATGGCCACCAGAGGGCTTATCAGTACAACAGACGGCCACGAAGGTCCTATTATCTATAAAATTGCTTTAAACTGGAAGTGAACCTTCTGAGTGAGTCCGATGCAATTTAATTGACCAAATACTAAAAAGTGGGACAGAAATGTTCCAAAATACTGAGCAATTCCCACTCTAAGAGCCTTCACACTGTTTGCAAACTCCGCTCACATCTGGGCTTTCACTGAGCAATGCTATGCGGCTTAGACCATGGGCGTCAATCTGAGACGAGGAAGGAAAGACCACCTTTCAACCAGGTGTCACGTGTTCCAGTGGTCTGTCCCCTCTTGCAGAACAAGTGTCACCTACCTTGGAGGGATGCCTGTTCTCAAATACTCTCCCATGCGACTGACGTCGGCTGGAGAGAAAATCTTTTTTTCCGTTAACCGGAAGGGGACGCTGCAGGCATCGACAACGAGGAGGAGGACACCTGTGTTCTGGATGGTAAAGTCGGTGCCGTTTACCTGAGAACAGAGAAACGTCTGCTATCGTCACCCCATTCATATCTCCAAGATGAATCTTTCTAGCCCTTCCCTCCGTCTTCTAAACGCAAGAATCAAATTCTATTTGCAGGATTCAAACTACGCAACCCAGGGATTTTCTCCACCAACATCTGAAGCCCTCGCCAGTGTTCTCGTAGACTGTGCCTTTGATGGGTCTTTACAGGTTGGATTGGAAGCTCCGAGCAAGGCATGACAGTCCCCACTCAGTTAAGTAGTGTGATGCTCGCTGCAGGTGTGAGGACCCCATGCCTAGCCCACTCTCTCACTGGGATCAAAGCTCTCACACTCAGCGTGCAGGTGTCAGCCTCTATACCACTGTTCCTGCAACCCACTTACTGTCACACTGGTTCAGGAAAAAATACGCCTTCCCCAACATAGAAACCCCCCTCATTAGAGTTCAGGTTTGGAACACTGAAGGAGCCAGATGGCCTCATCTCCTTTGTTCCACCCATCGCTCTCCTTTAAAATCAAAATGGAAAAGTGGTAATTTCACCAGGATGTAAGCCGCAAGGGATTAACAAATTTCGTTCGCAATTTATTGTGAGCTGAAATTTCCAGTAGTCCTCTTTAAATTAAATTAGTCGTTTGAGACCTCTTCAAGAAAAAGGAACTCCAGACACATCCAAATATCATTAATTCGTCAGCCAGAAAAGAAGGAAAAAAATTAAAAAACTCGCTGGACTAAAAAATGATTGAACACTAATTTAAGCCATAGGCACTGTTCCTATTTTAAATGTGTAAAATTGAGGCGCCTGGTGGGCTTGGAGGAGCGTGCAGCTCTTGATCTTGGGGTCCTGAGGTTAAGCCCTGCACCAAATAGAGATTATTTAAATAAATAAACAAAAAAGGGGGGGGGGGTTTCTTGGGGGAAAAAATGTGTAAAATTATAAACTATGCTAAAAGGTAACAAAGGAGAAATGCCATCACCACTACATTTGTCCATATTTGAGGAAATTATATTTAAATTTTATTTATTTATTTTTTTAAGATTTTATTTAGTTGAGAGAAAGAATGAGCAGGGGGGTAAGGGCAGAAAGACGAGCAGATTCTGCACTCACAGAGCCCAACGCGGGAGTTGATTCCAAGACCTCACGATCATGGACCCGAGCCCCATCAACTGAGCCCCCCAGGTGCCCCTAAATTTTATTTCTAATCGCTACTGGTCTCACAGGAATCAAATTGGTTTTTGGCTATGTTCATATTGCTCTAATGCAGAGAACAACTCTGGAAATCCTTGAGGTCAAGTACCACTGCATACTTGGAAAGATGGGAAGTGATTCTCTTATTTTTAAAAATCAAAATACTTAAAATTGAGATACATGTGAGAAAAAATATATAATGATCCTCAACACCCTCAAACTGTCCTCTTGAGAAGAACCCCCTAAAATCTGTTGCTTCAAGAAATCACAAAAATTTCCATAAAGACTAAAGCAATGCCATGTCCTAGCAAAGACTCTTCAGGCAATGCTGGGATAAAGTACTAGAGGTAAATAGGACAAAACACAATGTTCTGTGACTCTTCTGGGGTCCTGAGCACCCAGTGTACAACAACGGGGTTTAAAAAGTGTCTTCAGGGGCTACTGGGTGGCTCAGTGGGCTAAAGCCTCTGCCTTGATCATGTTCATGATCTCAGGGTCCTAGGATCAAGCCCCATATCGGGCTCTCTGCTCAGCAGGGAGACTGCTTCCCCCTCTCTCTCTGCCTGCCTCTCTGCCTACTTGTGATCTCTCTCTCTGTCAAATAAATAAATAAAATCCTTAAAAAAATAAAAATTTAAAAAATTAAAAAATAAAAATAAAAAAAGTAAAAAAAAAAAAAAAAATTTAAAAAGTGTCTTCAGATGCTGGAACAGAGCCTGCCTGAGATTTTTTAGGCAAGGAGAACAATATCCTCTTGAATCGTTCAGTGAAGTTAGTAGAGCAGAGAGACTCAGCACCCACTTGCTTCCCTTCTGCAATGGATTCCCACGCCAACAAGGCTGGGATCAGGTTCTCCACGAAGCCAACTGCACTGAGATGCTGAGCTAACAAATTACATGCCAAAAAAAATTACATCATGAACACACTACAAAATGAACTGTTGCTAACAGACGGCAACAGGCATAAATACATAGTTGGGAAATCTCTGAGCTACATTTAAATAGGGATAGTCTCTATCTATCTATCTATCTATCTATCTATCTATCTATTTATTATTTTGTATGTATGAGAGGTCACGAGATCCATCCACTTGACAGAATTTAACTCTACAACACCTAATTACTGACTACAAGGACAGGGACAATGTGGTAGAGCAGATCTGGAGACCTTAATCATCTTACTCACCTGAAACTACACGCTATTGCTCAATAACACCCCATTTCCCCCTCCCCACCCCCCACGTAGGGATATTCTTAATTCAGAGTTGTTAAAAAGTTCTTGATTCAGAGCTCAGTCCTGGAGATGGAGGGTGGTGATGCTTGCACACCATCATGAATGGCCTTCACTCCGCTGAACACTTAAAACACTTAAAAATGGGTAAGACAATGACTTTTACGTTACGTATATTTTAACACAATAAAAGAAACTGGGAAACAAAAAAAAAAAAAGAGTAAAATGCAATTTTATCCACCTATGTGTGGATTTGTGATTGTGTTGCCCACCACTTTAAAAAACTGGGCTCCTATGGTTAGAGGATGGGTCAAATGGGTGTAAGGGATTAAGAGGTATAGATTTTTTCCAGTTATAAAATACGTAGGTCACAGGGAGGAAAAGTACAGCATAGGGAATAGAATCAATAATATTGTAACTACTTTGTATCGTGACAGGTGGTAACTACACTTACCAAGGTGAGCATTTCATAAGAGACATAGATGTCAAATCACTATGTGGTATGCCTGAAACTAATATGATACTGTATGTCAGCTATATTTCAACAACAACAAAAAAGGACTCTTTAAATAGACCATGTGAGGGGGACCTGGGTGGCTCAGTCGGTTAAATGTCCGCCTTCAGTTCAGCTCAGGTCAGGATCCCGGGGTCCTGGGATCGAACCCCGCACTGGGCTCCCTGCTCAGTGGGGAGTCTGCTTCTCCCTCTCCCTCTGTCCCTCCCCCTGCTTGCGCTCTCTTCCTCTCTCTCAAAGAAATAAATAAAATTTTTAAAAAATAATGAGAATAGGACCAGGACAAAACCAGGCAGGTTAGATACCTGCCACCCTGAGAGCTCCTTAGGTCAGGTCAACCTGATTTGGGACGGACCTCATGCCAAGAGCTGGTCACCCCTGGCTAGCTTGGTTCTTTGCCCAAATTCTATACGTTGACAACGAGGCTCAGGCCTATACTTCCATAAGCCCACCTAGAACAGAGGACTAACACTTTGTGAACCAATTTTAACATTCACCTTGAAGTCATCGATAAACACAATCCAGTGAGGAAAAAGACTTAATACATGTAACTTACATAAAAACACAAACGTTTAAGAGGCATTTATAGCTGTTATATTGCTTTCTACCAAGTGACTGTTACCAGAGATAATTCACATCACTGGGATGAAACACAGAAGTGAGAAGCTGAGGCAGGGTACATGCTGATGGTACTTACAGAGATAATCGTGAGGTCTCCACGCTGAGTCTCTGCTTTACTGGGTGACTGGAACTGCACGGGGAGGTAGCTTTTATGAGGATCACTAGTAAACACCACCTAAACGGGGAAGAAATTCCATATTTCTGTCAACCACATCTTCCTTGGAAAGGGCCTCAAAATCAACTCAATTATATCAAACTGAATGGTGCTGGCTTTTTTTTTCCCCCTTGTGAACTTTTTGTATGGTCTGAATGGCCCGGAATTCCATCTTTGGATCTGGATTTAATACAAGAAGTGTACGTCCCTCATTTTCTGGAATAATCCCAGTCTCAGATAATTGTAATCTTGTTCAGAAAATCAATTCTGCAAATGACTAAGTAAATGTGCTTTACACTTTGCTCTTTGCCCTTTTCAGACCAGTTATCTTAAATTGGGACTCAGTCACTCCAGAAAAGTAAAGGTGACAAGGATTACACTGTTCAAAACCTTTGGGCAGGTTGTGCATCACCACGCTAACTTCCTCTGCCTGACTTGCACGGTGTCCCGTAAATCAAGCCACGCCCTACATCCAGGCCCATAATCCCACTGGTCTATTGCCTTCTGCAGGCAGCACAGCAACCTTGCTTTCCCACAAGTGCTTCTGCTCTTTTCCTGTCACCTTGCCTTTGCAGATGCTGTTCCCTCCCCCAGAATGCCCTTCCTTGTTTCCTTCTGCTCCTTGAAATCACTTCCAGCCTCCAAATCCCACCTTGTACCTCCTCCCTAAAGGCTTTCCTCTCATTCAAAAGCAGGTCAAACTCTCACACAATTCAGCACTTAAAGTATATATTCCTTATGAATGCACGTCGACAACTTCATTCCAAGAGCAAACAATCGTCGTGATACTCAACATTTAGAAGCTCAGGTTTAGAGTCAAAAATCTGCGTGAATTTTCCTACTTACCCCTCATGTACATGTGTTTCTTTTTGATATTCAAAACAAACTCATTCCTTCAAATTTCCAAGTAAAAGTGAGATTTGCAAATGCTTCAAGTACTTTGCAATTGCACCAAGTCAGTAATCGATACATTTTTTAAAAAATAAATTCTAATCAATGTTTCAAGCACACACACACACAAAACCTAAGGATGCTAAACATTAATGTATGGAACCATTTAAAAAGATAGGCTTAGGATATTTCCAATGATAATTATTTTTATAAATTACCGTGTTGTGATTGCTTTAATGAATTATATACAATCTTTTCTGTAATGAAGGACTTTAACAAATTCAGCTTGAGAATTAGGCTAGAGAATTTACTTCCCCACAAAGATTATCTAAAAATATCACTTTAAGGGGATGTGTGTGGCCAAGTCGGTTAAGCATCTGACCCTTGATTTCAACTCAGGTCATAATCTCAATGGTTGTGAGACTGAGCCCTGTGTCGGGTTCCATGCTCGGTAAGGAGTCTACTTGAGATTCTCTCTCTTCCTCTTCCTCCATCCCTACCTCCCAGAAAAATTAAAATAAAATAAAAAATAAATAAAATGTCACTCTGACAGTCAAGATATTACATGGGACAGGCAAGGATCTATATAAACTTCTTCATGTACGTGGTTGGCTTGGTTGGTGGGTTGGTTGGTGAGTTGGTTGGCTGGTTGGTTGGCTGGTAGGTGGGTTGGTAGGTGGGTTGGTGGGCTGGTTTTATTTGAGGTGGAGAACAGAAGTGAGTGGTACAAGGATATGAAAGACTGAAACTGTGGATAGTGAGTTGTCATTGAAAAAATACTCATATATGATAAAAGGAAGAATAAATGCATGTTCCTCTCCCTGCTCTTACTGCCACCAATAGGCAAAAAATGAGAAACATTTCTGATTCAGCAGGACTAGGGTGGGACCAAGAATTCTAACATTTTACAAATTCCCAGGTGATGCTGATTGCTTGGTCTGGGACCACACTTTGAGAACCATTTCCCTTAACCCATATTTGTTTGTGTAAAGGTAAAAGAGTAATTAGAGCGATATCAACTCCACACTTCTTTTGCACCTGGAGCTGGCCTGACTTCCTTTGAAAACCCCATGCCCAATTTGAGCTCGTATTTTGTATTTACTTTCATTGCCACGTGTTCTTAAGATCCAGAGGGAGACCCTGTAATGAAGAAGAATGTTGCTTCTAGCCAAAGTTAGTCTGTACTTTTAACTACAGGTAAATGTAATAGCACACGCTTCAAAATTAACAGTAGCCTTCCACCTTAAAGGGGGGGGGGGGCAATTTTCATAGGAGTTGCTTTTTTTTTTTTTTTAAGATTTATTTTGGCAGGGGTGGGGGCAAAGGCAGAGCGAGAGAGAATCTCAAGCAGACTCCACGCTTAGCACAGAGCCCAACACGGGGCTAGATCCCTCAGCCCTGAGATCATGACCTCAGCCAACATCAAGAGTCACTCAACCGACTGAGCCATCCAGGCACCCCAGAGAGGAGCTGCATTTCTGGAAGAGAAATTTTATAGTCTTCAATAAAACAAAGCGTTTTTTTTACATCACTGATATGTAAATCCAACTGCAGTATTTCAACAGAATCACACCTGAGGGGGAAAGAAAACGATGAGGACCAGAAAGTCCACAGCCGGTGGACAGGTAAACTGCCGTATCCCAGGGGTCAGATATTTCTATTACGAATTTGAGCTAGTTTACTTCTTAGGCTTATCACATTCTAGAAGGGGCCAAAATTCAGGAGAAGTCACGCCGTACTTATAACGTGGCAAGAAAGAGGTTTCCAAGAAAAATGTGCCGATTGCCAAAATAAAGAAATAAGTGAAAAACGAGACAGAAAACTGCATTTGGTTCTCCCTCCCGCCCACTGGCCACTCTTCCCCCTGAGCTACCTGGCGGGTCCCGCAGCCTTGACAGAGCCTGGTGAGCATGGAGGGCATACGCTTGAGTGCCGATGGCTTCCTCGAGTACTGGGGATACGCTCTGGCCATGCAGTTACTGATATCTTTTGAGTCTGTTGCTGCCTGGATCTTGACTCTTTCGCATCCCTGAGACGAACAGTAACTGTGGCCATCCCTGTGGCTTTTGGCTTTGAGATACAAAAACAGCAACCTGGGCAGAACACAAACCAGTCCACGGGATGTTAGTCGGACTCTCACAGACTCACAGAAATTCCTCACATGGGCTCATGGCCCAGAGGGCTATTCCTCTAATAAAGTAACTTTTCCTTAAAAGAAAATAAATTACAAAACTAATGAAGTCGTTTCTCCTTCCTTTCTATCCTCCCGGGGCCCTGAGTCAAATGCAACACTACTTTCAGAAAATATTTTGATAACCCGATTCAATCATTCTGGAACATACCAGAGTTCATTTCTGGAGTGAATTAGTTCAATAGGTAATTTGGGAGGATGGACTTTGGTTTAGTTCAAAACTTCCTTGGAAAATTTTAGACTTATGTCGAGTTCAGGATTTCGTAATTACTGTGCTTTTTCTTTTCTGTTTTTTCTTTTTTTGGTTTATAAATCATTTTGGCTTAAGGCATAAATTTGAAATAAATAAAAATAGCAACTGTGACTTGCTTGGCTAAGGCCAAGATATGGTCTCCCATCAATTCCTGTGATGTTTACAAAGAGCAGATGGGCCTGAGGTCCTTCTGTCTGTACTTGGGCCAAAATCAAGGGAAAGGAACAGTTCCGCCCACTTGGAATTATCCTCCTGCTGCCAAGATGAATGGAAAAGTAACTTCCAGGCAACAGTCCAACAACTGTCAGCAAACCCAGTCTTTCTGAACCAAAGGAAGTCAAGATTGTAAAGCATCTGATCAAATGTGATTGATTACTGGAGATCATGAATTCATAGGTTAACATGAAGTCAGTTAACAACAAAAAGTTGCAGATATGAAGTAAAAATCAGTCACTGTCCTAACATCAATACTTTTAACATATATCCATGAAGAATGAAAGGGACCTAAGTAGGCCTGGGCCTTTCAACATATAATTAAAAATCTTCAAAATGAATAGAATTAAAAAAGAATGAGAACCTCAAAGGCTGAGGGGTTCTAAAAATACCAGAACGGAAAAAAATATTTCCCAGCTAATCATTCATCGTTTGTGATGCCCAGACCATCCTCACAAATTGGGGTGCTCCATTTATTTTTGTGGAAAATCAACAGGGAAGGTGTAAGTTCTGTCACTGGTAGAATAAAAGTCCAAGTGGGTTGTCTTTAAGTCTTACTAAAAACTGAAAATCAGCGACAATTACGATAAGAACGGACTGAAGCCGGTCACACAGGCCGCCAGAGGAGGCCTGGAGGGCAAACGAGGGGCACCTTCTTCGAAAACTGACAAGCCACTTGACTGAACCCCAACCTCACGGTCCCTCCTCCCCATTCTGAGCTTTCCTCTTCCCCCCAACATGCCATGCCGTGTTCTCCCATGCCGCCATGCACCTCTCCACACTGCTCCGGGGAACACCTGACTGACTCCTCTCTTTTCCCATTTCCTCCTACTCATTCCTCAGGAGTTAGCCCCAGTGTCGCCCTCTTGGGATGTCACTGGGCATCCCAGGCTGAGCTTCTGGGCGGCCTCAGAAGGCACACTGAATATCCCACTGAAGGAATTGCAGCATGTAAACCTCTAGTTCGCTAATGACTTGCTTTACCAGCCCGTGTCCTTCAGCGGACAGTGAATTTGCCGAAGAAATGGCTCTTATTCACATGAGTAGCTTTACGGTACCTAGACGATGGCATATGATAGGAATGTCAGCTTTAAGGAATGGATGCATGCTTCCTGCTGGTGAAGAGTACAGGAGATCGAGCCTACCATAACCCAAAGGCTGAGAGACTGTAACTGGATAAAGGCAGACAAAGCCAACAGGACCCTGGGTGGACAGGATTAGAATTAAAAAGTGGAAAGACGCAGCCTAGAGAAAGTTGAAAGCAAATATGCCATGGTTATACAGTGGTTGGGTCTGGGTTGTTTTTTTTAAACTCAAGGTCAACTTGAGAGATCACCTTAAAGGAAGAAAAAAATGAGCTTCCCTGAAATATGAACTCCAGCCCACGTAAATAATCCTCTTAAGGGTTGCCGTAGAAAAAAGAAAATATTCCAATTTTCAATTGGGCCTACTGGTTCTTTATTGACAAGGGTAATTTTTCTCTCCAAATGGCCTTAATAGGTAAATGGCAAACATCTTCATTTGATTCCTGCTGCCAACTGTAATTACGAGTCATTCTACGTCTCTAAACCTCTAATAGTGATGAGCCGAGAATTACCCACATCAGCGGCTTTTCTCAACAGCCGTCCCATCACAACCTTTTCTCAGTCAGGCTGAAGAACTAGTAATTTCACCATTAAAGAAAAATAGCAATAATTCTCATTCACTGGTGGCGCCCAATTACCCCGTGCTGGAATCAAAATAGAATTTCCTCTCAGACTGCTTCCTCTGCAATTCTTCCAGGGAATGCACGGGCTCATATTCTTCCATTTTGGATAATGAGCCATTATGGCGCTGTAAAAAGCCGAAGGTAACCTGAAAACTTGTGTTTGATGGATAGCAGAGGCCAACTCGAATCCAGTCGTTCCTATAAAGGAGAGACAATAAAACAATGAATTCACACTTGAGCCTGTAGAGTTTGAGTACTATAGCATATGACTCTTCTCCTCCCGAAATTTCTGCTAGGTATTGATCGAGCCACTAACAATGGGGAAGTTCTGTACCCCGACATCCTAGCAATTTCGCCCGCCTCTGTATGTTCCCCAAACTTCTCTTATCGATGTATTATGACAACTGTCTGGCTTACAAAAATGTCTCTGGTCTCAACAGACACTGCAAGAAGAGAGTAAAATTAAGTGAGATGGCTGGGAATGGGGTCTATGAAAACGCAAGAAACACTAATAGCCTGACAGGGGGAATGGATGCTGGTAAAATCTCTCCAAAGAATTTTTTTAATTTTATTTATTTATTTATTTATTTATTAAAATTAATTTATTTATTTATTGCTTTTATTTGGAGAGGGAGAGAGAGAGCGTGCACAAGCAGGCAGAGAGGCGGGCAGAGGCAGAGCGAGAAGCAGGCTCCCTGCTGAGCAAGGAGCCCGATGTGGGGCTCGATCCCAGGACCCTGGGATCATGACCTGAGCTGAAGGCACCTGCTTAACCAACTGAGCCACCCAGGCGTCTCTAAATTTTATTTATTTTTTAAAGTAATCTCTACACTCAGTAGAGCAGTAGTTTGAGTAGTTTGGGCTCAAACTCACAATCCTAAGATTCGGAGTCGCACATTCCATCAACGGAGGCACCCAGGTGCCGCTCCAAAGAATTTTTTTGTTCATAAATATATTTTTTTCTTTCATGATTGTATTAGGATAGGGCGCCTGGGTGGCTCAGTGGGTTAAAACCTCTGCCTTTGGCTCAGGTCATGATCTCGGGGTCCTGGTATCGAGTCCCGCATTGGGCTCCCTGCTCAGCAAGGAGCCTGCTTCTCCCTCTCTCTCTGCCTGCCTCTCTGCCTACTTATGATCTCTCTCTCTGTCAAATAAATAAATAAAATCTTTAAGAAAAAAAATGATTGCATTTGGAGAAATACTTAGTGGTAAAACAGCTGGTTATAAAGGTTTATGTATTTTTAAAGCTTTCAATGCGTATTACCAAATTGCTGTGGGGTTTTTTTTTTCTTATTTTTACGTAATATCTTGTCTTTAAATATAAAATCAACACTTTCTGGAAACCATTAAAAATATTTCCTCTTTTTTAATTATTTGCTGTTTGAGGGCGTTTTGTAAGTTGTGGTAAAATATACATAACCAAAAATTTATCTTTTTATCCATTTTTAACTCCACAGTTCAGCAGCATTAAGTACATTTACAAGATTCTACAATCACCACCACTCTTCCAGATAATTTTTTTTTTAATATTTTATTTATTTATTTGACACATAGAGAGAGGGAGAGATCACAAGTAGGCAGAGAGGCAGGCAGAAGGAGAGGGGGAAGCAGGCTCCCCACTGAGCAGAGAGCCCGATGTGGGGCTCGATCCCAGGACCCTGAGATCATGACCTGAGCCGAAGGCAGAGGCTTTAACCCACTGGGCCACCCAGGCGCCCCCAGAGAATTTTTAAATAATACGTAACGAGGCCTTAAAATTATTCATCCAGGTTTTACCAGTAATCCCATTAAAGAATAATTAGGAACGTAGACCGGGAAAATCTGCTCTATGCAGTATCATTTGCAATAGCAAAAAGGAGGTGTGGAGAGGTGGGCAGGAGAAAAACAAGATACGTGTTCACGGAGGAAGAGAGCAGTTGGGTAAATTCTGGTATATTTATATGCTCCGAAAACACACGAGGGTAGAGAGGAGAATGATATGTTTATAACGCCTCACTCTGATGAGAAGAATTATGGGTTATTTCCATTTTCTTTATGTTTTTCTCTATTTTCCTTATTTTGTTTAATGAATAAGCACAGCTCTTATCATTTCTAAAGTGTTATTCGTAGACATGGCACGACGACAAAATCTATGACCACGCTGTAATCACATCCAGTTTGGGGGGGGGAAACTGCCCATCTCTTTCTCT
The DNA here is from genome assembly GCA_028646535.1 of Procyon lotor. Lineage (NCBI taxonomy): Eukaryota > Metazoa > Chordata > Mammalia > Carnivora > Procyonidae > Procyon > Procyon lotor. The sequence continues at coordinate 9,792,995 of CM053615.1, forward strand.
TGCCTCTGCCCATGATGTAATTTTTATAAACTTTGAGCTACTTAAGGAAGGGAAGTCTGACTGAACTTCAAAAGGCCATGCAGATTTTTGAAACTTCTGGGTTCAGCCTCGTTTCGCTCTGAAAGATTTTTCCTTTAAAAGATTTTTACTCGCCCAGTACTTGTTCAAAAGTTACACGTGATCCTTACAGAACCCTGCATGTCGTTTGGTTGTCATCTCTCCCCTCAAATTCACACCCTGCCGGGTAGAAGCCTTTGGATGACTGATCACTCTGACGTTTCTCCTCGGTGCTCTCTGACCATCGCTGTTTCTTTCACTGCCTGCTCTGCAGCTCACTCCTGAGACTGATCACACAGGACTGGGTCTTAGAAATCTGGACCCTGGACACAACAGTGCGAGAACTGAGGACTGGAGGTGGGGAGATCACCTAGGATCCCGGCGAGAGCTGGTAATGCTCTGAACTCAGCCACAAGCAGTAGGGGTGGAAAGAAGCGGACAGACTCGAACACCATTAAGGAGGTGGGACCAACAGGCTTTGGTCGCTGACAGGATGGGATGAAGGAAAAGAAGAGTCAGTGACGAGTCCTGGGATTTTCCCCCCGGGGATGACTCAGTAGCGAGGCATGCGATTCTTCCAACAAAGGCACAGAGAAACAGCAGCACGAGTTAGAGGAAAACAGTCATGGTCTCCTTCAGAGCAGGTGCTGGGGCCCTAACATCTCCGAAGAAGGGCATCCGCTGATATTTCACAGGTCCTTGCAAGTGACCTACTTACAGCTGAATTCCTACTGGTTCTAGGCCCACCTCTGCTCATTTCAAGTGGTTGTTTTTCCAACACCGTTCTGAGCAGTCTCGTGGAATCCCCCAGGGTCATTATCACACACAACTCCACTGGTTACCTCTGCCTTTCAAACAGTCCCATTCCTCCTCTCCAGGGTCACCTGTCACTTGCCCTGACACACCCCAGGCTCCCATCGCCCAGAATCTGTCCATCCCTGAGCAGAGCTGGCCTGTTCTCAATGGCATTGCTTTTCTAACAAGACTGAGCCCGTAGTACCACTTCCTCCGTGCAGCCCGCCCGGCCCCTGTAGGCAGCATTACTGCTGTATCCCGTGTCCACCAGAAATAGCACTGGTTCGTCAGTGCACTTAAAATTTTTTCTACCTGGATGGAGAATAGGAGCTCCCGAAAGGCAAATGCATTCATCTTTAGATCAGCGGGCACACAGAAAACACTTGAATAAATTAATGGAAAAACAGAGCCTTTGATTGAAAGTAATATTGTGAGGACAGACAACCGGAATGTAGAAGGGACAGAAAGATGCCTTCCGGCAGAGGTGGTAGGTGCCTGGGATTCACGCCACGACTCTTCCCCCTCTCACCTGTAGCTGACGTTACTTGTCAATCACGCCGCTCTCTCCTGTCTGCTCTAAACTGGGCCTCAATCATATTTGCACTTTCCAGATAACCAAGTGCTCGGCTGGAAAACCCGATACAACTTCGTCCCCTCCCAGCTACGGGGAACTAAAGTATTCAGCAAACTAGAGCCAAACCTCTTGTGAGGCGACCTTCTGCCCATAATACCTCGACCACTGACAAAAGAGAAACGTTTTTAAAATGACAGGAACCGGGCGCCTGGGTGGCTCAGTTGGTTAAGCGACTATCTTCAGCTCAGGTCATGATCCTAGAGTCCCGGGATCGAGTCCTGCATCGGGCTCCCAGCTCTACGGGGAGTCTGCTTCTCCCTCTGAACTTCTCCCCTCTCACGCTCTCACTCTCTGTCTCAAATAAATAAATAAAATCTTTAAAAAAATAAAAAATAAAATAAAATGACAGGAACCAATGGGTGAAATTGCTTAATTACATCAACAAGAAAGATACAGCCTCCACAGAAGAAGCACAAAGTACGTGAAAACTGGCATTCTTCCCCTGCTATGAAAGCAAGACCGTCTCGTTTGTCTCCAGGAAATGATGCCTTGCTCCACACGGGAACTAAAAGTAATTGCGGTGGGGGGGGCGCCTGGGTGGCTCAGTGGGTTAAAGTCTCTGCCTTTGGCTCAGGTCATGATCTCAGGGTCCTGGGATCGAGCCCCACATCGGGCTCTCTGCTCAGCAGGGCGTCTGCTTCCCCCCCCCTCTCTCTGCCTGCCTCTCTGCCTACTTGTGATCTCTGTCAAATAAATAAATAAAATCTTTTAAAAAATTAAAAAATAAAAGTAATGGGGACGTACTTGTTGAAGTTTATGAGGTAGAGAAAAGCAGTCCTCGGGGCCGGTCCATTCCAGTGGATGGTGTAGCCCTTCTCCAGCATGATCACCGGCTGGTACTGAGGAAAGGCAGCCTTCTGGTTAATGCCCCGGAGCACCATAGGGTAGGAGGGATACTCATCTCGCACGATGGTCATGGTCAGATTCTGAGTGCTCCGCGTCTGCACATAAACCTTCAGAAAGCAATTAAGAATTAAAAGGGAGAAGACTCTTAACCACAGAGAACTCGCTGGTGGTCACTGGAGGGGAGGTGGAGGGCGGGGGAGCTGGATGAAACAGAGACTGGAAATTCAGGAGCTCGCTTACCATGATGAGCACTGAGCCATGTGTAGAATTGTTGAATCACTACATCATCCAACTAAAACTAACTGAACACTCCATGTTAACTATACTGGACTTAAAATTAAAAACTTAAGGGGCACCTGGGTGGCTCAGGTCATGATCTCCGGGTCCTGGGATCGAGTCTCATGTAGGGCTCCCTGCTCAGCGGGGAGTCTGCTTCTCCCTCTCCCTCTGAACCCCGCCCCCCCGACGCATGCTCTCTCTCTTTCAAATAAATAAAATTCTTGCAAAAAAAAATTTAAAACGTGATTAAATTTTTTAAAAAAAGAATTAAAGAGCAGAGAACGAAAGCTCAGATAACCTAAACAAACATTTCCCAACACAAAGTTCAGTGTCTCTCCTTCCAGAACCGAGGTTCTGTGACCAGAGCCAGACTAAATGAGCAGTAGCCAACCCCATCCCAAGTTATACTTAAAATGAAGCCGACTTAAACTGCAATGGTAAAAACAGACCGAGCATTCCGCTGGCCAAGACCTTCATCATCTCTTCTACCGCCACAGGCCAGCTTACTCATCGGAATATAAAACCTTTGTGGCTTACACAGCTTGTCAAAGAAATACCTCAGTCTGAAGAACACACATGCAAAGAATCCGTAAATTAATGTGAAAACTGATACCCACCAGTCAAATCTTAAAGCCTCTCCTCTAAAACGGGAGATGGAAAATTGAAATATCTTAGAGCTTCGGCTTTCAGTTTTCCATGACCTACATCAGCCCGAGAAGTCATTTTTCACCCATTCAAAAAAATAAAATAAAATAAAGGCCATAAAGCACTTTGCAAAAACTGGAAAAATACATTCAACAGAGACAAATTTAAAAATCCTGAATTTATTCCAGGGGCACTTGTGCCCCTCGCTGTGCCAAAACGAAACCTTCTCCAAATGCATCCTCCAAAGAACACACCCCAGAACAATTTCCTAAAACAAGTCATCATCCTGTAACAGAACTCTCCAGGAGGATTAAAACAGTTGCTAAAGACGGCATTTAATCCACAATATTTCTCTATTTTCCTTCCCATCTTTTCTCCGGTTTTGTCCATATTGATTCCTCATGTATCCAACCTATGAGCCAGAAATGTTCCTTAAGTCTCCAAATAATATACTGTTATTTCAGTATAACAACACTCTTCTTTACAGACACCCCTTAAGGATTTATTTTTTTTTAATTTTTAAAAATATTTTATTTATTTATTTGACAGAGAAAGAGAGATCACAAGTAGGCAGAGAGGCAGGCAGAGGGAGAGTGGGAAGCAGGCTCCCTGCTGAGCAGAGATCCCGATGTGGGGCTCGATCCCAGGACCCTGAGATCATGACCTGAGCCGAAGGCAGGGGCTTTAACCCACTGAGCCACACAGGTGCTCCAAGATTTAAAATAAAGATAGGAAACATATCTTTTGAGATTACCAATTGTCTTCATTTAAATACATTTATTTAGTATGTCCTATATATTATAGTTACTACAAAACATATATTTTTAAAAATGTTTATATATAACCTACATTTATTATACAGATTATATAAATATAGAATATATAATATTAAATAAGTTAAAATAATAATATGATTTTAGAACTACATTATAAAATAAAAAACAGATTATATATAATAAGGTATATGTAATATACATATTGAGATCAATCTCCTGCCTTCTTCCAAATCCAGAAAGGATAGGAACTTTAAGATTTTATTTATTTATTTGAGAGAGAGAAAGAGAGGGAAAGAACACAAACAGGGGGAGCAGCAGAGGCAGAAGAAGCAGAAGGAGACTCCCCACTACCCCCTCAATATGGGACTTAATCCCAGGACCCTGGGTGAAGGCAGATGCTCAATGGGCTGAACCACCCAGGTGACCCTGTAACTTTAATTCTCCGTATGTTTTTACCTTTCTTTCTTAGTCCATTTAACCCCCGAGTAAGCAAAGAGCTAAAATATATTTACAAACAGCCAAACAATTATTATTCCATCTTGAAATCCAGGTGCTTCTACCTTTTGCCTAAAAACATATAGTCTTATTTTGTTTCTTACCTTTTACCTAAAAACACATGGTCTACACACATAGTCTAAGTAACAGCAAATGGCTAGAGATCTGGGCTCCCAGCCCAAATCCCAAATTCTCAGGAGAAAATTTCTGAGTTGTGGTCCTACCATTCCTAGAACCTCCTAGGAAGCATTAGATGACTTCTTTCTTCGTATTCCAATAAAAATTGAATTACTACTCTGCTTTATAAGACCGGAGGATTAGATTCACATTCTCGAATACATCTGAAATCCAAGGGGTTGACAGGCACATTTATAATAATTTTCTGTTTCACTGGTAAGCACATACCACTTTCAGACAGACACACACCCATGAAATTTAACTAAAACTGTAGCTACAGAAAAGAGCTAAAAGCTTTTTGGTTTTGTTTTATTTTAATTCTAGAATTTCTACAGCGTCCTAGATTAACTTAGTTTTAGCAGGCAATTCTGATTAAGAGTAAGATGAAAGGAAAAAAGAAATTACATTTCAAACCACATTCTTTTCTTCTCTACTATAGTTAATTCTCCTTTTTTTCCCCTTGATTTTTCCCAGAACTTAGGCAAGAATAACATTTTTTCCCCCATATGGGGATAAGAAATCCCACAACAAAGAAGCTAATACTCCTTTAAAATTAAGCCAGAAAACTCCCCCCAGTCTTTATTCCCCTACCTAATTCTCTAATTTAGTAGAGATAATGACCCTGAAAGCAAAGAATAAATCTCCCTCTCAGTGGGCACCGCGGCAGCATGGCAAGACTTAGGAAGGATGGGTTCTCACCCGAACTGTATCCCAAGCATATTTTATTTAACCAAGGGCAAATCATCCTACCACTCTTGGACCCACATTTCCACTTGTTTAATTGCTTTGGAGGGCGCGAATTTGAAATAATGTCATATGAACTTTTTTTTTCCTTTTTTTCCTAAAGACAAATGGTGCTTTGGAAAGGACCAAGGACGCTGCAGAGCCGGAGAGCCCTCCTCCCGGAAGCGACGCTGTCAGGAGCTGGGTGGAGTCGGGCACCCCAGCGCCCAACGGCTCACCTGGGCATAGTTGCCGCTGCAGACCACCGCGTTCCATTTGGTAATGTTCACGCAGCTCGGGTGGCGGATCAGGTAGTTGTCCATTCTTCCCACATAAGCATCCTTGTAGCCTGTCACCGAGCCATCGATGTCGTGGAATATGGAGTTCTTATCGCCATCCAGCTCACAGTCTTCAAACCAGGGGCCAGGCTTTCCAAAGAAGACGTTTAGGGACACCTGCGGCCGGGGAAAGACCAGCACGTCACAAGGTGCAGGCGTCCACCCTCCCGGCCGGCGTCCCCTACGACCACCCAACGGCATATCCATTTCAACTGCTTCGAGGTTAGAGCAGCTTCGAGTCACAGTTCACGGTCGCCAACGATGGCACCCAGTCAATCGAAGTGTTCGGTTAATTAGGATATGGTTGGATCCAAAAAAAAAGAGTCACAGAGCCTTGGGGCGGTCAAGTCGCAAATGTTGAAAACATATTTGGTGTCTTCCTTTTTTTCCCACTTAAAAACGATTACCTGCTCTCCAGACAAAACTAACTTTGGTAGGAGAATGAGAACAATCGTGGGAAGGAGGGAAATATGCAGTCACGCGTATTTGTTAGAAATTATGAACTTCAGGGGCGCCTGGGTGGCTCAGCGGGTTAAAGCCTCTGCCTTCAGCTCAGGTCATGATCTCAGGGTCCTGGGATCGAGCCCCGTGTCGGGCTCTGCTCAGCAGGGAGCCTGCTTCCCTCTCTCTCTCTCTCTGCCTGCCTCTCTGCCTACTTGTGATCTCTCTCTCTAATAAATGAATAAAAAAATCTTTAAAAAAATTATGAACTTTACATGTGCGCGCGCCCTCCCCCGACTGCTAACTATACCTCAATTAAATAAAAGTCTATTATAAATTCTATCTTCTGAGCTAGTTCACTTTATTTCACTCCAAGGGCTTGAGGTGCTTGTTCAGTTGACTCCCTTCACCCCTCCCCCCACCAAAAAGCAAGGATCGTTGCAAACTGAAACACCACCCAGTGTTGTCTTGGTTTGCTGGGTGACCGCCGAACACGCCAGAATCTGCTATAAAGCGTACGTTACTTTCTCCCCCACATCGACCAAACCCAGCTCAGTGATTTTCATGTCAGGTGGAGTTAATTTAAGGCTTTTATCAGACACATAGTACACAGTGACAAAGCAAGCTGCAGGTAACATGCTTTACAGCCTTTAGCTGCTCATCAGTGGTAAATTATTCACACTATGCTATGTTTGGGACCAGCGGCTCTAAATTCTTGTAGGCTTTTTTTTTTTTTTTTTTTCATTTCCCTTGTACCTTCTGTGGTTAAATCTAAGAGAAGCTGCGGGCACATCTCCCACCTTTTCGGGGAGAACAAAATTGGCAAGCCATTCCCTTTGCAAACTGTTGCAAACCAAGCTGGCACCCCAGTTTGCACCTGGGCTTCTGTTTCATGCCTCAGCCCTTCTGGAAAACCAGATAAGACTCTGGTAAACTATCCTATGTTCTATTTTAAACTAGGCGACTGCAGAGTCTGCCCCTGGACATGAATGAGAGAAATATGAGCCACTTCCCAGCTGCAGCCGCCTGTGGGAGCGGTGAGTGAGGAGGCCGGAGACTCTCAGCCTCCTGGTACCACAGACATCTTGGAACAGGCAAGATGGCGGAGGGCGAGGTATGGAATCAGACTGTCCTGTGTTTGGGGACCTGTCCTGAGGGTCCAGAGGGCACTGATGGGAATACTGAGAAAATGATTTCTATGGGCTACTGTATTGTAAACAATGATTTCTCAGTCTTCTTGGCAGTCTTCATAAAAACCTTCCAACAGTTTGTATCTGTGTCTGTCTTACACCACCCCAGTACTACTTTTCTTCTTTCCCAGCCTTCTATCCTCTGGTTCCCCAGAAGAATAAGCCCCAGACAAGTAAAATACCAGGCAGAACTCAGCTCTCTTCATAGATGATTACAATGAACTCCCCCAAACCTATGCATGGCTGTTCCTCTGAACTCTCCCCTCCTCATGCTCTGTCACCACTTGAAACCATGGTCCCTTCCGAGGTATCACGTCAAGGTCAAAAATACCTCAGGTGACATGGGACTTCTGTTCTCACCTTGAACCAGATGGGAGAGTGTGCATGGAATTAGGAGTCTCTCTTGCATCTACTTCTCCCCCCAGTTGCAAAGACTCATCGTGAACACTTGGGTGTTTCTGTCTTTGGGAATGACCCATCTCCCGCCCTCCCGCCATGGTCACCACATGGTACCGTGAGGACAGACTTACGTGGGGACCAAACTTCACGAGGGAGATGTTATTCCTGGGGGTTATCTGCCAGGGATTCTTCATGAGGAAGCCGACAGCGCTGGTGTACCGATCTGCAGTGGGCACGTATTTCTTGAAAGTACACCTGGTCAGATGAATGGGCCCGTCATAAATCTGAAAACCTCGGATGGGGAACGTCCTGTTGAGATACAAGGTTTTGTTTCATGCACACGGGCCCCTCCCTTCACTCACACATTTATTTTATAAACACAGGTGGGTCTCCCGAACACGCTAAGCACAATTCTAGGACCCAGGGAAACCGAGAGAAGACCTCTGCTCCAACAAAATGTATGTTGCAGTGCGAGAGGCAGAGGGAAAATCAAAGGATAATTTCAGATCGTAAGTGTGGAGGGGGCAGCGAGACACGGTACTTCGACAGACTGCGGTGAGAGACGTGCTGTTTGGGACAGAATGGAGGCTGCTCTGAAGACGTGACTTGTGTTGCCTTGAATCAAGCCGGTGAAGGCCTTTTCTTCGGGAACTCACGCACTTTCGTTTCGGTTCCAAAATCCCCGGCAAGAGAACAAAAGACAAAACTGCAGCTTTCACAGAGAGAACCTCCTTCCAAGCCACGAAATGATAGTAATAAGATAAAATGATACACTTAAAAGTGTAACAGTGTAAATTCTCAAGGCTTACTATGTCAAAGGGGCTGGCTGGAGTGAGAAATTCGGTTTATTCCTTTTCCTCCCTTCTGTTCAAACACAAGCCCCTTAACCTACTAATCATATATCATTAATCATAATTAAGGTCCAAAACCCATAATATTCTGGATCCCTTAGGTGTCTACCCTGTTAAAATTCCTTATTGGCCCTGCCGAGGATTTCTAGAGCACCTTTAGTTTACAACTTGGCAGTGCTTTACGGTAAAAGCCTACATGCCAGCAAGGAAATGAAATAGCCTGGTTAAAAAAAATCTAGGGCGCCTGGGGGGCTCAGTAGGTTATAAGCCTCTGCCTTCGGCTCAGGTCATGATCTCAGGGTCCTGGGATCGAGCCCCACATCGGGCTCTCTGCTCAGCGGGGAGCCTGCTTCCCCCTCTCTCTCTGCCTACTTGTGATCTCTCTGTCAAATAAATAAATAAATAATCTTTAAAAAAAATATGCATCCTGACGTATTTCTGAGGAGAGATCCCCAAATGATTCTCTCACATAGAAAAAGCTGTCGAGACACAATAAAGACTGGATCCACTGACCAAGGAGGAGTCTGTGTTTTGGAAAAGCCTCCTTTACAAGGAAGGAGTGAGCATTTTGAAATAAAACTGGAGACCACATAATGTAGATGACCATCAAGTCGGTATTTTCCACAGCTGAAACAACACTGTAAGTTGTTTCAACCTACTTACATAGTTGTACACCTATACTATAGCTGTAATTCAACTATACTTCAATTAAAAACAGAGAGATGGGGCGCCTGGGTGGCTCAGTGGGTTAAAGCCTCTGCCTTCGGCTCAGGTCATGATCTCAGGGTCCTGGGATCGAGCCCGACATCAGGCTCTCTGCTCAGTGGGGAGCCTCCTTCCCCCCTCTCTCTGCCTGCCTCTCTGCCTACTTGTGATCTCTCTCTGTCAAATACATAAATAAAATCTTTAAAAAAAAAGAGAGAGAGAGAGAGAAAAGAAAAAGAAGACACTGGAGGCTGACATTAAATAAAAAGGACAGAGTTGGCCGCCATCGCACTGCCACCAAACGCCCACAGCCATTTCTCGTGACCCGTCAGAAGAGACAGCGACAGCTTAACTCCGACCGGCACGGACCGGGCTGAAGGCTGAGTCCCACCTCAACCACGGTCAGCAGGCTCCTCATTTCTACAGCAGGATAATGACAGGACCTACCTCACTGGGCTTTGCAAGGATTAAGCGGAGAATGAAGTATTTAGAACAGGGCCTGACACATCATCGGCATTGAATAAATGTGAGCTATTAAAAATCCAGGAAGTTCTTTCCCAGCGGCTTCCACACAGTCTGGCTAACAGGAGCGCTACACAGAGCGTGGCTCATAATGACATTCAAGAGTTCCCAACGACCGGCCCGGTGAGGGCAGTGGAAGCGAGCTCGGTCTTTGCCAGAAGCTAGGAGAGCCCGTATGGCCCTCAAAGCCAGCAGCCCACTGGGCCCACGCCCCTGACCTGTCCTGGCCCAGTGGCCACCTGTGGTGCCCAGCTTTAAGGGAACTGCTGCTTGATGAATTCGGGCAGTAGCTCTAATGTGAGACCTTTAGAAAATGAGTTTTTCTCTATCTGTTTTTCTCACAAGGAAAACAAGGACAATTCCAAACTGTGTCTCAGAACCGAGGTATGGATTAATTAGCTAACAGCTCCCTAAAAGCTCCGAAGAATCCTTCTGGGGTAAGGACTACTTTAATGACTCTGTGATTATTTTGACAGAAAACATGCCAAGAGTCTCCTCCGTGCAACTGGAAGACGGTAATTATATGGGCCGCGGCTAGGGTTTGAGTCAGCTTTGGCAACTACCCACTCTTATTTTCTAGGACTCTTTTCAATAGGTTATTTCCTTTTTCCAGTGGCTGTTTCTGCAAACCAACCTCACAGATTGAGGCAAAAGTGACCTCATGTCATAGTTTACAGTTTGGCCAACTTTCTGTGGCCCAAGAAAGAAGAAAACAAAAAAATCAGCAGCTTATACAAGGCCCCATGTAAGGAATGAAAAATGAGATCGCTTCCTTCGTTAAACAATTGATAACGTTGATGATATAAAGCGTTTGATCGTTAATGCTCCAGAATTCCAGAAGGTAATATACACAACTGTAATAGCAATAATACCAAAAATCGTAATAGTGGTAATTAGATAAGGTGGGAAAAGCGCCACAGGGGGAACCAACCCACCCAGGATTACAGGACAGAAGCTTTAAGGGTTAGGCTTCCATTTATTGTTCAAATGTAATGGTCCGCTGCGAAAGCAACGCTTACCTGTTCCGAGGCAGGGTCCGGGGCTTCTGGTCTATTCCTCCAGTGCCCACATACTTGTTCTGACCACCCTGGAAGCCGTAATTCCTGCTCTCCCCAACAAAGAGAGATTCGGATACCTCCTGGCTGGAGCCTTCATCACTCGGGAAGCTTCCATCGCTGTGAAAATGAGTATAACCATTACCCTCCCCCTCCAAGAGATTTAAATTGACCCTCAGATAAAGGCAGGCGTTAGCTGGGGCGCCTGGGTGGCTCAGTTGGTTAGGTGTCTGCCTTCGGCTCAGGCCATGATCTGGGGTCCTGGGATCGAGCCCCTCATCGGGCTCCCTGCTCCACCGGGAGCCTGCTTCTCCCTCTGCCTGCTACTCCCCCTGCTTGTGTGGTTTCTCCCTCTCTTTGAGACAAATAAATAAAATCTTAAAAAAAAAAAAAAAAAAGGCAAGTTACAGGGGAAAAAGCTAGTTTACCAAGTAGCCAGGAGCTTTTCTGAATACGTATTATCAAGTCATCAAAAAGTCCTCTTAAACTGTGAGCATATCTCATAGAAATCAGTATGTGGTTTGTGCAATAAACAAACAAAATTGCATTTAGCATCAACAATGGTTTCGTTGCGTCTCAAGCAAAAGCACTGCCCATGGGAGAATGGACCTGCCCTGAATGTAACAGTTTGAGGGCAAGCATGTTCATGACAGCAGCCAAAAAAACCTGTTGTCTGGAGACAAATATGTCACATAAAGAGTGCAGGTCCTACAGATCACTGCCGTGTTAGACCAGCTTCTACAAAAGAGGCTATTTAATGTGTTTCCAACTGCTATACCCTTCTTCTGAAGTGTTTTCTTCTCCTTTTTGGTTTTTTTTTTTTAAAGATTTCATTTATTGGGGTGCCTGGGTGGCTCAGTCGTTAAGCGTCTGCCTTCGGCCCAGGTCAGATCCCAGGGTCTTGGGATCGAGCCCCACATCGGGCTCCCTGCTCGGCAGGAAGCCTGCTTCTCCCACTACCATTCCCTCTGCTTGTGTTCCCTCTCTCGCTGGGTTTCTCTCTGTCAAACAAATAAAATCTTTAAAAAAAAAAAAAAAAGATTTCATTTATTTATTTGATGGAGAGAGAGAGAACACAGAAGGGGGAATGGCAGGCAGAGGGAGAGGGAGAAGCAGACTCCCTGAGCCAAAGGCAGATGCTTAACTGACTGAGCCACCCAGGTGCCCCTCAAGTTTTTTCTTCTAAACAAAATATATGACGGGCCTACCTTTCTATGGAATTCCAGCTATATTAACCTCTAACTTTGATACGAATGCAATTAATTTAAAAAAAATGTATTTTTGGCCCTCTAGTGGTATCAGGAAGTGGGTGCTGTTTTTTTTTTCTTTTTTTTAATGCTAATACAATGATAGAATACTCCTATGTCCGATCAAACAAAAACCAAAAACTCGGGCTATTGTACCTTAAGGCTTTAAAATAATCAAAGAAGTATTTTCAAAGTGATTACAAACCTGGCAAAGGTCAGCCCTATTCCATTATCTGCAAATCTGTAAGAGAAAAGAGAATAAAAGAACATTTAATTAACCATCTCATGTAACAAGAGATCATTTCTCTCAGCATTCAAGTTTTAGGAAGTCCAGAAGCTCCCAATAATGTTTACTCTCCAAGACCACAGAAAGCGTCTCACTTCCCAGCAGCTCAAAGCAGAGACTCCACAGAGAAGACACCCGGTTCAAATCCTGGCTTTGCCAATTACTGGCTGCGGGACCCTGTGGGAACTTGGAGGACCCTGAGGGACCTTGTGTGATCTTGCATGATCTTGGGCAAATGACTTGACTCGACTCTCCCTCAGTTTGCTCACCTAGGAGTTGAAGCAATAACATAACCCCACTCATCAAAGTTGATGAGGGCATTAAACAACCTAATTAATTCTACCCTTTAGGACAGTGCCTCGTGCAGAGCAAGCAGCCTGTAGGTGTGAGCTGTCACTGTTACTTTCATAATTATTTTAAAAACAATTAGATCATAGTATCCTCTTTACAATTTTTTTTTTTTAAGATTTTATTTATTTCTTTGACAAAGAGAGACACAGGGAAGGAGGGAACACAAGCAGGGGGAGTGGGAGAGGGAGAAGCAGGCTTCCCGCCGAGCAAAGAGCCCGATGCGGGGCTCGATCCCAGGACTCTGGGATCAAGACCTGAGCTGAAGGCAGATGCTTAATGACTAAGCCACCCAGGCACCCCCCTCTTCAAAATTTTCAACACTAATACTCAAGCTACTTCTACAGACTTAATACAAAATTAATTTTTTTGCACCATGAAAGTCAGAGGTGACGGTAAAATGCCAAGGAGCTAACATCAGTGCCAGCCAGAAAAAACATGTTTTTCTAGACTCTCAAACACCAACTCTTAGCTCAACGTACATCAAGACTTCTCCTAAAATTATACAAATGGGAAAAAAGCGAGATGCTTACTGCCTCAAGTCATGTTAAGACATAAGTCAACAGACTTATTAAGGTGGAATTCACAACTTCTGTTTTGAAAGGCAGGGTAGGAGCATCAGAAAAACTTCTGAGTTTCCAAAAGGAAAGGAAAAAAATCCAGGTAGTTTCAAAATCTTTATTTAGCTCTCGGACATAGACCATGTTTGTTCTATCAAGTTAATGCCCCAGTTTCTGTTCAATCTCATCAAAAGACTCTCATGTCACCAGACAGGTTCAGTTCCAATAAAAGCAGCAGAATGAGACGATTCCAAACATTTGCAGTCTGTGAGAGCAAGCGTACTTCCTCAGGGCTCGGCCTGTCTAATAGTAACAATAATATGATTTCAGGGGCGCCTGGCTGGCCCAGGCAGAAGGATATGCAACTCTTGATCTCAGGGTTGTGAGTTCGAGCCCCACGTCAAGTGTAGAGATTACTAAAAATAAATATACTTCAAAATAATAAAATACTAGAAGTCCAGAAAGTATCACTGTACTTTTGGTACACTGGGTTTTTTTTTTAATAGACTGGAAAAATAAATACATCGGAAAAATAAATAAATTCATACATACATCAGTGTTATCAGACAATGACTTTGCAGAGAATACCTACGCTGAATTCTGAACGACAATGTCTCCCCCTCTGACCCAAGCTCCGTTGTCATTATTTTTAAAAGAAATGAGCCTGTCAATTAAAGCAGCAACACGTGGCTTTTCAGGGTCTGCATCCTGATGAGGTCTAAACCTTGGGATTTAAAAAAAAAAAAAGAAGGAACGTTTTTAAAAAACCATTGGAAACCAACTATTTACAATTGTAAGCTTAAGTGTCAAAAGGCAGGATTTATATTTGCCCAAAACAAACAAACAAAATCTTAAGGCACAACTTACAAACTCATTATTTGTATTTCAGATATTGAAAAAAAAAGTGTTTACTTACATAAGATTTCAGAGAACCACTTTCATAACTTCTTTGTTATTTTTTTTAAACCAACTTATATTATAGACTGGGATGTTCTAGAACATTCTAAACACTAAAACCATTTCAAAAAACAAGCAAACAAAAAACCCTCAGACCAAGAAATCTGGTATATTTTCACCAATTCTTAAGCTACATGACACTAATATAAACATACTGAATAAATTCATCAGGTATTTCAACATTCATATAGGCGAACTGAAGTATTATTTGAGTCATAAGCTGGTGAAAATGTTTTTTGTTTTTTTAAAGATTTTATTTATTTATTTGACAGAGGGAGAGAGATCACAAGTAGGCAGAGAGGCAGGCAGAGAGAGCGGGGGAAGCAGGCTCCCTGCTGAGCAGAGAGCCCGATGTGGGGTTCGATCCCAGGACCCTGGGATCATGACCTGAGCCAAAGGCAGACACTCAACCAACTGAGTCACCCGGGTGTCCCCACTTATAAGGACCTTAATAAAAAAGTCAAAAAAGGGGAGCCTTTTAAATCTTAAAAAAAAAAAAAAAAAGGTCAAAGAATTGGTGTAAAAAACTGTCCCGTATAACAAATTGAATAAATAATTCCGTAAGGTCACCTATTTAAAAATCTTAAGAATTTAAAAAAAAAAGATCATTTCTATCTTAATCTTACAAAGCGTAGGGATGGGGGGCTGTGGGACAACTAGATAGCTTTTCAAAAACCAATTCAGCAGTTTGAGATTTTTAAACATGCAGTCAGCAAATACCATTTGCGCAAATGCCACTACCTTGGTTGCTGGCACGCAGTAGGTGCTGTGATGGAAGAAGCAGCCAGAGGAGAGCGAGTGCATAGGTCCTTAGGCACGGCTGAGCTTGGCATATTCAGAGAACAAGCAAGCTGGCTGGAGAGTAAAAAGCACGGGGCAGGGGCACCTGGGTGGCTCAGTCGCTTAAGCGTCTGCCTTTGGCTCAGCTCATGATCCTGGAGCGGTCCTGGGATGGAGCCCCGCAGGGATCCTGCTTCTCCCTCTGCCTGCTGCTCCCCCTGCTTGGGCTCGCTCACTCTCTCTCTCTCAAATTAATTTAAAAAAATATTTAAAAAAAAAAAAAGAAAAAGGGGTGCCGGGGTGGCTCAATGGATTAAAGCCTCTGCCTTCGGCTCAGGTCATGATCTCAGGGTCCTGGGATCGAGCCCCACATCGGGCTCTCTGCCTGGCAGGGAGCCTGCTTTCTCCTCTCTCTGTGTCTGCCTCTCTGCTTGCTTGTGATTTCTCTCTGTCAAATAAATAAATAAAATCTTTAAAAAAAAAAAAAAAAAAAAAAGGAGGTGGGAGAGAACGTTGGGAGGTGATGGCTAGGTCCATGACCCTGATGGCAGTGAGGGTTTCATGGGTCGATACCGATCCCCAGACTCCCCAAGTTGTCTACATTAAATAGGCTCAGTTACATGGTAAGCATACTTCAGTAAAGTCGGTGGATAAACAGAAAGACAGACAGACGGATGGATGCGACAGAAAGTCTTCAGAAGCTGAGAAGCAAGGATGTGATACAACTAGATTTCACTTTTTCTTAAAAACTGGTCACTTGCTGCTACATGGCGAAAGGACTGTAGACAACGGACCACAGGAGACCAGTCTGGCAAGCCCTTGGACTGTGTACCGACCTCTTATACCCAATAGCTCTGACCTCAGGAGTGAAAAGTCTGACTCTAGGCTATCGCCCACTCTCTGGCCTTGTGCTTGCCGGCAAATGGCTTTGTAGTCATTACATAATATCAAGCAGATATAAGAGTTCTGGAAAGAAAACTATACAACGTTCTAAAAGCAGGCCAAAAAAAAAAAAAAAAAAAGTATCATAAGGCAACACCGCTGCCACCATCTTGTCCTTTCTGAAATTCCTATCCATATAAATCAACTGTTGGCCACTTGCTTGGATACTCTTTATTCTCAACCTCTTTCCCACTTGATGAGGAGATGATAGTTCACTGTCCCAATTTTTCATCACCCTCGTCCATGAGCTTTCAGCACGCTTTCTAACCTCCCTTAATTGTCCTTGGCTTAATTTAAAGACTAGTTGGTTTTCACGCTTTTTCATTCCTTTGGATGAAATGTCCCAATCTCAACCCAAGAGTTTTCCTGGATTACAATTTCCCATCTTTGGATGCCTGTCATTTCACATCTTGAAGACACAAGGAAAGGCTCATCTGATTAACTACTGAGTCAACTTCCCTTTTGATGAACAGGCTAAATATCTTCTGGATCCCATGAGCCTGATGTTTAATTCATGGGCTGGCTTATTACTCATTGTGTTAGAGTTTTATCATTTTTACTCATGTCTGGCCTGCATAAATGCATGTGGGCACAGCCTACACATTAGTTTGTACAAAATTAAATGTATACACCAGCTGCCAAATATCTTGTTACTCATCTTCTATAATCAGTTCTTTTCTATAACAACTTCCAAATGGAGTCTAATTCCCAATATGTATGCATTTATAAACTGGCAAGAGAAATAATGAAGAGCAGAGAAGAAAACTACCATCATCGTAGTATTATATACACATACCCAGTGTGCTATCCAGGCCATTCTGGATAAGTTAATGTTTTATTGTCAAGTCTAATTAATTCTGAACTAATTCAGAATTCTAGTAAATTCTGAAAAATATATTCTCATCCATCCATCATACACACACACATCATTTTTTAGGGCAGAGAAGAGAGTCAACTGTGTTGTATTTAAGGATCTTTCTGTTAATACTAAGCAAAGCACACACTATTAGTTCTACCAGTTAAAATAAACTCTTAAAAAGCAGGAGTGTCCTGCCAGCAAAGATTTCTTTGTTTTGCCAGTTAATATTCTCTTCTTGGTTCATCGTTGGTTGTCATCTCTATGCTCCTTTTTCTTTTCTAAGTTCATCTCCTCTTTCCCTTTTTCATATCTTACTCGGCTATTAGGTGTCCAGTGACTTGTATTTTATTTAAACAATGTCCGTAGTTTCTTGGCTTCTCACATGCCATCTGATCGTTGCCTGAAGATATTTCAGGCTCAACTTGACCTTTAAGGAATCCTGATGAGTAATTTTACTAACTGTACTTTGCCCAGTTTTCTCCTGACCTCATGCCTTATTACTGTGTTGCAAGAATCCTGCCTCGCACTTAAATGCACTCACCAACCTACAGTGTGGCTCTTCTCTTCCTCCCTCACAATAGGGCCTGGCATCATTTTCTTAAATGTCTATCAACAGAGCCTATTAAATCTAGCACCCTTTCAAAACCGGACGTGGGTCAGCCAACTTGAAGTATCGGAAAATAACACATACACAGTTTCTGCTGACCAGGACTTTAAGTTGCTATCTCTTTTCCAGAAACACTTATTTCCATTGGAGACATGTTATTTGTTTTGGCTCTCACTTAGCACGTACGAGAACTTTGTTGAATTGTTCTCCCTATTCCAACCACATTTTGTGGTTATAAAGGAGTGTAACATAGAGCCCAGTGATGATGGCACTCGGAGCCTACAGACAAATGAACCAAACTAGCTTGCTCGTCAAGTTCAAGACCTTTCCCTGTGAAATACATTCAATGCGATGCTCCCTTTTGACCACCAATAAATTCTACATGCCTTGGTTTTCAGGAATGAAACATCTTAGCTCATTTTCTCAGTGAATCATGTTCTACTGTAGGCCAAATGTAGGCCCTGTTTTCAGCATCTCTCTGTCCTTTTTCTTTCTTGCTCTGCATCCCTCTCTCACATCAATTTACAACTGTGAAAAACTGGAGAAAGTACCGATTTCTTTGGCATCTCAGTAAGATTTTAAAACAAACAAACCAGCCACAGGGCTTCAGAGAGCAGAAAAAAATGTTTTCCCAATGCCCTCCTGCAAACGTTGAAAACTTCAGTTTAAATGTGTTGGTGGAGAAGAGAACACAATGGCTTAACTCAGGAAGTTTTGCTCTGGCAAGATATGGCCAGAGTGTGGGGTCAAAGGATGAGCTCTACCTTGCACTGTTATCCAAACAGAGGTACTCCCTTGGGTCTGCCGAATTGGCGTTGGTTGTTTTGACACCTTTGTCAATAAATAAGCCAGCCTGCAAAATATAATCATGGACCGAAATGAATATGAATCCTAAGTTAGAGCTACACATACATTAAGGGTTCATGAAAATTAGTTGTAGCTTCTCACACTCACCAAAAAGAGGGGAAAGGAACAAAGAGCAAAACAAAGGTTTTATGAAAGCAATTACTCTGGATATTTTACTTGATCTAATTTTACTTAGATTTTTAAATCAGATTTAAAAATCTAATTTTACTGAGTCATTCAACAAATATTTAGTGCCTGTCTTCTGGGAGGCACCAAACATTGTATATCCGCAAGAAAGCCATGGTCTTTGCTGCTGCTGACACATAAACTAGCAAGAAGATATGCAATTAAGTAAACAATTACAATCCAGCAGGATAAGCATTTGATGAAGAAGGAGACGATACTTGAGCAACACAGAGAGGCGCACCACGTGAGATCTTTCCACAGGTGGGAGTCACAGGAGGCAGAGGAGGTCCCCGGAAAGCAGTGACCTCCTAACGCTGAACCAGGAAGGATGGGGAGGACATAACCACACAAAAGAATGGGCTGGGGTGAAGAGCGGGAACTGGTGGGAAGCAGCTAAAGAACCCAGAGGCAAGCACTCAGGGGTATAATTTGTACAAAAAGCCTGGAGGGGACAGAGAGCATAGCACATGTGAGAACAAAGTCTCAGAAGGACTCACAGGAAATGTAAGGAGGGAGGAAACGCAAGAAGGAAGGCTAAAGAGAAGCAAATGGCGGACAACATAGAGTCAATACATTCGAGCCAATTCAACAGGACTTTTAATAAAGGCAATGCAATTAACTGCACGTTAAGAAGGAATGCTCTAGCCAATAGGATGGATAATGGATTAGAAGGGAAGAAAAATGGGGTAACTGGGTGATGGGTATCAAGGAGGGCACTTGAAAGAATGAGCTCTGGGTGTTACATGCACCTCATGAATCACTAAATTCTACCTCTAAAACAAACAATACACTCTACGTTACTTGAATTCAATTAAAATTAAATAAGTAAATAAAAATTTTTAAAAGAGAGAGAGAGACAAAAAGAGAAATAAGAGATAACGTAAGACGTGACCTCAATAATCCAGAAGAAAAATTAAGATGACCTAGACTTGTGGCAGTTGTTAATGGGGGAAAATGGATAGGGCAATGCTTCTTTAAGAGGTACGATATAATTCAGCATTTAAGGAAATGTCTAAGGGTGAGGGAAAGGGAGTGATTAAGATTCCTATGCTTCTAAGTTTGGGCAATCGGGTGGCCAGTGGTTTCAATCAGTGAAGCAGAGAGAGGGGAATGCGTGTGAGGATGAAAGTAAGGATTTTTAGTGAGGACCCACAGCAGAAGGGTCGGTGTTGCTATTCTTTATGACTGAGCCAAAGATAACGGGTTACTCTCGGAGGGCCCCCAGAGTTCCGTTTCCCTTGGCTACAAAGTAGTATTCTGGACAGTCAGGCCCATATTAAACAGGTCAACCCCTAACCACCCACTCATTATTTAGATCTACTATTCTTAGAGTTAATAAATCACTACATGTCCTCATGGCACAGGACATTAAAAAATTAATTAGAATGAGATGTTTTTTTATACCACTACGATCAGAAAGTTTTGAGGATTCCCACTTTGAAATGATACTCTCAACAATGATTAGCCTCAATCAGCTCCCCAGCTCACAAAAAAACATAATTCTAAGTTTTTCTGCTCTCTCAAGTCTTCAAGGGATTCTACTCTTCAAATTACAGCACACTTAGGTTTTTAAAGGATCCTCTCAGTATCGGAAATGGGAAGTATTAATTGAACTTTGAGGTGGCTCGTATCAGGGTAAAGAATCTGTATCATATAAATGAAAATACCAAAGTGCCTTGTGAGCACAAAAGGAGGCAAATATGGTATCACCCGAGGGTGGGGAGGAACGCTAAATATCATGGAAACCGCTGGACCTCCTAAGTGGCCTTTCATTTACTTGATCTGCACCATTTCAAGTTAGGTCAAACACCATGAGCAATATTTTAGTATATGATTAGTATTAAATGCCCAAGAGGAATCCCTACCGACACTATGAACTGAGAGAAGAGAGAGAAAGTGTGCTTCTTACCTAATGGGTACATCCCTAAAACACGATACTGATGATTGGAAAGAAGGGGAGAGGGAGGGAGGGAAGGATTGAGGGAGGAGACGTGCACACAGGGATCAAGTCCATCATTCTAATTATTCAGTTTGTGTGCGCATGTGTTCTGTTGGTGGCTAGGCCTGTGGATACAGTACATCACTCTGAATGTGGAAGGGTTATGGGTCTGATTTTTTAATCACCAATTACTTTTCCTGATGACCAGTTTTAGTGAAAACTGATGTTTCTCCCTTGTATGTCGCAGCATTCCATCCTTCACCTTGGAAATCACATGAAATGATTTTTTTTAAAACCTAGGAACCTACCTTAAAACTTGAATGGACTCTGTTGTTATAAAATATACCCAATGGAGTGAGTTCTGGTTTCGCTAAGAGCTGCAATCCACTGGATTCCCCCGTAGGTTCCTTGTGGAATAAATACCATATTCCAGCATCCTGTCATTAAAAGGGCAAGATCGTTAAAAGCCTTACTTTATAAACCCACTTTAGGAAACATGCTCAATAAACTAAGTGCTTCGTAAGCAAACTGCATCGTTTCAACACTAATTTTTCATTGTTTCCAAGAATGGACTACGAAAGTTGTGCACTGATCTAGTCCCCTCAAAGTCATTATAATCGTGCTTTTAAAAAAAAAAAAAAAAACAAATTTAATTCTATTTGCGGTACCGGATAGAAAGAATTGGCTGATACCAAAACTCACTTTCAAAATATACTTCTCCTAGCATCACCTTTGAAAGCATAACTTTCAAAAGTTATGCAGCATTAGGACTAAACAAGCCTTCCTTCCTTCCAGGTGAGGAGGACAGCACGGCCTTTTAGCAATGTGAGTGTTTTTGTGTCCATCCCCAAACCTGATCAATAGATGAGTCACACTCATTAAATAACCATCTGCCAACACGCAGAGCTCACTGACTTCTTTCAAACAACTCCAAAGCTCTTCCTGTCCCGAGGCAAACTTTTGCCAAAGGGAAAAAAAAAAACAAACCGCCACACGCATGAATCAGGATGCTGTCTCAGTATTACGGACCTTAACAGGGGAAGCAGAACAGTTTTCACACTTTCTGACGCTCAAAATGAGACATAAAAATCAAAATTACTGTCTTAAGCCCCACGACAAGCGTTTTATTTTACAGCGTAAGGCAAAACCTGCCCAATGCGAAGGACATGTTCAAGCGATAGAACTTTGATTGGGTAGGTTGTTCACAGTTTAACAGAGAGTCCAAAAGTATGCTACAGAGAGATTCACATTCGGCAATCTGTTTAGTGCTCCTCCTGTGCCTGGTGTGGAGTAAGACTATGCTCAGAATTCACAGTCTGACGGGAAATAGAGAGGAATCTAAAATATATGTAATGGGCATTCCATTGGTTGTAAGAAATAACGTTTTTTAGAAGCATAGAGAGATGAACTGTGGAAAGCATATATAGCTACCCACCAAAATGAAAGCAATATTTAATATTTTTCCATGATAAAGGTTTAGGGGCACCTGGGTAGCTTAATGGGTTAAGCCTCTGCCTTTGGCTCAGGTCATGATCTCAGAGTCCTGGGATCAAGCCCCGCATCGGGCTCTCTGCTCAGCGGGGAGCCTGCTTCCCCCTCTCTCTCTGCCTGCCTCTCTGCCTACTTGTGATCTCTCTCTCTCTGTCAAATAAATAAATAAAATCTTTTAAAAAGGGGGTCTTAGCAAAACAAACTATGTTGAAAAAACTTCTGTGCCTCCTCTACTCTTTGGGGCACAAAGCAGCACAGAAGACGACCTGGAGGTCCACCACAGCCCTAGAAGCTGAGGGGAGTGCGAACCCAGGATGCAATGGAGTCTGGGGAGGGGTTGTGGGGGGGTTCAAGGGGGTAGCAGCTGTTTCCTGTTAAACACTGTGGTGTCAAAACAGGTAAAAGGAGCTTTGTAAAAGGCAGTGGAAACGTACAAGAAGAAAGAGTTTGATGTATTTGGGGAGGTAAACCCTTGCCAAAACATGAGCTTTACTGGAATGGTTTTTCTAGAAAGAAAAGAAAGAACTCACAGAATGAAAAGGAAAAAGAACAAATATACGATGGAGAATGAGAGGGGCGACTGGGTGGCTCAGTGGGTTTGGGCTTTGGCTCAGGTCATGATCTCAGGGTCCTGGGATCGAGCCCCATGTCAGGCTCTCTGTTCAGCAGGGAGCCTGCTTCCCTCTCTCTCTCTGCCTGCCTCTCTGCCTACTTGTGATCTCTCTCTCTGTGTTAAAAAAAAAAAAAAAATCTTTAAAAAAGATGGAAAACGAGAGATCCGCTTTCTTCGTGTCTCACATGAGCCCCAAGAAGAGTTTCTGGCAACCTCCCCTTACATTTTTTCACGAACCATTTGCAATGTGCTTTCATCTTCAACCCATGACTTCTGAAACAAGCTGAAAGGAACCTTTGCTCTGGCTGTTCGTTTGAAATGCAGCACAAATCAGAAGATGGTCCCAGGGTAAGGCTGCGTATCAAGCCTGCAGCCATCTTGGCCCCAAAACCTACCTTCTAATTAGAAACTCTCAGCACAAACTTGATAAGATGTTCAACAAACATTTGACAAAAAAAATGAATGGACAGAAACCTGGAATGATTAAATGTCCAGGTCTCTGCCCTGGTAAGTAAGAATTTTATGTTTTATGTCCTCAAGGAAAATCACGGAAGTGAATGCCACCATCACCCAGGGATGGTCATATTCTTGTTATCGGGAAGAAATACTCCCTTCCACTAATCTCTTATTTAGTCCCGAGAAATAATACTAGGTATCTCTTTCCTTTTAAAATTTTTAATAGATACAATATACAATACGAATATGCAGGTGTTGCTGCAAAGCTCCTATTTCTGTACTATAGTTCGCAGCATGGACATAATCATAATAGTAGAACGTCTTCAAGACGCACTTTTCCATTATAAATTAAGTTTCAAATCACACTCAATTATAAATGTAAATCTCTCCCAAGTTTCTCCAGGAGACATTTCTGCCATCCCAAAATAGTTCATTTATTCTCTTAAGTTATTCTTGTGTGTGTGCATGTCTCTGAAATGATTCAAGGCACACAGTTAATTTAAGGCACAGAGTTTAGCTGCTTTACCAAGGAGATGAAGCCCCTGAGTGTGTATGATCCCTGCATTTAAACAAAAGGTCCACCTTGACCAGAATGACCGCTGTCATAAGGTTCTACAGAACAACCATCCCCATAAAGAAAAGCTAAGGCTTTCTCCGTTCATCAAAATTAAAAATTGAAATGGTCAGGCACCTGGCCATGCACGACTTGAATACGAGAAGCCAGAAAGATTGCACACGACCCAGTAAAAATACACTTGGAATGTCCAATAACCCCACACATCAGCCCACTTCTTTTCCTCCATTTGGCCTCTGTCTTACCACACCCATAAGTACTAACTGGCATGAGGGATGCAAAAGAAACAAAAGAACCATCGTAACCATATCCTGCTTTCCAGTGGAATGAGCAGTGCCAGAACACAGCACTGAGCCTGAGCTAGAGCGCCCCCCATGACATTACATCCCCATAAACCAGAACATTTCTAAACACGAAGACCACAACCAAAAAGCATGGAATGTTACTTGCCTGCGAGCCCGCAGCTGCATTACTAATCAGGTTAT
Source organism: Procyon lotor (assembly GCA_028646535.1). Classification (NCBI taxonomy): domain Eukaryota; kingdom Metazoa; phylum Chordata; class Mammalia; order Carnivora; family Procyonidae; genus Procyon; species Procyon lotor. The sequence goes on from CM053615.1 coordinate 9,817,099, forward strand.
TGTTGGGATGAGCGATCCAGAAAGTTGAAACAGCCCTGCAAGGCATTTTTGAGAGTGACTTCAACATTAACCATGCAAAAATCCTGCCCACTAGAAAACCTCCCCCGAAACACCTTCCCCCAAAGCCAAAGGCCTTGAGCATCACGCATGAGTCTCTCTCTCTGCCCGTGACTCACATGCAGTCCGTGGCGGGCACAGGCACATAACTGCCGAACACTTTGTCTCGCATGCTGGTGCACATGGAATTATTCCTATCCGTGGGGAGGAGGGTGCCGGGTTTGGTAAGGAGGCCCAGATTGTGGAACAAAGTATTTCTCTGTTCCACACCGTCTTCCAAAAAGAAACAATGACCCAGCGTGTCAAATCCGATCGTGTCTTTAATCTGCAGAAACACAAGCCGCTTCTCAGTACCGATGCAAAGAGAAGTTTTCGTTTTAACTGAAGGGGCAAAGCCAGATGCCAGGTGTTACTGATCTCCTGATAGAGAAAAACACCGGAATTCTCAGGAAAAGGAGGACAGAGGAAGGCAGGCACGACAAGAGCTGACTTACATCAAACGGAGAGGTTGTGACAACGGAGGAGAGTTACTATGCATCAGCGTAGTGAGGGGCTACATACCAGCAGACCATTTGTCCCGTGCACAGTGATGCACCGGGAGAAGCTGTGATGAATAGATAAGCCATCCACAAACGTCGCGGGTCTGTAACCCCCCTTGGAATCCACGTCGCCGCACAGGTGGAAGTGAACAGGATACCGCCCCAGCTGCTGCTGACCCATGTGTTTCAATTCCACATAAGAAAGATGGACGGATGTGAAATTTTTCCTTATCTGTAGGACAAGATAACCAAAATCAAACCGATACACTTTGGAATAATCAAGTATTCCAAAAAAAAAAAAAAAAAAAAAAAAAAAAAATATATATATATATACATATATATATATGGTGCTCATGGAAAATGTCTAAAGGAGAATGTGTATTAAAATATTTCTTTTCGGGGCACCTGGGTGGCTCAGTGGGTTAAAGCCTCTGCCTTCGGCTCAGGTCATGATCTTGGGGTCCTGGGATCGAGCCCCGCATCGGGCTCTCTGCTCAGCAGGGAGCCTGCTTCCCCCCACCCTCCCACCGCCTATTTGTGATCTATCAAATAAATAAATAAATCTTAAAAAAAAA
>CM053615.1:9823907-9846734 GCA_028646535.1 Procyon lotor
GGGCTCCCTGCTTAGTGGGGAGCCTGCTTCGCCCTCTCCCTCTGCCCTTCTTCCCTACTTACGCTCGTGCTCTTTTTCTCTCAAATAATCTATAAAATAAATAAATAAATAAAGTTTTTTTAAAAACCACAAATGTAGTTTTATCACTACCTTTAGTAATTTTTCTACTGCATATATTTTTTTTAATTTTTTTTTTTAAGATTTTATTTATTTGACAGAGAGAGAGAGAGATCACAAGTAGGCAGAGGGGCAGGCAGAGAGAGAGGGGGAAGCAGGCTCCCTGCTGAGCAGAGAGCCCGATGTGGGGCTGGATCCCAGGACCCTGAGATCATGACCTGAGCCGAAAGCAGAGGCGTAACCCACTGAGCCACCCAGGCGCCCCTATTTTTTTTAATTTTTATTATAAGTAGGCTCCACACCCAACACGGGGCTCGAACTCATAACCAGGACACGAAGAGTCACACACTCTATAGAATGAGCCAGCCTGGTGCCCCTACATCCAGTCATTTTTATCACTAAAAACATCTGGCAGTCAGAAAATCAAAGCTACCACAAAGGATGAAATTGTGCTACCGCAAGAATTCAGTAAAGACTCTTAAAATGAACATTTTAAAAAGAAATGCTCCAAGAACATCTTGAGCGCTGGGACAAAACAGCAAAGTGGAAAGGAAGAGCAGTCCTTCAACTGCACCATTTCCAGTGGATTCCTTTAACAATCGCTTTAATAAGCAGTTATGCCTCCAAATCTCTATATAGGAGAAACGGCTATATAGAAATGGCCATATATATGACTGGGCTCCTGATAGAGCCAACTCAAGATAACACAAGTGTTAAAAAAAAAAAAAAAAAAAAAAAAAAAGATAACACAAGTGTTTCTTTTTAATTCTATCTTCCCATTTCCTCCCCTCGTTCTTCTGCTAGAACACATGCTCTGTACATGTGCGTGCCCACAACATGCATCCATGCAGACTTACCATCTGGAGCGTATTTTGAGGAGACCCCTAGAATGACCGCGAGTGCAACAAAAAATGAGAAACTAGTGATAGCAAAGCAAATGAAAGTATTTTTGTGCCTCTTCTGCTTTCGGCTTTCTCTCTGGGCTTGCTGCTCTTCAGGGGAGAAGGCAAAGGTGGCCCGGGCTTCCTGGGTGACCGAGGTCGATTTGGCTGAAGCTTGGCTCTTTGGAGGTGGAGGGGGCCGCAGGGGCACAACCTTCCCTGGAACGTAGCCGGACGAGCGATGGCTGTTTCCATTCTGAGGCTGTAGGAAAGCAGGGGAGTGTCCCCTGGAATCAGTGGCATGCATGATACAATGTCACTGCGAAAAGAAAAAAAGTTAAGGTTCAGAAATGTGAGCATTGTAATGGCTTTTTTTTTTTTAAAGATTGATTTAGTTGAGAGAGCACACACCAGCTAGCAGGGGGAGGGGCAGAGGGAGAGGGGGAGACTCCTCAAGCTGACTCCCTGCTGAGCGCAGAGCCTGAGGTGGGGCTCAATCCCAGGACCCTGAGATCATGACCTGAGCCGAGACCAACAGCTGGCCGTTCAACAGACCGAACCGCCCAGCGTCCCCTGTAATGGCTTTATTAAGTGTTTTTTATTGTGATCAAATCACGTCACATAAAACTCACCACTTGGCCTTCAGTTCCTTCAGTTTTGCACAACGGTCTCCACCAACCATCTCCAGGACATTTTCATCATCCCAAACAGAAACTCAGTAACCATGACGCAAGAACTCCCTGCTCCCCGCTTCCCCCCAGTGTCTGGCAACCACTGCAACGCCTCTTCGACCATATCAAGTCAGCTCACACAGCCGATAGAATCCCTGACTCTACTAATTCTACTAATTAGAATTAGTAGAATCAGGTTAGAATCCCTGACTCTACTAATTCTATTCTACTAATACTAATGTCACTGCTTCTTGCCCCTGGCTGCACATCTGAGTCACCCACTAACATTATGGCCCCGTACCACACCCCGAACAACGAAGTCAGGATCCAAGCCTATTGGATCCATCTTTTACATGCCCCTCAAAGGGATTCGAATGAGCACCTTGGTTGAGAGCCACTCTCCTAAGGCAACCGTTCTCAGTGCTATTTGTTGTTGTTTTTTTTTTTTTTCAATGCTATTTGTTAAAAATGCCTATTCCTGGGCTCTCCACCCCAGGGACTGCGGCTCAACTGGCCCATGGATTTTATTTTTTTAATTAACATATAATGTATTGTTTGCCCCAGGGGTACATGTCTGTGGATCATCAGGCTTACACAATTCACAGCACTCACCATAGCACATACCCTCCCCAGTGTCCATTACCCAGCCACCCTATCCATCCCCCACAATCCCCCAGCAGCCTTCAGTTTGTTTCCTGAGATGAAGAGTCTCTTATGGTTTGTCTCCCTCCCTGGTCCCATCTTGTTTCATTTTTTTCCCTCCCTACCCGCCATGACCCCCTGCCTTGCCTCTCAAATTCCTCATATCAGAGAGATCGTATGATAATTGTCTTTCTCTGATTGACTTATCTCGCTTAGCATAATACCCTCTAGTTCCATCCATGTCGTTGCACATGGCAAGATTTTGGGGGTTTTGATGGCTGCATAGTATTCCATTGTATATATATACCACATCTTCTTTATCCATTCATCTGTTGAGGGACATCTAGGTTCCTTCCATACTTTGGCTATTGTAGACATTGCTGCTATGAATATTCAGGTGCACGTGCCCCTTCAGATCCCTACATTTGTATCTTTAGGGTGAAAGCCCAGTAGTGCGATTACTGGGTCGTAGGGTAGTTCTATTTTCAACTTTTTGAGGAACCTCCATACTGTTTTCCAGAGTGGCTGTACCAGCTTACATTCCCACCAACAGTGTAAAGAGTTCCCCTTGCTCCACATCCTCGCCAACATCTGTTGTTTCCTGACTTGTTAATTTTAGCCATTCTGACTGGTGTGAGGTGGTATCTCACTGTGGTTTTCACTTGTATTTCCCTGATTGGGCCATGGATTTTGTATCTTTAACACATAGCTGGTGAGACCCTGAAGCAAGAGGTCAAACTTTCTAAGTATCGGGACTCTAAGCTCTTCACACTGAAGTTAAAGTCCATGCATCCTAGGAAGACCACATGTTGGCCCTAACAAGTTCCAATAGACAAGCTTTCCCGTTTGGGTGTTCGATGTCCCTACTAGGTTTATCCTTCAGTGAAGCGTTTTAAGCATTTCTACCTGTGTAATCCCTTAGCCACAGTCCATGACTTCATTTGGTTAGGAAACCTAAGGTCTACATTCTCTGGTTAAAAAAAAAGAGACCAAAATGTGCTAAGGCCACGTCACCAAACCAAGACGTGACACCTAACCTAATGGCAGTTTCAGGCTCTCTCAGGAATGTAACCTTTAACCAGTCTGGAATTACCCGGTCAGCACTAGTAAGATATCTGCCTGACAGACCCCTGCCTTCCCCCAAAGGAAGGTGACTGTGCTTGAAACAATCCACTCTTTGCTAGAAACTTCTTTTTCTGCCCCCCTCTGCCTTCCATTTTGCACAGCTTCTTGGAGCCCCTATCTGCTAACATGAGATGCTGCCTGATTTCTGATCATTAGGAAAAGCCAATTAGATCTTCCAACTCACTCAACTGAATGCTGTTTTCTAACAATCTCTTTAAATCCTCAAATTTTGTTTAAAAAATAGGCATTCAGGGGCACCTGGGTGGCTTAGTCAGTTAGGGCATTGGCCTTCGGCTTGGGTCATGGTCTCGGGGTCCTGGGATTGAGCCCCACACGGGGCTCCCTCCTCAGCAGGAGCCTGCTTCTCCCTCTCCCTCTGCCTGCTGCTCCCCCTGCTTGTCCTCTCTTGCTCTATGTCAAATGAATAAAATTCTTTAAATATATATATAAAATAGGCTTTCAAATATTATGGGTAGATCTAACTCAGTCCTGGGGTGCCTGGATGGCTCAGTGGGTTAAAGCCTCTGCCTTTGGCTCAGGTCATGATCCCAGGGTCCCGGGATCGAGCCCCGCATCGGGCTCCCTGCTCAGCAGGGAGCCTGCTTCTCCCGCTACCTTTCCCTCTGCTTGTGTTCCCCCTCTCGCTGTGTTTCTCTCTGTGAAATAAATAAAATCTTTAAAAAAAAAAAAAAAAAGAATTCTTCATGCAGAAGTTCACTACCACTGATTCTTGTCTAAGTGAACCTGACACACACATAAAACAAGGTCGGTCCTTTTTATTCTTTAGCGTAAGCACTTGGAAGTTTCTTTATGAAAGAGTAAGTTCTGAATGCAACCCTCTTCTGCTACTTTGCAAAGTCAAAGAATGCAAGGAAGCAAGAAATGCTCTACTTATATCGAGTTCTTCTTGCAAGGACGGTGGATAAATGTGTTCGGAAACATGATGTTCAACCTCTTCCATTACTTTCCTTCCTTAATAACTAGAGCATCTCAGAGTCACCTGATTTCATTCAGTACCTTGTAACTAATCCCCTCAATCTTCTGCCAAAACAATGAGGAAGATTCCAGTCACAAGGGTACCCCCAAATCGCTCTAAATGACAGCAAATCCATAAAACACAAAATGCGATCATTAGAAAAGCCATCAATAAGCCTTCCCAGGACTCAAACGACCTGGAAATTAATGGGGACAGACAGGGAATCTAATCAGGAATTGAGGCTGATTTTACACGGGGCAAAGAACATTCTCAGAGTCAGTGTGTCTGTCAAAACACTGGGTGAGTGGAGTTTGATTTCCGAACAAAAGTAATTATTTAGATGAAGCTTAAGCTTCATGACAAAGGGAAGAGAACACGATTCAAGGTGCTATTGAAGAAACTGCTGCCTGTGCCAAATAATGGAGACATCCCGCTGGAACGAAAGAGAGAGTCTAACAAAGACCCTTTTATGAGCCTCTATTAACAAAGAAAGGACTAAACTAGATTTTTTTTTTTTAAATTAGATATTCTTGAGTGCCAGGCTCACCAGGGGGAAGGGGAATCCTGACGATAATCTGCTCTGAAAGGGAGTGGGAGGCTTTTGTTCGGGGCTGCAATCATCTGATACTTCATTGTTTCAGGGTGAGAAAGGTTGTTATTACTCACCCGGCTGGAGGGCCCTTTTGTGGGAGACGATGCGTCTCCAGATGTACCCACAATATAATAACCGGCAGGAAGAGGCTAAGTGAAGCCACCAACCCCCTGGGAACAGTTTGTGTCTTCACATTCACGAAATGATATCCTAACATGGAAAACTCAGATGGCATCTCTGCTGCAAATTAAATTGGTCGGTAAATGAAAACTAATTGTGGCTGTATTCTCCCAATAACTCTTTTGTAAAACTAAATATATATATATATATATATTTTTTTTTTTTTTTAATTTTAATTTTTTTTAAGGAAACTCTACACCCAACATGAGGCTTGAACTCACGAACCCCCGAGATCAAGAGTTGCTTGCTCAACCCACTAAGCCAGCCGGGTGCCCCAAAACTAAATATATTTATGTTCATAAGTTCTGAGCCCATAAGCTCCACGTGACTGGAAAACGTGTAAATGCATAAGCAACAAATGCAATCATTCTTTTCCTAAGAAGTAAACACACTGTTGGAACCATCTTAAAATTACAACCCAGGACATCGGGTTGGCTCAGTCATTAGAACATGCAACACTTGACCTCAGGGTCGTGAGTTCAAGCCCCATGTTGGGGGTAGAGATTACTTAAATAAATAAATGTTTAAAACATTACAACTAAAAAAAAATATCATTTTATGCAAATCTCTTTCAATTTATCATGATTTTTATTTATTTTTTTTTTTAAGATTTTATTTATTTGACAGCTAGAAACACAGCGAGAGAGGGAACACAAGCAGAGGGAATGGTAGCGGGAGAAGCAGGCTTCCCTCCGAGCAAGGAGCCCAATGTGGGGGTCAATCCCAGGACCCTGGGATCATGACCTGAGCCGAAGGCAGACGCTTAACGACTGAGCCACCCAGGCTCCCCATCATGATTTTTAAAGATACAAGATACAAATACACTGCTTTAGAATTATTCTTGACATTTCTGAGTTTACTTTAGGAGTAGTATTATGAATCAATTACTTAAAAATATAATGATTGCTAGTTATGGATTTAAATTATTTGAGGGAAGATTTGACATTTCGCTCATTCAATCGGCAACTGTGAGCTCTTGGGGTCACTAGAGAATTGTAGTAAGCACTATATGGAAGATAGACAAAAGAGTTGCTGCATCCCTAAGAAATACAATTCCTAGATTCAATTTTTTTTTTCCTAAATTCAATTGTAATCACTTGCTTGAAGGCAGAGTGGCATTAACCAAGGAAATACAGTTGACCCTTGAACTAGGGGGGCAGTTGGGGCACTGATCCCTGCCCCCCCCACCCAAGCAGTCAAAAATCCATGTATAACTTTTGACTCCAAAAATTTAACTAGTAATAGCTTACTGTTGGCCAGAAGCCTTATGGAGGACACAGAGTTGATTAACACACATTCTGTAGGTCGTATGTACCATACACTGCATTCTTACAATAAAGGAAGCTAGAGAACAGAAAATGCTATTAAGAAAACCACAGGGAAGAGAAAATACATGGACGGCACTGGATTACTGTGTTTGGGGTTCTGAGAACAAAGAGGCACCTGACAGAAGAGAGCATGAAGAGTCCCCTCCTGCTTTCAAGACTTTGAGGGCAGTCTGAGCTGTCATTTTTAACTTTTTATGACAGAGCAATGTTTTTACTCAATACACTAATAATTCGTTCACATTACATGTCGTTTTTAAGAGGGTTGTCTTCCTAGTCTAAAAAACACAATACTCTAGGGAAGGAACACGTTAGCATTTTATGATGTATTTGAAGAGCTAGTACAGACTGAGCTGAATCACTAAACACAGACTAAGAATCCAAAACTGGGGGGAAACCAAGTCATTCACATTGAGTTTGGAAATGCACTCCATGAAGGTTTCGGAGCATTAACTTCTGGCATTCAAAAGAATTACCTCCTATTTCTTAACTGGATGGTAAAAAGTGGTAGCCTGAAAGGCTTCGTAATAATTAATTAACTGAAAAGTAAAATCATTAAGTGAATAAGTAAATATCACCTATATTTCAAGCTATCATATACATAAATAAATATCATGCAATTAAAGATCTTCACAGTGAAGTGAGGCAAAGATTTAAAGGAGGTAATACAGGGGCGCCTGAGCTCAGTGGGTTAAAGCCTCTGCCTTCGGCTCAGGTCATGATCTCAGGATCCTGGGATTGAGCCCCACATCGGGCTCTCTGCTCAGCAGGGAAGCCTGCTCCCCTCCTCTCCCCGCTCCCCCTCCTGCCTGCCTCTCTGCCTACTTGTGATCTCTCTCTCTCTCTGTCAAATAAATAAATAAAATCTTAAAAATAAATAAAGGGGGTAATACAAGAAATGACTAAGAATATGAAACCATTTCAACTTGAAAAGATATCAATGCAAATGCTAAAAAAGCCTAAGCATTCAAAACCTACTACTTTTGTCAAAAAAAAAAAATACAAAAAAAACCCTTTACAACTTGCTATTATTTTAAGTAAAAAATAAGAGTATAAAATTCTTGGATATATTTAATTACTTGGAGTATATTTACTCTTGGATAAAAAAAGAGTATGGCACCTCAAACAGTAACTCAAGGTGGGAGGGGTCTGTGCGTTTGGCAAGAGCACTCAATTACAAGATGTAATCACAGAAAATAATTTATTTAGGAATTTCAATAACGTTAAAGGAGCCCAGGTTGGCGAGCGTTTCTCGGGCCTATTAAAAAAAGAGCATGATTTGGGCGCCTGGGTGGCTCAGTCGTTAGGCGGCTGCCTTCGGCCCAGGTCAGATCCCAGGGGCCTGGGATCGAGCCCCACATCGGGCTCTCTGCTCTGCGGGAAGCCTGCTTCTCCCGCTACCATTCCCTCTGCTTGTGTTCCCTCTCTCGCTGTGTTTCTCTCTGTCCAATAAATAAAATCTTTAAAAAAAAAAAAAGAGCATGATTCAAGAAAATGGATATATTCTCATTTATGTATTTATTTTTTAAAGATTTTATTTATTTATTTGACAGAGAAAGAGACAGCGAGAGAGGGAACACAAGCAGGGGGAGTGGGAGAGGGAGAAGCAGGCTCCCCATTAAGCAAGGAGCCCGATGTGGGGCTCGATCCTACGACCCTGGGATCATGACCTGAGCCAAAGGCAGATGCTTAACCACTGAGCCACCCAGGAGCCCTGATATAGTCTCATTTAAAGTCGTCAAACAGGGGCACCTGAGTGGCTCAGTGGTTAAGGCCTCTGCCTTCGGCTCAGGTCATGATCTCAGGGTCCTGGGTTCAAGCCCCGCATCGGGCTCTCTGCTCGGTGGGGAGCCTGCTTACCCCCCTCTCTCTGCCTGACTCTCTGCCTACTTGTGATCTCTGTCCTCTCTGTCAAATAAATAAATAAAATCTTTAAAAATAAATAAATAAATAAATAAAGTCATCAAACACCATGCTATGCTATCCACGAGGCCCTGACATCTCAGGTTTCCTGGCTGTTCTTCCCTGCACTCTAAAACTCTTACTAGGAGGCTCCCATCCTGGCTGGCTCAGTTCATAGAGCCTGTTAACTCTTGACCATAAATTCAAGCCCCACATTGAGTGTAGAGATTACTAAAAAAAAAAAAAAAAAAAAAAAAAAAAATTAAGTAAAACTCTAGTTGATCATCTTGCTTTCTGCCTTATGTTTGTTAACGTGTGGACTTGCCTATCTGTCCCCTGCAGTTGACTCTAAGTTTCTTGAGAACAGGGACTCGTACTTATCTTAGGATTCTCACAGGACCTTCCACACAGTAGGTCCTCACTAGGTGCTTGTTGAACTTAGATCGCACTGTACCTCTAGAGAACACACATGCCAGCGAACAAGAGTGCACACACACGCGCACGTGCACACACACTGGAATGTCCCACTCAATCTTTCCTCAACATCCTTGAGGCTCTTGACAATTTGTCTCATCTATCTGTACCTGTTGCCCTGATTTGGGAAAAACTGAGGACATTTACTCCTTCAAGCAAAAAAGCAAAAGCATGAATTTTTTACAAAATGCAACCCGAGTGTGCAGTCTAGCGGGTGACTAAGGGTATTATTACCAACTGCAAACAGGAATTCGAAAGATAAAGAGCGGCAAACTAGACAAGTTCAGCCTTTCACAATATTTTGTAATTCTTGTAGCAAAACAGTAGGAAATACAGCAGGCACACAGGAAAAAGGAAAGTGCTCCATTCCCCTTTATACCGTCGGGCTGAGAGCCAGTAAGTGCTGTGATCTGGGTCGCCTGGCTGGCTCAGCCAGTAGAGCATGGGACTCTTCGTCAGCAGGTTGTGAGTTCGAGCCCCACGTTGGGCACAGAGCTTACTTTGAAAACAGTGCTGTGATCAAAGGGAAAGTCTTCTCAATACAGACATAGTGGTATTTCAAAGCCAGTAAGTGCTCTTTAAAAGGGCTGAGTTTATGGGACGCCTGGGGGGCTCAGTGGGTTAAGCCTCTGCCTTCGACTCAGGTCATGATCTCAGGGTGCTGGGATCAAGTCCCGCATCGGGCTCTCTGCTCAGTGGGGAGCCTGCTTCTCCCTCTGCCTGCTGCTCCCCCTGCTTGTGCTCTCTTTCTCACACACAAATAAATAAATTTTTTTTAAAAAAAGGGAAAAACGCTCTATATTTGACTCATCTAAGGTCTTTTAAATCTTACCTACACTTGTTATGCGAACTTAGTTATGAATGGAAAATTCAGGCTGTAGTTAGAGGAACAGTCAAGAAGCTGGTCTGATCTCAGGTTGACTCTTTGATCAAACACATGATTTTTGAAAGGTCAATTCTGCAGGTTACAGTGAGGTTTCTGGCCAGTGAAGTTTCTGAACAACTGGCCAAAATCTGGCTGAGGAAACTTCCTTTCATTAAGATCTTGGTAGGTCTTGGGCCCCTGGGTGGCTCAGTGGGTTAAAGCCTCTGCCTTCAGCCCAGGTCATGATCTCAGGGTCCTGGGATCGAGCCCTGCATCCGGCTCTCTGTTCAGCGGGGATCTTGCTTCTCCCTCTCTCTCTCTGCCTACCTCTCTGCCTACTTGTGATCTCTCTCTCTGTCAAATAAATAAATAAAACCTTAAAAAAAAGGTCTTAGTAGGTCTTTACCACACACCCACTGGTATGCTCTCAGTCACAACAAAAAGTAACACATGCCAGGAACAAGAGGTGTTCATGAATTACCTTGAAAACAAATGATAGGTGTTTATAATCATTAGTAATTATACCCTAATCAAAATTTTAACCAGCTCTTAATGGCCTTGAACTTCCAATTAATGGTTCCAATTTCCAATTTCTCACTTTTAGGAGAAAGATAACATCAAGGAATCAGATTTAGGGTGTTGGAGGAGGGCAGTAGGGTGTTTCTTTCGTTTTGTTGTAGATTCAGACTACGTCTATAGTTGATAAACAATGAGCTCAACACTTTAATCATATAAAACTGTTTTGTAAGAAACAAGCTTAGCAAAACTGACCTTTAGGCCCTTTAGTCTCTCCAAATGTCAAATAAATACTTAAGTGTGAGCAATACTTCCATGAAGATTATGTATTTAAATACACATTATAAAGATTTTTCAAAAACGATGGTTGAAAAGTTTCTGGGGGGACATCCCTCTATATATAGTTTAGAGGAATATATTTGAATGCATATCCTATTCCCAGAGCATACAGGATAAAATACATTTTTAAACAATAACCTCTGAAACAGAATTCAATATAAATGCTAGGTCTGTACTTATAGCTATTAGGGAGAAAACAGACGGTGGAGGAAAATTAAGTTCAGTTTCACTCAGAGCTCAGCCTGGTTCGTGCAAGCAAACATCCAAAGCCTCCAGTACCCTGAGACCTCCAAACACGACAATGCTCTCAGACGAGACATGTTCTCCACCATGACCTTGCACGGGCAGGCCTTTTGTCTTTTCTGTCAACTCTCCAAACCAAGATGAGTCACTATCACCTGCAATTGCCTGTCATGTTCCCAAGAAATAAGACACTTGGCACGGTTAGTTTCTCTATATTCATTCTGGTTCGCCTTTACTAAGCTCATCGTGCCCAGGGCAATGTTCAGAGGCAGAGGGGAAGCACCAATCCTCCATTAAAAACCTCTCCCTAGGGGCACCTGGGTGGCTCAGTTGGTTAAGCAGCTGCCTTCAGCTCAGGTCATGATCCTAGAGTCCTGGGATCGAGCCCTGCATCAGGCTCCCTGCTCAGCGGGGAGTCTGCGTCTCCCTCTGACCCTCCCCACTGCTTGTGCTCGCTCTCATTCTCTCTCTCTCTCTCTCTAATGAAAACAAAAACAAAAACTTCTCTCTATGCATGGAAAGGATAAGGGGCTGAGAAATCTTCATTTTTATTCCCCTACCTTCTTTTTCCACTTGGTCAATTTAGACACATGTGACAAATGATACTCTCCAAAGCTGAGCTACTACTACTACTACGTATAAACGCCAATAGTCTAGCACCAGGCACAGTGTCCACATGATGCCCTCCCTCAAAAGGAAACGACCCTCTCAGTACATACTAACTCTGTTAAAATATGATTCAGAGGGGCACCTGGGTGGCTCAGTCGTTAAGTGTCTGCCTTCGGCTCAGGTCATGATCCCAGGGTCCTGGGATCGAGCCCCCCATAGGGCTCCCTGCTCCGCGGAAAGTCTGCTTCTCCCGCTACCACTCCCTCTGCTTGTGTTCCCTCTCTTGTTGTGTCTCTGTCAAATAAATAAATAAAATCGTATAAATATAATATAATACCGAGAAGGAATTTTCAAACCTATAATCTCCTAAAAAGACTAAACTGACTAAAAATTCTTTTTTGTCACTAAGCATTTGAGTCAGAGTAAGTATTATTGAGAGCCAGAAGACGTTTGCTTTTTCCTGCTTAGAAATTTGCTCTTTGTTAAGCTCTGCTGTTAAGCTCTTTGCCAGAGAGCCACCGTCGAGAAATAATAAGTCCCTGGAAAATAAAAATGAACTAAAAATACTAAGAGTTGGATTATGTAGAAAACAACCAAGCAACAAAGGCCGAGTTTATGGGTCTGCAGTGAAGGAATTCAGATTAGCAAATCGGCTACCATTTCACTAAAGTGGATATATCCTTGAAAATTTTGTTGGAATCTCCTATTAAATATGGATCCCTCGGAACAAAGAGTTTTTATTTATTTATAATATCTAATGCCCTAAGCAAACCAAGTGAACACGTTCCCATCTTAAAGTTATATAGGCGACCTTTAGGAAATATTTTTAGTTCATTCTTATAGTCCTCTCATGTAACCAAGGTACTGGAGGCAGATGTCGGATTTTCCTGACACCAAGGATGCTCATTAATCCTGTCTTTTTCAAATCTGTTAAGCATCTCCATGAAAAGCAGTGCTTGACCCCAAAGCCAAGATGGCTGACAGAGCGAAAAGGCTAAAGAGCATTACCATGGGCAACAAAAGAGAAGGAAAAAGGAAAGAGACCCACAGAGCAACGGGGGGAGAGAAAGGTTGACAATGGAGAATATCTAACATTCCTAACCCGGTCGAAAATAAATTTTAACAAAGCAAAGTAGGTAGGCCCCCGGGGTGGAAAGAAAGAACTAAAGGATACACCAAATGGAAGGCAGAGCTATCTTCAACTGGTTCTGGAGAAAGGAGAGGGTGGGTCATTTTACCTACCAGTCCTCTGCTCTTCACTCCTGTTTCCTTTTCTCGAGTATTATTCCTCAGCTTCCTTTTTCTCCTTAACTCTTTCCATTGAAAAGCTGCCCTCTTCTCTCCCCTCCTTCCCAGCGCTCCTCAGACCATCCCCCTTGGCCCGTGTTCCCCCCCACCCCGGGGCTGGGCAGACACAGGCTCCCAACCTGCTGACAGTGATGGATGGCTGCCACAGAGGCACACAATGGCAGACGCAGGCGTGTCATCAGCCTTGCAGCTGGCCTTCGAGAGAAAGAACCAGGGCCCGCGTCTGACCTGAAGGAGGCTGATTTAATTAAGGTCACAGCAAAGGGCAGAGCCGCCTGTGGGCTGCATTCTCTGGCGAGAGCCCCGGACAGAGCCCAAAAACACTTCTCGAGAAGAAAGAGCCAACAAAGTTACGTTGGTGAAAATGTCGAAAGTAGGAAAAAAGAAGAGGCAACAGAGGTGTGTTTGCTAAAGAAGCGGGGATGCACCAGAAGTCCCCGATCTCTTGCGATAGAGACATCAAAATGCAATGACAGAAGAAAGCGGATGATGAGGGTGTACGTTTGGGCTTGCCTTTCAGACTAGGAAATATTCCAGATGAATAATGCGAGGCCCAGATTGAAGTGATCTGGGGCCACTCAATCCAGCATCAAGGCAAAGTTTCTATTAACGGCAGGGCCAGGACTGCAATCCAAACGTACTATTTCTTTTACCCACAACACATGGCCTATTTTAATAGGATGTTCACCCCCAAGAGTAAAGGCTTGCACAAAAGGGAACGCATTTTGGCTTGAACATCTCTTATGAGACAAGGGCTCTGCTAGATGATGGGGACCCAATGGTGCACCAACAAACAAATCTCTACCTCCAAGGAGCTCCGAGCTCAATGTTGGGGGGCGGAGGGGGATCAGGAGAGGACCCAAGGAAACAAGTACGATGCATGTTGGGGCAAAGACAATGGGTGGTGGGTCTGAAGAGGTGATCGCCTGAGTTTATCAGATCTCTACAAATGGAAAAGAGTTAATTTTTAAAAGCCCTGGCAAACTGACTTACCCAAATGCATGCCACTAGACCACTACTAATGGTTTCCTTTGCATATATAAACTAAAAGCAACCATGGAACTCACCCACTAACATGACAACATACTGGGGCGCCTGAGTGGCACAGTGGGTTAAAGCCTCTGCCTTCCGCTCAGGTCATGATCTCAGGGTCCTGGGATCGAGTCCCACATCAGGCTCTCTGCTCAGTGGGAAGCCTGCTTCCCTCTCTCTCTCTGCCTCCCTCTCTGCCTCCTTGTCATCTCTCTTTGTCAAATAAATAAATAAAATCTTTAAAAAAAAAAAACATGACAACATACTGTCCAACGATGACCAATATGGGAAGGAACAACAGAAGTCTCTTGTATTTTCTGGAAGGCTGCAGATGAGTCCCTGGCCAAAATAAAAACAGTCAGAGTGTCCGATCTCCTGGGGCGTCTGAAACCCAGCCCTACGGAAGGGACCATACTACACCTCTTCCAGTCTCGAAGTTCATCCCAACTCAGCAGTGCCAGAGAGTCAGCAAGGAGGACCAACGAATGAGCAGTAACTCAGCATTAGACGGTGCTTAGACTTTGCAGAGCTGAGCAGGGACGGATTCCGACCAGCAGCAGTGGGACAGGCAAACAGGGGCCGCGTGATGACCTCAAGGGCCTTAAGCTCAAATAGGGAACAAGAAGAAATACTTGAAGGTTAGCGCCAAGCCCAGACCACATGGTAACTTGGGGGTGGGGGCGGGGGGGGGGAGAGGGTAATCCATGAGCTGACCATACATTGTGAAGCGTGACCATATGGAGAGGACAGGCACAAGCACTTGGGAAAGCAGCTATTAACTTCATCAAAAGACGTCATTAACCGTGCTGAAAAGACGATTCATCTTCCATTTGGCCTTTTCCGCTCTATCTGCATACCCAGACCACTCACTACCAAACTGCTAGCTTCTCAGTATGACCAGCACTTTGCTTCTATCTGAGCATGTCCCAGGGTGACTGGCGAGGGGCTGTCATCAAGTACCCCTTGCACAATTAAAGCCACATCTTTAGCATCAAGCGAATAGAATTTTTGAGATCCTCACACAAGGTGGATTTTACAGAGGTGGCATTGGTCATAGTAAAAGCCCAGTCTGTTTTTTTACCACAATTAAAAAAAAAAAAAAAAAAGACTCATTTTTCTCATTCCTTTCTGAAACAGGAATCAGGCAATAGTCCTTGTACTCAACTTGATCTTTCCATTCCCTAAAATGTTAAGAATTAATTTTCCAACCTCATTGTATATGAAAAAACTATTCATTCTTCAGGGAAGTGAGTCACCATCCGTGAGGACCATGGTAAGAACAGGGGACGGGCAGTATCTAAGTACGAGGCAATAATTAGGCGGGAGCCCCCAGATCAGTAACAATTTCACTCTTTGGGGAGACTTCGTAATGAGATATGACCCAAGACATCTGGCTTGTGGTGGATACTCGTATGTTTTAAAATACTTATCTCAAAAAAAAAAAAAAAGATACTTATCTCAAAAAAAAAAGATACTTTATCTCAAACTCAGAGTCAATGAGGACAATTCAGTGGCTCAACCAGAATCATCTGAAATTGCAATCCTTTTGGGCAACAACGTCCCAATCACACTCCTATGCAGTGTTAACGCCATTTTTAAAACTCTATTAAGGGGCGCCTGGGTGGCTCCGTCGTTAAGCATCTGCCTTCGGCCCAGGTCATGATCCCAGGGTCCTGGGAGAGGCTCCATCGTTAAGCGTCTGCCTTCGGCCCAGGTCATGATCCCAGGGTCCTGGGATCGAGCCCTGCATGGGGCTCTCTGCTCCGCAGGGGGCCTGCTTCTCCCGCTACCATTCCCTCTGCTGGTGTTCCCTCTCTCGCTGTGTTTCTCTCTGTCAAATAAATAAAAAAAATCTTAAAAAAAAAAACCTCTATTAAATTAAAAAAAAATTCTATTAAAGTTCAGACTGCTACAGGTTCTCTGAGGCAAACTTTTCAAAATATAAAGTCTCCAAATGCTGTCAATTTTTTACTTATTGTCTCACCTAAGATGGAACCCCAATAACATAAATATCAAGAGTTGAGCAAAAAAAAAAAAAAAAAAGAGTTGAGCACTTGTGACCACGTAATGAAAATAAATGTCACAAAAAAAATAAATAAATAAATAAATAAATAAATAAATAAATAAAAATAAAAATGAAAAAAAAGAAAAGAAAAGTCACGTTACAATTCTGGCCACAAGGTTAGGCTAATAATAACAATTTCAAGGCAGATTTGCCTTGAAAATCGATCAAAGGACTGATTTGATGGAAGATAGCAATTCTGCGTTTTAAGTCATAAACAGCATCTCGGTCTGTGCCTTTTTTTAAAAGAGGCATTTTTTTTTTAAATATTTTATTTATTTGTCAGAGAGAGAGAGAGAGCACAAGCAGGCAGAGCAGCAGGCAGAGGCAGAGGGAGAAGCAGGCTCCCCGCCGAGCAAGGAGCCCGATGTGGGACTCGATCCCAGGACCCTGGGATCATGACCTGAGCTGAAGACAGCTGCTTAACCAACTGAGCCACCCAGGCGTCCCAAAGAGGCATTTTTTAATAAAGACCCTATACTTCATTCATCTTGGTACTGCTCACAGCAACCAGCACAGAGCCTTGCACATTTTAGGAATGCAATAAAATATTTGCTGAACAGAGTTCCTGACAACCAACATTAACGGCTTCCCAAAGCAATACAGGGAAAACAAAAGACCATGCCAACATATTCCTAATACACTTTTATCCTGTGATTCACAACACAAATCTGAATAATGTTTCCAGGAACTTGCTTTTTAAAAAAATGTGCACTTCTAGAATATTTTACATTCATGTACTATTTATGAAAATGCAAGTAAAGCTAACATTATTTTTGCACTTAGTTCCCTATTTGCCAGAAATTTCTTACAAGAAGCATCACCCCACTGTGTACATCCTCTCATGTATAAATCCTACCCAACAAAAAAGGTTGAGTGTATGCTTTAAACTTGAGTGCAAGGAGTTTCTAAGCCCAAATGGAAATTATTTCCCCGTTAAAACATTAAAATAACTACATTGCTAACAAAACCAAACAGGAACAAATTAGAGTATATTAGAGGGGGAAAAAATGCTGACTGGAAATAAGGACAAAGGGGTTCTTGTCCCTGCTCAGCCATTAATTTACTATATGACCTTACCTAATTAGTTAGCCTCTCTGGGTCTCAACCTCCTCATTTTAATATTATGCTTAAAGCCCTTTCAAACTACATGCTAAGATTCAACATGTCCTGAGAACTGATTTACATTCGTACTGCCCCTCGCCTCCCCAAATCACATTGAACGTGATAGTTTTAAATATGTGAGTATAGATTTCGATCAAAGGCAACTTGTTAAAATGTGAGATGAGCTTAGGTCCATTTCACGTGGAGAATAAGGCAACTAGATAAAACAAATAGTGCTTCTATGTTTGTTTCTTTGTTTTTATTTGACAGAGAGAAAGAGAGCACAAGTAGGCAGAGCAGCAGGCAGAGGGAGAGAGAGAGAAGCAGGCTCCCCGCTGAGCAGGGAGCCGGATGCGGGGCTCGATCCCAGGACCCTGGAATCATGACCAGAGCCGAAGGCAGCTGCTTAACCAACTGAGCCACCCAGGTGCCCCTAAATAGTGCTTCTAGATTCAAGTTTCACCCGGGCAGCAACTGTTCTTACTGGGGGAACAATCTATATTAAATAGCGTTGTTGAAAATTCCACCTCTTTACAAATGGAGAACACTGGTCAGGGTCATTGTCAGGGTCTCAAAAATGCAGATGCGTGGCTTTTCCTTCCTTTTCCCTTTCCACATTCATCTTGTTGGGGGAGAGGAAAGCTGAAGGGCTGGGGAGGGGGGGAGAAGAACGTGGCAGTTACAGGACAGACCAAGACAAGCCCCTCTCAAATGAGGCACTGTACGAGCCAGCCCATCCTTGTAATTAGTGCTCAGGACCCAAACGCAATGAAAAGATTCCCTGTGGCTAGGATGGGAAGATGCCTGGACACGCTGCAGAATGCTCGCCGACAATAACCACCAGAACCATCTGAAACTCTGCACTCACGCTGAGATTCAGGACACTCCGGAAAGCATCAACGAAACAGAAATCGGTCGCTGAGACCAGTCAGGCTCAGTTATGATTTGGAGCTAAGAAGCTGGAAAAGAACATCCCTTCTACCAAACGGCACTAGCTCGTAAGGTACTCTAATATACACAGCAAACTGAATCAAAGTTAATCCTCAAAGAGTTCCATAAAGTATTCCTAAACGAATTTTACAGATGAACAAACGCCACGTGAGGCAGAGGGGGATGTGGCCAGCAGCAAATGTCAGAGCCTCATTTTAAACTCAATTCTGACTTCAAATACTCCAACCTTTATGCTTCAAAATGGTACCAATGACAGCAGTGTTCAGTCCCTACTATCTTTGTGGGATTTTGAAAATTTTAGTTCTCACCCCCCTAACCCCCAACTCCCGGCAACCTGGTCCTCCTCTGGATTTTTAAAGCATTCTAGGCACAATACTAAATACACTCATACACACTTACTGGGCCTTCTCTAATGGTTCATTTCCTTTTCACCCAGCCTACCCTCTTTCCTTACATCCAGAAGCCAGCACACAGACGATCGTGGCTCCCTGTGACTTCCAAGCTTGACCCACTTCATCCAACTCCCCCTCCGTACAGACAAGAACACAGTGGGCGTTCAGATTGCTTCCCAAGTGCCTGACACAGGACAGGTGAGCAAAAACTGTGAGCTGATGCACGGTGGGTGGGTGGCTGAGTGGATGATGCAAGACTCGTATTTTATATCACTTTACAAAGCAGACCTTTACTTCCAGTTATCCCTTGGGAGTCTAAAACTGTACTTAATATTAATCATTTCAATGTTCTCTTTCTGCACTGTGGCTCATCGTATCATTCTCAAATTCAGACCGGGCCCGGAGGCGCAGAGCTGGTCATTACAGAGCAGCCTTTCAACTCCGGACGCGGCCCACCACTGCGTTCCTTTCTAGCCTGTCTTCCCACCAGTCCCAAGGTAGCCTGGGAACAGGCTAGATTAGGTTCATCAGAACACGAAGGAGGTGCTGTCCCATTCAGGTTTCCTGTCGTGAAATCTGAGACTTCGGGAAATCTGCAGGTTGCAGGCCTGGACTCCAACAAATTCGCTGGGACCAAGAAAAGCTGAACAAGCACAGGGGAAGAATGTACTGTCTGACCTCCCCGTCCACACACGCCTCGGCTCCGTCCGCAGGCTGCTAAAGCAGAACGGGTAGGTCAGGACTCAAAATTCACTTCTAACCTTAATGTTCTGAGCTTAAACACACACTCATCAGATCAAATAGCATCAGGTGGAATGAACTGAAAGCCAGAAGCAGACTTCCAGTTGCACGCCCAAACACGCCAACCCTGGAGTGCAGGTACGCAGAATATGAGGGGAGTAACTTTAAAGGAAAGGACACAACACCGGAAGGTTCTATACCCAGTGTCCACGAAGCACACGTGCCTGCTGCACTTTGTTCTGCTTTGCCCAGAAACGCAAACCCAGAAGAGCCCTTTAAAGCATTCTATGCTAATCAAAGGCACACAACCAAAGAGAGATGCCCAGACCAATTGTGAAAATAGCAAGCTTCCTTCAAGGGTCAAACAAAGATTAATAGCTCCTTTTTGCCCACCAAAGAACCCTAAGGCCAAACACTTGAAATGCATTTCTAAGAGAGCCTCTCCCAACAGGTTATGTCTGGCTGCCCCGAGGGCTGAGGCCTCCCTCCGCTCAGGTGAAATCTCCCTCCATCCCACTGCCTCTAAATTCTCATTTTGTCCTGGTAAGGGCTCCTGAAAACACCATCTGCACGCCCTCAACACATGCAATCAAACAACAAGGCATGGCATCATCACCCTGAAGCCAGGAGAGTGGACACAAAACAGTGAGGGGCTTCCGGGCGGAATGAAAGTTCTTAAAATGAATAAGCACTCCATCCCTAACCCTACCGTTGATGAAAGGAGACGTGTATTAGAGTCTGTTTTCCTAACCTTAGGCAGAGTATTTAAGTGTTTTCCGCTCTACAGCGAGGTCTGGTGACAACCCTCAGCAGAGAGCATTCAGGGACATTGGGACCTTGGTTTGATTGCAAAGGATGTAGCAACTGGCATTAACTACTAAACTCTGGGATCCTTACAGAGCGGACCCCCTCCTTTGCCAAGAACCTCCCAACTCTGAAGGGTCAAGCTGGGAGTGGGGTCCAGTGCTAAGGCTACCCCCAGCTGTAAAGAAAGCTGCGAGCGATTTTAAAGGCCCCCCCGTACTTTTACTAACAAAGTGGGGTAAGGGCTGAGGGGTTGGTTCACCAACCCAGGGGAACAGTAAAGAGACAAAGGTCACCCCCAATCGCGTCCGCGCACCGAAGCCGAGACTGTGCAGTGCACATTCCACCAACCTTTCACTGTGGTCGGCTTCCTGTGGGGTTTATCCCCCCACCCCAACCCGCTCCGGAAAGTTTGAGGCTGTTCACACCGACTTTCAAAGGTCCATTGTTTCCTTCCCCGTAAACATAATGAAAAGAGAGACGGAGAGAAAGAAATCAAGACGCGGTTCCGCAGACCCTTTCTTAACGGAGAGGAGGATTTACTCCGAGGGAGTCCGGTTACTCGGGACCCAGGAGGAGAGAGACCGAGAACCGCTGAGCGCGGGGGGCAGGGCGGGAAGGGGCTTGGGGTGGGGGGCAGGAGGAGATCTTCCATTTCAGCAGAAATGCCTACATGCCAGGCGGCCGGGAGCCGGGACGCGGCTCGTGGCCGCGAGCGGCGACCTCGCAGTGTGGCCCCTATGGGCAGCTGGGGAGGCGGGGCGGGGGGAACCCCTCCGCGGCTTACCTTCCCCTCCCCCACTGAGCGTCGGCTACTTCAGGTGCCTACACCGCGGTCCAAAGAGACGGAGCAGAGCTCCTAGCGTCCCCGCGTCCGGATCTTTTCTCCATGGCCAGAGAGCCCCCGGAGCCTCGCGCCCGCCGCCGCCGCCGCCGCCGCCGCCGCCGCAGCCGCTTTTATGCAACTGGCAGCCGCAGCCTCTGCCTGGAGGTGCAACGCTCTCCTCCCGGGAATGACGCGCACTTCCCTCCGCCTCCGCCTCCTCCTCCTCCAGCCCCGAGCCTCGGGGGCAGGGGCCTCGGCTCGCTCGCTCCCGGAGCAGGCGCTCGGCTTTCTCTGCTCCTTCCCCTCCGGAAAGAAGAGAGCCTCGGCCCCGGCGGTGCGCGCCCCAGCGTCCCCGCGACGTTGGGAGGAGGCGGCAGCGCGGGGCAGAGCGGGGTCCCGGGAGTCGCGCTTGTCCCTGGTCGGCGGGCGCCGCGGCTCGCGAGGGTCGCGCTCAGCCTCCGCCGGCCAGACAAGCGGCCCGGCTCTGCTGGGCCGAGGGCTGCCGATTGGGCGGGCGGGCGGGCGGACGAGACGGAGGAGGCGGGGGGAGAGGAGGAGCCTGCGGCTGCAGGAGGCGGTGGCCGCGCCGGGCTCCTCCCGCCGCCCGGCTCCGCGGGAGCTCCGGACCCGGGCGCTCAGCGCCTCCAGCTGCGGCGCCCGGGAACCGCGCCCCCGGCTGCTGCTGCAAACCCCCACCCCGCCAGTCTTGAACCTGAGCCGGGGCCTCCAGCACCTCGAGGCGGAGTCTGACGATGAGCCCCCGTCACCCCCGGCTGAACCTGACGATGAGCCCCCATCCCCCTCGGTGGAGCCTGCTCCCCCCTATCCCGTCCTGGCTGAGACTGACACTGCGCCCCCATCGCTCCACGGCTAGGCTGGACACTGCACCCCTACCGCCTCCCGGGTGAGCCCGACTGCGCCCCAACCACCCCACGGCTGAGCTGGACACTGCGACTTAATCGCTCCCGAGTCAGACCATCCCCAAAGGGACTTCCATAATTCCCGAATGTTCTGTGCGTCGGGCCAGCGCCCCACGGCCGCCCCCACCTGGCCAGCCGCGGGCGCTGGGTTCTTAGCCCTTTCCGAAGAACCGGCCCGCTCTCGGACTCGGGACAGCTCCTCAGGCAGCGCAGAGCGGCCCCGGCACCCGGCTCCCCAGCCTGAATAAATAGAACTACGCTTCCCCACGCCCCCTGCCCGCGTCACTCAGGAGTGGCTGCCGCTTGCAGGAGGGGCGCCGGGCGAGCCCGCCCACCCCAATGCCTCTGGACCTCTCTACGGACTCGCACCCGGGCTGGAGTAGCCCAGCCGCCCCAACCCCGCGCCTTGCTGGAGCGGCTCTCACCCAGGCAAAGTCTTGGCTCCCGCCGAGGGCGCGGCCAGGGCTGGATCAGTCAGACCCACGAGGTCCCCAGCTAGTGACAGCAGCAGGACTGCCAAAGCCAGGCAATCGTCATCCTCCGTTTAATTCGGAATTGAAAGTTGTCCCGAAAGGGAACTCTTTCAGTGAATACTGTACAGACAGGAGTGTTCATTTTTCACGGCTGCTCTTCCTCCCTCCACCCGCCCCCCCCCCCACGCACATCCTTTTAATAAAACCTTAGTCATGTAACCATGACACACCCAGCAGGCGGGAAAGGGAATTCCCTATTTCCACGAGTTTGGCGCAGGAGTTTGTAGAAATCAAAAAAGTTGCCAAATCTTGGCTGATGATAAGATTCCCCTGGGGAACTTCGAAAAATTCGGATTCCCAAAGTTCACACGACCTACTGACTCACAGAGGCCTGGAATATGTAAGTTTGAGAAACGGTGCCCCATCCTCGACTCAACTAAAACCTTGGGAAAATGCCTCCACTATCGCAACATGGTCCGGTGCTGAGACTTTAATGAAACGACCCAACTCTGGGAGCCACTGTCCCTCTGGGAGAGGGAGGAAGTTTCTTGAAATAAAGCAGATGCAAGTGCCCCGGGGAGGGGGTTCGGGGGGACTCCCTTGGTGAAGCGTCTGCCTTCAGCTGGGGTCATGATCTCAGAGTCCTGGGATCCAGCCCCATGGGGGGGGGGGGTCAGGGCTCAGTGAGGAGTCTGCTCCTCCCTTCCCTCTGCCCCTCCTACCTGCTCCTTCTCTCTCTCAAATAAATAAAATCTTT
>CM053615.1:9847234-9867583 GCA_028646535.1 Procyon lotor
TCCCAATCTGTACCCTGGCCGGCCCATCCCTTACCGCACTCCCCACTGTCCATTTACCTCCTGAGAACTGGATCAAATAGGACCCTCTTTGTGAACACTCTAGGGTCCATCAGGGCCTCCCCTCGGGTCTGATGGCTCCAAACACATATCTGTTACACCCCTACCAGCCCCTCGCCACGATGCTTCAGCATGTCCTACGCCCAGCCACCCCCGCCTGCCCCCTTCCTTGCAGCTGGTGGACTGGACACCTGAAGAATCAGATTCAAGATGGAACCTCATATTGATTGATTGATTGATTGATTGACTAAAGTTTATCTATTTCTTTATTTTGTAATCTCTGCACTCAACATGAGACTCGAACCCACCACCCTGAGATCAAGATTTCATGTTCTTCCGACTGAGCCAGTCAGGGGCCCCAAACCTCATTTGTTTTTAAATCCTAAGGGTCTAGGGCAGGATTTTCAGAGTGCCACTGCCTGCCATGCAGATGGCAAAGGAGTCAGCAGAGCCCTTCAGGTGAGGGGAGAGAATCAAACCCCATGATCTGGAAAGACCTTGTGCGCCTCTGCCTTCCGCATTTTAGTCTCGCTGCTTGCTTTGCATGTCCCAGCTCCAAACCCTTTGAAGACAGAACCTCCCCTGACTACCAGTCACTCTTTCCCTGCCCCCCCCCACCAGGCTATTGGAAATTAATCCCTACAGACAGCGTTTCATTCTATGAGGGTCTGAACAGATCATTTTCAAATCTCGTTTTTCTGTTCATACTTGTTCCCAGCTACATTTAGTGTCCGGGTGTGGAAATGATTCTCCAGGTGACTAATGCTTCTCCAGGAAGGTGTTGATATGCTGTTTGCCATCCACACCTTAATTAAAAGTCTTAGAAGAATTTTCCCCCACTGAGCGAATGCAATAACATTACGGAATGTTAGTGTGACCTTTCTCCACTGGGGGACAGCTGAGTGTCTACGAAACTATCTTTTCTTGCTTTATATCCTTGCATCCAACTAACCTCATTCTCACATGTCATCAGCTTGTCATGAAGACTATATGGTGCCAGTTAAACTCTGGATCCCTGCTTTAAAGTTTAATGTAAGCAATTCTGATACAGCTAAAACTCTGACACAGTCTTTTTAGAGAGAGGAGAAACATTTATTTAATTATCAGCCTCTAAATTGGGTAAGTAGGAATGACACCTCTTTTCTTTTTCTCATGGAAAACACAGCCTTCTACTCTGAAAAAAGACAATATTGCATCCTGATTCCTAGGCAATATATTCAAAATAGGCACAAAATCATTTTAAGTTACACACTATCTCTATATAAGTGGTTTTGCTTTGTCGTTGGTGCCCAGAACGGATATCTGGAATGTCTTCACAATTGAACACACTGTCCCTCAAGAGGGAAATAAGTTGCCTGAGGTCACTTAGCCAGAATAAAGTCGCTACTGTAACGTATTTTGTATTAAGATTTTCTTTTACCAGCGCCTGGGTGGCTTAGTTGGTTGGGCGACTGCCTTCGGCTCAGGTTGTGGTCTGGGTGTCCTGGGATCAAGTCCCACATCAGGATCCCCCTGCTCTTCAGGGAGCCTGCTTCTCCCTCTCCCTCTGCCTGCCCCTCCACTTGCTTGTGCTCTCTGTCAAATAAATAAATAAAATATTTTTAAAAAAAGATTTCTTTTACTATGTCTAAGCTATATGCAGTATTACCACCGCTGTCTTATAGGTTTGCTGTATAGAATGAGATGATATATGTAAACTGAAGAAATACACCTTAGAAATGTACGACCTTCTTGTTATATTCACAAATGGATGTGTACCGAAAGATTTTAAATGGTGAATTAGCCTAAGAATTGAGAAAGTTGATGATGCATAATGTACATAATTTAAAATAATACCAACATCCTGGGGCACCTGGCTTGCTTAGTGGGTAAAGCATGTGACTCTTGATCTAGGGGTTGTAAGTTAGAGCCCCATGTTGAGCATAGCACCTACTAAATAAAATTATTTTTTAATTTTTTAATAAAGTAAATACATAGTACCAATATCCTGAAATCATGCATTATCTCCTGGGTTTTATCCCGTCCTTCCTGTACCTCTCTTCCAGGCTACCAGTAAAGAAGCATAAGCCCACTGTACCCCGAAAGATTAAGAATCCTGTATACTCGTCCAAGAAGCAGAATTAGAAAAGAGAAGCAAGATTAGCAGCACCATACCTGCATAAATTCATAGCTGCCCAATTCCCCTAAGTATATGTACAAAAGCTCTCTACGGGAGCGCCTCAGTGGCTCAGACAGTTAAGTGTCCAGCTCTGGATCTCAGTTCAAGTCTTGATCTCAAGGTCATGAGTTCAGACCCCAGATTGGACTCTACACCCAGCACGGAGCCTCTTAAAAAAAAAAAAAAAAACTCTCTGAATTTTCCATGGTTACCATTAAAAATTAACATCCAAGAAAAAAATAATAGATCCCTACAGTCTCAGGGCCATCTGGATGACAAAACAGTTCTTCAGGAAACCTGAAGTCACCAATGATTTGAAAATCCACAGTGAACAACTT
Source organism: Procyon lotor (assembly GCA_028646535.1). Taxonomy (NCBI): domain Eukaryota; kingdom Metazoa; phylum Chordata; class Mammalia; order Carnivora; family Procyonidae; genus Procyon; species Procyon lotor. The sequence continues at coordinate 9,849,788 of CM053615.1, forward strand.
GTCAGGAGTTCCTCTCAGTCTACTTCAATTCCACAAATCTCTTTTGTGATACGTCCACATACCTCTCTAAAGAAATGAACATGAGGGGCACCTGGGTGGCTCAGTGGTTGGGTGTCTGCCTTCGGCTCAGGTCCTGACCCCCAGGGTCCTGGGATCAAGCCCCACATCGAGCCCTGCATTGGGCCCCCTGCTGGATGGGAGGCCGGCTTCTCCCTGTCCCCTCCCCCTGGTTGTGTTCCCTCTCTCACTGTGTCTCTCTGTCAAATAAATAAATAAAATCTTCCAAAAAAAAAAAAAAAGAAGAACATGAGACTATTTTGAAAGATAATCAAGATCACTTGAGATAAAGGACAAATACCATATAATTCCACTTATACGAGGCGCCTAGAGTAATCAGTAATCAGTAGAATGTGATTGCCACGGGCTAGAGGACAGGGGCACTGTTACTGTTTGAGAGATAAGGAGTTTCGGTTTGAGAAAATGAAAAGGTTGCAAAGATGATGGGTGGTGGTGGTGGTGATTGCACAAAATGTGTAATCATTCAGTAATACCACTGAAACATACACTTAAAAATTGCTAACATGGTAAATTTTATGTTGCCACAGAGAAAAAGATCACATCTTGAAATATTATAAACTAACAAAAGTCATCAAATATTTCCCAAGTTTCTAAGAGTACAATGAAAAAATGACAAAAATAGAAAAATCTGATTTTAGGGGCGACTGGGTGGCTCAGTGGGTTAAAGCCTCTGCCTTCGGCTCAGGTCATGATCTCAGGGTCCTGGGATCGAGCCCCGCATCGGGCTCTCTGCTCAGCAGGGAGCCTGCTCACCCCTCTCTCTGCCTGCCTCCCTGCCTGCTTGTGATCTCTCTCCTCTCTGTCAAATAAATAAATAAAATCTTTAAAAAAAAAAAAAGAAAAATCTGATTTTATGTTCCATTTGGATGTAAGAATTTACTGCAACTTTAAACAGGGGCATTGTTTTCAGAAAACTGTTAAAATGCACTACTAGTTGGGGGGGGGGGGCTGGCTGCCTCAGTTGGTAGAGCATGTGGCTCTTGATCTCAGGGTCATGAGTTCAAGCCCCAAGTTGGGTGTGGAGATTAGTCTAAAAATTAATAAATAAATAAAAATGTACTACAAGGTGCTTAAAAACGGAGGAAGGAATTTCAGCCCTTTCCATCATATTAAAATTGGTTTTCTTGTGTGGATGAGCTGAATATAGGTTAGGAAACTCAGAGCACAGTTATTTACCCAACAAATATTTATTGTTGGCCCCTGTGCCAGCACTGACAGATTGGTGGTAAGACAGCACGGCTAATACACTCCTGTTGGAGTTACTTTCTCTCATCGAAGGAAACTGACAAGTAAACTAGTAAGCAAATGATAATACAGATCGTGATACACTCTCTAAAGGACATAAACAGAATTATGAATGATGAGTGGTACAGAAGACACTGATGGCCTCAATGACCCACACTCCCAGTGTTCATGCCCTTGTGAGGTCCCCTCCCACACTAGCTCTGGACTTGGCCGTGTGACTTGCTTTGGCCTGTGCAATAATGGTGGAGCAGTGTAAACAGAGGCTTCGAAAGCATTTGCGCAAGTTGCTGGGGTTGAGGGGGGGAAGGGATGTTTAAGGGATATGGTCAGGGAATACAAAGATAGTAGTAGTTACGATCTAAAGGATATGAAACTTGAGAACAAAAATCTGAAAAGGAAGATACATTATAATGGCGAAAAAGGAGGGACCAAGGTAGGGGAAACCCTGAGGATGGGGAATCCAGGCTTGGATACTGTGGACCCAGGAAAGGCCAACGGTGAACTTTTTGCATAATTTCTGTTTGGACTGGCCTTATCTGGATACTAAATAAATAATAAAAAGAAGCATAAAGGTTCAAGAATTTTCTGGAGAGATTCTTCGCTTTATAGAGAAATACTTTAAAAATTGCTTAGCTGAAAATAAGCAACAGATTTTTTTTTTTTTTTTAAAGATTTCACTTATTTGACAGAGAGAAACACAGCGAGAGAGGGAACACAAGCAGGGGGAATGGTAGCGGGAGAAGCAGGCTCCCTGCTGAGCAGAGAGCCCGATGTGGGGCTCGATCCCAGGACCCTGGGATCATGACCCGAGCTGAAGGCAGACGCTTAACGACTGAGCCACCCAGGCGCCCAGCAACAGATTTTTTTTTAAAGATTTATGTATTTTAGAGAGTGTGCATGTACCTGTGGGGGGATGGGCAGAGGGAGAGAACCTTCAAGCAGACTCCCTGCTGAGCACAGAGCCCCTCCGGGCTCAATCCCAGGACACATGAGATCATGACCTGAGCTAAAACGAAGAATCAGCCATTTAACCAACTGAGCCCCCCAGGAACCCCAATAAGTAAGAGTTTAAGAAGGCCAGGAAGCTCTCCCTCTCATGTCTTTGGAAGCTCTGAGCTGCCATGTTAAAATCCGGCTATCCCGACAGAGAAGCCACATGTAGACGGTGTTGTGCCTTCACTTTCTCAAACTGAGAGACCACGTGTGGGGAAAGAGAACTCAACACATAGTGAGCAGGAAGACCCTGCCATCTCAGTATCCCCGTGGAGTTCAGCCCCACCTGCCCCAGCAAAGAAATGAGGGCATATGAGTGACCAACGGCAAGAACAGAAGAGGAACTGCCCAGCTGAGCCCAATCCAGATTTCAGAATCACGAGCCAGTGAAAGAGTTGTTATTGAAGCCACTAAGTTTGGGGTAGATGCTATGCGGCAGTGAAAAAAAACCCTCAAGCAGGGGTTCCTGAATGGGGGCGATTTTGTATCCCAAGGGATATTTGGCAATGTCTAGAAGCCATTTTGGTTGTCACATTGTGGGTACAGGTACAAGTGGCATCAAGCAGATAGACATCAAGCATGCTGCTGAACATTCTACAGTGTGGAACGTCTGGGTGGCTCAGTCGGCTAAGCGTCTGCCTCTGACTCAGGGTCCTGGGATAGAGTCTCACGCTGGGCTCTCTGCTCAGCAGGGAGTCTGCTTCTCCCCCTGCCTCTCTCCCTGCTTGTGCTCCCTTACTTACTCTCTCTCTCTCTCTCTCAAATATAGAAAATTAAAAAAAAATAAAAATCCTACAATGCGCAGGACAAAGAGTCATTTGGGCCAAGCTGTCAAAATTGCCATGGATGAGAAATGGGGATCTACATGAAGGGCATATGTATTTACAACTTTGATAAGTAATTATCAGTCTTTCATAGAGGCTATGCCCATGTATTTTCCCAAGAGCAATTATGAGAATCTCTCTCCCCAGCAGCACATATCGCCATATACGCAGATATGTAGATACAAGTACCGACATGGGTATAGATATGCACCCATTTTTGCCATAGGAAAAATACTATCACTCCAGCATGTATTTGGGTAGTCATAATCAAGGAGGAGGGTCCTTCACATAGACAAGAGTCATGTGTAGTTCCTCTTCTGTGACTTGTCTATTCATACCCTTTGCTCGTTTTTCTGCTGGGCTGTGGTCCTTATTTGTCATTGATTTGTAAAAGCTCTATATATGTCTTTTTTTTTTTTAAGATTTTATTTATTTATTTGACACAGAGAGAGAGAGATCACAAGGAGGCAGAGAGGCAGGCAGAGAGAGAGGGGGAAGCAGGCTCTCCGCTGAGCAGAAAACCTGATGTGGGGCTCGATCCCAGGACCTGAGATCACAACCTGAGCCGAAGGCAGAGGCTTTAACCCACTGAGCCACCCAGGTGCCCCAAAGCTCTATATATGTTAAGGAAATTACCCCTTGGTTTGTGATTTGAGTCGAAAGTATGATTTCCCAGTGTAGCAGAATGACGTAGGGTAGATGACTGATGATGTAGCTAGAAAGCAAACTATACCAAGACAATCACACTTATATGAAAAAACATGCGTGTAAGCTACAGTTGGAACCAGTGAAAGAAACTAACAAGGGATGTGTTGAAGAAAGAAAACCGGTATCTGCTGGCAAGAACCACACAATGAGGGACAGGGAGAAGCAGCATGTAGGGCTGAAGAGACAGGGTGTCCGTCCGTTGTTAGGGGAAAGGAAGCCCCCTCTGAGGCTAGAATGTGAACCTGAGAGACTGAATTTCAAGTTGAATTTCAAGCTGAATTTCAATTTAAAGTTGTGGATGATACCACAGGTCAAAGATCAGGCTCTAAGTTCAGTCTGTAAGCTCCAGTTTACCTTCTGAACCATTCAAGTCTTACTCTTCTCTTGGTCTCGCTGATGTGAAAACGGCTACCAATGAGAGGCCCACAATAAGGGTTCTGGAGCCACACTGTTTCAGATCAAGTCTCAGCAATACCACCTACCAGCCGTGTGACTTTGGGCAACTTACTTCAGCTCTCTGGGCCTCCATTTCCTTATCTGTAAAATGGGACTAATCATAGTACACACCCCTATAGAGTTATTAAGACAGTAAATGAGTTACTAAGTGTGAAGCATTTAGAGGAGTACTTGGTACGTACACGTGTATGGTTAAAGGTATTTAATGTTATTGGGGCACCTGGGTGGCTCAGTCAGTTAAACATCTGACTTGTTTCAGCTCAGGTCATGATCTCGGGGTTGTGAGATCCTGAGCCCCCACTTGGGCTCCATGTTCAGAGGCAAGTCTGCTTGTCTCTCTCCCTCTGTTTCTCCCCCACTCATGCTCTCTCTCTCTCTCAAATAAATAAATATCTTTAAAAATAAAAATAAAGTTATTTAATGCACACACATACTTAGTCTATTTCAGACAAGTAACCAGTATCTCAGATTTTCAACCACTATTGTGTACAGTTATCCTCATTTCACAGTAAAGAAACTGAGGCTCAGGGAAAGTCAATAAGACTCACTTTTTTCAGGGCGCCTGGGTGGCTCAGTGAGTTAAAGCCTCTGCCTTCAGCTCAGGTCATGGTCTTGGAGTCCTGGAATTGAGCCCTGTGTCTGGCTCTCTGCTCAGCAGGGAGCCTGCTTCCCCTCTCTCTCTGCCTGCCTCTCTGCTTACTTGTGATCTCTCGCTCTCTGTCAAATAAACAAATAAGATCTTTAAAAAAAAAAAGGACTCACTTTTTTCATCACCTTTGGGTCATCTCTCAATATTAAACAAAGTAGTATCTTCACAAGGCGAGCTTGTAGAAAAAAAAAAACAAATCTTATACAGGCAACCAGAAACCACCTTCAGTTATAGGAAGAGTTATCATGAGGACCAGAAATCAAGGTCCTTCTGTCTCTGCGGGGCCAGAAGTGCTATCAATAGGTAGAAAATAAGGAATGTAGAATTTGGTTCAACCTCAGTGTAAGCCCAGTTCCTAGCTTATCGCTTGGCAACAGCTCTCAGCTCTCAATAAATATTTGTTGAATGCGGGCACCTGGGTGGCTCAGTCGTGAAGCATCTGCCTTCGGCTCAGGTCATGATCCTGGGGTCCTGGGATCAAGCCCCGGATCGGGCTCCCTGCTCAGTGAGGAGCCTACTTCTCTCTCTCCTGCTCCCCCTGCTTGTGTTCCCTCTCTCACTATCTCTCTCTGTGTCAAATAAATAAATAAAATCTTTTAAAAAAAATGTATTTGTTGGGGCGCCTGGGTGGCTCAGCGGGTTAAAGCCTCTGCCTTTGGCTCAAGTCATGATCCCAGGGTCCTGGGATCAAGCCCCACAATGGGCTCCCTGCTTGTCAGGAAGCCTGCTTCTCCTTCTCCCACTTCTCTGCTTGTGTTCCCTCTCTGTCTGTGTCTCTCTCCGTCAAATAAATAAATCTTTAAAAAAATAAAAGTTTCTGTCCTACAGGTGAAAGTAACTTTAAAGGGGACCCTCGTCAAATGCTTCTCATTGTTTTTATGGGACACAGGTGCCCAGAGGCAAGAGCACTCTACTGATATTTTGTACAGGTAAAATCAAGTAAAGGAAAAAATCTGTAAGCAGCGTGCCTCAGCGAGAGGAAAAAAAAAAGGGATGGTTCAAAAGGGCGTTGGCAACATATAAAGTATTAATATAAGTTAATAATAATTCCTACCATTTGAAGATTTATGATGTGCCAACCACTGTGAGAAATTGAAGTCTCAATGGAAAAATGAGTTCTCTTTCAATTTTTGAAGACACTGGAGCCGGAGAGGAGGAAGTTCAAATTCTGACTGGAATGTGTAATCACTGTTTGACTCTAGGCAAGCTTCCCAAATCCTCTGGTCTTTACAGTTTTGTCACATGTCAATCAACACAAGTGGAGATAGAGAATTCCACATAGGACACACAATACACAAAACGTCTCCCACAGGACCAGGTACCTGTTGGTACTCTCCCCCGTCTGTCCAGTATAAAGGCTGCCTATGACATCTGAGAGCCACCAAAGATTAAATGGCTCGCTTGGTGAGCTAGGGAGGCCTCCATCTCTGGAGGTGTTTGTGCAGAGGCTACACATTTACGTGCAAATAGCAACACTTACATAATGCCAGGAACTGCTGTGTGGGATTTATAGATATTCATGAGCTCTGCTGATCCTCCCAGCCCTATGAGGTAGATACTACTGGTCGCCCCATTTTACAGAGGAGGGAACTAAGGAGCAGCTAAGGGGTTTGTGGGGGATGATAACTAGGAGCAGGTGCCAGAAATTTCAACCTCAAAGCCCTGCTCTTAACCATTTCACTAACTGCATGTAGGCAATAGTGTGAAGACATTTCGCTATTAGTGGTGGTGTGCTGGAGTCCTTGACCTTGCCCTTCCTTCTGGCACAGGGAGCCCACGGGCCCATAATCTCTGTCTAGTGTGAGCCACGAAAGGGCTTCGACCACGACAGACAGAAGCGCTCGGTTTCGGAGGAGAAGCGGTAGATGCCCGCCCCAGGGGCGGCCCCGGACGCAGCGCGTGCCTCGCCCGGAGAGCGCCCCTCGGAGGGGGGGTGTCACACCCGCACAACCCCTGGCGGGGTCACGGCCCGGCCGCCAAGCGAAGGCGTTTCCCGGAGCCGGGCCCTAGGTGTCACCAGTGTGCCAGCACGGCCCATGCGTCCCTCGCATGCACTGGGGTTGCCGCAGGAAATAACACCGCGGCGGCGCGGAGCCGGGGCGCTGACGCACGGAGGGCGGAAAGGGCGTGGGTGCGAGAGCCGCGGGGGCCCCCCTGTTTGTGCCCGCGGCGCCCTGCGGCCGGGAGCCGCGCTCCGCCCCCCGCCCCTCGCTCCCCTGCCGCTGGCGGGGCTGGGGGGGCGGGGGGAGCGGGAACCCACCCTCCAGAGTTCACCCTTCGGTTGAAAAGGTTTGAAGTTTGGACTTGGAGGAGAAGAGGGAACAGAGAATTAACGGATCATAACAGAACTTTTCTTCCTTTGTTTCCCTCTGCCTTGAACTGCATTTAGATTTAACATCTGCTAGCCCAGTCTGCTGGCGAAAATAATAAAGCCGCGCGGACTTACACGTGCACCTCAGTGAACAGAATGCTTTCCCAACCGCTGTCCTGTTCGATCCTCGCAACACACCTGCGGAATAGACGAGGGTTCCCATCTCCATTTGTACAGAGGAGGAGAGTGAAGTTGGAGGAGACAGTAAACAGGACCCAAGATGGTATTCACTTTGTCTCCAAGAGGTTAAAAAAAAAAAAATCCCTGTTTTTTTTTAATGAAATATTTTGTATAGTGAGCCCATGTAATATAAAAGACTCGGCATTATTCAAACTCCTCATTCATCATCTCTCTTCACCACGCCCGCTCCCCCCAATACATTTGCTGGTCACAAGAGGAAAAAAGTTATAACCCAGAGCAAGGAAGAAGACAGTTCTAGATGAAAAGAGACTCAAAATACACACTAAGTGCCTTCCTTGGTTCTTGACCTGATCCTCGTTTGAATGAATCAATGAAAGGGATATTTGGGATCAAAAACGAAATTTTGAATATAGACTACGAATTAAGTAACATGAAGAAATTATTGTTAATCCATCAAATAAATAAATAAAATCTTAAAAAAAAAAAAAGAAATTATTGTTAATCTTGGCAGGGATGATGATGGTATTTTAGTTATAAAGTAAAATGTTCTTATTTTTAGAGCTTCCCCACGACATCTGTAAAATATGTTAGCGGGCATCGCCTGAATGGCTCAGTGGGTTAAGTGTCTGCCTTCAGCTCAGGTCATGATCCCAGGGTTTTGGGATAGAGACTCACAAGGGACTCCTTGCCCAGCAGGAAGTCTGCTTCTCCCTCTGCTTGTGCGCTCTTTCTCTGACAAATAAATAAAAATCTAAAAAAATAAAATATGGTAGCAAAAAAACTAATACAAAAATGATAAAATGAAATATGTTAACAAGAAATAATAATGAAGCATACATGAGAATATACTGATAATTAACTCTAGGTTATAGATATACATATAGGTGTTTGTATTACTATTTTATTTTCCTTGAGGTTTAAGTTTTTCACAATGAGTTAAAAAAAATTGGCTGAGAAAAACAGTGACTCATTCTTCCTCTTACAGTTAAGCTCATTTGTCTTTTTAATTTTTTTGTATTATGACATTTTCCTTGACTGCCTTTCAGTGTATAGAAAAATTGATGGGTGGGGCACCTGGCTGGTTCAGTTGGAGGAGCAAGTGTATCTTGATCTCAAGGTCATAAGTTCAGCCCCACATCAGGGGGCCTTAAATAAATAAATAAACAGATTTACTTAAATAAATAACTTAAAAGAAAATTTGGTGTGAAACATAAATGGAGGACCAGGCCTCATCTTACATTTGGGTTTTTTTTGTTGTTTTTTTATTCATTTGATAGAGAGAAAGATACAGCAAGAGAGGGAACACAAGCAGGGGGAGTGGAAGAGGGAGAAGCAGGCTTCCAGCCAAGCAGGGAGCCCCATGCGGGGCTCGATCCCAGGACCCTGGCACCCGGACGACCCAAGCCAAAGGCAGATGTTCAACGACTGAGCCACCCAGGCGCCCCTCTCATCTTACATTTGACTAAAATTTTACACCGATAATTGTCTTTGATTACACCCTACAGATTACAAATGGGACCCCAATACACAGAATGTGAAAAAAATTCCTCATAAAAGAAAATGGTGCTCTGAAGGATTTTTTTTTTCCTTTTTGCTTTTTGAAACCATTCAAACTTACAGGAATTGCACAAATGGTATGAGGACTCCTGTGGGCCCTTCACCCAGATACATCAATTGTTAACACTTTGCCATGTTTGCTCACCACTTTCTCTTTCTATCTACACAATTATATATATATTTTTTTGGACCATTTGAAAATAAGCAGCAGACATCATTCTCACTCTGATGAGTGAGAATTTCCATGACATCTCATGGAAATGGGGACTTTTTTACATAACAACACAATTATCAAATTCAGGAACATTTAGCATATCCAGTTCCTAGTCAAACTTTGCCAATTAGCCCAACATCTTTTATAGTATTTTACCCCAATCCAGAATTCAGGATCAAACCTTTGTGCATTGCATTTGGTGCCTCTTTTTAGTTTCTCCTAATCTGGAGCAGCTCATTAGCCTTCCTCTGTCTTTCAGGACATGAACAATGAAGAGAACAGCCCAGTTGTTGTGTATAATTTCCCCTAATTCAGGCAGAAAACCTACTAACGCTCTTTAATTATAATTCAAAGAATTTTGCCAATTCAACCTCTCTCTTCTTCAAGAACTAGGATTACATTTACAGGAGAAGAGAAAAACAGAGCTGTTAAACCTTGAAAGTATGTATAAAGAATATTATTCTCCCAGAGAAGATTCAGAGAGGCCACACTAGTGAATGGAATCAGTTAAATAAATTTACACGACAATATCAGATTTAAATTAGGTAAAAAGATTAACTGGTGACTATAATAATTTGGCAATAAAACATACTATCTGGGAATCTCTAGTGATCGCTACAAGTTTGGGTTTCTTTTATTTTAATTTAATTAATTTTTATTTTATTTTCTTGTTGTTGTTGTTGTTTTACCTATAAAAGGGGTACCTGGATGGCTCAGTTGGTTAAGCATCCGCCTTCAGCTCAGGTCACCATCCCAAAGGCTTAGGATCAAGTCCCTCATCAGGCTCCCTGCTCAGGGGAGAGTATACATCTCCCTTTCTCTCTCCTTCTGCCTCTGCCCCTGTTCATGCTCACTCACTCTCTCAAGTAAATAAATAAAATCTATAAAAAGATAGAAAGAGGGGCGCCTGGGTGGCTCAGTGGATTAAAGCCTCTGCCTTCGGCTCAGGTCATGATCTCAGGGTCCTGGGATGGAGCCCCATATCGGGCTCTCTGCTCAGCGGGGAGCCTGCTTCCCCCTTTCTCTCTGCTTGCCTCTCTGCCTACTTGTGATCTCTCTCTCTGTCAAATAAATAAATAAAATTTTTATTTTTTTTTAAAGATTTTATTTATTTATTTGACAGAGAGATCACAAGTAGGCAGAGAGGCAGGTGGGGGGCGGGGGAGGAGGCTCCCCACTGAGCAGAGAGCCCGATGTGGGGCTCCATCCCAGGACCCTGAGCCGAAGGCAGAGGCTCCAACCCACTGAGCCACCCAGGCGCCCCTGAGGGATTCTTAACCTCTAGAGCTGGTGGGGGGCCGCTGCAAAATCCAGAAATATGTACACCCAATTCTGGCTCTATTTCAGGAGGTTCTTGAGCCCCCAGAATCCTACCCATTAATTTCATTGAGGCTCACCAAGTCCGTGTTGAGAACTCCCAAGTCAACCTGTAGTAAGATAGGAGTGGACCTGGCAATGACAGGCAGAATGGACCATAAAAGTTTTAGAGGTCAAGCCCTCGTATTTCTGTTTGACACAGGGGATCTTGCTACCTTGAATGTAGCTGCAGCAAATAGCACCTCAAATTAGGAAGGGAGGGGATGGAAATTAGTATATTTTTCTGAGTTAAAACAAGGAGTTAAATGATGCCTTTCAAAATCAATAATCCACCCCAGTCCCAAGTGGTGAATTAAGGACAAGAGTCCATGATCCCTCACAAACAAAAGGAAAGAAAGACAACTGAGCGTGCATTTATTTATTCAACAAATCTATACTGAGTTTCCACTGCACCCCAGGCCTTGTTCCAGGAGCTGGAGGCAAAACGAAGGACAAAACAAAGCCTGCCATGTAGAACATGCTTTCTTGTTGAGGTGGGGGAAGAAGACAATAAACAAGTAAACAAGCAATTCTAGGATATAATGTCGCAATGGACTAAGTGCCAGAAAGTAAAATGCAGTAGAGGAAAGAGAAAAAAGAGCAATGGGAAGGTTTTATGCCAGAGGAGAGTAAAGAAAGGCTTGGCTGGAAAAAGACACTTGAACAGACGCCAGAATGGAGTGAAGGAGCGAGCCATGCAGCATCTGGGGAAAGAGTTTTCCAGGAAAACAGAACAGGAAATGCAAAAGCCCTGGAGAGGGAATGTGCTCCATGTGTTAGAAACAGCTAGGAGGCCACAGCTCATGGAGGGAGGTAACCAGGGGAAATGGTGGAGCGAAGCCCAGGAGGTAAGCTGGTGTCAAACCATGTAAAGGCTTGGGGGTCACAGGAGGGACTTTGAATTGTTTTCTGAGAGTCATGGAAGCCACCGGAAGGAGGGCGGTATCGTGATCTGACTTATATTTTATGACGGGTCATTCCAGCTGCTATTTGGAAAAGACACAGAAGGAGGGGGAGTGAGTGCAAGAACAGAGAAGAGAAAAGACAACGTGCATTTTTCCCTTTCCACATGGTACTGGTGATGCTGGGTGGCCCCAGGAAAGAGAACATAGATACAAAAATTACTGGATCAAACTGAATGCTTCAGACCAATTCATTCTACCAGTATGTCACCAACATCCGGCTGATGGGCCCTGGAAATGAGACAGCAGTCTCCCAGCTAATGTAGGCTGTGATATTGTGATTTATAATAACATGTACTTGGTCTTTGTCCCCACTTCTGGCACAGAGCCTCTAAAACTCTTGGAATTTCCTAAGTGATGGAGCGACAATAATGTCTCTGGTTGTATTAATAAGGCATCTTTAAGACTGAACCTAAGGATGGGGGCTGGTTACCTGGGGAACCAACCATATGACTAGAGGGCTGGGACTTTTAGTTCCATCCGCCTGATCTCTGAGGAAAGGAGAGGGATTGGAGGTTGAATCAATCTCCAAAGGTCAGTAATTTAATCTATCATTCACTGTAAATTACTCTCCGTGAAATTACATTCCTTTATAATAAACCAGTAATCTAGTAAGTAAAATGTTTCTTTGAGTTCTGTGATCTCCTCTAGCAAATTAACCAAACCTGAGTTTGAGAGTCTAGCAAATTTATCAAACCTAAGTTTGACCCAAGGAGGGTCTTGGGAACCTCCAATCTATAGCTGGCCAGTCTGAAGCCTAGGTGACAAGCTGATTTGTGACTGGTATCTGATGTGGGGCGGTGGGGATCAGTCTTGTAGGACTGAGGGGCGCTTGGGTGGCTCGGTCATTGGGTGTCTGCCTTCGGCTCAGATCCTGATCCCACGTCCTGGGATCAAACCCCACATCTGGCCCCCTGCTCGGCGGGAAGACTGCTTCGCCCTCTCCCACTCCCCCTGCTTGTGTTCCTGCTCTTGCTGTCTCTTTCTCTGTCAAATAAATAAATAAAATCTTAAAAAAAAAAAAAAAAAAAAGTCTTGTAGGACTGAGCCTTTAACCTGTGGAATATGACACTATCTCCAAGTAGATAGTGTCAGAATTGATTTGAGTTGCAGGACCCCTGCTGGTGTCTGAAAATTGCACGGTGGTGTGTGAGGCTGCAGGGGTGGCCCACGCCTCCTCGTGAAGCAACAACATTGCACCCTAGTATCTAAAGGATTTAGAAGGTTTGGTCTCCATCATATTTCCATTAATTCACCAGTCTGGCACCTGTAGAATGAATCTGGTAGAGATGATTGTGGGCTACTGCAAACTCAACCAAGGAGTGGCCTGATCACAGCTGCCAGACCAGGTGTGGTATCTTAGACAGAGATCAATATGGCCTCAGGCCCATAGACTGTAGAGCACCTATCAGTAAATATCCCCAATGTTTTTGCTGGATACTGGTACCCAGCAATATCAGTTGCAAGCGCAGATGATAATCTAGCTTGACTTCTGAGACAAGCCTTGACCCTGGAGGTCTAAACCAATAACACCCCACTCTGAAAAGGTAATCGAGACAACAGTTGAAGGGTCTCTCTTCCTCCAGTCCGGAAGAGTTTCAAGATGTCTTTCCATAAGCTGTCAAAGAAAATGAAATCTTGCCATTGGCAGCAAGTGGATGGAACTAGAGGGTATAACGCTAAGTGAAACAGGTCAGTCAGAGAAAGACAAATACCATATGATTTCACTCACATGTGGAATTCAAGAAACAAAACAGATGAACATAGGGGAAGGGAACAAAAAAGAAAATAAGATGAAAATTGAGAGGGAGGCAAACTGCAAGGGACACTGAACTCCAGGGAACACACTGATGGTTGCTGGGGGGGGCGGTAACTGGGTGACGGGCAGTAAGGAGGCCATGTGATGTAATGAGCACTGGGTGTTAAATGCAACTGGTGAATCACTAAATTCTACCCTTGAAACTATTAATACAGGATATGTTAACTAAATTTAGTTTAAATAGGAATTAAAAAAAAATCTTTCCATAGATCAAGCTTGTATACTTGATCACTTTTTTAAAAAGGTTTTATTTATTTATTTGAAAGAGAGGGAGAAGAGAGTGAGAAAGAGAGAGAGCATGAATAAGCTGGGGGGAGGAGCAGAGGGAGAAGCAGATTCCCTGCTGAGCAGGGAGCCCAATGTGGGGTTTGATCCCAGGACCCTAGGATCATGATCTGAGCTGAAGGCAGACATTTAACTGACTGAGCCACCCAGGTGCTCTTATACTTGATCACTTTTTTTTTTAAGATTTTATTTATTTATTTGACAGAGAGAGAGATCACAAGTAGGCAGAGAGGCAGGCAGAGAAAGAGGGCTCTGAAGCAGGCTGCCCGCTGAGCAGAGAGCCTGATGCAGGGCTCGATCCCAGGACCTTGAGATCATGACCTGAGCGGAAGGCAGAGGCTTTAACCCACTGAGCCACCCAGGCGCCCCTATACTTGATCACTTTAAAAAAAATTTTTTTAAAGATTTTATTTATTTATTTGACAGAGAGAGATCATAAGTAGGTAGAGAGGCAGGCAGAGAGAGTGGGGGGAAGCAGGCTCCCTGCTGAGCAGAGAGCCCGAGGCGGGACTCAATCCCAGGACCCTGAGATCATGACCTGAGCTGGAGGCAGAGCCTCCAGCCCACTGAACCACCCAGGCGCCCCACTTGATCACTTTTATACCACCTCTGCAAATTCCTGTTCACATTTTACTTCAGCTTTGGATGTGGTTACCGAGTGTCTAACCCTTGAATTTCTAGGCTGTGCTGCCCTCTCTGGCCAAATAAGCACTTGGCCTAAAAAGCCATATTTCAGCAATGACCCTTAGGCCACACTGTGCACCATCTGTACAGACATCGTAGAGGCCATCTGTAAATATCCCAGAGAACAATCCCTGTGCTTCAGCACTCTGAAATTTTCTCTATGTACATTATTGTAAAGAACATCAATGATTGGGACAATGGAAGTTGATTTCGATTATTTTCTAGAATCAAAGACATGTTCCTTTCTAGTCCAGTCAGAAAAGAAGGCCCAGAAACAGCTTGAATCCCCATGTTAACAGACAATACACATTACAGTTTTCCCTCTGCCTTGTATTAACTCCCCTTCCTGCTGTCGTAATCCCGTCCAAAGAGATCTAGATCATCCTGATGGCCCACAGAACCTCCCATTAGTCTATGACGCTGGCAACACTGTGTTGATGACACTGGATGACATCAGAGGCCTTGAGAAGACAGATGTGTTCCCCAGGGTGAGAGGGAAGGGAAATTTTATCTTGTCTCTCCTACCATTAAGAAGGAGACACAACGCTTTCTGGACCTCTCCAGGTTCCAAAGATAGCACATTGCACAGCTAGAGGTAAGGCTTTGACCCACATACTGGGTGACACAAAAGGCTGCCAGAGTGAGGCCCAGAGCAGAAAACAGGTCTGTCTAAAGTCCACACTGTGGCACCAGCAACCCTGCCACCAGGCCACATGCTCTGTCAGACCCCATGGTGTCAGAGATACAGTGTGGCATGTAATGCGACCCCACGGGAGAATCCCAGCACAGGCTGTCCTCCCCAGGTAGTGTCTCTGAGTTGGTCCTCAGGCTGTGCCTTCGACAGCTTGTCCCTCAGTCAGCACGGCAGCTTCCGGGGGTGTGCTGTGTGAGGGGGCTGTGTTCTCAGACCCACTCCCACATCTCCTAGGCTGGGAAGTGAGCCCCAGTCCCTGGGCCGATACAGCGTTCCATGGGATCCCACACCAGTGATCGAAACACTTCCTAAGTCCTCAGAGAGTGGTGCCAGCCGTGGCTCCTGAAGCAGGGAAAAGGCAATCCCAGGCTCAGAAGATTGATCTAGGGCACATCTGGGTGGCTCAGTGAGTTAAAGCCTCTGCCTGAGGCTCAGGTCATGATCTCGGGGTCCTGGGATCGAGCCCCACATCGGGCTCTCTGCTCAGCGGGGAGCCTGCTTCCCCCTCTCTCTCTGCCTGCCTCTCTGCCTGCTTGTGATCTCTCTCTGTCAAATAAATAAATAAATCTTTGTTAAAAGGAAGAGGAGGGGGAGGGGGAGGAGGAGGAGAAGGAGAAGGAGAAGAAGTGTCTATTCCTGAGAAGAAACTGCTGGCCCTTCCAGGATAAAAGGAACCCAATATGCTCAACTTCTTCCCTAAGATCTGTTACTGGAAACAACGACAGGGGCTGGTCGTCAGTCAGCTGATGTCACAATGATGTCAGGTCATTTTATCCACTTGGTTGTTCACTGCTCTTCTATAGCTGCTCTCTGAGAGATGTTACCATTTGAGACATTTCATGCCTCCTCCTGTATTTCTACTCCCAAGCCCATATGCCAGACCTCCTTGTCTGCAGCCTTCCCATCTCCTCCTTCCAGACCCCTGGCCAACTGGCCAGGCCATCTGCCCCTGCCCACGAATTCTATATATTCTAACCTCAGGCTACGTCTCTTCTGCACAACGTACACCACTCAAAGCTCTATCCGCTGGGAGGATTTTCCCTTGCCATTGTCTTTTAAGACCACTGAGAGGGCTCTAGAAAAGATACCACCCTGGGCGCCGGGATGGCCCCGTCATTTAAGTATCTGCCTTTGGCTTCGGTCGTGATCCCAGGGTCCTAGGATGGAGCCCCACATCAGGCTCCTTACTCGTTGGGGAGCCTGCTTCTCCCTCTCCTTCTGCCTCCTGCTCCCCCTGCTTGTGCTCTCTCTCTGTCAAATAAATAAATAAAATGTTTAAAAAAAAAAAAAAGAAGATACTGTCCATTATTAGCTTGCACTCACATGCAGGGTGGACCCATCTGCCAATCAAACTTGACCCTTTTCTCATTCTTCAGTTCGTCATGCAGAAGGTCCATACAGCCATGAACGTGAGCTCAGGAGGAGCACTGGGGCAGCAGTGGTGGGGGTCTAATCGTGCCCGTGAAGCTTACTTGTACCCTCTGGTCCTGCTTATTCTCAGTTCTGGAGGTAACACCTTCATCTTGTGACGGATTGCTGCCAGGACCCCCTTATTTATGACTTGGTTGATCTGCTCCAGTTCATGACGAGAAGTTTTGCTGCATGATCCCTTGGTGACCGACGGACAGGCCTGCCTTCTTTCCTGACCAGAGCTTTACAAGATGGTACAAGTCATTTTTCAAAGGCGTATGATTCTCTACTGCAGAGAGCACAGCCTCGCTCTCCATGCCCAAGCCCTTGAATCATGATCCCCTCATTGAGACTGGCCACAAATCTAACCAGCATTTCTTCCTACCATTAAGAGCTCCAGCACCGTGGGGTCTGCAGGCCCACATGGCCTGAGTGATCACCCTGGACCTGAGGTAGGGTGCTTTCCTGCACAGCATCCCGCACAAACCTGGCAGTCTTGCTCGTCCCTGAGTATAAGAACTGCAGCAGTAACCAAAAAAATCATATGCCTTCAAGTTTCCACCTATTTTTTTTTTCCACCTATTTTTGATAAACATGACAGTGAAGGTGGTTGAAACCTGGAGGACCCAGCAGAAATACTTCAGTTTGCACGTAGGGATCCAGCCTGGGTAAATAAAACTCAGGAATATAACCCCAAAACCATCTAGGATCTTTTTTCCTCCCCAGGCATGCAAATATCAAACTTTCTAGTTGATTAGCCAGGCATGAGAGTTCTACCTTGAAAACAAAAAAGTACATCCTGTTGTCCTCATGTCTTGATCTCAAATGGGTTCTCGTCAGCTATTAATACATTACATTTTTTTAAGCAGAGGAAGTAGCTAGGGCAAATTATTTTCTCAAAGGCACAGAATGGTGCAATGCTCCATTTCCCACCACCACACATTCAGAAAAGATATCTGGCTGTCTATCTGGCTGGAATTCATGCAGTTTTCATTGACTCAAGTCTAGCAGGAAGGTCCCAGTAATAATACAACGTCCTAAGAGTCCCAATTTTCTACTATACATAAAGGTGAAGTACTTAACTTGTGATTATTTTAGGAGAATCCACTTTGGAAAGTGTTCAGAAAAGTTCAGACTTACCTAGAGCCATTTTCCTGTTCTATGTCCTTTAGAATAAGACTCAGGGGCGCCTGGGTGGCTCAGTTGGTTGGGCGACTGCCTTCAGCTCAGGTCATGATCCCGGAGTCCCGGGATCAAGTCCCGCATCGGGCTCCCAGCTTCATGGGGAGTCTGCTTCTCTCTCTGACCTTCTGCCCTCTCATGTTCTCTCTCACTCTCTCTCTCTCTCTC
>CM053615.1:9868083-9902948 GCA_028646535.1 Procyon lotor
GTTAAGAAATTAGAGGATTTACATTTTTAAATAGATAAAAAGGATGAAATCTTAATGTTTATTAACAAGCTAGTAGTTGTTGAAAAGTTAACTATCAAACCTCTACCAAATTAAATTTAAATAATTCTTTTACTAGTAGAGAAGCACTGTGATTGAAAAATGTATTCAGAATTTTAAAATTTAATTTTAGTAAAAACGAGCACTAAGGATTTAATACTGCAGAACAAATGTTTTCCGAAACCATGAAATTTTCATTTCAGCTGTCCCAGTGTTATTTGTTTGTCCTGCCTTTCCAGTTTAAGTCTCAAAACTAAGAACACAAAGGCAGTATGTTTAGGGACAATAGGACACATTTAGAGCCAAAGCACCAAGGGAGGAAGGCAGGGTTGGACTAGACAAAAGGTGCATTTGCTCCCATTTGCTATGGTCCAGCTGTTGCTGCCTTCCGGGCCTGACCAACACTTTAAGGCATGTCAGATGGAACTTCTGGTTTCTAGTTGCTTTAGATTCTACCAGTCATATAAATATGGCCCAAGTAAGAAATGGGTCAGCATTCATGGAGTTGCACGGACTCCGTGAAAGTTCTCTGCAAATTTGCTAGTTAAATTGGCACATAATCAAGAATAAAAATTCCCTCGGGGCGCCTGGATGGCTCAGTCATTAAGCCTCTGCCTTCAGCTCAGGTCATGATCCCAGGGTCCCGGGATCAAGCCCTGCATCGGGCTCCCTGCTCACCGGGAAGCCTGCTTCTCCTTCTCTCTCTTACTCCCTGCTGGTGTTCCCTCTCTCACTGTCTCTCTGTTAAATAAATAAATAAATAAATAAAACCTTAAAAAAAAAAAAAAAAAAAAGAATAAAAATTCCCTAAAAACGATCTAACAGTAATTCATGGCTTGACTTTCATTTTTATACACAGATCCGCCCTTAGAACACAAACAATCCCTTACATTTTTTATTTCTTTAGAGCAAGTATACCTGAAAGTATTCCCATGTAGTATTATCATTTATTATAGTAAACCTCTAAGGTCAACAGAATGGATATATATTTTTAAAATTTCATTTATTTATTTGACAGAGAGAGATCACAAGTAGGCAGAAAGGCAGGCAGAGAGGGGGAAGCAGGCTCCCTGTTGAGCAGAGAGCCGGATGTGGAGCTTGATCCCAGGATGCTGAGATCATGACCTGAGCCGAAGGCAGAGGCTTTAACCCACTGAGCCACCCAGGCGCCCCAGAATGGATATTTTCAATATTACCTTTTAACTGAAAATGAAACTCTGGCTCCAAGACAATAATTAGTAGGTCTAAGATTGTAAGAGCTACACGCCCTCCAACCCTACTTATACTGTAAATTTGCTAGTTTTTTCCCCTATAATTTGAAGCTACAAAAAAGAAAATATAGTCACAGCTTTGAATTATGAAGAAAAGTCCTACCCCTTTGGAACACTTACTTTCCTTAACAGTAAGTGTCAGGAAGCTTTCAGTGACCAAGGTAAGGTAAGGATAAAGATATACAAAGAGGGAAAGACACATTCTCTGTCTTCAGTTTCTCAACCTAACAGATAAAGTAGCAGATAGTGTCCTGGAGGGCAGATGTATAATGTGAAAAGCCTGTGTCTCTGGGGGTCTTCCTTCCTTACAGTGCTCTGTATGATGCTATTTAGAGAACTATCTACAACGGTAGAATTAAAAGAATGAGCACACAGTTCAACAACTCTTGTGTCTCATTCCATCTTCTTGTAATGGAGCTTCAAGTAGATATTTTCTGGGAAACAATGGAAGGCCCTGAAAGACTGCCGCAGCCACTAGCTATTGTTAGACTTTCTTACCAAGCGCCCTTTTATATTATGTTACTCATTGTTTTTTGCTTATTTCTCTTCAGTTCTGAAGCACAGAAATTCACAAGACCAAATGTGATATAAACAAAGGCTTAATGAGTGCTAAAAAGTCAAGACTAACTCCTGGTCATACTCCCACCATTATGGCCCGTTTCTAGCATTTAAAAAAACATTTCCACACTATTTGCTCATATTTGAATTATTATTATTATTTTTTAAAGATTTTATTTATCTGACAGAGAGAAACACAGCGAGAGAGGGAACACAAGCAGAGGGAATGGTAGCGGGAGAAGCAGGCTTCCTGCCGAGCAGGGAGCCCGATGCGGGGCTCGATCCCAGGACCCTGGGATCATGACCTGAGCCGAAGGCAGACGCTTAACGACTGAGCCACCCAGGCGCCCCTCATATTTGAATTATTAACCCCGTCTTTCTATTTCACATTCCTTGAGGTTTGTACTTGTGTACTTTTCGGTCTGCATGTCTTTTAAAGAGGAGCACTTTCAAATTCATCACCTTGGTCAATGATGGTTATTAGAGCCAAGCTCAAGGCTGTGCATGTTCCCTATCAAGTTTCTCAGATTGGTGCTAAATCATTTAGAAGCCACTTTCAACACTGGTGACATTAGAAAATGGTATGTTGTTAGGTTTCTTTTTTAAAATAAGAATCATAGAAGAGCAATAATTTTGCCAGAGTGGCAAGCTCCTAGAAACCTGCCCTAGAAATCCAGATCTTCTAATTGGAACCCAATCCCCTGGGCAGGCAGGGACTAATGCTTACCTCAGGGTGGGTAGCCTCGGTCGTGGCTGTCAGACTGTGGCTCAGAGCATCATCTTTCAGTCAGGGCTGCAAAGGTGGATCCATGTTGCTCTTAATTTAGACATATTTTAAGTAGTTCAGTTATATCTGGTTTCCTAGATAACTGAGTAGAAACAGAGAAATACCAAGTTAGAGCAGAGGAAATAAGCTCACAGAAGCTAGTAGTGGCAGTTAACGTGTCAAAGGCCAACAGAGGAAACTAAAAAGCAAACACTGGAACCTGAAAAGTCAAGCAGCCTGGGGCCCAGTAATTAAGAGCAGATGACCAAATTTTTAATCCTTGCAGCCCTTGAACTGAGAATACTGGGAGAGAAAGATGACAATATTTGAAAAATGGCAAAAAATACCCCAAGTTTATTGAAAAACAGTAACGCACTCAGGAAGGGAGTTATGAAGAAGAGAACCATAAATTGACCTAATCAGAGTAAAAAGGCTGAAAATCCAAGACAAGGAAAATATCTTGGAAAAAAGCTGGAGAAAAGCAAGGCATCATTTACAAGGAAGACTGGTAAGATCCAAGACCGACTTTTTAGCAGGAACAATGGAAGCCAAAAAACGGTGGGAAACTATTCAAATTGGTAAAAAACCAAAACCAAAACCAAAACTTGTCAGCCAAGACTGTGATATCCAGCAAAAGTATCTTTTTTTTTCCCCCTCCCCGAGCAAAAGTATCTTTAAAAAAATGAAAGTGAAATAAAGACTTTCCTAGGTAAACAGAAACTGAAAGAATTTGTTGACAGGCCAACTCATCTTCTAAGAGATATTCTAGGAAGTTCTTCAGATGGAAAGCAGGTGTTATCAGACAATAATACAAATCCACAGGACCAGAGAACACTGTTACATAAATGCATATTTTTTCCATTTCCTTTCTTAAATGAATTAAAAAGGAATTTCTTAAAATATGTATATACAGTTGACCTATATACAACATGGGGTTGGGGTACCACCCCCCCATACAGTCGAATATCCACTTACAATTTTGACTCCCCAAAAGCTTAGCAGCCTGCTGACCAAAGCCTTACCAAATAAGTCGATTAACATATTTTATGTTTATTACATACTGTATATTTATAGTAAAGTAAGGTAGAAATGAAAATGTTATTAGGAAAACCTTAAGTAAGGGGCACCTGTGAGTGGCTCAGTTGGTTAAGCATCTGACTTCAGCTCAGGTCATAAGCCCAGGGTCTTGGGATGGGGACCAGCATTAGGCTCCCTTCTCCCTCTCCTTTCACTCTTGTGAGAGCTGCTCCTCCTGCTTGTGCTCTTGTGCTCTCTCTCTCTCTCTCTCTCTCTCTCTCACACACACACACACACACACACACACACACACACACACACAGAATCGTATGTAAAATAATTTTACTGCACTGTATTCATTACAAATATCTGCACATAAATAGGCTTCTATAGTTCATACTTGTATTAAGGGCCAACCGTAACCTACTTTTGGGCCTGTAACATAGATAGAAGTGCAATATATGTGTAATTGCCAACAATAGCACAAATGAGGTGAATGTGAGCAAAGCTATAACAAGCTGAGGAAACAACCACAGATGGTAAAGTAGTAATTGTTTAACAAGGCACTGTTAGGTGTGGAACATTAACAGATGTTATATGTGGGGATTGCCTAGAAAATCCTTATTAGACTTGGTACTCAATGAGGTCATGTTCTAGATACTATTATACAATTTGTTATATTCCCTACCAGTTCTGCTCCTACCAACTACCCTCTCCCACCTCCCAAAAAAACCACAAAAAACTTATCATCCAAATACGAGGAATCCTTTTTTGGCTTTTATTTGCTGCTCTGACAGTCAGGCTAAAAACTTATTTGGAATTACTTCTTTGTGGTCTATCCTGGGATCCTGGTTTCAGAAGACCAGACTTTAAAAAAAACAGCCAATTTCTGACAGTGAAAATAAGAACAACTTTTTTCCCCTCTTTTCATCTTTTTTAATCATAAAAACAACATAGCAACATGGAGGATGGCTAAGGAAAAAAAATCTCACCTTTAATCCTAATACCTCAACATAATCATTCTTTTATTCCATAAGCATTTAATTTTACAGAAGTAAAACAGTTTATATTTTCATTTTTCAATTGGGATTATATTAGATTCTTCAGAAAGTTTAATTAGCATTTTCAATAGCATCACATGCATTCAGGGATATATAAGCAACTTTCTTGGGTCTCTCTCCCACCTGCCCAATCTACTTTCTTATGGTGGACTTAGATGGCCTGGAGCCCAACCTGCCAGACTTGGAAGAGCTGGGGGTAAAAAAAAAAAAAAAAAGGCAAAATCTCTAACTTCGATGAAGCAATTAAGATTTTGCCAGTTTTAAACTTGAATATATCTACACAATATGAAACTGTTTAAATACAGGTTTGAGGGGCGCCTGGGTGACTCAGCTGTTAAGCATCTGCCTTCAGCTCAGGTCATGATCCCAGGGTCCTGGGATCGAGCCCGCATCGGGCTCCCTGCTCGGCAGGAAGCCTGCTTCTCCCGCTACCATTCCCTCTGCTTGTGTTCCCTCTCTCACTGTGTTTCTGTCAAATAAATAAAATCTTTAAAAAAAAAAAAAAAAGGTTTCATCTGAGTAATACTTATATTGTAAAATGCTAATTAGAAGTCTTGATTTATAGTCCATGAATCCACCATACTTTGAATAATTTGGAACAGAGTACATTTTAAATTTTTAAAATTCAGATACTCCTATATCTATAGACCTACCCCACTACCCTTCTTACCTCAATTCAATACACTACCTTAAAGCAGTAACTTTCGGTGGGGGAGAAAAAACCAAAACTCAACCCTGAATTAATCTAAGATAATAGGTGATATGTGCATTTTATTAGTCGAAACAAAATAACACAAATTACTTAAAAACAGCATTTTCTGGGTGTGGTTCAGTTGGTTGAGCTTCTGCCTTCAGCTCAGGTCATGATCCCAGGGTCCTGGGATCGAGTCCCACCTTGGGCTCTCTGCTCAGCTGGGAGACTGCTTCTCCCTCTCTCTGCTTGTGGTCACTCCCTCTGTAAAATAAATAATTTTTTAAAATAAATAAAAATAGCATTTTCCCCATATGACTTTAATATAGTTCTCTAATAAGGATTTCATTTAAAGCATACTCTTAAAAATATTTTTATGTTAAGTGTTAAAAGAGTAAAATAATTTCATCCACTCGGTTTAACAGCTTTTAGCTCACTGACATTTATAAAGACTCTGCTTTGCTTCCTGTTTTTTTTTAATGTCTAGTGGGTCATTTCCAGGCTTGAGGTATTTGCTTCTTTCCTTGGTATTACTCATTCAACTACTCAGATGCATAATCTCTTAGAGATGTAGCAGACTAATGTCTTCTCTGCATCCTGCATAACTCAAACACAATTCCAAGCATCCTATGTGTAGTTCCTTTTTGGTTACTGGACACTTGGCATATACATAATCATTAGAATATAACATGGTACCATAATATTTAACTGTAATGCCTATTTAAAATTTAAATTAAGACAACAGGAACCCCTGGGTGGCTCAGTCGGTTAAGTGACTGTCCTTCTGTTCAGGTCATGATCCTGGAGTCCCAGATTGGAGCTCTACATCATACTCCTTGCTCAGCGGGGAGTCTGCTTCTCTCTCTGGCCCTCCTCCTCTCAAGGTCTCTCTCTCAAATACATAAAATCTTTTTTAAAAAAATAAGATAAAATTAGGACACAAATTAAAAGCCCACCCATCACTATTTAGTATAACTGCTTTGATACTTTTTTCAATGTAATTGCCTATTCTCAGTGTTGTATATAAACACTTGACTGTTTATTCATGTGACTACAATCTTCACTGTCTTAACACAACCAAATAGCTGTTACTGAGCCTAGTGAAAATGGATTAGTGTTAAAATACATTAAATAGGCACCTGGGTGGCTCACTGGGTTAAAGCCTCTCTCTTCGACTCAGGTCATGATCTCAGGGTCCTGGGATCGAGCCTCACATCGGGCTCTCTGCTCAGCAGGGAGCCTGCTTCCTCCTTTCTCTCTGCCTGCCTCTCTGCCTACCTGTGATCTCTGTCAAATAAATAAAAAATCTTAAAAAAAAAAATACATTAAATACATAAATCATTAATTTGATAAATGTGAAAGGCACAACTTACCTAGTATGTAATGAATAATTAGCTAATAAGGAGAAATCTAAGGCATTTATTTATTTACTTATTTAAATAGATATTTCATTTTTTTTTTTTTAAGATTTTATTTTTATTATTTATTTGTCAGAGAGACAGAGAGAGAACACAAACAGGCAGACAGGCAGGCAGAGGCAGAGGGTAAAGCAGGCTCCCTGCTGAGCAAGGAGCCCGATACGGGACTCGATCCCAGGACACTGGGATCATGACCTGAGCTGAAGGCAGCTGCTCAACCAACTGAGCCACCCAGGCGTCCCAAATCTAAGCCATTTAAAAAAATCATTTATATTGGAGAGCAAATAAGTTTATAATTCAAAAGGATCATTGGTATTAGTCCAGGTAAATTTGATGAAGATAGTAAGTACAACTAATGACATTAGGTAGATCTTGGCAAAGTTACTTTTCTTTGGGTTTGTTTCCTCATCTGTAAAATGAAGGGATTAAGCTATTTCATATCTAAATTTTTTAAGATTTGAGTATGTCTGGCTTTCCATAATACTTGTTCTTGAAAATTTATTTTTGTCATATAGAATGTCCAAATGCACCAAGGACCTTCTATTTATAGGACAATTGATGTCATTTTACAATTCTCAAAAATTTATTTCCATGTTTTAAGCTTTCTTAAAGTAACACCTAATATTTCTAGATATCACCAAGAAAAGCTACTGCAATACATTCTTAGATAGGAAAGAGAAGTGGTAAATTGAAGTGTGAGAAGTCTGTAAAAGGGTAGACTATAAACCAATTAATTAAAATTCTTAATTACATTTAATTGAAGTACTGCTTTATATACTTGAAGATATAGCAGGAGTTATGTACAATGCCAATCATTCCCCCAGGATTAGTGTTACCATCCAAATTCCACCATGTTGATATGCACAAAAGAATACTATCAAAATAAGTTATTTGAGGCTACTCCAGCCCAGGTTAAAAATTGGTAAGAATCTTTACAGACGAAGGGGTCGAGATTTTCATTATATTTAAAACATAAGGGATTATATAAATCAATCAGTTCCATCTCTTCATTTCTAGTGAGGAAACTGGTCCAGAGATGATATTTGGCAAGGCCACAGATCTAACTGGTGTCCGCCGAGACGAGAACCCAGATCTCCTTGCCAGTTCTTCTATATGATACTATCTTCTGGATGCCATAGGACAGGCAATGCTCTGAAAAGGTAGGAGAAATCTAGATGGAGTATCAAATCTTAAACGGGACATCACACAGTCCATCTATTTCAACTTCACATTTAAATCTGGAATTTCTTCTGCAGCACTGTGGCAGATGTCGTTCTGCTTCTCCCCAGGGATAAGATCCTTTTTGACCCTTAAGAGGCAATCCCTTTCCCTTTCTGTCATGGACAAATAACCATTTGCTTCTTTACACTGAGCTCTAATCTGCCATTTTGGAACTTTCATCTAGTTGTACTGAGTCAAAAAGAATAAGTTGTACATGCCTCCCAAATATCTGAACGCAGCTATCATTATTACACAATTCCCCAGTTGGTTTTTGGGTTTTGGTTTGTGGCTCTTTCCAACATGGTAAAACATTCCAGGATTTACTCTAATTTGTGAATATCCTTTCATTGCATCTTGAAATGAAAATAACCTTTACAGATGTGGTTTGACTAGCCCTTTATATGAGATTATCGCCCCATGATGAATTTCTCTGCACCCTAAAATTACACCCAACTGGCTCACATTATTTCTAGCAAATTAAAAATACCCAGGCTTTTTTTTTTTTCATCTGTAAACTCTTGATAAATGCAATTTCATATTCCTATCAATGGCTTTCTATTGTAGGTAGGATAATAATCAGGGTTCACCAAATGCCCCTAAGTAATTTGCGAGCCTCATCTTTATGCCATCTGTTCCCCTTGACACTTCAAATGCAATGTCCTTCTAGGCTTCCACATACTGTTCCCTTCAGCCAGCAATGATTTCCCTTGGCCACCAGTTTTAGTCATCCTTCAAAATTTATATCAAATATCACTTTGTGAAACTCTTCCTTGGCCTTCTCCCTATGTACCCCTCCATAAAGTACAATTTACCTGTTATAATAAGCTACGAATCTCCCTCAGCCCTTATCCAAATGGTAATAAGATATCTGTCTCCTAGTTTACACTGTGAAGTCTATGAGAACATGGTCCACGTCTACTGGCAGAGAGTATTACATGATTTAGACATTCAATATATATTTGTTGAATGAATGAATACTGAATTAGTATTATCAATATTTTAAATTTAACAGGTAATCAAAGAAAACACGTAGCTAAATTCTGGGGTGTAGGTTGTACAAAAAAAGTAATTGCACAGTAGAGCTCCATAACAATCTTGAGAAGGAAAAAACCTCTCCAAAAGAAGTGATGGTAAAATTGAGAAAACTACACAACTATGTTCTATAAAGATGAATGGTAAATGTTTTCAGTCTTTATGGTAAAGGATGGGAAGCGTGGAAGAAGGCAAACAAGCACAGCTGGGTGGTATATTTGTTGTTTTACTGTTAATTTGACACATCTGAACCAAAGCATTCACAATACTTGATATACTTTGAAGAGAATCATATACTATAGTCTTAGACATAACCACAGAACAAGCAGAACAATTAAAACTACATAAGGCCTTAAAATATATCCACAGTGTGTATTATTTCAATATTCATTCATTTACAAATTAGACTACATACCGTTAATTTTATTTTTATTTTTCTTTCATTGTTTTATTCAGGCAGGATTCATTCAAGGAAAGGCAACTTAGTTTTTGCGTGTGAGTTTTATTTTTTACTACATTGGTTAATATAAAAGTTATGAATTAAATGTTCTCTTATCTCCTGTATTCCAGGAGTGAATCCATGAAATTCTCAGATAGTAATCTAAAACAACAGATCCTATTAAAAATAGCCAAGGTGAAAAACAACCAAATAGCCAGCCTGTTTGTGGTCTTGAAGAACATCTAATGGACTCTTCAGGTTTTCTTATAATGAAGAGTACTGCAGTTCTGTGAGATTAGTCAAAATTTAAAACAACATCACGTACAAAATCATTTTGAAGCTCTAAATGCCTTTTTAAATAATAAAAACGAGAATTTTAAGTAGTTGCCTCACAGTACCAAACCCATAAATCAGAACTAGTTAAAATTCAGTGCTATCATGACTTCTCATTTACAAGGTAACTAGTTGGTAAATTAATAGATGGCATAAAAATTAAGACTTACATCATTTTTTAAAGGAGAAAATGTATGATAACCAGGGAATACAGAAAATTCAATATATTTTACAATAAAATAACTGTTTAAACCTCAATCCCTGTACAACAGGGTTTAGGCCATCTCTAGTGAACTTGCACATTTTCATACAGTTTATTCTATTATGAGTACTTGAATTGTTTTAGATATACAGCTTTTTATTGAAAGAATATTACATTTGTATACCTGGATAAGATTTAGTACATTGAGATGTTTTAAAAATATCTATAAATTTGTTTGATATGCAAAAGCATTTGGCAATACTTTTACAGCATTTGATTTTATAGAATTAAAATTTCATACAGTACTCATTTTGATGTTTAAAAAAAAAATTCACAGAAAAAATATAAATTACACGGCCTGACTGCATGATACTGTTATTTCCAGTTTCTAGTTCTGGTAATAAAAACCTTCATTAAGTCTGTTAACAAATCATTACCTGTACATTTATGAAGGCAACTGACATGATTTGCAAACAAAACCTTCAGGTTTTATGTTATTTACCAAAGAGTGCAGTTCAGCAAGAAAAGAAAACCCAGTATGCAAATTTACAGAATATTTTACAAATTTACCAGTTCCTGTGACACAAACTGTTTCAACCTTTCAAGGTACTGTCCATAAAGTTCCACATCATTGTGACCTGCCCCTTCAACCCAGAGAGGCTCCACAGGTCTTTGGCAACGCTCAAACAATGCGAGGCCATGTGAAAAGTCAATGACTTCATCTTCAGTCCCATGAATTATTAATACTGGAGAGGTTATCTTAGAGATTTTGTCAATGCTGTAAGAGAAGGGGGAAGAAAGTCAATGAATTAGCTATGAAAAGGAACATAAAACAAATTTTCTTGTGATATCCCAACACATCATCAGAAAGGTCCTTGAATCAACTCAAGAAACGGATGCTTTTTGGATTTCAAATAAGATTTATTTATTTATTTTTAAAGATTTTATTTATTTGACAAAGAGAACATAGTGAGAGAGAGAACACAAGCAGAGGGAATGATAGTGGGAGAAGCAGGCTTCCTGCCAACCAGGGAGCCCGATGCGGGGCTCGATCCCAGGACCCTGGGATCATGACCTGAGCCGAAGGCAGACGCTTAACGACTGAGCCACCCAGGTGCCCCTCAAATACGATTTAAAAGTACTTTACATACTCCCTAGGATTGCCTGAGGAAGCTAACTTCATGTACTTCTGTTTTGAGGGAATCATTTGATGGTTACTCTCAATCTACTGCACCTTTCTACAATATTTAGCCCAGAGAAAAACGTAAGTGGGAGGGAGAGGAGGAAACTAAGGACTATTCAAATATGTACGAACTTTATACCTCTGCACTCATATTTTTTTCTCCCCTTTAATCTACTAAAATGACAGTAAAATGTGTTTTGTTTTGTTTTGGGGTTATCACTCACAAAAATAGGGAGAATGTAGTACAACATAAAATTTTTCAGCTGGAAGGCAGATAAATGTGTGGGATGACAGATTAAAATTGCGGGAAAAAGTGAATTTTAAGGGGATACAAGGTAAACTGAAGGCTAGGAATTGACATAGAGATGAAGGCAGGTGATAGGAGTCTACAGAATTTTTTCAAAATATGTTTAAGAATCCAAAAATTTATATGGAACCAGAAAAGATCCCAAAGAGCCAAGGAAATGTTGAAAAAGAAAAACAAAGCTAGCGGCATCATGTTGCCTGATGTCAAGCTATATTACAAAGCTCTGATCACCAAGACAGCATGGTACAGGGACAAAAACAGACACATAGATCAATGGAACAGAACAGAGCACCCAGATATGAACTCTCAACTCTACAGTCAACTAATCTTTGACAAAGCAGGAAAAAATACCCAATGGAAAAAAGACAATTTCTTCAATAAACAGTGCTGGGAAAATTGGACAGCTGTATACAGAAGAATGAAACTTGACCATTCTCTTACAACATAAACAAAGATAAACTCAAAATGGATGAAAGACCTCAGTGTGAGAAAGGAATCTTATAAAAACTGTAGAGGAGAACATAGGCAATAACCTCTTTGATATTGGCCACAGCAACTTCCAAGACATGTCTCCAAAGGCAAGGGAAACAATAGCAAATATGAACTTTTGGGACTTCATCAAGATAAAAAGCTTCTGCACAGGGGCGCCTGGGTGGCTCAGTGGGTTAAGCCTCTGCCTTTGGCTCAGGTCATGATGTCAGGGTCCTGGGATCAAGCTCCTCACTGGGCTCTCTGCTCAGCGGGGAACCTGCTTCCCCCTCTGTCTCTGCTTGCCTCTCTACCTACTTGTAACCTCTCTCTTCTCTGTCAAGTAAATAAATAAAATCTTAAAAAGAAAATGCTTCTGCACAGCAGAGGAAACACTGAATGAAACAAAGAGGCAACCCACGGGATGGGAGAAGATATTTGCAAATGTCACAACAAAGGGTTGAAATCCAAGATCTATAAAGAACTTCTTAAACTCAACACTCAAAAAACAAATGAGTCAAAAAATTGGCAGATGACATGAACAGATACTTCTCAAAGGAAGACATACAAATGGCTAACAGACACATGAAAAAATGTTCATCATCATTAGTTATCAAGGAAATCAAAACTGAAACCACACTGAGATACCACCTTACACCAGTTAGAATGGCAAAAATTGACGAAGGCGAGAAACAACAAATGTTGGAGAGGTTGTGGAGAAAAGTGGGAACCCTCCTACACTGTTAGTGGGAACCCATTTGGTGTAGCCACTTTGGAAAAGTGTGGAGGTTCCTCAAAAATTAAAAATAGAGCTACCCTATGACCCAGCAATTGCACTACTGGGTATTTACCCCTAAGATACAGATGTAGTGAAAAAAAGGACCACATGCACCCCAATGTTCATATCAGCAATGTCCACAACAGCCAAATGGAAAGAGCCAAGATGCCCTTCAATAGACAAATGGATAAAGATGTGGTCCATATATACTATGGAATTATTACTCAGAAAGGATGAATACCCAACTTCTGCATCAACGTGGGTGGGACCGGAGGAGATTATGCTAAGTGAACTTAAGTCCAAGAAGAGAAAGTCAATTACCATATGGTTGCACTTATTTGTGGAACATAAGGAATAGCATGGAGGACATTAGGAGAAGGAAGGGAAGAATGAAGGGGGATAAATTGGGAGTGGGAAACAAAACCATGAAAGACCCCATGGACTCTGGGGTAACAAACTGAGGGTTTTAAACGGGAGGGGGGTGGGGGAATGGGTTAAGTGGTGATGGGTATTAAGGAGGGCACCGATTGCATGGAGCACCGGGTGTTATATACAATTAATCATGGAAGACTACATCAAAAATGATGTACTGTATGGTGACTAACATTACATTAAAAAACAATAATCAATCAAAGTCTGTTTAAGAAATAGGTCCCTCTCCTCCAGATTCTTTCCCCTTCTTTTTGTAAAAATGGTAGCGGCACTCTACCCCAAACTGAAAGTTTTGTGGACTAGGGAATTGCATGGCACAGTTTAAGGCAAGAGTTAAGCACACATATGTGTAAACATACATACGGCTGCTATGAACCCATTTTCTCTACTGGGTCCCCAGAATACTGGCAGCCAGGCCTTCAATCCTCCAGAGAGGACTTTTAGAAAGACTCCTTGTTGGAGACTATATACACCTTAAGAGGAAAGATATAGAAAATAGTGACACAGAGTAGGATCCCCAAGTAACTGATTTGACCAGATCACTGTATAGTGAAGTTCACACTCAACAAGACTTAACCACCTGCTTCATATTAGCTCTTCAGTCTCACTCTTACATGTGAAGAGACAACAAGAATTATCAGACATCAGAGAACATTTTAATTATCAGGCAGAGATCAAAACAATTTTAAAAAGCAACTTGAAGGAGACATAAATTGCACAGAGAGACCTTATAAACAAATTTTAAAGTTTAAAAAAAAAAAAAAAAATCCTTCCTGAGAGAAAGAAGGCATTATAAAATGAGGATACAATCTGGAAAAAAGAAATCAATGAAATAATTCAAGGTTGCATTTGTTAAGGAAAAATGCTTGGGTCTATTATTTGCTATAAAATGTTCAATAGTAAAGGAATTATAACAAATAAAAAGAAATTTATATTCTTTTTCAAACAGTTTGCAGTTAAGTGCTGCTCTCTTTGTTGGTGCAACAGAAATAAAAGAGTGAGCTGGACAGAGATATAGGGTGGCAAAAGCGTTACTCCGAATACTCCTTCTATCATTCTTACTTTACTATTAGACAGAAACAGTATAACGCACATACCTTCCAATATACCATTATGTAAAACAAAAACAAACCCTAAATTAATGTAACAAAAAACCTCCCACAGCCTGCTTATATGCTCCCATCATTAGTTTCCTTAAAAAAGTGACCCCTTACTGGCTAAAGATGAAAACATTTGCTCTTGAAATGACCCTTGTTTTTATAAAAAGCAAGTGATGACTCTGGCCTTTGGCTCATCTATCATTCACAAAAAATTCTTTGTATAGCTGCCAATTGGGGAAAAGAAATATGACTGAAATTTGCCAGATTCTCACTTTTGCCTTCTCCCTTTGAGGAAAATGGGCCATCAGGGTTTTCCAATTATCAAGAGGAGCTAAAGGAACTTCCATTTTGTTTTGAGGAGAAGTAGTCCTTTCAAATTTGAATAAAACTGTGTTTGCAGATTTTGTGGTGGCAATACTTAAGACAGAACTTTTTTTACAATTCACTTCTTTTATAAATCAGCTATCATTAATTAGACACCATTCACTAATTTTTATGCACATCTCATTTTTTCTTTACTCTTCCTCTCCTTCAGTATTATGTCTCACTGAATGGTATCATTATTCATTAGCAGCTCAAGTCAGAACCCTGGGAATCATATTCAAGTTCTTTTGTTTAGCAATCTCTATTCACTCTGACACTCAGTTCTGTCAATTTCATTTCTCAGATTAATTCTCTTATCTCTAATACAACTAGTCAGTGCCACTCTCTGGGGTATAAGGCCCTCAGCTCTTTTCATCAGGATTACTACTGCTCCAATATTTCAACCTCCTGACTGGGCTCCAGCCACCACCCCTTTCAAAAATTAATTTTCACTATTTCTATAATATATGTAAAAGATAAGTTTATGCCTGAATGAATTGCATTATGAATACCTTAAGTGATGGGAAAAAATGGCCTTAAAAGTTTCTTTGAATAAAACAATTTTGAATACTGATACTTACTTTGGGAATGCATCAAAACAGTAGGTCTTCTTGGTATCAGGAAAAGCAACTCGCATTCCCGAAGTCAAAGGAGAATGAAGAATAACAGCAGCACTCTCATACCGAGCAGCAAGATCCACAGATGGTACTGTCCCTATACTTTGGCCATATATAATCACATTTTCAGGGCGAATGCCATATCTACAAAGTTCAGAAATTAAAAAAAAAAACAACAAAAAAAAAAAACAAAAAAAAACGGTTAAGAGTTGGACTGGTATGAAATATTCAATCATTTTCAAAGGACTTAATCTTATAATAGAATGATTTAGAATTGAGACAATGTCAACTTCATATTTAAAATATTTCTTAGCCATTACTATCATATTTAATGCTATAATAAAATCTATATTCTTAGCCTATTTCATCTGTCTCATCTTTTGGAAAAATAATTGCTGAGGTTTTTAAAATTTCAAACTTAAATGAATTCATTGAAACATTCATGCAATTCAATGTGGTATACTGCTGGCTAAATCCTGAACATATTATATCACTATTATTTTAATTAATTAATTAAAAAGATTTAATTTATTTGACAGAGATGACAAGCAGGCTTCCTGCAGAGTGGGGAACCCAATGTGGGGCTCAATCCCAAGACCCCGGGAGCCTGACCTGAGCTGAAGGCAGACGTTTAACGGCTGAGCCACCCAGACGCCCCTTCTTTTATTTTTTTAGTTGGTCATAGTGATGAAAAGTGCTACATATGGTTACTATATGGAATTAATAAAATATACATTTTAGCTGAAAACAAATTATTATTTTTAAAAAAGATTTTATTCATTTATTTGACAGAGAAAGAGCACAAGTAGGCAGAAAGGCAGGCAGAGGCTTCTTAACCAATTAGATGATTTGCATTTCCACTGGGCTTAAATAGGGAGGAAAGAGAGGCCTCTTCCCCTTTTGAGTCACCTTACACCTTAATGGTTTGATACCTCTTTGGAATTAGTTGAATTCATCAGTTCAATCTTTGACAACCCCATAAAGTATGCATATTCATTCTATTACCCAGAATATTTGCAACTAGTTTATCTTGGTACATTTACCAGGGATCTCACTTTCTTTAAGATTTTTGTATTCATTTATTTGACAGAGAGAGATCACAAGTAGGCAGAGGGCAGGCAGAGAGAGAGGGAGGAGGAAGCAGGCTCCCCTCCGAGCAGAAAGCCTGATGCAGGGCTCGATCTCAGGACCGTGAGATCATGACCTGAGCTGAAGGCAGAGGCTTTAACCCACTGAGCCAAGCAGGCACCCCATGAATTATTATTTTTCTTGAAAGTTGCCTCTACTATGGACTAATGATTGGAAAGATAAATATATGAAAGAGAATTTCAAATGCCTTATGATTCAGTTAATTATTAACAAACTTCATGCTAAAATATCGAGTACTGCCTTATCTCCTTTAAAAAAATGCTGCAGATTTAAATATGTCAACTCATTGCCTCAAATATAGCAGATATAATCTATGTTCCAAGCACTGTTACTTGTCTATGTTGTCCCAAATGTAAAGTACTGCAGGTAGAAAGTGCTATAGGAGCTAACGAATGTGGGGTTCAGGGTTAGAATAAGATCAAATATGCTTTTCCACTTTAGAAGTCTGAAAGCAGTCACTTATGGATGCTAAGGGCCATTTGCACAATAGCATCCAGTCTTTTGAAAAGGTAACGGAGCTTTCCAAGTATCTAAATATGAAAAAATAGCAAGACAAACCCCCATGTGCTTCCTCTGGCCCTTTCCAGAGGAAAGGTATCCAGGTAATGACATATTTCCCCCAAATTTCTTCCAATCAGTCCTATATAGCATTTAGATGTCCCAGAGGTTGGGTTTCATCTACTTCAGATTGACTCTAAATATAAGTAAGCTTAGAAAAGTCTTTTTCTTTACAAGACCTGACTGTAATTTAGGGGCGCCTACGTGGGTCAGTTGTTAAGTATCTGCCTTCAGCTCAGGTCACGATCCCAGGGTCCTGGGATAGAGTCCCACATTGGGCTCCCTGCTCACTGGGAAGCCTGCTTCTCTCTCTCCCACTCCCCCTGCTTGCGTTCCCTATCTCGCTGTATCTGTCAAATAAACAAACAAAATCTTGGAGGAGGATGAGGAGAAGAAGAAAATGAACACTTCCATCATCAGCTATATGGCTATATGGCTGCTGTTGGCTCAATAGCACAACTGTTGGTAGCGCCTATGGGTTTCAAGGTAATGTTAGCAATGGCAAGGCTCCAGAGTAGAAGGAGATGCCAATTTAGTATTGGAGAACTCAAAGCAGTAACAGAATTTCAAAATAGTACAACTTAGCACTTTAAAAACCATCTAATCTGGGACGCCTGGGTGGCTCAGTTGGTTAAGCAGCTGCCTTCAGCTCAGGTCATGATCCCAGGATCCTGGGATCGAGTCCCGCATCGGGCTCCTTGCTCAGTGGGGAGCCTGCTTCTCCCTCTGCCTCTGCCTGCTTGTCCTCTCTCTCTTTCTGACAAATAAATAAATAAATAAATAAAAACCAAAAAAAAACCCATCTAATCTAGTTCAGCTGCTTATAAAGCAGATGTTCAAAGTCAGTGGTAGACCTATAATTAGAACCCAGGTACCCTGACTCTCAGTCCAGTGACTTTTCATTATACCACACAGATGATGAGCTCAAAGACTGTACTATTTGGTACTATTAGTAGTATTTAGTACTATTTAGAAATTCATCTATTCTGCCCTTATTCCTCATTCATTATGTGTTGTCAACTATGTTTAAAAAAATGAATTAAATCAAGACTAGAAATTATTTTATCAAGTTTCCTTCAAATTGATCACACAAGATGAAAAAGAGGAAAAAGTTAACTACAAGATTTTTTTTTTTTAAAATCATATATGAACAATGAATTGGAGACTAGTATATTCTGGATGAATAAAGTTATCTTTTCATATTATTGAGAAGCATTAATAATGAAGGCTATCTGCTATAACTTAGCATCTTGAAAAGCTGTTCTAATCTACTGAAGTTATACTTTAAGAGTGAGCTGTATCTCAATAAATCGGTCAATAAAAATATTTATTACCACATTTTCCTGACAGGTACTATACTATATTCAATTGGCTGAGTCTGGAAAGTGGGAATTCATTTTTGTTAGTAGGACTGAGGGGACTGACATCATTATACCAGAAGCAGATTTTGATTCTGGTCATTTGAGGCAGTTTTTTGTTTTTTAAATATTTCTCTTTTGTTAGATTAGTAACCTCATTTTTTTTTTTTTTTAAAGATTTTATTTATTTGACAGAGAGAGAGAGAGAGAGAGAACATGCAGACTCCTAGCTGAGCAAGGATCCCAATGCAGGACTCCATCCCAGGACCCTGAGATCATGACGTGAGCTGAACGCAGCCACTTAACCAAGTGAGCCACCCCAGTTGCCCAAGGCAGTTTTAAGTTTACAAATTTTTACCATTTCCTGCCCTTCACGATTCTTTTGTACCACTTACCATCTTTTCTAACTCATTAGGTATGTTTTCATATCATTTCAAGTGATTTAAGAATCCTCTTTATATGAAATTTTGTTATGAGAATATACCTTTATTATGTATCTTGTAGGATTAAATGCTTCTAAATGTATTTTTAAAAAAGATTTTATTTATTTATTTGACAAAGAGGGGGAGATCACAAGTAGGCAGAAGCAGGCAGAAAGAGAGGAGGAAGCAGGCTCCCTGCTGAGCAGAGAGCCAGATGTGGGGCTCTATCCCAGGATCCTGAGATCATGGCACTGAGCCACTCAGGTGCCCCTAAAGGTATTTTCTAAAAAAGGTTATGCCTACTAACAAAACTGTGGAGGTTCTAACTGAAACCATTAATATTTAAACATTAAATTTGGAATCGTAAGTTTTAAGTCCTTTAGCTTTAGTCTAAAATACTTTGGAAATCAGGCAGCTTATCAGTGGATAATATAAGGAATAACTAGAACTAAGATTTACTGTACATGAACCGTTTGATGGAAAAAAACCTGAAATCTACAAAACAGCAATATTTTCCAATATTCGTGACTAGTAAAGATTAAAGCAATTTCTAGTTCTCAAAAATGTATTGTTCTAACCAAAGAATAACTGAAATGTTAAGAGAATTTGCTTAAATCATTTACCATAGGGTGCCTGGGTGGCTCAGTCAGTTAGGCATCTGCCTTCAGCTCAGGTCATGATCTCAGGGTCTGAGGATTGAACCCCACAACCAGCTCCCTGCTTCAGGAGGCCTGCTTCTCACCCTCTTCCCTGGCTTGTGCTCCCTCTCAAGTAAATAAATAAAATCTTAAAAAAAAAATTAGAAAAAATATAAAATAACAATCTAATAGCTTAATTTTCTTTTTTCTTTTCTTTTCTTTTTTTTTTAAAGATTTTTACTTATTTGACAGAGAAAGACACAGGGAGAGAGGGAACACAAGCAGGGGGAGTGGGAGAGGGAGAAGCAGGCTTCCTGCTGAGCCTTAATGACTGAGCCACCTAGGCACTCCAAGAGCTTCATTCTTAGTAGGTATATATTGGTAAATATAATCTCTATGTAGTACTTCAAAACATGTGTTATAAAAACTGCTTTTCTTTTTTTTTTAAGATTTTATTTATTTATTTGACAGAGAGAGAGATCACAAGTAGTCAGAGAGGCAGGCAGAGAGAGAGGGGGAAGCGGGCTCACTGCTAAGCAGAGAGCCCGATGTGGGGCTCGATCCCAGGATCCCGAGATCATGACCTGAGCTGAAGGCAGAGGCTTTAATCCACTGAGCCAATCAGGCACCCCAAAACTACTTCTTTTTTAATATAAGATAATTTTAGTTAACCATCATAATAAATGTGCAAAATAATTCCCAATCATGATTTACCTTGTCCTAAGAGCAAGCCAAGCAGCTTCAATATCTGCATAGAGGTTCTTCTCTGTTGGTTTCCCAGAACTTGCGCCATATCCAGAATAATCATATGAGAATATATTACAGTTAATCCGTGATCCCAGTCCTATGTAAAAGCTGCTCATCTGACCGAGATCAACAGCATTTCCATGTGAGAAGAGTAAAGTATATTTGGCGTTGGGTGAACAACGCACAAACATGCAGGCAATTCTGTTGCCTTTACTGGTTCTAGTCATGAAACACTCAATGGCATCTTTTTCTCTAGAAGAGTATTGCCAGTCTGCTCGTTCTGATAGATGTAAAGTCCAGCGGCTCCCACTTTCATCACACATCAATGTGTAAGTAGGATCAGGTGGCAAAAATGCTAATTTTGAAGCAATTTTCCCAGGGCAAGGTGGACAGCAGAAGAGGCAACATAGCTCACTAAATGAAAGATTATTCATCTTCTGAAAAAGAAAAAGAGATAGCATGTTTTAATTATTGAATACGGATTTTGCATTTTCAAACAACAGAAGGTTAAAACAAAGGCACTGGTAAATTCTACTGCTGCTCAGTGTCTACTGCTAATATTTCAAGTACCCTTTGCCTAAACAGACTTTGGGAATCTGTCTAGAAATAATTGAAATCCTCTGGTGAGGCAAATATTCCTGACCAGGAGACACTCAACTATTTTTTTTTTTTTAAATAATATATCAGCAGACGTTTTTAAAATTAATTAATTAACTTGGAGACATTCAACTATTATAGGATGTTTCAAATAGTAGTGATTACATATTATAACATTTAACCAAAATATGAAAACTTATGAAGATTAGAGGTAATATTTGTAATTTTAAGTCAGTGAAAGTTCTCAGAATCTCGTGGAAAGGTGGGTATTTAACATGATATAGTAAAAACATAATGATACCATATACATTATATACATTGCTATCTGTCAAGCATTGTGCTAGGTATTCTTTGTGTATTACCACATTTAATCCTCAAAACCACCCTGGTTGATTTGAGAAAAGAAGCTTGCACAGTGTGAGTCAGCAGTGGAGTCAGGATTTGACAACAGGCTCAACCACTGTCCTACATCCCTGGGCTACACTACCTCAAAGGCTCAGAAAACTATTTGTCTCAGAAGCCTATCATTTCAGCCATAGTGCCAGTGGCTCAAATAACCTACAAAACATTAAAATATGTAATTATTGCCCAAATTAAAAAGGCTACAATATAAAGGCTACAGAAAAAAGATAAAACCTGCTAAAATTTCCTATATGGTTAGATGGGAAGGAGTGGGTCAGAATGGAGTCTCAACTCTACTTAGTAGCTGCTGTTTGCCTTTGGGCAATTGTTTACCCTTTCAAACCTCATTGTCTTCCTAAGTAGATGAGGTCAATGCCTGGTGGTGAAGAACAAATAACATGTAGTTAGGACAAATACCACAGCAGTGGGCATACAGACGGCACGCTTAAGGATGGTCCACTCTCTCCTGTCTTTTTCATTAATATTTTTCAAGTACTTAGTTGATATTAAATCAGGAACAGAAATTGGGTAATACCTGTTTGCCCTGTCAGCATTTCTTTTTATCCTGTCCTTTCTCAAATTTACCTCTTTTTAGCAATAGGTGACGATTGCTTAGTTCCAGGAAGAAGGCATTCAAAACAAACACCTTCTAGAGATTTGGTGGCACCTACTCTTCTACGAAAAAATCTAAACAGGAGGATGGAAAAAAATGCACATCACACCATTATACCAAATGTAATCAATCATATATGAGAAGCAATCACCTCAGGAGACTGAAGAAGTAAAAATATTTAGAAAGAAAAAAATCTTTTCACTCACTACAGAATCAAAATCTTCTTCACGGGGCGCCTGGGTGGCTCAGTGGGTTAAAGCCTCTGCCTTTGGCTCAGGTCATGATCTCAGGGTCCTGGGATTGAGCCTCACATCGGGCTCTCTGCTCAGCGGGGAGCCTGCTTCCCCATCTCTGCCTCCCTCTCTGCCTACCTGTGATCTCTCTCTGTCAAATAAATAAATAAAATCTTTAAAAAGAAAAAAATCTTGTTCATATGCTCAATAGACATGTACTACTTTCCCAGTGTAAACTAATTAGGTAGAAAGGAGGAAGGGCACCTGGGTGGCTCAGTGGGTTAAAGCCCCTGCCTTCGGCTCAGGTCATGATCTCAGGGTCCTGGGATCGAGCCCCGCATCCGGCTCTCTGGTAAGCAGGGAGCCTGCTTCCTTCTGTCTCTCTGCCTACTTGTAATCTCTCTCTCTGTCAAGTAAATAAATAAAAAAATCTTAAAAAAAAAAAAAAAAAAAAGGAG
Organism: Procyon lotor; assembly: GCA_028646535.1. Classification (NCBI taxonomy): domain Eukaryota; kingdom Metazoa; phylum Chordata; class Mammalia; order Carnivora; family Procyonidae; genus Procyon; species Procyon lotor. The sequence goes on from CM053615.1 coordinate 9,890,573, forward strand.
AGACACCACAGCTAGAGAACACCACACAGAGAAATAAAGATAAGAGTGATATAAAAGCCTTTTCAAGAGTAAGAGGAGGGCCAGGAAAGTCTCTTGGATAACAAGAAACACCTTTACTTGCTATTCTATCTTTAGTCCTTTTCAACCTTCAAAAAAATATAGCAAGAATAAGTTAATGTCATAGTCTAGTTGGAAAAAGAGTCTGATAAAAGAGAAATAAATGACAGTGAGGTGTCATCTTTAGTGGTAACTCTAACTGGCTCTGTGAAATACTGTACTGAGAAGGATTCTAAGGACATACTCAAGACTTGGCAGGAAAACAACATGTGATAAATTAGTGATGTCTATTACAGGATTTGGCTACAAATTTATTTTCCTGGTCAAGAGGATATAGGACGTGGTGAAGATGGCAGGAAAGAAAAGTTCAAAGGGTTAGTTTAAGAGAAAGAGATGAACTAGAAAAAATTAAACAGATGAGGTATAAGGTACGATATTACCAATGCTATCTGCTTAATAATCTGTCTACAGCTATTTCTTGCTTCCAATTACCTTACAACCAGCAACTGCTGACTCTCGAGAGTCTATTAAAAGCATGGTTGATGGGGCGCCTGGGCGGCTCAGTGGGTTAAAGCCTCTGCCTCAGGTCATGATCTCAGGGTCCTGGGATCAAGCCCCACATGAGCCCCTCTGCACAGGGGGGAGCCTGCTCCCCCCCCCCCACCGCCTGACTCTCTGCCTACTTGTAATCTCTCTCCTCTCTGTCAAATAAATTAAAAAAAAAAGCTTGGTTGATAATAAGTTGTACACAGCTGTATGTTCCTCTAATTTACCTCTGGAACATGAAGACTTTTATATATGATAATAATGTAATTTTAAACAAATGTGGCTGACTGAACACATATAATACCGCAGAGTTGCTTCTGGGGATAAACACTAAAGGAGAGAAGGAGGAGGAGAAAACGTGCGGTGCCAGAATCTAGTCTAATGAAAGGATAACCTGACTTTTTTTCTCTGGGATCATGACCTGAGCCTAAGTCGGATGCTTAACCAACTGTGCCATCCAGGCAACCAAAAAATTTACCTTCTTAGTGGCAGTGGAAGAAATTGTTCCCACCACCACAGCCCCAAACCAGATAAGTGGTGTCCACTTAATAATAAAAACTCAGAAATTATCACTTTTCTAATAATAGGCCTGATATAGGACAGTAACATAGGCTTGCTTAAAAAAGAAGTATAAATAACTTTAGCTCTACTCATCAGAGCTAAACAAGTTATTGAGGAAAAAATTTTATTCTTGAAATTAAAAAAATTAAATATCTTCCTAATGTAGGTAATTTTAAGTCCCATTTGTTTTATATAAAATTCACTGGAATAAAAATATATCATTCACCAGTTATTTCTTGGCTAACAAAGTCTTGAAGAGACAAGGCAGTGAATAATTGTAGGGGGAAAATGATGAACATCTGAAAGTACACAACAGCAAAAAATAGATGGCAAATTAAATAATTTAGAGCAGAATATTTGAACCCACAAAACAAGGATTTAAAATAGGGGTGCCAAGCTGGCTTAGTCAGTGTAGCATGTGACTCTTTCAGGGTTGTAAGTTCAAGCCTCACACTGGGGATAGAGAAGATCACTTAAAATCTTTTTACCTTTTTTTTTTTTAAGATTTTATTTATTTATTTGTCAGACAAAGAGAGCACAAGCAGGGAGCCAGAAGCGGGACCTGGGATCAGGACCTGAGCCAAAAAGGCAGATAGATGCTTAACTGACGGAGCCACCCAGGTGCCCCTTAAAAACAAAATCTTAAAAAGTAATTATAAAAAGCCAGTTTTAAAAAAAGAGAATACTTAAAGATGTAGTGGAAAAGTGTCATGAAGAAAAATCCAACTGGAATCCCTGATATAAAGAAATCAATATCTAAAACAAAGAATTAGCTTGATGGACTGGGTACAAGATTCAACAACTAAAGAATGTTTAATGAGCTGAAAGATCAAAGAATTCCCAAACAAGGAATTTTTTAGGATGAAAGGGATGATAGAGAACACATAAAAAAAAAATTTAAGTAAGATAGAAGTAGAAATACCAGTATCAATATTATATGGGTCCTAGAGGGGGAAAAAGAGGAGAAAATAAGATAAGAATCTAAGAATTTCTCAGAATTAAAGAAAAAAATTCAACCTGAAATTGCTGAGTGCCAAACAGATATTTGAGAAAATTCTCACAGACTAGACAAATTATAGTAAATATTAAGATTACCAGAAACAAAAATATGAAAGCTTCTAGAAAGAATGACTGCCTACAAACGAACAAGAATTGGATGAACATCTGACTTTTCAAAACCAACACTAAAAACCAGAAGATACTGGACAGAGTTTTAAAGTGAGAAAGAAAAAAACTCAAAACTTTGAAACTAGAATTTATAGAGATAAAATAACATTATAATTTAAAAATAAAATAAATTTAGCTGCAGGCATACTAAAACTCAGAAGGCTTACCAACGGAGACCCTATTTGAGAAACTCCAGCAAGGACAAAAATAAATCCAAGAGAATTTTATGAAATATCTCAGATATGATAAAAAATAGTTAATATGACTATTTTATTTTGTTTTAAAGCAAGTAATGGAGGAAAAAAAAAGCCACAAAAAGTATATCCTCAAACAATCCAAAATTAAAACTTTGGGGGAAATGAACATAAAGAGAAGTGGAAGAAGAGTTGGGATTTAAGTGAAAAATGTGTTGAGGTCACTGGTCATTTGCCTTGTTCAGAATAGTATTAATATTGTTAAACAGAAGACATGGAAGAAAAATATAAATATGACATTAATGAGTCAGATATAACTACCATAAAATTATAGGTTCTAGGATATACTTGAAGTAGTTATATTCATTACAAATGTCCAGCTTTGACTATTTGCCAGTGTGTTAAACTCAAGGAGTGTAAACACAAAGAAATAATTAAGGGCAGATATTAACAAAATAAGAGAACAAAAAAGCAGTATTATCAATAGACCCAAAAGCTGTCTCTTAGATAACTCATTTAATCCTTTGAACAACCTTCTGACATAGGGACTATCCAATTCAACCCTTTTCTGTTTGAAGAAACATAGGCACAGAGTACTTAGGTAACCTAACAAAGATCACACAGCTGGATAAGTGACAGAAGTATCTGGTATGTGTGGCAGAATGACTCTGGAGCCTGAACTCATAACCACTGTTTTGTGGAAAAGAAGACTGACAGAGAAAACTGAGAAACAGAGAAATAAGCAAAAAACCAAAAGACAACAGTTTTTAAAGTTAAAAATTTTTAAAATAAAAAACCCCAATAAACTAAGTTAGTTTGAGGATATGAATTAAATTCTTGAGTAGCATAAAAGAACAAAAAACCCAACCCAATTAAAAAATGGACAAAAGATCTGACATTTTCCCAAAAGAGATACAAATGACTAACAAGTATATGAAAAGATGTTCAACATCATTAGTTATTAAGGAAATGTAAATGAAAACCACAATGATACCACTTCATACCTGCTAGGATGGCTATAATTAAAAAAGACAGGTAAGATCAAAATTGACAAGGATATGGAGAAATTGGAACCTTTATACACTGCTGGCGGGAAGTAAAACGGCACAAGTAATTTGGAAAACAGTTTGGTTAAACTTAAAAAGTTTAAACACGGAGTTTTAACATTTGACCAAGCAATCCCACTCCTATGTACATACACAAGAAAAATGAAAACCTATGTCCACACAAAAACTTGTACATGAATATTCACAGTGGCAAAATTCAAAACAGCCATAAGGTAGAAACCGTCCAAATGTCTATCAACTGATGAATGGGTAAACAAAATGTGGTATATCCACATAATAAAAGATCATTCAGTCATAAAAAACAAAAAATACTGATGCATGGTATAAAGTAGAAGAATCTTGAAGAACTTATACCAAGTGAAAGTCAGTCACAAAAGATCATTTATTGTATGATTCCATTTATACGAAATGTCTAGAATAGGAAAGTCAATAGAGACAAGTCTAGGACTATGGAAGATGGGAGGGGAGGAGAGCAATAGCTAGAGTATGGGGTTGCTTTTGGGGGTAATGAAAATGCTCTAAAACTTTGAGTGGTGGTTGCAGAATTTTATTAATAAACTAGAAATCACTGATCTGTACATTTTAAGTAAGTAGATTGGATAGTTTATGAATTACATCTTTATTTTTTAATGTAGGCCCCATGCTCAGCATGGAGGCCCATGAGAGACTTGAACTCAAGACCCTGAGGATAAGAGTCAGCCACTTAAACTACTGAGCTACCCAGGTGCCCTGAGAATTACATCTTTTTAAGATTTTATTTATTTATTTGACAGAGAGAGAGAGAGAGATCACAAGTAGGCAGAGAGGCAGGCTCCCCACTGAGCAGAGAGCCCATTGTCGATCCCAGGATGCTGAGATCATGACCCGAGCTGAAGGCGGAGGCTTTAACCCACTGAGCTACCCAGGCATCCCGAGAATTACATCTTAATAAAGCTCTTTAATGCGGTGCCTAGGGGGTTCATTTGATAGAACATGGAACTCCTAATCTCAGGGTTGTAAAATTCAACATTGGGTATACAGGTTACGTAAAAATAAAATTCTAAAAAAAAAGAAGCTTTTTACCATCCTCACCCACCCCAACCCAACCCCCCGCCACCACCACCAAGTCTATGGAAAGCTAAGGTAATTTTGCAAAGAGTGAACTTATGTATGCATTTGCAGGGTAGCTGCGAATTTTCTCTCCCAGGTATTAAGAGAGATTAAACAAAGTCAAAGACAGACTAGTGCTGACACAGAAACAAACAGACCTAGTTTTAATAGAATATAGAGCTTATAAACGGATCTATGTATAAATGAGACTCTCCTATGACAAAGCTGGTTTCTCAAAGCAGAAAAAAGGATGAATTCTTTAGCAGGATGTGCTGGAAAAATTCACATATTTACACAGGCAAAAGTAGTTAAAGCCCTACCTCTCAGTATGTATGCAGAACACAAACTCCAGATGAATTAACAGATCTAAAAGGCAAAATTAATATAACTTAAAAAAAGTGAGAGATAAATTACTGGTAGATTTAGCCTCATTCAAATAATGATTTCTATTCAGTGAAAAATGCTTTGGGAATAACAATATTCATCTAAAATTATCAGAGTTAGTATCTTAAATACGATGAACCTCTACAAAACCAAGAAAAAATGGTAACTGGGGAGAACAAATGGGCAGAAGATATTAGTAGGCAATTCACAGGATAAAAAGGCTATCAAGTACATTAAGAAAGGTCACTCTCACCAACTATCAGGGAAATGCAAGCAATATCGCTTTAAAGCTGTAAGAAAAATAAAAGTAAAAAAAGAAAAAAATTAGAAAACTGAGTAATATGAAGTATTGGTAAGAACAAGGGAAGAAAATAGGAACCTTTCTGTGAACTGTTTGATAAGCCATTCTTGTTTAGCTATGACCCAGAATTCTACTTGGGTAAGAATGCCAAAGAAATACTTGCAGAGATCCTTAAAGAAATGTGTACAAGGGTGCTTGCAGCATTATTTGTAGTAGCGTATAGGAAGCAACATAGATTCCATCAATAGGAAATGAGTAGGCAAATGTTTTGGATGCAGATAATGAAATATTATGCAGAGTTTGATGGCCAGAGCTTAAAAATACAGTACTGGGTGAGAAAAAGGAATAAATTGAGATCAATACTACCATTAACATAAATTAAAACCACACTAAATGTTATATATTTAATGATCTGTGTATGTGCCTGGATGCTTGTGGAGGGGGAACAGGAAAAGAGGCTGAAGGTAAGAAAAAAAATAAAACAAGAGTAGGACTTATATCCATAGATTGATGATGACAATGTGCCACAAACTAGATTATGAGTGATACAGCACAAATATCACATTTGGTCAGGGTGCCTGGTGGCTCAGCCAGTTAAGCGTCCGACTCTTGGTTTTGGCTCAGGTCATGATCTCAGGTTTGTGCGAAACCAAGAGTTGGACACTGGCTCTGCTCAGCAGAGAGTGGACTTGAGATTCTCTGTCCCTTTCCCTTTGGCCACTCCCCCCGCTTTTGTTCTCTCTCTCTCCCTCTCCCTAAAATAAATAAAACACTTTTTTTTTTAAAGATTTTATTTATCTGACAGAGAGAAACACAGCGAGAGAGGGTACACAAACAGAGGGAATGGTAGCGGGAGAAGCAGGCTCCCCACTGAGCAGAGAGCCCGATGTGGGGCTCGATCCCAGGACCCTGGGATCATGACCTGAGCTGAAGGCAGATGCTTAACGACTGAGCCACTCAGGCGCCCCTCTCCCTAAAATAAATAAATCTTAAAAAAATCATTATCATTATCTGGTTGCTTACCACTGGGCCTTTAGTGCCAAGCAGAACATCTGACACATAATAGGGTTTCAAATATTTTCTGGGTGAATTTCTGGGTGAATTAAATAGTTAATTAGTAAGATTAACTCCATTCTCTGTACTTGACAGACTCCCACACAAAAAGGAAAAAGGTTTACTAAATCCAATTTTTAAAAAAAGATTTTATGTATTTATTTATTCGTTAGAGACAGACAGAGGGAGGGAGAGAGCGCCAGCACAAGTAGGAGGACCGGTAGCAAGGTGACAAGAGGGAGAAACAACAGGCTCCCCGCTGAGCAAGGAGGCCAAAGAGGGACAGGGACTCTAACTTGCTCACAGGAACCCTGGGATCATGACCTGAGCCAAAGGCAGACATTTAACAGACTGAGCTACCTAGGCATCCCTAAATCCTACTGTTAAAAAGAAAGAAAATATGCTTTGTAATAATTACGTAGGTTTTTTATATGGGTACAAAACAGGAGCAGTGTAATAAAAACCTATAAACTTGACTTGGGGTTAGGGGATGCCGTGGGAAAAACATAGCTAGTTACCCAAATCATTCAGTGTGTTATGAAGCACAGAATAGGACAGTCGTCTAGGGAGGAGGAGATTTTTCCCTTCTCAAAATCAAGTCACAAAATAAAAGGTCAACTGAATGCTAAACAGATGGTCCATTGTGAAAATTAAGGTTTTCCTTTTGGCAGGAGACTCTTAAATAAGTTACTACACTTATAGCAGGAGGTATTTCCTAAAATTGTAATGAATTAATAATTTAAAAACCTGCTTCTCCTGATAACTTTTTCCTGCTCAGTGACAAAGGAAAAAAGATGAACATCTGAGTCCCCTCTTGGCAAAACAGGAAAGACTAAGGTTAAAAAATGTCTCCAAATAGAATGACCTACTATATCTCCTTCCTCTCTTTTGACAGAAGAAATTATTGAAATGATTCCTGTCAATTCCTGAAGCAATAACAGTTTAGTGAAAAAATTTCCCTTTGATCTCCTTTGTAACAGTTTCTTGGTAATTCGAATCAATGCACATTACTACCATCAAAAAAGGACAACTGAGGGGGTGCCTGGGTGGCTCAGTGGGTTAAAGCCTCTGCCTTCGGCTCAGGTTATGATCTTGGGGTCCTGACATAGAGCCTTGCATCTGGCTCTCTGTTCAGCAGGGAGCCTGCTTCCCCTTCTCCCTCTGCCTGCCTCTCTGCCTACTTGTGATCTCTCTTTCTCTCTCTCTCTCTCTCTGTGTCAAATAAATAAATAAAATCTTAAAAAAAAAAAGGACAACTGATTCTTTTAGGGTTCAAGATGTTGTAATGAACAGAACTAGTCCTAAAACATTTTAAAAATGCTTAATTAAATCTCTTCTTCATTTTGACAACAATGTTCTAAATAGGATCTATGCTGATTTAAAATCTTACCAATTAAGAGCATAGGTTGGTATATAATAAACCACTTAAATTTTGATATGCTAGGCTTCAGGTTAAGAATTACATTCTTAAGTCAAAATGAATTACTTTGAATTTGGCTTCATTCATGGGTAAATCTGGGAATGTACTATTACATATTGTTTTATGGAAGTCAGAGTTTATTATCATGTCACTGAGAAAATCTCCAACGGCTTCCAATTAGTTAAAGGCACATCTATTTAGCAATCAGATTTCTGGAAGTCTCAACGATTCAGAATAACAGCAACACCTCCTAGAGATGATGATGATGATGATTTTTAAAGATTCCATTCAATTATTTGACAAAGAGATAGCGAGACAGGGGAACACAAAGGAGTGGGGAACGGGAGAGGGAGAGGCAGGCCTTCTGCTGAGCAGGGAGGCCTAGTGGGGCTTGATCCCAGGACCCTGAAAGATCATGATCTGAGCCAAAGGCAGAGGCTTAACCCACTGAGCCACCCAGACGCCCCGACAAACCCACTCTTAAAAAAGATTTATTTATTTGAGAGAGATGAGAGGGGACAGAGAGAGAGAGAGAGAGAGAAGGGGAGGGGCAAAGGGAGAGAGAGAGAAACTTAAGCAGAATCCCCTGCTAAGAATGAAGCCTGATGGAGCTCCATCCCATGACCCTGAGATCATGACGGACACCAAAATCAGGAGTCAGATGCTTGACTAAATGAGCCCATCTAGGTGCCCCCAAACAAACCCACTTCTAATGTGTGTCTTTGATTATAAAAATAAAGCCTGATTTTTAAGATAAACTCATAAAAGCAGGGGTGGGGGGGGATCCAATGTTAGGTCAATTCTGTTCAATGGAGCCATAAGTGCAACATATTCCAAAGACTGATCCCAAGGAAATCATAGTAATAGTACTATGCAAAGGTGGTCAATAATATAATAGCTCAGTAACCCTAGGGGTGTTATCAATACCAAAGCAAGAAAAATTAAACTTACTTCAATATTCTTTAAGGGTACCAAGTGAATAATCTGTAGCAATATTTGCCAAAATTATAAGTGAAATCATGATTGTGATGGTGTTTGGTGTTTAGAGAGCAACATACAGAGTTTAGTGCATACAAAGAAGCAGAATATCCATTCACCTTTTTCTTTTTTAAAAGATTTTATTTATTTGAGAGAGAGAGAGAGAGATCACAAGTAGGCAGAGAGGCAGGCAGAAAGCCCGATGCGGAGCTCGATCCCAGGACCCTGGGATCATGACCTGAGCAGAAGGCAGAGGCTTTAACCCACTGAGCTACCCAGGGGTCCCTCCATTCACCTTTTTTTTTTAAGATTTTATTTATTTACTTGAGAGAGAGTGAACAGAAAGAAAGGGAGAGGCAAATCCCCCAGTAAACAGGGAGCCCAATATGGGGCTCCATCCCAGGACCCTGAGATCATGACCTGAGCAGAAGGCAGACCTTAACTGACTGAGCTACTCAGGCAACCCTATTCATTCACCTTTAAAGGAGTTTGGCAGCATGCTCCTTTTTCATTTAAGACAGCATCCAAAGTACTTACAATGACCAAAGTAAGTGTAATTTAGATAATTTAGAAACTAGGTGTTTTTAAAAAGACATTTTCCATCTTATTTGCATATACCTTATGCAGAAATGTACTTTGTTTTCTCTGGGGGGTAGGTTTTATTTCCTTCCTCTTTTGGACCATTATATATAGCCCTCGGTAGCAAAGGCACTTCACTGAGACACCCCACAAGGGCTGTGCTAACGTGGGAACAGACACTTAAAACCTTAAGAAAAAAATATTTTTATTAAAAAAATTTTTTTAAATAAATTTTCTCTTTATAATTATTCCCATTTTTTGGGAAATATTTATTTTTGAGAGAGAGACACAGAGAGAGAGAGAACAAGCAGGAGGAGAGGCAGAGGGAGAAGGAGAAGGAGAAGGAGACTTCTCGCTAAGCTGGGAGGCTGATGTGGGGCTGGATCCCAAGACCTGGACATCATGACCTGAGCCAAAGGCAGATACTTTACCATTTGAGCCACCCAGGTGCCCCAAGAAAAAAATAATTTTAAGGATTTATTTATTTATTTTGGAGAAAGCACGCATGCCCATGGGGGTGAAGGGCAGAAGGAGAAACTGAAGCCGACTCTGCACTGAGTATGGAGCCCCAAGTGGGACTTGAGATCCTCATGACCTGAGCTAAAACCAAGGGTCAATGCTTAACCAACTGCACCACCCAGGAGCCCCAAGGAAAAATTTCTTTGAAGTACTCTGTACCCTATTTTTTTTGTTTCAAACTGAAAAATTTTGGCAAAACTATTTTCTTTGAAAAGGCATCATGTATGGGGCGCCTGGGTGGCTCAGTGGATTAAGGCTTCTCTGCCTTTGGCTCAGGTCGGGATCTGCTCAGCAGGGAGCCTACTCCCCCCACCCCTACTTGTGATAAATAAATAAAATCCTTAAAATAAATAAAATCCTTATAAAAAAAAAGAAAAAGAAAAGGCATCATGTCAGTTACTTTTTTAGGTTAAAAGTTAAACTTTTCAAATACTAGTAAGATTCTTGGGGCACCTGGGTGGCTCATTCAGTTAAAAATGTCTGCATTCTGCTGGGGTGGTGATCCCAGAGTGCTGGGATCTAGCCCCAGTAGGCTCTCTGCTCAGTGGGGAGTCTGCTTCTCCCTCTGCCCCTGGCCCTGCTCTCCCTCTAATAAATAAAGTCTTACAAACAAAAACAAAAACAAAAACAAAAAAACTAGTAAGATTCTAGAAATACTTAGAGAGTAACTGGGCCAATGAGTTACCTGAAAACACCCTTGGAAATGTGGTTTTATGGGTAAATTGCACAGATGCCTTAATAACAGTTTAGAATAGTTTATAGTTTTCCAACTAGTAAAAAATTATTGGAACTGTCAAATAAGATTCCTTTCCTACTGATAGGAAGAGTTAGGGATAGACACACAAAAATAGTTGACGTGAAGACGACAAGAATCTATCAGAGTTATCAAAAGTCTCAATCCTAGTATTGGAACTCTTAATTGTAGGAAACAAACTAAGGGTTGCTGGAGAGGAGAGGGGTGGGGGATGGAGTAATAGGGTGATGGACATTGGGGAGGGTATGTGTTATAATGAGCACATTATGTATAAACTGATGAATCAGACTTGTACCCTTGAGATAATTATACTATATGCTAATTAATTGAATTTAAATTAGGGGCGCCTGGGTGGCTCAGTAGGTTAAAGCCTCTGTCTTCGGCTCAGGTCATGATCTCAGGGTCCTGGGATTGAGCCCCGCATCTGGCTCTCTGCTCGGCAGGGAGCCTGTTTCCTCCTCTCTCTGCCTGCCTCTCTGCCTACTTGTGATCTCTCTATGTCAAATAAATGAATAAAATCTTAAAAAAAAAAATTGAGTTTAAATTAAAAAAAAAAAAAGACAAATAAAAAGGAAAAGTCTTGTTAAAAAAAGTCTCAATCCTAGCATTTGGTTATGAAACTAATTTTTTAGTTCAAAGAAAAAAAACGTTCAGCAGTAAGGATCAGAAGATCAGAAGTGAGGAAGCTGGAGAGCCTATAAGCTGTGCCAAACAAGCAAATTTGAACCAGAAGTCCTAACATAGGTCAATATAACTATATCTTTTCTTTTCTTTTTTTTTTTTTTTAAGATTTTATTTATTTATATGACAGAGAGAGAGAGAGAGAGAGAGAGAGAGAGAGAGAGAGATCACAAGTAGGCAGAGAGGCAGGCAGAGAAGGGGAAACAGGCTCCCTGCTTAGCAGAGAGCCTGATGTGGGGCACGATCCCAGGACCCTGAGATCATGACCTGAGCCGAAGGCAGAGGCTTTAACCCACTGAGCCACCCAGGCGCCCCCAATATAACTATTTCTATATTTATGTTTTCCCTCAGTTTCTTAATACTACACTAATACAGGAGTCATTAACTACGTATAGCTACTTAAATTTAAATTAATTGAAATTGAATATTTAGTTCCTCAGCCACAGGAGCCACATATGACTACTGCCTACCAAATTGGATAGTGTAGAATGAACATTTCCATCACTGCAGAAAGCTCTATTGGGCAGTGCTGAACTAGAACCTTTCAAACCCAAGCAATCCGGAACAAGAGATTTTACAGTTTTACACATACTAGCTTTAGATGTTGGAGTGCTTTCCTTCCTAATATGTACAGGCAATTTGTATAGATCTTCTTATTAAAAACTGCAAATGACACAGAACTATTTAAGATTACCTACACAATACAGTTTTAGAAAAATGTATTTAGGGGCGCCTGGGTGGCTCAGTGAGTTAAAGCCTCTAACTTCGGCTCAGATCGTGATCTCAGGATCCTGGGACTGAGCCTCGCATCAGGCTCTCTGCTCAGCGGGGAGCCTGCTTCCCCCCTCTCTCTGCCTACTTGTGATCTCTCTCTCTCTGTCAAATAAATAAATGAAATCTCTAAAAAAAAGTAAGAATCTGTTTTAAAAAAGAGGAAGAATGTATTTAGACAAAAAACATTACATCTAGCCCAATTCTTTTTTTTTTTTTTTTTTTTTTAAAGATTTTATTTATTTGACAGAGAGA
>CM053615.1:9903048-9944519 GCA_028646535.1 Procyon lotor
CAGAGAGCCCGATGTGGGGCTCGATCCCAGGACCCTGGGATCATGACCTGAGCCGAAGGCAGACACTTAACGACTGAGCCACCCAGGCGCCCCCCCCCTTTTTTTTTTTTTTGAGAGAAAAAATACTTGTGCAAGTGGGGGGCATGAGGGGAGAGAGAATCTTAAGCAGGTTCCATGCCCAGTGTGGAGCCCGATGTGGGGCTCAATCTCACAACTCTGACTCTGAGATCACGACAGGAGCTGAAATCAAGAGTTGGACACTTACCGACTGAGCTAGCCAGGACCCCTTTTTATTTAAATTTCAGTTAGTTAACACAGTGTAATATTAGTTTCAGGTGCGCAATATAGTGATTCAACACTTCCATGTAATACCTGGTACCCATCACAAGTTGTCTTCTTAAATTCCCATCACCAACAACCTCCCCCACAATCATCAGTTTGTTCCCTGTAAAGAGTCTGTTTCTTGGTTTGTCCCTCTTTTTCCCCCCTTTCCTCATTTGTTTTGCTTCTTAAATTCCACATAAGAATGAAATCACATGGTATTTGTCTTTCTCTGACTTATTTCACTTAGGCATTATACCCTGTAGCTCCATCCATGTCATTGCAAATTCAAGATTTCATTCTTTCTCATGGCTAATATTCCACTGTACATATACACATCTTCATCCATTCATCAGTTGAGGGACACTTGGGTCCTTAATTTGGCTACTGTAGATAAGGCTGCTATATAATGCTATACATTGGGGTGCACATACTCCTCTGAATTAATATTCTGGTATTTTTTACATTTAACCCAATTCTAACTTAAAAACCATTTTATTAAAAATAAGCAAAGCAAATCAATTAGGACGACTATACATTTTAATGCATGCTTTTGATGTGTCAAGTGGATTCACATTCTTGAAAGGTTCTTCATGTACTGGACCTGAAAGCAAACCTAAGAAACTATAAAAACAGGAGTGCCTAGGTGGCTCAGTTGGTTAAGGGTCTGCCTTCAGCTTAGGTCATGATCCTGGGGTCCTGGGATCAGGTCCCACATCGGGCTCCCAGCTCAGCGGAGAGTATGTTTCTTCCTCTCCCTATGCTCATATTCTCTCTCTTAAATAAATAAATAAATAAATAAATAAAATTTTCCCTTTATTAAAAAAAAAACTACAAAGACACTAGTGACTATTAGCCAAGTAATTTCTGAATGTAACCTATAGAGTATTCTAAATCTTACAATCCTGATGATTCATATAGGTAGAGCCCTAACAAGCAAATCAAGCCTTCCTAATGATTAAGTAGGAAAGGTTGCTCATTTTTACATATGTCAATATTACAGACTCCTATAAAGCTTTTGGTGACTGGGAAGTGGATTATAGCTTAGCTTTCAAAGTCACACCTGTCCACACTGCTGAGCATAAACTAAAACATGAACAGGCACATATTTTCCTCCCTTAATTATAGTTTTTTGGCACCTCTCCCGAAAGACTTTCCAAAACATACTTATCCTCAAAGATCACAGAAAAGGTGCCATAGTACACTGGTAGAGACACTGCAAATAATATACATTATTCTCTCTCCCATTTATAAGAAGTAAAATATTTTTCTGGGCAACTTCACAGATGAACACCTATTCAATGTGTTCCACAACATATAATATCCTCTATAGCACAATATGATCTAAATGAAGGAATCATAAATTTCACAGAGCCTAAGGCACTGCTGACTATAATGATGAACACAATCTTTTTCAAAAAGAGAACTCACATTACTGGTATCTCAATTTAAATTTCTAAGAGTTAAAAAAAAAAACTCAAACCACATATAAGGTTAAAAGATAAAAAAATAAATCTTACTGCCACGCTAAAAAATAAAGCTAAAATACAGACATTAAAACTTTGCGTCATTTGTTTTTGGTTCTGGTGTTCATTCACTATGTACTCATATTTATCCTTTATTGCAATGTATCCTCATTATAAAAGATTCAGAAAATTTATCCTATTTTCTCCCTCCTCTTCTCATTCTGATTTGTTATTTTTAGTTTTCATTGGTTATTTTAACAACTTTAATTATTATACTTAAATGTTCACTTCTTGTCCCATCAACTTTAAGAAGTTATCTACTGACTACCCATGTAATCACATACCTAATTTTCACTGCAGTTTGTTTTACAACTATTAAATATCCCTGTGTTTTCTCTTTAGGATGATTTTTAAAAATTGAGTAAGAACAAAAAGTATTTACTGTATTATTCACTGCCATCCAAGCAGTGTGAAAAAACACAGAGAATGTGCAGTGATTCTATGACCCTTAATTCCAAGTGTGATGGTGTTTATACTTTGATAATTGCTCAAAAATAAGGCACATTTCAGCTGGCTTCTTATTTGGACTTCTAAAGTGACAGTTTCCTAAGGTCTCTTTTAATTTTCAAAAAATCCACACTTTTTAAATCATATGTAACACACTCTTTTTATTCTTAGAGATTGCACAACAGAATCCACGTTGTTTTTGACATTCTTAGACCCCAGTGGGTTCTGTTTTAATACATCTCCAAGCACTTTGCCCTGCTTCCTTCTGAGGGACCTTGTGAAGTAAGCCATATTTTTATGTATACTTTCAAAAAGTTCTTATTTTATTTTTTTAAAGACTTTATTTATTTGACAGAGAGAGAGATCACAAGTAGGCAAACAGGCAGGCAGAGAGAGAGGGGGAAGCAGGTGCCTCGCTGAGCAGAGAGCCCGATGCGGGGCTTGATCCCAGGACCCTGAGATCATGACTTGTGCTGAAGCCAGAGAGGCTTTAACCCACCAAGCCACCCAGGTGCCCAAAAAGTTCTTATTTTAGTTTCATACCTAGGATAAAGTAGACATGCTTCAGAAGTTTTTTTTTTTTTTTTAAAGATTTTATTTATTTGACAGAGGGAAACACAGCGAGAGCGGGAACATAAGCAGAGGGAATGGTAGCGGGAGAAGCAGGCTTCCTGCCGAGCAGGAAGCCCGATGAGGGGCTCGATCCCAGGACCCTGGGATCATGACCCGGGCCGAAGGAAGACGCTTAACGACTGAGCCACCCAGGCGCCCCTGTTTTTAAAACTTTTCTTCAAAATTTAAATCATTCACAAACATCTTCTAGCATCCCATCCCATGGTGATATCTAATACTATCTGATTTTTGTTTTTGAAGTGATTCCCAGCTCTTTCCCACAAAAAATTTATGAGATTTTCCTTTATCTTTAGCTCTGAAATCAGCATGTATGTTATTTTGTATCTATTCTATTTGTATTTAACAGATCCTTTTGATCAAAAGCCCCAGGACTTTCTTCAGCTCAGAGAATTTTTCTTCTACTTTTTTTTAAATTTCCTCTCCGCCTTTTCTGTTCCATCAGGAATTCTAAGATTATGCATTATACCTATAAACTTCTCTCCTTTTCCCCATCTCTTTCAGCTCTATGCTCTAAGAAATTTCTTGTAGGGGCTCCTGGGTGGCTCAGTGGGTTAGCCTCTGCCTTCAGCCCAGGTCTTGGTCTCAGGGTCCTGGGATCGAGCCCCACATCGGGCTCTCTGCTCAGCAGGGAGCCTGCTTCCTCCTCTCTCTCTCTCTGCCTACTTGTGATCTCTATCAAATAAATAAATAAAATCTTAAAAAAGAAAAAGAAATTCCTTGTAGTTTATTTTACAGATCATTACTTTGGTGTTCTAGAATGTAGAATCAGTTTTATTTTTATTTATTTATTCAGAGAGAAAGCACATATGTGAATGGGGAGGGAGAAGAGGACAAAGAATCTGGATACTCCATTCAGAGCATGGAAGTGAACAGGGGTGCTCACTCCCAGGACCATGAGAGCATGACCTGACCTGAAATCAAGGTAACTGCTTAACAGACTGAGACACAGAGGTGTCCCTAGAATCACTTTAATATTATTAGGAATCTGTTTTAGTTTTATGGGATTAATATCCTCTCAAATCTCTCTTGGAATAGTAATGAAGACAAATTTTTGTTGTTCTGTCCATCCGTGTTTTTTGGTTGTTTGCTCCTTTGTTCACCTTGGATTTTCATGCTGTAGGATTGCTTCTTCAATGACTGTTCATATTTACCAGTATAATGAAGAGGATTTCTAGGAATAGACTATGTGAGAATCAGACTCACATGTGAAATAGCTCTCTCACATACACCTTAAACACACACAACCATCTACCTCTGCCTATGTATCTTGTTTATTATGTTCAGTGGGCAGAATATACTTTATAAATACTCAAGAACATGTACAGCTTTAACTATTTGATCTAGTAATGCAATTGGGACTTCTAACAAATAAATTCTTCCACTGAGCATAGGATAGGCCAGAAACCACTAAGCTAAGAATTATGTGACCTGGTTTGCAGTTGTAGTTTTACTATTAAGAAGTTGGGGGGCGCCTGGGTGGCTCAGTCGTTAAGCGTCTGCCTTCGGCTCAGGTCAGGATCCCAGGGTCCTGGGATCTAAGCCCCGCATCCGGCTCCCTGCTCGGCGGGAAGCCTGCTTCTCCCGCTACCATTCCCTCTGCTTGTGTTCCCTCTCTCGCTGTGTTTCTCTCTGTCAAATAAATAAAATCTTAAAAAAAAAAAAAAAAAAAAGAAGTTGGTAACTTTAGGAAAGTCAGTCTCTTTATGCATGTTTCTTTTCTATAAATGAGAAATTTAAACTAGATTTAAGGTTTCTTCTAGTTCTGCAACTTTATGACTAAGATGCTTTTAAATTCTCATATACTGATTCACTCAATATTCTACAGCATGTAAAAAAAAGAAATTTATAATTTGAAAACTTCAGAGATTCTCAACACTTCCCCCCCAGTAAAAACAAAGCACTTCAACAGGCACATTAATTTATATTAGGCAAATTATAGTTAGTAAGTTGTAATGGGGGCGGGCAGATAGTAAGGTGGAGGAGAATGCAGGTGTTTGTGAGGGGGTGAGAGAGAGATCACAGTTCTACTTTCCAAAATGATTATTTCTTGGGATGCCTGGCTCAGTCAGTTTAAGTGTCTGCCTTCTGCTCTGGTCCTGATACCAGAGTTTTGGGATTAAGCCCCACATCGGACTCCCTGCTCTCCTCAGCAAAGCCTGCTTCTCTCTCTCACTCCCCCTGCTTGTATTCCCTCTCTCTTGCTGTTTCTCTGTGTGTCAAATAAATAAAATCTTAAAAAAAAAAAGAAAAAGAAAAAGAAAAAGATTTCTTTTTATCTCCTGCCCACTGTGGGTAAACGATGCTTAATTTTAAAAATTGTGGCAAAATATGCATAACACTTAACATTTTAAGCATCTTTAAGTGTATAATTCTGTGGCATTAAGTACATTTACATTGTTGTGCAGTCATCACCAGTCTTCTCCAGAACCTTCATCTCTCCCATGTGGAACTCTATACCCATTTAATCAATAACTCCTCATTCCTTCCTTCCACTGGCAGCCACTATTCTACTTTTGTCTCTATGAATTTGGCTACTTTAGGCATCTCATAAAAGTGGAACTATATTTGTCCATCTGAAACTGGACTGTTCCACTCAGTATAATATATCTTCAAGTTTATCATGTGGTAGCATGTGTCAGAATTTCTTTCCCTTTAAAGGCTGAATAATATCCAAGGGTTCCAAACTGGCTCAAATTCCAAGTTGGTTTATGTACCACTAATACCAATGCCATCAGGGCGCCTGGGTTTAAAAAAAAAAATTATTTGACAGAGAGAGAGAGAGATCAGAAGTAGGCAGAGAGGCAGGCAGAGAGAGGGGGGGAAGCAGGCTCCCTACTGAGCAGGGAGCCCGATGTGGGCCCGATCCCAGGACCCTGAGATCATGACCTGAGCCGAAGGCAGAGTCTTTAACCCACTGAGCCACCCACGTGCCCCAATAAATAAAATCTTAAAAAAAAAAACCAAAAAAAAAAACCAAACCAAAACAAAAAAAAACAACAAACCACCCTAATGCCATCTCCATTTCCATGCTAGTGCATACCCCAGGGAGGTTGCCACGCTTTCAGAAACAAATCATTCAACTCCACATTTAAGGCTTGGAGATAGTATTCTGCTATTAAAGGCTAAGAGGATCTCATCACTTAATTTTTTTTTTTAAATATTTTATTTATTTATTTGACAGAGAGAGATCACAAGTAGACAGAGAGGCAGGCAGAGAGAAAGGGGGAAGCAGGATCCATCCCAGGATCCTGAGATCATGACCTGAACCGAAGACAGAGGTCTTAACCCACTGAGCCACCCAGGCGCCCCTCATCTCTTACTCTTTCTTGCAATAACTTCTCAGTTTGAATTTTGGATGTGCTCGGGTTTTGCTTATTTTACTTCATTCTCAAAGCAACCCTCTGAAATAGGTCGTACTCCCATCCCATTACACATCACTGCAAGGACAGACATCTTCACCTGTCCTGTAGTGGCTGACACTGTATAGTAAATCTATAAACTCTGAAGGTCTACTACAGATCACGCATTCCTTAATCATGACTCATTATGTTAGCAGCTTCTGTGCAGTAGGCAGTATTGTTTTGCGAGATATCATCCATTTTTTATTTCACTGGGACAGCTACTATAGAAGAGTTTTTGTTTTTTAAAAAATGCTTTAAGGTATAATTGACCATAAGCATTTTTAAAAAGTTAAAATAGAGGGAAAGAATAGCAAGAGACAATGGAGATCATAAAAATAGTCTTCAGGTAAAAAAAATGATAGTAAACCTAATTACTCACTATAAAAAAATAACTAATTTTTCTTTAGTACAAAGAGAACACTCTCCAACTAAATTATATGGGGTTAACATATAACAAAACACCTGATGAAAAGTATGAAAGCAGACAAGGAAAGGCCATTCTCAATCATGAATGTAAATGAAAAAATTCTATGCAAACTATGAGCAAAGTGAGGCTAGCAATGCATGAAGAAATTTTACATCATCACCAAATTAGGACTGTTCCATGAATGTCAGGTTGGTTTTGTGGAATTTATCCCATTAAGACTCTCAGAAAACTAGGAGAAGGAAATTTCCTTAATCTCTAAATGACATCCATAAAAATTCTGTAGGAAAAATTATACTTCAAAAAAAGAACACTGGGGCACCTGGGTGGCTCAGTTGTTAAGCGTCTGCCTTCGGCTCAGGTCATGATCCCAGAGTCCTGGGATGGAGCTCCCTGCTCGGCAGGAAGCCTGCTTCTCCCGCTACCATTCCTCTGCTTGTGTTCCCTCTCTCGCTGTGTTTCTCTCTGTCAAAGAAATAAAAAATCTTAAAAAAAAAAAAAAAAATAACACTGCCAGTGTTTCATCATTAGTGTTTCATTACATGGTCATGGACAGTGTGACAGAATCCTGGCCGGTGCAGTAAAGGAAGAAAAAGCAATAAAAGAATAAAGATTTACGAAGTTCTCATGTACTAAGTCAATATACAAAAACATACTAAATTTCAATACATCAACAAAAAACTAGAAAACAGAATTTAAAAAAAGATGTAAATAGGGATATCTTGTTCAGGAATTCAAACACCCAAAGATTTCAGTTCTTCCAAAACTGATTTCTAGATTCAGTGCCACTTTCAGCATCCCATGGGAATATCGCTTACATTCATTAACACATGACAAATCCCCATGGGTTGGTAGTATAGGTGTTACTGCAAACAGATGCCACCTTTGAGAACTGTTTGGTAGTCTATTTCAGGCACACTTTTTAAAAACAGAAATTTGGTAATATTGAAGCATATATCTAAAACTTCCTAGACTGTTTATACATTTGAAGCCCACTGAAATACATCACTTCTATGTAATAAAATTTGCCTTTTAAAATATGTGACCTCAACTTCACAAGAGAGCAGCAAAGCTTTGAATACATAGATACTACTTCAGATTTTACTTATTTTTTTTTTTGCCATCTGTTGGCAAAAACCACTTCCTTCCTCTTTCCTCAGACACTCTCATTCTGAACTATCTCTCCTTTATTTTTTTCATCCAGTCTTACATTTTTTAAATTTAATTTGTTTTTTTGTATATGAAATGGGAAGCTTTTTCATCCTTATTTTTCTTCTTCCATCGGACTCACTATACATTCACATCATTCTTCATTCTCTCACATTTATTTATTTATTTTAGATTTTAAATTTATTTATTTAGAGAGGAGAGAGGCAGAGAGGAGAGAGATCACAAGTAGGCAGAGATGCAGGTAGAGAGAGGGAGGAAACAGGCTCCCTGCTGAGCAAAGAGCCAGATACAGGGATGCAGGGATGTGGAGCTCGATCCCAGGACCCTGAGATCATGACCTGAGCCGAAGGCAAAGGCTTTAACCCACTGAGCCACCCAGGCGTCCCTCTCACACTTATTTATTGAGAAAGCAAGTGCACAGGCACACAGCCATGTGTGCCTGTGTGAGTGGGGCAGGGAGAGCGAGAATCCCAAGTAGGCTCCATTCTGGGTGTGGAGCCCCACGTCAGGCTCAGTCTTACCACCTGAGATCATGACCTGAGCTGAAATAAAGTCCAACATTTAACCAACTGAGCCACCCAGGTGCCCCATCTCACACACTAATTTAACTCCACGATTAAGAGCATGAACTCTGTTCATGTTGAATATATTGAATATGAATTGTTAAATATGAATTGTTGAATGTGAGTATGTTGAATATGAATCCTGGCTTTACTGTATTTGTCATTTCGGGAAATTTATACTTCTCTGTTTCTTCTGTAAATTGGGCCAGGGGGATGATAATGGCCTCTATTTTACAGGGATGTTAAGAGGTCAAATAAGGGTAATGTTTATGAAGGTTTTATAAGACCTATCTATATGTAATTACATTTTTATAAACAGTAGCTTGGCTTTCATAACTTACCAAAATTTCAAGCCTGCCAATTTAGATTCTTCAAAATAAAAAATCAGTGATAATACTATTTCATTTGTTTTGTTTTACAAACTTAAGCTCAGCTAACATGGGCTTCTGAGTTACTTCTGCGTGGCAGCCATTGCTAGAAATAGGTATACTTGAATGTTAGGTATATGCAATGAAAGATGTTATCTGTGATAAGGTTCAAAACAATAAGGACAGAACATCCTTGGGGTTAGTAAATAGTTGGTAATTTATAAAGTAGTTCAGTTGGTTAATGATATAATAAAGAAGAAATATTTTTAAGCCCAGGAAGTCTAGCTTCTTGAAACAGATGTGCCATACTTTTAGAAGATACCATTTAATAAGTATAGAGTGGAAATTGAATTTTTAGTCATGATTCAGAATACTCAAATATAAAATGTCTAAAAATTTTTAAGTTTGGAGAATTGCAGGTAATGCAATTTTTAAATTTCTTAAAAAATTAAAATATATAGTTTTATTTTAGGAACTTGAAGTATTTTTGCTATAAGCCAATATTGATCTGTAAGGTAGAAAAGTGCTACATTACCTTTCTTGCAGTTGGGCAATCTGAAGAATGTTTCAAGTCCTTCAGCCTCTATGAAACCATCTTGTCAATATTCTAATGCCTAACAAATTGCTTATTTCTTATTCTACCCTAAGTGGCAATGTTATCAGGTTAACATACTGTGATATATTGATTGATCTCAGACTTGATAATAAACAAACCCTTATCTGGATGCCGGAGCTAGGTACTATTTAATCAATTCCATGCAAATTCGGCGTGTTATCAGCTTGGGGCCAAACCTGAAAACTACCTGAAATACCACCACTATTAAGAATATCTATCGTCCGGGGCGCCTGGGTGGCTCAGTGGGTTAAGCCGCTGCCTTCAGCTCAGGTCACGATCTCAGGGTCCTGGGATCGAGCCCCACATCGGGCTCTCTGCTCAGCAGGGAGCCTGCTTCCCCTTCTCTCTCTGCCTACTTGTGCTCTCTTTCTGTCAAATAAATAAAATCTTAAAAAAAAAAAAAAAAAGAATATCTATCGTCCTATGGCCCCTCAAACTATATGCAAAGTTTTTAGAAGGATCCAAAATATTTACTAACAGAGTGACCTGTAAACAATCTAAAAAATCTGGAAGTTCTCAAATAAGATTTCTGTAACATATTCATTTTATGCTTCTTAAAAATCTTAGCATACACCCAATCTAGAACAACTATAGCATTTTAGTTTTTGTAGAGGTTATCTGAAAAGCTGTAAGAACTCAGATCTCTTTTACACCTGATTTGTGGTAAAGATATCCAATGTTGCATTGAGCTTTTTCTTCCACGAAAGCAATCAATCTGGATGTTAAGCTACTCATACTGACTCTGTAAATACTCATTCTGTCTCAAAATTCACTTCTTTATGATTAATATTCTCAGATCTAGGCTACTCTGTACTTTAGAATGAATGTACTGCACACAAGCCAGATTACAATTCTGGTAGCAGATTTCTTATTCTGGGTTTTGGGGTATGCCTTTACCTGTGCAGTAAGGAACATCCCTAGTTCTGTCCTTACCCAGTGATCGTTCCAGAGAACTTGGTCAAGACATTATAATTCTAAAAAATAGATTTACAGGGGTGCCTGGGTGCTTCAGTCTGTTAAGCATCTGCCTTCGGCTCAGGTCCCACGTGGACTTTCCTGCTCAGCAGATGGACCTGCTTCTCCCTCTGGCCCTGCTCATTTTCTCTCTTTTGCTCACTCTATCTCTCACATAAATAAATAAAACCTTTTAAAAATATAGATTGACAGATACTGGGGAAAGGAGAGTATTAGAATTTGAGTCTGTGAACATAATGAGATGCCACATTTTTAAAGTAAGGCTTTCAGCTTTTCATACGAGATCTGTAAAATGGTACTAAAATTATCATACAAATATCAGCTGAAGAAACAGGAACATATACATTTATCTTCTAAAAGACATATACAAACCCCTTCCTCAGGACAAGAGACCATCACTCTCTCCCCACCTTTTAAAAGGCAAATATCCTCCAAGAAAACACCAAATGGCGAGAAGGCCCTGGAATGGAAGGCCACAGTGATGGCTTCTGCAGCAGCATCCAAGGTCAGGGTGGCAGCAGTGTTTGGAGCCAGCCAAGACTGCAGAGCTTGCAAAGGCAAGGCCAAGGATAAGGAATGGATCCCTGTCACCAAGCCGGGCCACCTAGTGAAGGACAAGAAGATCAAGTCCTGGAGATCTATTTCTTCTACTTGCCCATTAAGGAATCTGAGATCACTGATTTTTTTCCTGGGGATATCCCTCAAGGATGAGGTTTGGAAGACCATTCTGGTGCAAAAGCAGATCTGTGCTGGCCAGTGCACCAAGTTCAAAGCATTTGTGGCCATCAGAGAGGACAATGGATATGGCGATCTGGGTGTTAAGTGGTCCAAAGAGGTCGCCATTGCCATCTGTGGGGCCATGATTGCTGACAAGTTTTCCCTCGACCTGTGTGGTGAGGCTACCTGGAGAACAGGAGAACAAGATTGGAAAGCCCCACACTGTCCCACGCATGGTGATTAGCCACTGGGGCATCTCATCTCTGGCCCCAGGGGCACTGGCATTGCCTCAGCTCCTGGACCCAAGAAGCTACTGATGGTGGCCCGTACAGAGGACAGCTCCCCCTCAGCCAGGGACTGCACTGCCACCCTGGGCAACTCCATCAAGGCCACTTTTGATGCCATTCCCAAGTCTTAACAGCTAGCTCACCCTGACTCTGGAAACAGACTGTGTTCACTGAGTTTCCCTATCAGGAATTCACTGACTGGGGCACCTGGGGGACTCAGATGGTTGGGCATCTGCCTTCGGCTCAGGTCATGATCTCCAGGTCCTAGGAATGAGCCCTATGCTGGGCTCCCCAGGTTCTGAGGTAGAGCCCCATGTTAGGATCCTGGCTCAGCGGTGAGTCTGCCTCTCCCTCTGCTTGTGCTCTTTACACCTGTCTCTCTCAAATGAATAAATAAAATCTTAAAAAAAAAAAGGAATTCACTGACCACCTTGTAATGACCCACATCAGAATCCCCATGTAGAGAACTCAGGCTCCTGCTGCAGCCACCATATACTTTATACAAGGAAAATAAATGAATTAAAGCCTATTAAAAAAATAAAAAGCAAATGACAAGAATAAAAAGAAAACTAGAAGAGAAAAATTGATCAGGTACATGTATGTACACATTTTTCATGGTGGTACAAGAAGGGTGCTTTTTCTGAGCTGAAGAAGTTGAGTTAGGTTAGGAATGTTATATGTATCTCTTCCAGCAGCTTTGGTGCTGATAATATGGAAAACATCTTACACTAAAATAAGGCGTGGGATACCTACTAGTAGACTTCCACAAAGTAGTAGGGAACAATAAGAAAACTTACAGTGTTTCACAGGAGACACATAAATTTCTAACTAGAAATAATTTGAAGTGCCAATTAATGCTAATAAATTGATTTGCCTTTCTTCTTTAAAGACTAAGAAAAGCTGTAGCTCTCTTTCTCTCTATAAGCAGAAGCTCCAATAAGTTATAAAATTAACAGTTGCCTTAGAGGGCTTTAACTGCTCCATATTATTAACTTCTTGCAACCTTGTTATACATGAGATATGAAATCATCTAGCAGAGAAATTACTGCCTCAGACATAAAACAATGTGCAAGAGATGGATAAAATCACAAGCCTCTAGTCACAAGTGAGGAAGAGATGTCAACGATCACTTATTTTAAAAATCAGAAGAACATATAAAAGTATAAACACTGAATACTGTCTAAATTTCATCCTGCCAGCTTTTTAAAGATTTTATTTGTCAGAGAGAGAGAGAGAGAGAGAGAGAGACCGTGCACATGCGAGCACCCAAGCAGGGGCAGTGGCAAGCAGGCTCCCTGTGGAGCAAGGAACCTGAGGCAGGACTCAACTCCAAAACCCTGGGATTATGATCTGAGCGGAAGGCAGATGCTTAAACAACTGAGCCACCCAGGTGTCCCCCCGCCCGCCTTGGAAAAAAAAAAAAAATTCAATAACTTGTCTGTGGTATAGCACAAAGAACTTTTCTTTAGAAAAGCTGGATTCTACTACTCCCTGCTCTGATACCAACTAATGTCTGAGACATTAGGGAAGTCATTTTCCCCTGAATCTCAGCCTCCTTATCTCTAACATCAAAGGCTTGAGTTCAACTGCACTTACATTACATTCTAGCATGTAGGCTTCTTAATTTCGAATGTAAATATAAAGTAGCTAAGGACTAATAGAGTGTCTAAATAGAATAGAAACAAAATAGTAATTTATTCCTTCCAAAATGTTCTTTGAATTTTGGGTTTTCCTCTTATTAAGTGTATCCAGAGTCTAACCTTTCTTCTTCTTCTTTTTTTTTTTTTTAAAGATTTTATTTATTTGACAGAGAGAGAAAGAGCACAAGAAGGCAGAGAGGCAAGCAGAGGGAGACAGGGGGGAAGCAGGCTCCCTGCTGAGCAGAGAGCAGGGTGCAAGGCTTTGATCCCAGGACCCTGAGATCATGACCTGAGCTGAAGGCAGAGGCTTAACCCACTGAGCCACCCAGGAGCCCAGAATTTTTCTTTCTTTTTAAAGATTTATTTATTTGAGAGAGAGAAAGAGAGCAAGCGCATGCGCCCTCAGATTCTAACCTTTACTTTCAATGACAGTTACCTTTTTCCTTTTTTTTTTCCCCAGCTTTTACCTTCTACTTTAACTCTGCTCAAAGACTCCTTTTTGAAAGAAAAGAAATTTCAACTGCCTTCCTTGTTATGACATTCTGCTCTTATAGGATACACTTGAAAATGGACGTGGTCAAGTCTGCATATATGTATTAAACACTAATTCTCAAAATAATAGGCTCTTCCACTAGGCCAGTTCTGAGATATAAACTTTTAGAATGTTTATTTGGTGAAGGAGAGAGATTTCAATTATTTATTAGATTTTATTTATTTATTTGACAGAGAGAATGAGCACAAGCAAGGAGCACGATGCAGAGCTTTATTCCAGGTCCCTGGGATCATGACCTGAGCCAAAGGCAGAGGCTTAACTGACTGAGCCACACAGGCACCCCAGATTTGTTATTTAAATTAAGTCAGTGTTACCCTACCCCTTATTTAATAAAGCAGTACAGAGAAGTGGGGCAGATATAAATCTGTTTCAGCATAAAAGAAAAAAACCAAAACCACATGGCTTCAGAGTACAAT
This sequence comes from Procyon lotor, assembly GCA_028646535.1. Lineage (NCBI taxonomy): Eukaryota > Metazoa > Chordata > Mammalia > Carnivora > Procyonidae > Procyon > Procyon lotor. Next base: position 9,917,106 of record CM053615.1, read on the forward strand.
TTCAACTGTTCCTACAAACAATAATTTTGAAAAAGGTATTTTTATCAACCATGTGGAAAACAGAACCACAAAACTGCATGATAAGCAGCATGTAAGTATATTCCTCTTATTAGTCCCTTCTCCATATATGTAAGTAATATACAGGGCCTTTTCACAGGGATAAAAGGGGGAATATGGCATTTATGCAGTCCCAATGTAAGTATTACATTACTCAACAAGATTACTGCCTCTCTTTACACAGACTGTATAACAAGTCAGTCAATTCTTACTTCATGTGGCCTTCAGTTTGCCTACCAACAAACAGTCTGGCCATCTCCACAAACTGCCATTTCCACAACTTCCATTTCCTCTGCTTGCCAGCTGCTTTTCCTTAGCTATACTCAGCTGTAAGTAAAATGTGAATTACCACTACTCCTAGAAAACGTGTAGTAAATACTTGTCACTGTCACTTGCGCTTAATACCTTTCCTATTCCAACAAATCAACATTTTTGTAAACGTTTCTTCAAACCTTTCCTATCCTAACAAATCAACATTTTGGTCAACACTTCTTCAAAATTTTACCTTTTTGCACACATTTTCTTAAGGAGTACATAACACAAACCAGAATATTTTAAAGAAAAAGGTTAAATGCCTAAAGAAAACAAAGACATATTTAATAAATTAGGACACAGTTTAAATTCTTTCAGACTCTGGGGGCACTTGGGTGGCTCAGTGGGGTTAAAGTCTCTGCCTTTGGCTCAGGTCAGGTCTCTGGGTCCTGGGATCAAGCCCCCCATTGGGCTCTCTGCTGGGCAGGGAGCCTGCTCCCCCCCCCACTCCACCTGCCTTTCTGCCTACTTCTGATCTGTCAAATGAATAAATAAAATCTTTAAAAAAATTTTATATAAAAAGAGATTTTATTTATTTATTCGACAGAGAGAGAGAGAGAGAGAGAAAGAGATATCACAAGTAGGCAGAGAGGCAGGCAGAGAGGGAGGAGGAAGTAGGCACCCTGCTGAGCAGAGAGCCTGATGTGGGGCTCTCGATCCTAGGACCCTGAGATCATGACCTGAGCCGAAGGCAGAGGCTTTAACCCACTGAGCCACCCAGACGCCCCTCTCATTTGAAAACACTAAGGTAAGTGGCCTCATGTTCATTTAAGTCTCTTTGAATTCTAAACTCATGTGCTCTTTTGTAAATTGGTAGTTCTATATTTTAAATTATAATGAATGAATGAATGTAATTTATTATTAATAAATCATTGCTGTACAGGGTCTTCTCGTCTTATAAAAACTAAGTACTAGGGCGCCTGGGTGGCTCAGTCATTAAGCATCTGCCTTCGGCCCAGGTCAGATCCCAGGGGCCTGGGATCGAGCCCCGCATCGGGCTCTCTGCTCTGCGGGAAGCCTGCTTCTCCCACTACCATTCCCTCTGCTTGTGTTCCCTCTCTCGCTGTGTTTCTCTCTGTCAAATAAATAAAAAATCTAAAACAAACAAACAAAAAACTAAGTACTATATAATGTGGGGTAGATTTTAAGCTTCAGAAATCAGACAAAAGTAGGTATCAATAATCAGAAAAAACTTTATGGACTTAGAACTTTGAACTAGGATGTGATTTCCAAAAGCAGAGGGAAAATTCTCCAGGCTGGGACAATAATACAGGTAAAAGTATAATAGTAAGAAAACTAAAGAAAAGGGTGCATAGTAGAAAGAAGGGGGAAAAACTGGGACAGGGAAGAATTAGACAAATGAAAAATTTAAAAACAAATCTCTGCTCAACAATGTATACAGAAACCACTGTAGTTCCTTACATATGTATTAGAATGAAGCAACTGTATAAAAGCCTATGTACCAATGACTTAAGGAGAGCACAGTAACTTAGTAACTTGAAGTTTTAAGATTTCAAATTTAAGATTTTCAAAAACAAGCCTCAACTAGGCACACATTTCAACCTGGAGGTATGTCAAATACACTATTAAGAAAGCAGAAAATCAACAAATGGTTATCTTATTGCAAAATGTGTAAACCACATCCGTCAGTTGAGTTAAATGACTACATTTAAAAGAAATTTGTTTCTCTACGTCAGTAACTTACAACTTTCTACTCTGCAAAATAATCTTGATTTACTGGATGTTTCAGTTAATAAAAATTTTGCCTTATATCTCCTGCCTCTCTTTTGACAGAAGAAATTATTGAAATGACTCCTGTCAATTCCTGAAGTATTAACAAATTAGTGAAAAAATTTCCCTTTGATCTCCTTTGTAACAGTTTCTCGGTAATGCGAATCAATACACATTACCACCATCAAAAAAGGACAAGTGAGGGGCGACTGGGTGGCTCAGTGGGTTAAAGCCTGTGCCTTCAGCTCAGGTCATGATCTCAGGGTCCTGGGATCCAGCCCCACAGTGGGCTCTCTGCTCATCAGGGAGCCTGCTTCTCCCTCTCTCTCTCTCTCTCTGTCAAATAAATAAATAAAATCTTTAAAAAAAATAAAAAACAAATGATTTGCGCCTGTAGTCCCCAAGTACAGCATAGCGATAACATAGCAATCAAAAGCCCTAAAACCACCTTAAAAAGAAGCATATTTGTCTTTGAATGAAGATGACTTGCTTTGCCATCTATTTAGAGTAGTCAATTGCAGCTGCGAAGACCTCAGGTAGTGGAGCCTATCCTCACTTACAAGTAGATATCCAGTGATTGGGATACTCAGATGCTAAGAAATGATGCTAAATGAGGAAAGCTATGGACGATAGTAGGCTTAATGATTACAAAGTTTTGCTTTCTATTTGTTTGGACATTATGTCCTTTCTATTTTTGTGAAAAAGAAAACATGTAAAAAATTTAAAAAATTGTAAAAGGCACTAAGTTTAAAAATTCTTTTTGAAGTGATTTCACTGGCAAAACTTAAAATTAGAAGCCTCTTACCGTTTTCCCTTTTTTGGGGAATTTGGTCCCTAAAAAGAAAGTTTTAGTACTAAGCTCTGGAACTAGGCATAAATGCAATCAAATCAAGCTCAGTTACCTTCCAGTTGCGTGGCTTTAGACAACTTACTTCTCTGAGCCTCAATTTTTCATATCTGTAAACTTTGCAAAGTTCCTAGGAACATTAAATGAAGCAACATCTAAATTCCCAGCATACTAGATTCAGAAAAATCTTTTTACTTCGGACAGGCACATATTTGATAATCTCTTTCTGAACCCTAGAAATCAATTCAGTGAATCCTGATTGCCTTTTTTTTTTTTTTTTAAAGATTTCATTTATTTGACAGAGAGAAACACAGCGAGAGAGGGAACACAAGCAGAGGGAATGGTAGCGAGAGAGGGAACACAAGCAGAGGGAATGGTAGCGGGAGAAGCAGGCCTCCTGCCGAGCAGAAAGCCCGATGCGGGGCTCGATCCCAGGACGCCGGGACCATGACGCAGGCCGAAGGCAGACACTTAACGACTGAGCCACCCAGGTGCCCCCTGATTGCCTTTTCATTCCTTTCAAGTCTCACTCCCTCATGACCAATCCCTCCAACACATTGTTCCAATGTGTTCCAACAACAGATTATTCCAATGCCTCTAGCATCTTCAGATACCCTGTCTAATCAATTGTCCTGTTTCCCATATCCTCACAGCCTCTCCTGCTCTACTGGCTCATATCTTCTGTTTACAAACATATTCAAGACTCTCCTCTTTAAAAAAAAAAAAAAAAGGGTGTATCTGTATCTAATTACACTGAGTGTCCTTCAGAATCAAACTTTTTTATCCTCACTTCCCACTCTTCCACAATAGGTCCCAAATGAACTGTGTGATCTAACATCTATCATAAAACTGTTGACTCATTTAAGATTACCAATAATCTCTTAAAATTTCAAAGTGCAGGGGCACCTGGGTGGCTCAGTTGGTTGAACATCTGCTTTCAGCTCTGGTCATGACCCCAGGCGATCAAGCCCTTCAACCCCAGTCGTGTGTATGCTCTCCAGCATTCTAATGAACAAAATCTTAAGGAAAAAAAGTTTTTTTTCAAAGTGCATTGGGTATTTCTTAGTCTTCAATCTACACAATCACTTTGTGGCATTAATACCACTGTCCTTTCCTTCCTTCTTGAAACTAACTTCCAATCTTGGTTTTTCTGGTGACCTCTTCAGAGATTTTATTATTACTTTTACAGATTTGCTTTTTGTCTCCCTCTTTTAACTCACCCGAACCCATGGGTTTAACTACCACTTCTGTCTTTTGTTTTCTAGTCTTTTTATCTCAATTATACCCGTGGCTTGAACTACCTCTTACACACTAATGAGGCCTAAATCTAAAAACTTAAATCTCTAGGACAGACTTCTCCCCTAAGCTACAGACCCTGACTATCTCCACCTGTATTCCCTCTCCTCCCTTCTCTCTTCATTTCTCCCAATCAATCAAGGCCTGTCTCCTATGTATCTCTCTCCACTCCCTCAGCCACATCTTTGCTCAACCACTTTTTATTTACCATTTTAAAACCACTCACTAATATCTCTCATATTTTTTTTTAAAGATTTTATTTATTTGACAGAGAGATTACAAATAGGCAGAGAGGCAGGTAGAGAGAGAGGGGTAAGCAGGCTCCCTGCTGAGCACAGAGCCTGATGTGGGGCATGTGGAGCATGTGGGGCTCGATCTCAGGACCCTGAGATCATGACCTGAGCAGAAGACAGAGGCTTTAACCCAGTGAGCCACCCAGGCGCCCTCTATCTCATATTAGAATCCACACTGTACACTGCTGCCAGGTGAGGTCACTTTCCTGTTTAAATCTTTCAATGGGCCTTACAGTCTTCTTGAATAAATTATATATTTTAGTATGTCGTACATGATCCCCTCACCCTCTCTGCATTCCAGTCTCTAGCCTTCTTTCTGAGCACTTCCCTATTCATTCATTCTTCGAACATACTATTCCTCATTGAGAGACCTATTCTTTCTTCCCTCTATGCCTTTGTGCATGCTGTTCCTTCACTATTGCTTAAATCTCCCCCAACTCAATCACTTCCTCTACATATAAATGAAACTACTTGTACTGTTTTTTAAGCCCTCTAAGTTTTACTTCTTTCTCTAGGGGGGGAAAATCTCCCCTGAAGAATGCTGATGTTGGTGGATTTAATCTTCAATGAAACTTTTTTTTTTTAATCAAATCATGAAGCAAAATGTCTTTCTTTTGAATTCTAACAAAAAAAATTGAAAACAACTACCCTAGAGGATTGTATCTGAATGTCTTAATGTATAATTTTAAGAAAGTTCCCCTCACTCCTATTAAACTTTACTGCCCTAAATCTTTATTAATTCAAGTGTTGTTAGGGTCTTTAAAAAGCTCTGAACAGGGGTGCCTGGGTGGCTCAGTGGGTTGAAGCCTCTGCCTTCAGCTCATGGTCTCAGGGTCCTGGGATGGAGCCCCACATCGAGCTCTCTGCTCAGCAGGAACCTGCTTCCCCCTCTCTCTCTGCCTACTTGAGATCTTCCTCTCTCTGTGAAATAAATAAATGAATAAAATCTTTAAAAAAAAAAAAAAAAGCTCTCAACAAAATGTAACCCACAGTGTTTCAGTTATAAGCTTGCCAAAACCAGTTATTGAATGGCATTATTTTCTTGGTAATAACTGATGTGCAAAGAATAATTTTTACTCTTGGGGTTGGGATGGCTAAACTAGAAAGTAAAAAATTAAAATATCTAGGTCACAGTTGGTGGATGGCATGTTTGGGAAAAGTTTATTAGAGGGATTATTTCGAGTGATCTTAATTTTATTTTTTTATTTTTTATTTTTTTTAGATTTTTTTTTATTTATTTATTTCAAAGAGAGAGGGAGATCACAAGCAGGCAGAGAGAGAGGAGGAAGCAGGCTCCCCACTGAGCAGAGAGCCCGATGCGGGGCTCGATCCCAGGACCCTGAGATCATGACCTGAGCCGAAAGCAGAGGCTTTAACCCACTGAGCCACCCAGGCGCCCCTCGAGTGATCTTAATTTTAAAAATACATTTAAGAACAACCTAAATTCAGAAGCCAAACAAGTTTACTGCAATTAATAAAATAATGTCTTCTATTTTTGTTTCTGGAGGCACTCTTGCTCTACTTTGGGTTTGTTGAGGTTATAATGCAGATCTGCTTACACCAAGTTAATGAGGTTATTTCAACCCTTTCTTCTTTACCCGGACTTACATTAAGCATATACTTATTTTCTTAATCCTATTCTTTTAATGTGACATTTTAAAAATGTTTAATAATCCAAGACAACCATAATGTTTGAATTTCTTAAGCAGTATGTATTTATAAAAGTGAAGACCTCCAACTTCATTGTCAATTTTTTTTTTTTTTAAGATTGTATTTATTTATCACAGAGACACAGCAATAGAGAGGGAACACAAGCAGGGGGAGAGGGAGAAGCAGGCTTCCTGTCGCTGAGCAGGGAGCTCAATGTGGGGCGATACAGGGCTTGATCCCAGGCCCTGAGGATCATGGCAGAAGCTTAATGACTAAGCCACCTAGGTCCCCCTCTATTGCCAATTCTAATACTACCTCCTTAGATACTATGCAAAACCTCAAGGGGGGAAATGGAAAATAAATTCGTAACTAAAATATCATGTGTCATAAAGATTTTCCAAAGGTCACACAATCTAACAATGTAACAAGTTACAGGTTTTTTAAAGCTTTTATACTTTAGAGAGTCAATTTTAGCAGTATTGCAGAGAGGGAAAAAAAGCACAGGGAAAAATATAACCAAATCTAATCAGATTTCATTCATATTTTTTTAAAAAAAGATTTTACTTATTTATTTGACAGAGAAGAGAGATCACAAGTAGACAGAGAGGTGAGGGGGGGGGGAGCAGGCTCCCTGCTGAGCAGAGACCCTGATGTGGGGCTTGATCACAGGACCCTGAGACCATGACCCGAGCCGAAGGCAGAGGCCTTAACCCACTGAGCCACTCAGGCACCCCAGATTTCATCCAAATTCTTGATTTTGTGTCACTTTATATCATTTAGCAGCTTCAATTCATTCCCAGTGGAAGATGATACGTATGCACTGCTTCCATTACAAAGATGGTGTGTGGGGATTAACGAGGTAATGCCTGTAACCCATTTTGAAGCTTTAGCTTAAACACATCTTAAATACAAAAGACTTTCTCAACAAATCTGAGGATTTTCACATAAAAAAGGGTTAAAGATAGTTTACAAATGAATATGTTAATAAACTATAACACTAGTTCTTTTCATAAGTACTTCAGGAAAAGGTGGGATAAAATTTGTCAACTGGTGACAGATAATTACACTGTGATAATGATATGAAAATACAGAGTGCCACATAAGAACTAGATGGGGATAGGAGGTAGGTTTTTTTCACTTGTTATCTCCTTTAGTCTTAATAATACTTTTCTCAGGTTACCATCCTTTTAATACTTGAAGAAATCAAGGCTTCATGTTTAACTCAGTTTAAGTTGTCCACATTCACACAATTTACTAAGTGGATGCCCATTTAACTTAAAGATTATACTGTCAACTCTTTCAAGATTTTGCTCTTATCTGCATGGCTAGGGTCTTCGCTGCTCATTCTCCCCTTCTCAGTGAAGATTACCCTAACCACACTATTTGATAGGTCAAACCGCCTCCTTTGATTCCCCCATCCTTCCCTACCTTTTCTTTAGAAGGATTGGTCACTTTCTAAGTATTGTGGTCCTCTGCTAGTGGCAAGCCCTTGGAAGCTAGGGATCTTGGCTTGTTTTGTTTACAGATGTATCCCCAAAAATCTAAAATAGTAACTGACAGAAGTCAACACTGACTCAATTTTCCTTTACCACTTTTCATCTTTAACTGTATGTATTAATAACTTGTGTAACCATTCTCACTTTTAATTCTAGGGAAACAAAACAGGACCAATTTCTGAGACAAATTAACATCAAAGTAATATTTGAATTTAGTCTAAAATTGTTTAAAAAATTAGGGTCATAATAACCATTAAAAAAATTCTAGCCAGAGGCACCTGGGTGACTTAGTTGGTTTAACATCTGCCTTAGGCATGGGGATCCCTGCTCAGTGGGGAGCCTGCTTCTCCTTCTGCCTGCTGCTCCCCCTGCTTGTACTCTCCTTGTCAAATAAATAATAAAAATCTTAAAAAAAAATTCTAGTAAAAAGCAATGAAGACACATGTAAAACAAACTTATATGTGAAGATGCAAATCATGATGAAAAGATCAGTACTTAAAGAGTGCCTGCTCACTTTTTTTTGATGCTTTAGAGTCTGAATTTATGGCACAGAAGCAGTATGAGAATTAAAGTACCCTAAGCAGTGGTTCCCAAAACTAAGGAATTTCAAAAATCAGTTAAATTTTAAGATGTTGGAATGAGAGTTGCCAAATTTTAATTTTGCCACAAAGGAATATTAAAAATTAAATACAATCTACTATAGCTAATTCCAGAACACATCAACATAAAAACAACATCACTATGGAGGGCAGTGATTTTATTGAATAAATTTAGACTCATACATACCTTGTTATATAAAAATAGTCCCATGTAAATTAAACATCTAAATATAAAAAAGTAATACTTTATTTTTAAAAAAGATTTTATTTATTTATTTATTTGACAGAGAGAGAGAGAGAGAGAGAGAGGGATCACAAGTAGGCAGAGAGGCAGGCAGAGAGAGAGGGGGAAGCAGGCTTCCCGCCGTGCAGAGAGCCCTGCTTGCCCCCTCCACCCGCCTGCCTCTTTGCCTACTTGTGATCTCTCTGTCAAATAAATAAACAAAATCTTTTTTTTTTTTTTAAAGATTTTATTTATTTGACAGAGAGAAACACAGCGAGAGAGGGAACACAAGCAGAGGGAATGGTAGTGGGATAAGCAGGCTTCCGGCCAAGCAGGGAGCCCGATGTAGGGCTCGATCCCAGGACTCTGGGATCTCATGACCTGAGCCGCTTAACGACTGAGCCACCCAGGTGCCCCTAAATAAACAAAATCTAAAAAAAAAAAAAAAGCTCTATCAGAATTTCTACAACCTCAGGATAGAAAAGACTTCCTTTAAAGAGAAAAGGCACAATCATAAAATACATTTGACTAGGAGCACCTGGCTAGCTAGGCCAGTAGAGCATGCGGACTTTTTTTTTTTTTAAGATTTTATATATTTGTCAGAGAGAGAGAGAGAGAGAACAAGCAGAGGGAGCAGCAGGCAGAGGGAGAAGCAGGCTCTGTTGGGCTGGGAGTGTGACTCGGGACTCAATTCCAGGACCTTGGGATCATGACACCTGAGCCGAAAAAAGGCAGAACATCCAACTGACCAAGCCACCCAGGGCATCCCTAGTATGTGACTCTTGATCTTAAGATCATGAGTTCAAGCCCCACCTGGCTGTAGAGATTACTTAAATAAATCATTAAAAAAAATAAGGACTATATTTGACTTTAAAATTAAGAACATTAAGTCATAAAGACACTTTATTTATTTTTTTTAGACTTTTATTTGTTTTTTCATGAGAGAGAGAGAAAGAGACAGAGGCAGAGGAAGAAGCAGGATCGGGGCTGAGCAGGGAGGCCGATATAGGAGCCTTGATTCCAGCACCCTGGGATCATGATCTGAGCTGAAGGCATAATGCCAGCAAGGCACCCAAAGACATCATATGTAAAGTGGAAAGACACATTAAAGACTAGAATAGGGGCAGCTGGGTGGCTCAGTGGGTTAAAGCCTCTGCCTTAGGGTCAGGTCATGATTTCAGGGTCCTGGGATCAAGCCCCGTGTAGGACTTTCTGCTCAGCGGGGAGCCTGCCCCCCCCACCGCCTACTTGTGAACTCTCTCCTCTCTGTCAAATAAATAAATGAAATCTTAAAAAAAAAAAAAAAAAAGACTAGAAGATATTTGTAAAGGCTACCAAGCATTGTTATCCAGAATACATAAGAATCATTTACAATAAATAACCCCCCCCACAAAACAACAAATAAGCAATTCACAGAAAAGGAATATGAATGCCCCCCAAATAATAGTCCTGTAGTTCTCAACTACAGGACTAACTGGGGATATGCAAATGAAAATTCCAATGAGGTACCATGCTTCACATACTCCTCAGCATGGCAAACCATATGAAGTCTAATAAAGTATTTGAAAGATGGGAAAATAGATCCCCTCATCCATTACTAATAGAAACACTTGAGAGAAAACTGGTGGAAATAAAACTTTATCCAATAAAGTTAAAGAAGCTGCTCATACATACCCTTTGTTCTAGCACTCTAGATTTACATCCCTGGGCAATCTTCTCAATGATGGCTTTTTAGTTAACAAATGGGGGCACTACTGAACAGCTTCCAGGGATGCCAGGCACTCTTGGTGCATACAAATAATAATGCTGTCCCATGTCTCGTGACTTTTGAATATTCTGCTGATTGCTCATTTAAGGGAATGAGGAGGAGGTGGGGGAAATAAGGTCAGATATTTATAAACAGAACTTAACACAAAGTATATTTGTATTGCTTTAATATAGATGAAGATTTTAAAGAATGCAACCACTGTGTAAAGAGAGAAGACTGAATTTTTTTGTCCAAACTTTACTGAAAATAGTTTGTTATTTCAGAAACTCATTTATCAACAACAGTGCCACCATAGGTATTTGAACAGCCAATTCAACACACCTGTTTTAATTTGCATCAGTAGGGGGGGCCTGGGTAGCTCAATCGAGTAAGCATCTGTCTCTGGCTTAGGCCATGATCTCAGGGTACTGGGGCAGAGCCTTAAGTCAGGCTCCCTGTTTCTCCTTCTCCTTCTGCACACCCCCCAACATCTGCACGTGCATTCTCTAATGAATAAATAAAATATAAAATTATAAATAAATAAAATCTAAAAAAAATAATTTGCATCAGTAGCTTACCCTATTCATGGTGATACTAAACATTGGTACAAAAGTATTAACTACTACTGTTTCTTCTAGCAGCGCTTGGATTTTTATGTGCACACACATCACCTGGGAGTCTTGTTAAAATTCAGTATGAGTCAGTAGGCTAGGTTCTGATTTCTAACAAGCTCCCAGAATTCTGAGTTTACTAGTCTACTATCACACTTGGTAGCAAGATTAGAGTGTGGTTTGGTCTGAGCATCTACATGGTGAAATACATTACTCTGTTATAAATTCTTCTATTTTAGTAAGAGCATTACTTTAAAATATAATGTAAATTTATTCAAGCTTTAATTTTATTAGAAGTTTGTAAGCTTATTAAGTTTCAAATGAATGTAAGCTGATTATTTTGAATTTCATTTCAGGGCAGAATTGAAAAAGTTATGAAGTTTTTTTTTTTAATTTTATTTATTTATTTGACAGAGAGATAGAGAGTACAAGCAGGCAGAGTTGCAGGGAGAGGGAGAGGGAGAAGCAGGCTCTCCACGGAGCAGGGAGCCCAATGCGGGGCTCAACCCCAGGATCCTGGTATCACGACCCAAGCGGAAGGCAGCCACTTAACCAACTGAGCCAGCCAGGCACCCCAGAATATTTCTATAAAAATGGGATATAAGCTCAAGAACCACTGCCCTAGAGGAAGTCTTGCACATGTACCTAAATAAACATATACAAGAATATTCCCTACAGTGTTTAATAAGCAATTGGAAAAAACTAAAATGATCAACAGAAATCTGATAGTCATATAATAGAACATACACCATTATCACAGTAAAAATGAACTAGAATTACCTGAATAAACATAGATAAATCTTGGCAAACTGAGTTTAGAAAGCAGGCTACAGATACATATTTAAATAGTTTTAAAAATAATAGTCTTAAAATAATCAAAGAAAAACTATATAATGATCAAGGACATAAAGGCATGTAGCTAAGTATAAACTCATGGATAGGAAGGATGCATTCTAATTTCCGGTTAGTGGCTGGAAGAGGAAGTAGGATTTAAGAAGGGTTTCTGAAGTACAAAGGAAGCTTCATTTTGTTTTGTCGTTTTATCTCTCCAACTGAGTAATGGGTGCATGAATATTCATTATATTGTATGCTGCCAATACTCATATTGCTGTATTTTCACTTCATCTGAACTGGCAAAGAACAGTTGTGTCTGGACAGCTGTTTGGAAAACATTGCTCTAAAGCAAAGGATTCAGGACTGTAAGTAAGAAAACCCAGGTTCTGCTTCTTACAAATTATGTAGCTTTAGGCAATTCAAAGAATTAACTTCTCTGGGCTTTATTTTATCTGTAAAAATGTCATAAATAACATCACTTTCCCTCCCCAACTCACAACGCTAGGTATGAGAGGCAGAATATAAGGCAACATCTATCTATCTATCTATCTGAGAATTTTTAACAGGGTAGGAAAAGTAGAAGTCATTTTTAAGAATTAAAAACAAAACCTTGGATATACTATCTACGAGTAAATAAACCAACCAAGCCAATTCGTCACTCTCTATTTTCTCATCATCACTGATTCTAAGAACATTAACAGGAATCTTAACATGGAAGAAATTCTGAGTTATCAATTCTTAGCGGATGGCACATAGGATAGGCATTCTCCCTATTGTAACTATTTCTTTAGGCTAATTCTTCATCAAGGAATTGAATTTCATAATACCAAATTAAGAGAATTGCAATGAAAAGTACTCTAGTAAGCTAAATCAAGTCACATAATCGAAGTAACTCTAGGTTCCCACTGCCCTTTCTAGGCGCATTTTATTGGTCCTATTATTACAGATGGAGAAATTTACTCAGATGGCTTGTAGTTGTAGACCAATTCAGTGACAGAACTTGGAACAGACACTAATTGCCTAATTCTTATCTGTTCATTAATTTATTAAAAACATTATTTTGCCTTGATGTTTTACTTATCATTTCATACATACTTCAAAATGGGCAAAGATACTCAAGGAAACAAGCCACTTACTAACTACAGTCCTGCACAGCAAGGGACAAAATTAAAACTGCCTAGCCTGCTAAAAATCTAATCCTATTCTTTCCAATTAACCTTATTACTACTAGAGTAGGAGAAAAGAGAGGTCAAAATATGGGTGAGGGTGCTATTTATTTCCTCACAGACCTCAAATAATAAAGCAATTACTGCACAACAGGGATTTTATTTCTTTTGTAAATTGAATCATGGCTATCTCCTCTGTTCTTTAAGCCACCACCTTTACTCTCACAATAAAAATTAACCAAAGAGTTGGGCAGTCCCAAGTAAGAACACTGGTAATTATGATTATAAAAATATTGGTATGATTAGATACTAGATATGTTATACAAATGAGTTTATGCCATCAACATATGAAGAAACAAACTATGGAGAAAAGTTCATTTTAAGTTTTCCTGTTAATGTAAAGAGATACGCGCCATTACAGCATGTACCTTTTTACTCAGACTCATTAGGCAGTTCCAAATGCTGACACAAGATCTCCAAAATTCTTTTTATTTATTGGAGTCTTAAAAAAAAAAAATCAATGAATCATCTTGCGGATGAAGTATTATAAGCATATATGTTACGAAATATATTAAACAGAAAACACCTTTCCATAAAGAGCCAAAATTTAAAGGTCACCCTCTCTGTTGCTCCGTTATTCATCTTTTTGCTCATTAAGCCCACCTCACATAGACTTGTATCAAAGCATCGCACAAAAAAACCCCCAAAACTGTGTCCTGGCTTTGGCAGAAATCTCCCCAAGGATCAAAGCTCTGAACCTTTTTTTTTTTTTTAACCAAAAGCCGGGGTTAAACTCACTTTTCTTTGGGGGGGGGAGCTCTCCACAACGGTACACTCAAACTCGACAGAACTTTCGTTTCAGAGTTAAAAAAAAAAAAAATTCCAAACAAAACCTCCCATTTTCCAACTCAAAAGCAATTACTGAGGAGCCCAATCTCGGGTTCGAAAACAGAGTTCGAAACTGGTTAAGATTCAAGTTGAGGCACCCAGAGAAAAAGAACCCTAAGACGGCCCGCCGGGAACACAAATCACCGAGAACGGGGCCGATTCGACCTCAGATCGAGGCTGGCACACACGAGGACATTCAGGAGAAAGCTTTCAGACACCGCCAACCTCACAGGGAGCCAGGGAGGAGAATGTGAAGCTGACCCCATCTGTCTGTCCACGGGGAGCAAAGCAAAACAAGTGAAACGAGACCCTTCTCCGCAAGGAGGACCTAAGACCTTTCCCAGTCCCGCTTTCCGTTTCCCTCCCGCCCCCAGACTCCCGTAGCCTCTCGGCTCGCAGGGACTCTCCTACCTCTCCCCTTCACGGAACCACCAGAGATGCCTCTCAAAACCAGACCCGATGCGAAGCGGCTTCCCCGCCTTCCTCCGCGGCGGAGAGGGATCCCGGTCGCCAACAACAAAGACGCCTCCCGTTCCCCCTCCCCCCTCCCGGCCCGGGTTCGTCCCTCCCGCGCTGCGGCTCCGGGCCTAGCGCCCCCTCCCCGAGCCCGGCCGCAGTGTCCAGCCCGCCGCGGCCCCACGCACCTGCACCTGAGGGGCCGCGGCCAAGGTGTCGGGGAGAAAGGGCCGGGAGAGAGCCTCTGCCGACGCGCTGTCCTCCACAAGGTGCGACCCACGTTGCTGCTGCCGCTGCCGCCGCCGCCGCCGCCGCCGGACTCTCCCGGCCTGCGGGCGGGCGCGGCCGAGGAAGGGGGACGAGGGCTGCAGCCCCCGGCGCTGGGACGAAGAAGGACGGCGGCGCCCGAAGGGGCCGGCTCGCGCTCTGGAGTCTCGCCTCGCGCCGGCCTTGCTCCTCCACACGGGCTCGCGTTCTGCTGACTAACGGCCCCGGCGCGAGGCTCTGGAGCGGCAGCCGCCGTCGGCTGCTCTCGGGCCTCACGTCCCGCGCGGCCGTGGTCGCAGCCGCCGCCGCCACCTCCCTTTCTGGCACTGCAGACACCAGCCAAACCGAGCCAGCTCTTTCTTCTTTTTAATCCTCCTTTCTTTGCCCCTCCTCAGCCTGTCACCGAAAGGCTAGCTTTGGTGGCGGGAGGAAGGCTGGAAAGGAACCGAGGGGGCGAGCAGAAGGTTCGCTAAGGCAAGAGTTGGCCACTGACTGGAGGAAGATGCCAAGCTGACCCGGGCTCGAGCCTGCGAGCGGGCCAGGGGAGGGACGCAGCACTGCTTAGCCGGACTTCAACCAATCACAAGCCGCCCAGCGGAGTCGGGCGCCGGGAGAGGCTGAGCTGGGTCGGCAGGAGGCGGGGATTGCGGAAAAGAAGAACCAATAAATGCAAAGGTTCCCCGCCTCTCCGCCTTGATGGATTACCACGTTCGGACCAATGGGGGAATTCTCGCTTCGAAGGAAGCGGGATTTAGATGCCGGGTTTGAGAGAGGTTGCGCGGAGGGGGATGGGTCGAGACTGGGCCGCGTGGAAGAACCTTGAGGGTTTTGAAGGACCGGAGGAAGTCTTTTGACCTCCAAGATGAGTCACGTGGGCTGACGGGGGCGGGGGCGGAAAGGCTGGATGAGTTCCTTCCGGGTCAGTGATAGAAGCGTGAACTCCGTGGGGTAGTTTCTGGCGTCTTGGTCTTCCCGGCGTCCACCCTGTACCAGCGCGAGGTGATTGTGGTGTCCACGATGAGCTCCCAGAAAGGGAACGTGGCTCGTTCCAGGCCTCAGAGGCACCAGAATACGTTTAGCTTCAAAAATGACAAGTTTGATAAGAGTGTTCAGACCAAGGTAGGAACCTGCCTGTTGCACCAAATCTGACTCGAGGAAGGAATGGTTGGTTCAGGGAAGGGGAGAGAGGAAACGAGAGGAGTTGGGAGGGAGCGCTTGTGGACCGCAGCCCAGAGTTAGTTTTGGCTGCAGTGCAACCTTTTCTAACATGGTATTCCCACGCCCTTTCTTTGACCTGGATGTGTTATCTCCTCATTTGGCGGTCAGCACTTCACCAATTACGCAGAGTGAACGGGACCCTCATCAAACCTAAAATGCAAATGCAGAATTGAGTCTTTGAACGGTTCCCATCGAGAGCACGTATTTGCAGTAGGAAACGAGAATTACTGCATAAGTGTCTCGAAGTTTACACCAAGTTTATGCAGCCACGATTTCCTTGTGGAAACTACAAGCCCAGAGGTTTGTAGGGAGAATGTGAAGGATTAAGAAGTCTTGGCCCCAGTTTCCTCACCAACATAATTTGTCTCTTCTGTAAGATTGTTTTGAGGATCAAATTATTTGGCTAATATAAAAATGCTTCTTTTGTTGGTTATAAAATCATTTACTTCTTTTAGAGGGTTTCTGTGACCTGGAAGAAAATTCAGTTTTGTCGTGAGGTTAAACTAAATGACGTATGCATTGCTCTGGATCGTAGTGTCTATTAAGTGATCAATTTCTCAACATTGAGTAAGAAAGCAAAGTGTTTATTATAATCTATGATCTCCTTTTCTTTTTGTCTCTCTTCACTTATTTACCTTCCAGATATTTAATGAGCACCCTCCATGTACAAAACCCCATGTTCCTGTGTTTGCAGTTAAACACAGGAGTGTTTAACTGCAGTTAAAAAGAGTTGACTCTGCCTTCAAGGAGCTTGTAGTCTTCTGGGTCATTGGACAACAAGCAAGCACAGAGATACGTAATTACAAATTATGATAAACTCTAATGAAGTGCAAGATAGCTCACTAAGGAAGAGTAAGGAGGGATATTTTCTTTTATTTATTTATTTTTTTAAAAGATTTTTATTTATTTATTTGACAGAGTTCACAAGCAGGCAGAGAGGGAGAGTGAAGCAGGCCTTCTACTGAGCAGAGAGCCAGATGCAGGGCTCCATCCCAGGACCCTGAGATCATGACCTGAACCAAAGGCCGAGAGGCTTGACCCACTGAGCCACCCAGGCGCCCCAGGAGGGATATTTTCAATTGGGTGCTCAGAGGACCTCTCCTTTTCCTTATTTAGGTTCACATTCAGAAACAAAACCTGCAGAAGCATTTGGGGAGACTTTTCCAAGCGTGTGCTCATTAATGGGTAAACCAGTATAAAAAGCTGTGCTGTTCCAAATAGACATTTGTCTTGTCCTATATATTTGCTTTGAGCTTTTGCACAAGCATTGAATTCTGATTGGTTTTCATCAGATCATAAAAAGCAGTTTTAATAAATATTTAGCTGTAGGGGCGCCTGGGTGGCTTAGTCGTTGAGTGTCTGCCTTCGGCTCAGGTCATGATCCCAGGGTCCTGGGATCGTGCCCCGCATGGGGCTCCTTGCTCGGCAGGAAGCCTCCTTCTCCCGCTACCATTTCCTCTGCTTGTATTCCCTCTCTCGCTGTGTTTCTCGCTATCAAATAAATAAAATCTTTTTAAAAAAATAAATAAAATAAAAAATAAATATTTAGCTATAATGTAGCTTCCTCTACCTCTTGTAGTTATAAGACTTTTTGAATTTGTACTTCTGGTACTTTTCATTGTTCATTTTCTTGGTTCTCTAACAACCTTATCATTACCCTCTTAAGTCTTCTCATGAGTCTCAAATTCAGTCACCAAGTTTCATTTTATAACTTTTGTCATCAATTTCTTTGCCTCTTTTAAATTGTGGGGAAGTCTCATTTATCCCCTGGTAGAATGAGCAGGTATTTTGTTTTTGGAGAATCTGACCAGAACATCACGAAATGTTTTACTGAGGAAAGGTTAGGTTGATTGTTCATCTTTCTAACAGAAGAGTAATAATTGACTCTGTTCAGAGCAAATCCTTGCACCATCTGTGTGCCAAGATTTTATCAGAAACATCTGACCCCGTCTTCCCTCCTAGGCTTTATATTGGAAGGCTGTTTGATTCCGTGCCATCCGACAAAAGAATAGTCAGAGTGCATGGTTCTCTAGCTCTCCTTAAAGGACTGTAGTGACGACAATTGCCTATTTGTACCTCATGAGTTTGTAGGAGTCCTGCATGATAGTTTCCCTTTTTCTCCTAACCAGTTGGATAATGGTAGATGTTTTATTGGAAAGTTTGTCTAAGTTAAAGCACTCATTCTCAAAAGGACATGGGTGCTAACTGTCTTCGTATGGTGAATATATTCCAGAAGAAGAGAGAAGCTTATTCTGTAGGCTTCCAAATGGCCAAATTTGAACCAAAAGGTCAAAGTTACAGAGAGATTTCAGCTGAATATAAGGGAGTTGTCTAAGAGAAGCATGCACTAGGATTTTGTAACCTCCCTTTCACTCGGGTTACTTAAAAAAGGCCTCCATGGCCATTGCACTGCAGTGTCCCTCTTATGACTTGTTGAGATGGGAAGAAGTTTAATCTCTTCTAATCGTTTAGTACTAAAATGTTGATTGTATCAAGATTGCCTTAGGTCCCTTTCTGGAAAGGCAGTGAGGTGTGAGGAAAATAACATTGAGCTAAGAAAAAAGATACACTAATTTAGGCCTCAGTTCTGTTGTTTCTTTTGCTTTGTGATGTTAGGCAGTTTACTTCTAGCTTTTACTTTACAATATGGGGATATTATTATCTGTTGTCTTACGTCTCAAGATTGCTCTAGGGATGATTGCAAAAATATCTTTGAAGAATAGTGATACAAATATGAACTGAGACTAAAGCATATGGTAATTTATGCAGACTTGCAGTTGCTTGAAGCAATTAATTAAAAAGAAATGTATACTTCTTGAGAATATTGAAAATAGAGAAATGGGGGCGCCTGGGTGGCTCAGTCGTTAAGCGTCTGCCTTCGGCTCAGGTCATGATCCCGGAGTCCTGGGATCGAGCCCCGAATCGGGCTCTCTGCTCAGCAGGGAGCCTGCTTCTCCCGCTACCATTCCCTCTGCTTGTGTTCCCTCTCTTGCTGTGTTTCTCTCTGTCAAATAAATAAAATCTTTAAAAAAAAAAAAAAAAAGAAAATAGAGAAATGCATAAAGTCTAAAATTGAAAGTACCTTTTCCTGTCCTATTCCTCTTCAAATGTAGTCACTGTTAACAATTTTTTTTAACAATTTGTGAAAAAAAAGCAACAACAACAATTTGTATGTTTTTAGGTGTCTGCACAATATAGTATGTAATAAAGTACATTTTTTCTTTCTCATTCAATTGAAGTAGGTATGTCAGAATACAAAGATTAAGTTATCCTTTTTAATGACTGTCTAATATAATATAAATGTAGCATATCTTACTTTCCTGTTAGTAATGCTTAGATTGTTTTTAGTTTTCCACTATGGCAAAGCTACATTAAAATTCGTGGATTCACATATTTGTTCCACATCTATTACCTGGCACCAAACATTGTGCTTGATGCTAGAGGTATAGGGGTTGAGCATAATATAATTTGGTGGAAGGAGATGAAAGTAGTAATCAAATAGTTTTGCAAGTATGTTAATAGAAATCACAGTAAGGGTGATGAAGGGAGAGTCTAAGGAAACCTGAGGGTATCAAGCAGGAAGTTGTTGTTGTTTTTTTTTTTAAGATTTCTTTTTTTTTTTTCATTTGACAGAAAGCACAAACGGGGAGCAGCAGGCAGAGAGGGAGGGAGAAGCAGGCTTCCTGCTGAGCAAGGAGCCTGATGTGATGTGGGGCTCAATCCCAGGACCCTGAGATCATGACCTGAGCTGAAGGCAGAGGCTCAACCGGCTGAGCCACCCAGACGCCCCTAGTAGAAAGTCTTGATTAAGTTTAGAGGCTTAAAGGCTTCCCTGAGATCTAAAGAATAGAGAGCATTTAACTAAATGAAATAGGAAGACCATATATTCTTCTTCTTAATATTATTTGCAGGGGGCGCCTGGGTGGCTCAGTCGTTAAGCGTCTGCCTTCGGCCCAGGTCAGATCCCAGGGGCCTGGGATCCAGCCCCACATTGGGCTCTCTGCTCTGCAGGGAGCCTGCTTCTCCCGCTACCATTCCCTCTGCTTGTGTTCCCTCTCTCGCTGTGTTTCTCTCTGTCAGATAAATAAAATCTTTAAAAAAAAAAAAAAGAATATTATTTGCGGGGTGCCTGGGTGGCTCAGTCGTTAAGCAGCTGCCTTCGGCTCAGGTCATGATCCCAGGGTCCTGGGATCCAGCCCCACATCGGGCTCCCTGCTCAGCGGGAAGCCTGCTTCTCCCCTACCATTCCCTCTGCTTGTGTTCCCTCTCTCTCTGTGTTTCTCTCTGTCAGATAAATAAAATCTTTAAAAAAAAAAAAAGAATATTATTTGCTTTATATATGTAGTTAGTGTTGTTTTTATTAACATTTCCCAAAGTACCCCAGGATCACATCTTCTCGATAAGGCAGGAGTCAGTTTTATGGTTCAATTACTTTGGAAATAGTACATTCTGGATCTTGCTGTTAGGGTTCATAGTATGCTTTGGCATAGTGGTATACAACATTGAGCAGTTTTGCTGTTTAAAAAAAGTCGTTTAACCAAAACTTGCTTGGTTATGGAATCCTTTGGTTTACATAACACCTACTGAATTTGAACTAATTTTTGGAGAAACGTACTCATTTGGGGAAAATCTGGTCTTTACCTTCAAATGGAAAAAGAAAATGAAAATCTGAGGCTGTACTCTCTAAATCATTTTGAAAATAAAGTTTTGTTATCAGTAGCTAGTATTTATATTCTTAAGTGTGTTAGCCACTATGCATACTTGATGTACATCATCTAATTTTGATCTTCAAAATGACCCTAGGGGTGCCTAAGTGACGCAGTCAGTTGAGCATCCAACTCTCTCTCTCTTTTTTAAAGATTTTATTTATTTATTTGAGAGAGAGAGAGAGTGAGCACAAGGAAGGGCAAAAGGAGAAGCCGACTCTCTGCTCTTTAGGGAGCCCAATGCAGGGCTCCATCCCAGGACCTGAGATCATGACTTGAGCCGAAGGCAGATACTTTTTTTTTTTTTTTTCCCCCGAAGGCAGATACTTAACCAACTAACCAAATGAACTACTGATACATGCATTGTTTGCATGTATTCATGCATTGTGGATGAAATCTCAGAAACATTGTGTGGAAGGAAAGAAACCAGGTATTTCTTCCGTCTATAGAAATCAGAGCAGTGGTTGCTTTTTGTGGTGAGGCATTGATTGGAAGGGGCTCAGTATAAACTTTCTGGAATGATGGAAATGTGAAGTATTCACATTTCACAAGAGTGAATACATTTATTAGAACTCATTGAATTGTGCATTAAAATCTGTGATTGAGGGGTAACTGGGTGGCTCAGTCAATTAAGTGTCCATCTGTTGGTTTTGGCTTAGATCATGATCTCATGGGTCAGATTGAGCCCTGCATCAGGCTCCACGCTCAACGTGGAGTCCACTTGAAAGATTCTCTCCTTCTCTCCCTCCCCTGACTGGTGTTGATGTTGTCCCTCACTCTCAAATAAATAAATAAATAAATAAATCTTAAAACAAAAATCTGTGCATGACATCAATGTAAATTTTACCTCAATTAAAATAGATATTATAGGAGCTCCTGGGTGGCTCAATTGGTTAAACATCTTCCTTCAGCTCAGTCATGATCCAGGGTCCTGAGATTATGTTAAATATCATGAAACCCCATGTTGGGCTTCCTGCTCAGTGGGAACCTGCTTCCCTCTCTTCCCAGTTTGTGCTCTTTCACTATCTCTGTCATTATCTGTCTCTCTCTCTCTCTCTCAAATAAATAAATAAAATCTTAAAAAGTAAAAATAGATATTGTAGCAAAACAACTGATTAACCACTTGGGTGTCATGAAGTTTTTTCTTTTTTTTTAAGATTTTATTTATTTATTTGTCAGAGAAAGAGAGCACAAGTTGGGGGAGTGGCAGGCAGAGGCAGAGAGAGGAGCAGACTCCCCCCACTGAGCAGGAAGCCTGATGTGGGACTGATCCCAGGACCCTGAGATCATGACTTGAGCCAAAGGCAGACGCCCAGCTGACCAAGCCACTTAGGCATCCCACAGGTGTTACGAAGTTTTATTTTTGTTTGCTTTTTGTTTGAGGAATGTGTAGAAATACTCCTTATGTCAGTCTTTTTAAAAAAGAAAACAATTCTATTAACTTTTCCAGAAAGAAAACAAACAAGTTCACATTCTAATATATTGAATATCTTAGCTAACTACAAGTCAAAATAATTCTAATAATTGCATTTTAATATTTTCCCTTTATATATAAACAGTAATCATGACACTTGGGTTTGTTTTTCTGTAAGAAAAGTAAAGATGATCATTACAAAGTGGATGTTGTGCATAAGATTACTGAGCCTGGGTCTTGTTTTTTTCCTAGTTTCATTCTAGGAAATTTAGTATGTGAATAAATTTAGTATATGAATTTAGTAGATGAATATACTAATTTAGTATATGAATAAATATTTTAGTATATGATTTGGTATATGAATAAATAATTAGTAAATGAGTATATAATGAATAAGATTTTGTTGTGGGAAAGGATGTCCAGATAGCTTAGAATCAAGTGGTATGGGATTTTTTCCTATCTCCCTTCACCCGGAGCTATTTTTGCGCTTTAGGGAACAGCCTCAGATTGGTTTAGATAATCCCTGGTGTGAGTAATTTCCTTGTGAGTGATGAAGCACTAGTTGTGGTAATAAAGGTTATTTCTCAATCAATTGGTGTCAACAATGAAGAGTAAAACAAAGCCATTGAATAAATCTGCAGTTGGGCAGATAGAGAATCCACTGTAGTTTTAGCTAACCATTCTGGGACTCTAGAGACCACCTGGGACTCCCTTTGATGTTTTTCCAAATCGAGAAATGTTCTTTGATAGATTTCACCAATGCCGTCTATTAAATGGATTTATGTTAAATCCGTCCTGCCCCCAGTTGATTTGTTAATAAATTCAGCATGCTTTTTCAGTTGACAAGGTGACAATCTATGGTGTGCTGGGCATTATGATATGCACCAGGAGTCTTATACTCAGTAAAAGTCCTACTGCTAATGACATCCTTTACTTTTCCTTTCTGGCATTTTCGATATTCAGAAGTGTTGTATTCTTCTTATTATTTACCTTTTATTTTCTCTCCCTTTCACACCAAAATAACTCCATCCATGCTTGGGGATATTCCATCTATCTGCGTTCCCAAGGTGCTTTCTCTTGAAGCCAATGGAGTGATTCTGTGTGTTTCTTAAAATGAGGCCTCTAACAATATAATTCGCTTTTTTCTACATCAATCATGTATTTTAGACATTTCATTTTATGTAAAGTGACAACTGAAATTAATTTGTCTTGATTCGATGTATTGTGTTAGGGGATAGTACTCACCATTGGATTATGAAGTTTTACCGTTATATTGTCAACACTGTTTCTTCATAAAGTTAAATATATACCGTTAGGAAAAGTATTCTTAGAATTCTTCATGCAGGTAGATTTGTTTATCTGAGAGAGAGAAAGTCATAATTTATATGAACTCTCCCCGAAGTGGGTTGTTTTTCTGTTTAGAGAAACACTGTAGTAGGGAGTGGTGTGCAGTTGGACAAAGTACCTCAGGGCGGACAGTTAGAGGCTGTTGTGGTATTTGTTATTTTAAGCTGTCGTACTCTCCACACCTGCACAAGTGTTACCGCGAGGTCACAGGCAGGTGTGCAGAGGATCCTGCTTGTCCTCAGAACAGCCCCGTTGCCAGCTCACAACATCCTCAATTGTGGTTGCTCTTTTTCTCATCATTGCCTTTTGTGAAAGGAAGAAATGAAATGAGAAGGGGATAAAGGAATACCTAACATGCCTGAGATTCCTTTCTGAGATTTTCCTTATCATTCCAGGCCAAATAGTGCTTAAAGGTATTGAACGAATTAAAAAAATACTCTTTTTCTGAACTTCTTTTGAGTGTGCAAGGTCCTCTCCGTGAAAGTAATTACCATTAGGATTCTTCCGGTGCTAATTTAAATGGAAAGGCTTATTGGAAAGATCCTGATCTGCTCTCATGAAGCTTAGGAAAGGTGTTTTGGTTGATCTTTTAGAGTCAGATTCCCAGCTTAGCTGTTATTACTGGGAAATTTATATTCATTTGACTTTGTGCGTATCTTCACCCGACACAGTCTTCCCGCCTTTCAAGGCCCCTCTCCCTGCCCTTCCAGTTGGCCTGGAATCAGTAGTTTATTGTAATCAAATAGAGACATAGTGTTGAACAAAATTCCTTTCATTTTCTTGCCCTACCTGACTATTTCCCCGGAACTCTGTTTCCTTGTAGTTCTTAAGTAATGACGTCTGTTCACCCCACATCTTCAGCCCGAGCCCCACCTCCCATTTAGAACTCATTCTCCCATTTGCTGCTTCAGTCCATTTTTTTTCCTTGCCCCAGACTCCCGCACTCTTTTGATATACTTGCCAGACTTATCCCTTCTGGATCTGTCATTGCCTCCTAGTTATACCTCCTCATCAGTACCTGGCTCCCTGCCTTTCCACAGTTCCTGTCATCGTACGTAGGGATTGCTACATCCCCTTGGGTTCTCCAACATCTGATCTCTTAGCTTTTAGGCCTCTCCCCACCCCTGTCAGAAACCTACTCCGATGGTCGACCTTAAACTTTCTCAGTGCTGGTAACTGTTCCACTTACAAACTTTTTAGAAAAACGGATCACTTCCATCTACTTACCTAGTTATCCCTCAGATTTATTTTTGAACTCCTTTAGGTGCTCCTGTCCATTAACCTTTCTGCTTTTTACTATACGCCATTCATGTCCTTTTTCCTTCCCTTATCTAGCTCGGAGTTCATGCTCTATCAATATAACTTTTCCTTCTTGCTTATACCTCAGCAGCCTTGCTTATACCTCAGAAGTTTATCCTTCTTTCTCTCTGTGGTACCCGCCTGATGGAACCCCTGCTTCAAGCCAGTTTTCTGTTATTCCACCCTCACATCTACTAAACCACCTGCCCATATACTCTATCTTCCTGTGACAATGGATGCAATGCCTGTCCTTCCCAAAGACTAGGCCCTCCACTTGCATCCTAGGCTTATTCCCTATTGTCTAGCTGAAGATTTAAAGGCTTAGGGCTCCTCTGTTGTCCAGGTTGTCCTGCATCATCAGTCTTTCCATCTCCAATGGGTTATTTCAATTTAAGGGGGAAAAAAAAACCCTTCTTAGTTGAAACCCATATTTTTTTCTAGCTTCACCCTATTGCTTTCTTTATCTTTATGGAAAAGCTCCTGGTTCTCAACTTCTTTACATCCCATGGCTTCCCTCCCTGTCCAAACAGATTTTGCACTGACTTTTGAGTACTCATCATTGAGTACAGTTTTTGCACTCAACAGTTTTGTACTCATAGAATCCCTCTTGTCAAGTCACTGATGAATGCATTGCCAAATCCTTGGTTAATAATGCTCTATTCCCATCTTTCTCACTTAGTATCATTGTCTCTTGAACACTCATCTGAATTCTGAAATAATTTCTTCATTCAGCTCAGTCCATGGAGTTAAATACCATCTTTACGCTGATACATTCCACATCCGGAGCTCCAGACCATCCTCTCTCCTGAGCTGCAGAGTTGTATATTTAGCTACCTACTTGACCTCTATTCTTGAATATCAAAACTTATCTCAATTTTAACGTGGCAGAGAAAGAACTCTCAATCTTTCTCTCTCAAACCTTTTCCTCCAGTATTTCCCAGCTCTGCGAACAGCTCCATCATTTACCCAGCTCCTCACACCAAAAATATGAGAATCATCCTTGATTTTTGCCTTTTCTCACATTCTGTTTTTTTCCCCGTGTTTCAGTTTACCAGCACAACTATGAACTGTTAAATTATTTTTTAGTTTTTATAACCTCATTATATTCTGCTGTATTATTTGTTTACTTGTTTGTTTAATTTATAGTCCACCCTCCCTGGAATATGATTTTCACGAGGGAAAAAATATATTTTTTATATGCTCAATACCTAGACCAGGGGTAGACCATGGGTTGGTACATAGGAAGTATTCAATAAGTAGCTGTTGCGTTGAATGAAGTAAGTAATTAATTATAATAATGTATTAAATGCTGGGGCAAGGGTGGTACAGGAGAGTATTACAGTACTGAAAGGAAGGGAGGGAAAAGAAATACTTGATACAGTATTATCCTCAAGGAGATAGTACAGCTTGGGGATGAAGGGTCAAGGAAAAGTTGAATGGGATGAGATAGAAAAATGGAATAAAGCAGAAAGGGAGAATGAGTTCTGATGAGTTTGTAGGTTGTGGGTCAGGAAGTTGAAGTGGTTTCATCTGGAAACAAAACAAAATTAAGTAAGATCGGGTAAATTGTTGTTACATTAAATAATGTCTTGAAAACAAGGCTTCTCTTATTCATTACTGAGGGAAGAGTTCCTGAGACATTGAAGGCTCTGCAGTACGTTTGAATGAATGAGTAAAGGTCCTCTAAAAATGGAGAAGGGCAAGAAGAGGCAATGAATCTATGAAGGTCCTTTTCCAAAACAAGATTATAAATATGCTTATTGCTTATTGCCAAAATAAACTTCTTATATTATGTGGTGGCAAAAGAAGATTGAAAGCGTCTCTTAGGTAATAGGCTCTCTAATTAGAAGCCTGAGGTTGACTAAAATCTTTTTACCAAAAAGAATAGCTGAATGGATTGATCTCAAGCTGTGAATTAAAATTTCAATACTGTCAATTTAGACCATCATTCTTGTAAGTAAATGTGGTCTGTTTTGGCTTGGTCAGGTAAATTTGCAGAATAAAAATATTTTGAAGCATATACATTGGGTAGGAAAAAAATTCCTTGTCGATTTTTGTCAGATTTCTTGTGTGAGCTTTTGGATTTTTGGTCAAAGATAGCAAGCTCTTCTTGTTCAAGACGGTGGCAACATGATGTAGCAAAAAGACATTGATTTTGGAGTCCAAAGTTTAGGTCACATCATATGCTATTTATTGGCTACGTGATCTTGCACAAATTTTTCAGTCTGTCAGGGTCTTAGTGGGCTTAATTGTCGCCGTAAGGATTGAATGAGTTTTGTGGAAATGCTCACATGGTACCTGGCACGCAGTGTTAAGCATTCTGTAAATGCTAGTCCATTCCTTCATCGTACTAAGGTGTTTATCATGCTCACATGCTACTCCTTCAGTTATTCCTTTCCTGGTTAATCCCACTGGAATGTCTCCCTCCTTCCCTATGGCATTTATTTACTCACCGCACATACGGTGCGTGTCATATAAATTATTAGCATTTATGCCTTGGCTTCTTTCCCTTTCTCTCATGCATGTGTATACAAATACCATCTATCTCTCAGAGGACAGGGACTCAAGCATTTTTGTCTTAACTACTCATGGACCTATAGCAGGTAGTTGAAAGACTGGAAATCAAGTAATTCTTACTGACATTGTACAATTGATTATTGATTTTACCAATTTACTTGTCTTTATTAAGCCTCTGCTATGTACCAAGTACCAGCAAAAAGGTGAGTGGGACATGAAGCCTTCATTCAGGAGTCATACACTAGTAGCTACTTTAAAAAGTGGAAAAAGGCAAATACGGAGTATTTTTACTTAGTAAACTTTTGTTAAAGTATAGCATACAAACATACAGAAAAGTGCAAAATTCTCAGAGTTCAGTGAATTTTCACAAAGTGAACAGTCGTGTAACCAATACACAGAGCAGGAGAATGCTACTCACCTCTCAGTCACTACTATTCTCC
>CM053615.1:9944619-9954622 GCA_028646535.1 Procyon lotor
ACAGCAAGAAAGGAAACACAAGCAGGGGTAACGAGAGAGGGAGTAGCAGGCTCCCTGCCAAGCAAGGAGCCCAATGTGGGGTTCAATTCCAGGACTCCGGGATCACGACCTAACGACTGAGCCACCCAGTCACCCCACATGTGAAATATTTTAAAACAACTTTGAATTCACAGCTTTTAGAAGCAAAGGAGAGAGAGCCTTAGGTACCCAGATGATCATCCTCTCTTTTTAGAGATAGTATTAATGGTTGTAGAAAAGCATCCTGATGGATCATCTCAACTCTTTAAATATACGATAAAACTTCATGTAATACTTTTTTGGGCTGAAAGAAATTGATGTAATTTGGTTTTCCAACAGTGATTAATCTCTGTTGGATTTTTGGTTTCTAAGAATAAATTTGAACTTTGCCATAGCTTTGGAGCTATATGCTTTTTCTGCTATTTCAACCTCAATCCTCATTCTCTTCCAATTTATCTGTTTATTTATGAGGTTGAATGACATTTTTAGAACTTCTTGGTAGACATTTTCTTGGATATTTTATCAAGTTCATTTCTATTAGGAATAGTTGGATGTATTACAGGCGATAGAGTTATGCATGTGTAATAATTTTCAGTGATGGTTTATCAGCAGTAGAATTCTATTGTAACTTTCTGTTAATCAGGTCTGTTTTTGAAGGTCATTTGGTGTTGTATGCCATTTACAACATCATGACTGAAATACCGAGCTAAGCTGGTGAGTATTTTAAATGCTTTGTTGTTCTGTGAAGATTTATACATTATTAAATACTCAGCCCTCTCTTACCAGGTGGCTTATTTGTTTGTTTTGAAATTACTCATATCACTGAAGTCATCAACTTGAGCAATATATTTGACATCATGGTATATACTTATATATGTGAATGTATTCTATCATTAACCTTTATCATAAGACATTAGGGTAATATGATATCATATTTCCTGTAAACTTGAATGCTTACAGGACATAATGCTAGGTCTAGTTTTGTGGGGTTTTTTATTTATTTATTTATTTATTTATTTATTTATTTAGAGAGGGAGTGTAAGCAGGGGGATTGGCAAAGGGAGAGGGAGAGAGAGAGTCCTCAAGCAGACTTCCGCTGAGCACTCAGCCCAATGCAGGGCTCAATCCTAAGGACCCTGAGATCATGACCTGAGTTGAAACCAGGAGCCATCTGCGGAAGAAATGATAAGAAAGTAAGGAGAAAAACCTCACAAATTTCCCAAACTTGATGAAAATCTTAAGCCTTCAGATAGAAGGGTTCTAGACATATCTTGGTAAAATTTTTGAACTCTCTGACAGAAAGAAATTTCTACTAGCTTCTAGAGAGAGGGAAAAAGAGGTTACCCATAAAGCAACAATAATTTTGTAGGCATGAGATTTCCTATCTGCTACTTGTTTAAAAAAAAAAAAAAATAGAGCAAGATCTACAAAGTGCTATAAGGGAAGTATTTTAAATTTAGAGTTCTTTATAGAGTTAAACAGTGACTCAGTAGCTAAGACCAAAGAATCATCCAGAGTAAAAGTTTGTCAAAAACATACGTGTAGCGGCGCCTGGGTGGCTTAGTCAGTGAAGTGTCTGCCTTTGGCTCAGATCACGATCCCGAAGTCCTGGGATCAAGCCCCGCATCAGGCTCCCTGCTCGGTGAGGAGCCTGCTTCTTTGTCTCTCTCTGCCAGTCTCCTACTTGTGCTCTCTCTCTCTCAAATAAATAAATAAAATCTTAAAAAAAAAACCCAAAAAACAAAAACGCATTAGTATAAACTTAAGGATGTGCTCCAGAATATAGGAAGATATGTCATAGAAGAAATAATGGTGAACTAAGAACCCAGTAAAACTGAGTTAACCTTAAATAACCATTGATGGGATGGTGGTGAAAGTTAATGTTCTTGTTATATTTGTGAATCATGTATTGGGAGAAGTAAGTTTTCTAGAAGACAAGATCTATACCAGAGTTTTCAATTTCAACCAAACCTGTGAAATAAGAATAAAAGCAAGCTAAATAAAGATCTTGTCTTGCTTGGGGTGATGGAGAAGCCTGAGAAGAAAAATCAGTATCACTATCAGAGTTATAAACTCTGAGTCCCTATTATTTTCTCGTATAATCTAGCATTGAAAATGTGGGATTTGGGGGCACCTGGTTATTTCAGTCGGTAGAGCATGCAACTCTTGAGCTCGGGGTTGTGAGTTCTAAGCCCCATATTGGGTGTAGAGATTATTTAAAAAATAAAATCTTTTAGGGGCACCTGGGTGGCTCAGTCGTTAAGCGGCTGCCTTCGGCTCAGGTCATGATCCCGGAGTCCTGGGATCGAGCCCCGCATCGGGCTCCCTGCTCTGTGGGAAGCCTGTTTCTCCCACTACCATTCCCTCTGCTTGTGTTCCCTCTCTCACTGTGTTTCTCTCTGTCAAATAAATAAAATCTTTAAAAAAAAAAAAATCTTTTAAAAAAAAGTTTTAGAGATAGTATAATTATAGTATTATTATTTAGTATTTATTAGTATTTATTTAGTATTATTTAGTATTTAGTATTTAGATTTTAAAATTAGATTTAGAAATTATTTAGTATTTAGATAGTATTATTTTTTTATTTAACAGAGAGAGAGACAGTGAGAGAGGGAACACAAGCCCGGTGAGTGGGAGACGGAGAAGCAGGCTTCCTGCTGAGCAGGGAGCCCAATGTGGGACTCCATCCCAGGACTCTGGGATCATGACCTGAGCTGAAGATAGATGCTTAACGACTGAGCCACCCAGGCGCCCCTAAAAATTAAATCTTAAAAAAAGAAAGATTTCTCCTTCCTGTAGAAGCAGATATTTGAGCATCTTATTCTCTAGGTGGCTTAGTATTCCATTATCAAGTTCTACATGTTTCAGGAAGTACTGAAACCCAATAGCCTGTGTGCATATCTGTGCCTAGTCTCTCTTCCTTCTGCTTGTGACTGAAGCACATTTAATACATGAGTGGTAAAAGTATGGGTTGCTGTTGCTTTAAATTAAGAGTGTGTATTACCTTAGGCTTTGATCTAATACCTTTTTTAAAAAAGATTTTATTTATTTATTTGGGAGAGAACACAAGTAGTGGGGGCAGAGAGGTGGGGTGCAGAGATGGTTAGTCAGACTCCACACTGAGTGCCGAGAGCCCTTCGTGCGCTGATCTTGGGATCCCCAGATCATGACGTGAGCTGATATCACAAGTTTGATCCTTAACCGACAGAGCCACCTAGGTGCTCCGTCCGGGTGATCTGATCTGATACCTTTTGAGGACTTACTTAAGATAAATGGTCTTTGAATACCTAAAACACAGTACTCTGTGACACCTTTGCAAATTTGTCATAAGTAGCAGATGCACGACTCCCTCACTTTGTCCCATTGGGTTGGGAGCTAAATGAAATGATAGTGTTTTTAAATCTGCAAGGCTAGGGGCGCCTGGGTGGCTCAGTTAGTTAAGCATCTGCCTTTGACTCAGGTCATGGTCTCAGAGTCCCCACATCAGGCTCTCTGCTCAGTGGGGAGTCAGTTTCTCCCTCTCTCCCTGTCCCCCAACCCTGCTCATGCTCCCTCTGTCTCTCAAATAAATAAAGAAAATCTTAAAAAAATCAATCAATCGATCAATCTGCAAGGCTACCAAATAGCACTGGATCTATAGTGACTCCCCCTCAATCCGGGTCTTTCCAAAAGCCTGGTTGGAAGATGGCCAGCCAGTTAATCTCTTATTTTAAACACCATTTTAACTCTAACAAATATTGCTTACTCTTCAGATTTACTTCATGCCCATCATTTTTGTCTCCAACCAAATTTTAAGCACTGTGTAGAAGGAACTGCATATCATAAATCTTCTGAATCCTTGAAATGCCTGCCATACATATGAGTACACATGAGCTCATACTTTTTTGGATTGTTCTGTGAGAATCATAATGCATGCTGTATGTAATTCTAATCCATGACACATTTTATAGTTTGACATGTTGGAAGAAGTCCTAAGCTTGGAGTCAGGCAGCACCATAGACTCTTTCAGACTTTTGGTGTGGCCACTGAGTCACTCTATAACCGTGGCTAAGTTATATCAACTCTATAAATTAGGGTAACAATGAATAACAATACCACCTTCTTTCTTATACACAGGGATGATGTGAGAAGAAAGTGAGAAGTGTTAAAGGAGAAATTCAGATTTTTAAAAATATATAGAAACGTAGTAGTGTTTTGTTACAGGTGATTTGCATCTTTCATTCAGGATACACCTTAATTTTATCCCTTAGCCTTTTATATTCTTGTCATCAAAAACATCTTTGTTTTCCTTCTAAGAATGAGAAAATGTTCTGCACTCAAGTTAGGTAAGTCGTAAGTGAATACTGAGCTCTAAACAGAATGAATCATGGCACAAACCTAGTATTTTCCTTAAGTGACTTAGCTCATGAATCAATTATCAGCGTACACTGGTTACTGTTATGACATATTAGTATGACCAGAACAAGGTGACTATCTTTGAAGAAGTTAACTAGCTGCAATATGGTAATTGTCCTCGTATATCTGCCCCCAAGTAAATGACTTACAGTATTGATTTATTTTAAAAGGTAAAATCATTTGGTTTGTGTACATTATCAGTTATTATACTTGAAAGAGTTAATCCATAAAATTTTAAAATATGCTATTAAGAGGAAATGAATGTCATCCTTCTTTTTTGTTTAATACACGTTAAACAGTGATCAGTCATTTTTGTCTCATTTAAGATCACTAACTTGGGGCATACCATACCGGTTGGACAAGATCTCAAATTGTGACTAACTTTTAATGAGTGCTTATAAAAACGTGTGTTGCCTCATGACACTACACAATTGCTGCTTGAATAGGCTTTTTGCATTCCAATCATGCATAGTTAGTCCATTTGGCTTACCTCTTAGTAACCCCTTATTGTTTAGGTCTCAGAGCATTGCAGATCTCTGAGGAGCATGGTAGAAAGTAAATCCTCCTCTTTTAGAACATTGCCTAGCAAGGATAATATTTTCTTTCCTAAATGAGTTTTTCTTAACTTTGGAATTTCATTTTGTGTTTTTTACAAATAAGCCAGCAGGTTTGGCCCTATTTGCAAAACAAGATACCAGTGTCGATGGTATTTGAATCCAAACAGAATACAAGTTGAAATGTATACTCTGCAATTTTTTTTTTTTTCTCTTAATCTTTAGAAAACCTTGAAAGCTGTAGGGGAACACTTTCTACTTGTAACTTTAGTAGAATGCCCTAAACTAAAAGGCATCTTTTTATGGGTTCTGCCTCTGCTGCTTCTGATTAATTGTGTGACCTCAAGCAAATCTCTTAATTCTTTGAGCCTCAGGTTTCTCATCTGCAAAATGAAGATAATTATGTCTGCCCTAGCCACAGGAATGTTCTAAGAATAGCAGCAGAGAGAATTTTTATAAAGGATTAGACATGCGGTTTATAGATTTAGGATAGCAGTCTTCTGTGTAAAAATTAGTTTGGTATTATTTTTATAGTGAACACCAAAAATACCTGTTTTGTAATAAACTGTGTAAACAAATAACACTTCCTAAGTACAGACACCTGAGCAAAGTACAGTCATGTCCCTTGCATGTTAAATCACTCACAGACTTGAATAAGCAAAAAAATATTGACTAGGAACTGTAAACAACCAGGCAGAGAGTTAATGGTAAGTACAGAAGAAGGTCTCTTGAGAAGATAGAAACTTTACCTCTTTTAATTTTGATAGAGACATCCTATGTTGGGAGACAGTATCTCAGGATCTCTCTTCCCTGTCCTCTCCAAATACTCATTACTCTTGTGAATTAAGACATTTCCTGGGGCACCTGGGTGGCTCAGTTGGTCCTTCCGCTCAAGTCAGGATCCGAGCGTCCTGGGATGGAGCCCTGGTGTCACTGAGCGGGGAGCCTCTTCTCCCTTTCCCCTTCTTGTTATTTGTATGCTCTCTCTCAAATAAATAAATAAAAATCTTTAGAAAAAGACATTTCCTGTGTTGGGGCACCTGGCTGGCTCAGTTGGAAGAGTGTGTGACCCTTGATCTCGGGGTCGTGAGTTCGAGCCCTGCATTGGATGTAGAGATGGCTTAACATCTTTTTTTTTTTTTTAAGGACATTTCCTGTATTTGATAATGAGAGTAACATGGGGACGTGAACAGTAGAGGCAGAAAGGAAGATTGAGAATTACTGATCTAGAAATAGCCTGATTTCCCAGCATGTCTTTAAATTTTAGATTCCCTAGGTATTTGAGATTTGGTTTGCCATTTGATTCTATGACTAAGGCAGGGTTAAAACTAGGGAAGATTTTTTCTCCCATTCTTTTTATTGTATCTAAATGAGAAGATGGTTAATATTAAACGTATTGTAATTATTTCACAATATGTGTTAAATAATTCCGTATGCCTTAAACTTACATAGTGATGTATGTCAATTATTTCTCAATAAAATGGAAAAAAAAAAAAGGGAAGAACAAAGAAGAAATAATTTCCTAATATTCAGTGTGTTTAGATTTGGCTTAAATTCCGGGAATAGGAATAAAGGTTAGAAACTACTGATATAAATTCTATTTCTCCTGATCATGAGGAAGTCGAGGTAGAAAACAGATAGTTTCTGTACAGTGCGTTATCATTGTGAACCGCATCTGAATTAGGGGACATTATACATATGAGTGAGAATTGAGGATAAATTGCATTTTGGGGTGATATCTTTTGATATAAAATTTTGGAAAAGCTTCTTAAATAACAGCTCTCTGGATTCCTGGTTTATGTCTCTAACATAGCTTTTCCTGTTATTTCTGAGGTCATTTTGGTGACTCAGATATTTGATACATTATTCCAGAAAACAAGGAGGCTAGTTGTAACACTGTGTTTCATGTATTTCTTTCATTCACTTGGCTGGAAATCAGAGTGCATCTTCCCAATGAAGTGATGCTCTCAACAGTGAAAGTAGGAATCAGACTGAGATTTAGTTCCTAAAAGAGAGGCAATATGGAGTACTGGGGCAGAATATGGTATTTGGAGTCAGGGGGCTTGGTCTTGAGTCCTGGTTTATTCTGTGTAATTGTAGGTAGCTTATTAAACCTGTCTGGATTTGTTTCTTCATCTATAAAGTAGGCATAGTACTACTTATCTCCCAAGGTAATTGTGAGGAAGTGATATACTTAACTGTAAATATAGAGTTTTAAGCAGAGGACACTATATAAATGTCATTTATCATCATCATCATCATCATTATGTCTTACCAACACTAATGGTGTTTCAACTGCAGTAATCATAACTTTCTTTCTAAGCAAAAGTGTCTCACCTCCTGTGTAGCAGTACTTTTAGTAGCAGAGGGGAGGTAGGGAATATACTCTTCTTTCTAGAAATGTCTGTTTTAGCTGCCTACGACAGTGGTTTTTAAACTTTGGCATGCTTAAGAGTCATCTGGAAATTTTGTGTAAAATCCAAAATCCCAGTAGTCAGAAATTCTCACTCAGTAGTTCTTAGGTTGAGTTCAGGAATCATCCTTTTTTTTTTTTTCTTTTAAAGGATTTTATGTATTTATTTAACAGAGAGAAAGAGATCACAAGTAGACAGAGAGGCAGGCAGAGAGAGAGATGGAAGCAGGCTTCTTGCAGAGCAGAGAGCCCAATGCAGGGCTCGATCCCAGGACCCTTGCGATCATGACTTGAGCTGAAGGCAGAGGCTTAACCCACTGAGCCACCCAGGTGCCCCCAGGAATCATCATTCTTAACGAGCCTCACAGGGGATTCCAATGTACATGGTCCTCAAACCGTACCTGAGACTATTCTGGTAATTACCTTTTCCATATTTGACACTCTAGTCTATTCGACTAGCTTTCTAAGAATCATATTTTCTCTGTACATTTAGGTCTACCTTGGGAAGATAGGAAGTGTTGTTTTTCCAGAAGCCCACCCTGTCTGAGCTCCTCCTTGCTCCAGAACATTCTCCTGTCCTTCAGCCACAGGTTCTCAAAGCATAATCTGTGCAACAGATGCTCCCGAGTTACACAATCTCAGGGAGTGGGGCTTGGAAATCTGATTTCATTTTAATTAAATTTAAATTATTTATTAAAGTTTGTTTATTTTTAGTAATCTTGACACCCAGTGTGGGGCTCGAACTCACAACCTTGAGATCTAGAGTCACATCCTCTTTGAGCCAGCTAGGCACCCCTGGAATTATGACTTTTTTTTTTATAAATATGATTTTTAATATGCTTTCCAGTTGGGTCTTACGTTCCTGGAGTTTGAGAATTGACTTAAAAGTCACTCTTCCCTTGAGTTGTGGCTTTGCTCCAACTCTCTCATAGTCATCTGTTCTCTTTACTGAATCCAGATCATTTCTGTGCCTTTATTGCCTCCCATGCCTGTGCCTATCTCTCTATTCCCACTACCACAGCCAAATTTAGTGTTTTAGTATATAAAACTAAACTATATATGTATTTATAATATATATATAGTATACCATATATATATTTATAATATATTTATAGTATATATAGGTGACTATCGCAACTTCTATACTGCTCTCCATACTTCCCACTGGTCTTGTCTTTAATTACACCTTAGGATCTTTTCCAGTCAGGTCCCTTCCCTATTTAAGAGTCAGAAGTCTTTAGCTTAGCAGGCAATTTCTCTTACAGTTTAGCTCATTCCTCTCCTTCTCGCCACATCCTGTTGTTCAGCTGTTGTGTTTGTAGTTTCCTACAAGGGCCATATGCATTCTCATGGTTCCACAAGGTCTTCCCTGTGTACTGGACTTTGTTAGGTAAAGGATGATCCCAAAGCAATTTCCCCAGGGTCAAACCATCATTGCCTGCTTCCTTTCTCAAAGGCAAGGACCTTACCTCACTCTTTTTTTTAACCCTGCCTTTCTAATATTTAATATGGTCCGGCCATTGTAAGTGTTGTGTACGTCTTCTGAATTGAATGAGGTGGGAAATACTACAGTGGATCTGGGGTGACTGGAAAGGAAAGCTGGGATGTGAATAAAGAATTAAACTTTAGCACGCAAATTCTGAGCAAAAGGAGACAGTGCATGCAAAGACAGGAGGAGGCATAGCGTAGTTTCTGTGCTTCCAGATTGGTTTACTTGGGAGTGCTTAGATGCACAGGGAAGAAAAAACCAGAGATAGGACAGAAAGAAAAGTCAGAATCAAATTGCAGAGAGTTCTGTATATCAGTCTTAGGAGTGCCTTAAAGGGTATAGGTTTCTGACTAAAGGAGGGTTATGGAGAGTTGTCCATTAAAACATGAGTGTTGGTGGCTTGGTCTCCCATTCTCTATCTTCCTCACTCCCCAATCCATCTTCATTTGGGGTTCTACTTCAGTAATGCAGACCAAAAATAAGGACTGGATATAAGGAATAAGGAAGTGGAGGGATATAAAGTAGAAGGCACTGTTGGGGACATTGTGGAAAAATTGGTTTTGTCATTATTGGCATTTTGGTAAAAGGAGAACGAGAAGTCAAAGGTGACCTGAGATTTTTGTAACTGTGCCTACCAGAGGACTTTCTAAAGATGAAGTTTGGAACAAAGGGGAAACGGATTTTATTGGTAAGGTACTGATTGCTATTTAGTCCATGAGTTTGAGATATTTCAAGGATTTGCATGAGGAAGAAAGTGAATGTTGCACATGCAGTCTGAAACATCAGGACTGCCAGAGAGACGACAGTAGGATTGGGGACATAGTTTTGGTTATAATCTTCATTGAGTTCTTGTTGAGGCTGTGGTTACAGGTTCAGCTAACCAAGAGTAAATACATAATGTGAAAAGAAAGGAGCACTGAGCAGGCGCTTTGGTTAAAGAGACAGAGACAGAATGAGTGAGTGTATGCATTAATGGGTGACTAAATAAATATTGGGAAATGGATGTTTTTAAGGGGTAATCAGAGGAAGAAGCCATAGCAAAGGATCTTGAGAAGGAACAAATGGAGTTGGAGATACGATCCTACTTTGTAAGGTCTTTTACCGGGAAAGACAAATTATTTTTAGATAAAACCA
>CM053615.1:9955122-9975527 GCA_028646535.1 Procyon lotor
AGGTCCTGGGATGGAGCCAGGCATCGGGCTCCTGACTCAGCGGTGAGCCTGCTTCTCCCTCTCCCTCTGCTGCTGCTCTGCCTGCTGTGCCACCTCCCCCCCGTACCCACCCCCCGTCAAATAAATAAATAAAATCTGTAAAAAGATTCATTAAAAAAATAATGTAGCAACCAGAACTTGATCAAAATTATGCAGGCTATAGGTCAGCCTTATGGGCTAAAGATGAACATTTTTCTGCTTCTATCTTTCATCACATCCACGGTCCCAATCCCTAGGAAACACCGATCTATGTCCATTCCGTATACTTATACCTGTTCCAGAATGTCATATATATATACAATCATAAAGTATATAGTCTTTTGAGGTTGGCTTCCTTAATGTAGTAGATTTGCGATTCATCCATATTGTAGTGTGGATGAGTAGTTTGGTAAAGACGGACTACTGATTGTTCTTTCTCCAGTTAGTTGATGGACACTTAGGTTTCGCTAGTTTTTGGTGATGATGAATTATGCTGCTGTATACATTCACATACAAGGTTTTATGTGAATAGGTTTTTATTTCTCTTGAGTGAATCTGTAGCATTGAGATTGCTGGGTTGTGTGTTAGGGATGTGTCTATAAGAAAGTATCAAACTGTTTTCCAAAATGGCTGTACTGTTTGCATTCCCACCAGCAGTATGGGAGTTCCAGAGGTCTTGCATCCTCATCAACACGTAGGGTCTTTTATTTTGTTTTGTCCTGTTTAATTTTATTTTATTATTTATTTGTAAAGACTTTATTTGAGAGCTAGAGAGCATGAGCAGGAGGAGGGGCAGAGGCAGAGGGAGAGGGCAAAGTGGTCCCCCCAGCTTAGCACAGAGCCCAAATTGGGGCTCAGTCCCAAGACCCTGGGATCATAACATGATCCAAAGTCAGATGCTTAACCAGGTGCCACCTGTTCTATCTTGTTTTTGCCATAAGTGAGTAGCTATATCTCATTGTGATCTTATTTTATTTATTCATTTTTTAAAAGATTTTATTTATTTATTTATTTGACAGAGAGAGATCACAAGTAAGCAGAGAGGCAGGCAGAGAGAGAGGGGGAAGCAGGCTTCTCGCTGAGCAGAGAGCCCGATGCAGGGCTCGATCCCAGGACCTTGAGATCATGACCTGAGCCAAAGGCAGAGGCTTAACCCACTGAGCCACCCAGGCACCCCAGCTATTGTATTTCTTTTTTGCCTTTGTTGCACTGCCTAGGACCCCTAGGATGTTTTTGAAAAGGAATGATGAAGGCCCATCTTCTTGCCCTGTACCTGATCTTATTGGGGAAGGTATTCATTCTTTTATAAATAAGTATGATATTAGCTGTAGTTTCTTTGTAGGTGCTTTTTATCAGGTTGAGGAAGTTTCTTTATAGTTTGCTGAGAATTTTTATCATGAATGGATGTTAAATTTTGTTAAATGCTTTTTCTGCATCTAATGAAATCCACATATGGTTTTTCTTCCTTGAAACATCAATTTAGTGAATTATATTCATGGACTTTAATTTTGAATCGTCCTCGGATGCCCTTGGATAAAGCCTATTTGGTCATGATGTATATATATCCTTTTTATATGTTGCTAAATTTCATTTGCTAACATTTTGTCATAGATTTTTATATCTATGTTCATTAGAAAAACCTAGAGGGTTATTATGCTAAGTGAAATAAGTCAATCAGAGAAAGACTATTACATGATCTCTCTGATATGAAGAATTTGAGAGGCAGAGTGGGGGTTGGGAGGTTGGGGGAAATGAAACAAGATGGGATCAGGATGGAGACAAACCATAAGACACTCTTAAACTCACAAAACACAAACTGAGGGTTGCTGGGGGGTTGGGAGGTAGTGATAGGGCAGCTGATTTATGGACATTGGAGAGGGTATGTGCTGTGGTGAGTGCTGTGAAATGTGTAAGCCTGATGATGCACAGACATGTACCCTGGGGCAAATAATACATTATATGTTAATAAAAAAAAATACAGTCTGGAATTGGAAGGAAAAAAAAAAGAAAGAAAGAAAAACCAGTCTGTA
This sequence comes from Procyon lotor, assembly GCA_028646535.1. Classification (NCBI taxonomy): domain Eukaryota; kingdom Metazoa; phylum Chordata; class Mammalia; order Carnivora; family Procyonidae; genus Procyon; species Procyon lotor. The sequence goes on from CM053615.1 coordinate 9,957,171, forward strand.
TTTTGTCTTTGTCATGATATTAGGGTCTCATTAAATCAGTTGGGAACTGTTCCTTCCTGTTTTTTCTGTTTTCTGAAAGGATCTGTGTAAAATTAGTACTATTTTTTTTGTTTGTTTAATTAGTGCTATTTCTTATTTGGTAGAATTCACTAGTGAAGCCATTTTGGGGCTGGTGTTTCAACTACAATTAATTTTTTCTTTAATGGGTAAAAGAGTTTTTGGATGATCTATTTCTTCTTCTTCTTTTTTTTGGGGACCCCAATGTGGGGCTCAATCCCAGAACCCTGGGATTATGACCTGAGCCAAACGCAGACACTTAACAACTGAGCCACCCAGGTGCCCCAATTATCTATTTCTTCTTAAGCAAATTTTGATAATATGCCTTTTCAGGAATGTGTCTATTTTTTTCTTTTAATTTTTACTTACTTGAGAGAGAGAGTGAGAGAGATCGCACACAACATAGGCGTGGGAAGCAGACGCTGAGCAGGGAGTTAGGGGACACAGGGCTCCATCCCAGGACCCTGAGATCATGACCTGAGACAAAGGCAGATGCTTAACTGACTGAGCCATCCAGGCACCCTAGAGATTTGTCTGTTTCAACAAAGTTGTTGAATTTATGGGCATAGATAGAGTTGTTAGTAATATTCCCTTATTGTTCTTTTAATATCTGTTGGATTTGTCTAGTGCTGTCCCTTCTTTCATTCTGGATATTGGTAATTTGTTTCCTTTCTTTTTTTTTTATCTTCATCAATCTGGCTTTGTATTTATGAATTGTATTAATTTTTCAATAGAGTCTGCTTTTGGTTTTATTGATTTTTCTCTATTTTTCAATTTTACTGATTTTTTTTTTTTAAGTAAACTCTTTCCCCATTGTGGGACTCAGACTCATGACCCCAAGATCAAGAGTTGCATGCTCTACTAACTAAGCCAGCCAGGAGCCAGGCACCCTCAATTTCATTGATTTTGGTTTGGGTTGATATTGCTTCCTTCCTTTTGTTTTCTTTGTGTTTAATTTACTACCCCCTTTTCTTAAAGTAGAAGTTTAGATAGTTCTTGTTTAATATAAATGTTATGTTAATTTCCCTGGAACATTTTTAGATCTGTTCTATAAATTTTAATGATGTGTTTTCATTGTTGTTCTGTCAAAATATCCTTCCTTCCTTCCTTCCTCCCTTCCTCCCTTCCTTCCTTCCTTCCTTCCTTCCTTCCTTCCTTCCTTCCTTCCTTCCTTCCTTCCTTCCTTCCTTGATTTTATTTATTTGACAGAGAGAAACACAGTGAGAGAGGGAACACAAGCAGAGGGAATGGTAGCAGGAGGAGCAGGCTTCCTGGCGAGCAAGGAGCCCGATGCGGGGCTCGATCCCAGGCCCCTGGGATCTGACCTGGGCCGAAGGCAGACGCTTAACGACTGAGCCACCCAGGCGCCCTCTTTCTTTCTTTCTTTCTTTCTAAGATTTATTTATTTATTTGACAGAGAGAGAGAGATCACAAGTAGAAAGAGAGGCAGGCAGAGAGAGAAGGGGAAGCAGGCTCCCTGTTGAGCAGAGAGCCTGATGTGGGGCTCGATCCCAGGACCCTGAGACCATGACCTGAGCTGAAGGCAGAGACTTTAACCCACTGAGCCACCCAGGTGCCCCTCTTTTCTTTCTTTTTAATTTTTTTTAAAGATTCATTTATTTCAGAGAGAGAATGTGCATGCGTGTGCACACACATACAACCACACACACACACACACACACACACACACACACACACACACACACACACACACACACGACAGAGGGAGAGGGAGACAAGCAGACTTCCCACTGAGCCATGAGCTCAATGTGGGGCTCAATTCCAGGACTCTGAGATCATGACCTGAGCCGAAATCAAGAGTTGGAGGCTCAACGGACTGAACCACCCAGGTGCCCCCAGTCAAAATATTTCTAATTTCCCTTATAATTTCCTCTTTGACCTATCGGTTATTTGGGACCGTTTTATTTTCTAGATATTAGGGCTTTTCCAGATATTTTTCAGTTTCATTGATCTCTAATTAATTTCATTACAGTAAAATAACAAATTTCAGGTTTAAAAAATTTTTTTAATTTGTTGAGATTTGTTTTATGACTCAGAGTATGGTCTGTCTTGGGGAATGCTCCATGTGTACTTGAAGAGAACATATTGTTCTTTATTGGGTGGAATGTTCTATAAATTTGATAGCCTTCTATCAGCCAGGTGTTCTGTACCTTTACTGACTTTTTTGTAGACTGACTTACTCCATCAGTTATGGAGAGAGAAGTCCGTAACTGTACTTGTAGATTTTTCTATTTCTCTTTTCAGCAATAGTTTTGCTTCATTTATTTTAACACCCTGTTGTTAGGTGCATAAACATTTAGGATTATTGTGTGTTTCTGGCAGATTGATTTCTTTATTGTCATGTCATAACCCTTTTTATACTTGGAAATTGAAGTATATTTTGATAATAATATAGTGACTCCAGCTTTCTCTTGATTAGTATTTGTTTTTTTTCTCCTTGTCCTACTTTCTTTTTTTTTTCTTTTCCTTGTTCGTCTTTTAACTATCTGTATGTTTACATTTAAAGTGGATTTCTGGTATCTTATGTCTTTTGTTCCAGGTTTTTCTTTTTTCTAACACTTCCATTAGACTTTTTAAAAAAACCTATATGAAGATTTAATTTACATAGTATACAGTTCATCCATTTGACGTGTACCATTCAGTGGTTTTTAGTATATCATAGAGTTGTGTGACTATCACAACAATCAATTTGACATTTTCATCATCTCAGAAAGAAACCCCATGCCCAGTAGTAGTCAATCTCCATTAACCCCCAAACAACCCTGCCCTTGCTTTCTGTCTTTATCCATTTGCCTATTTTGGACATTTCACATAAACAGGATCATGTGACATGCAGTGTTTTGTGACTGGCTTCTTTCACTTAGCATAATTTTTTCAAGTATATTTTAACACTTATCAGTACTTAAGTCTTTTTTATTACTAAATACTCCATTGTAGAGCTGTATACCTAATTTTCCATTCATTACTTGATGGACATTTGGATTGTTGTACTCTTCTGGCTATTAACAAATAATGCTGCTGTCAACATTCATGGACAAGTTTTTGTATGCATATATATTTTCAGTTCTCGTGTGTGTGTGTGTGTGTGTGTGTGTGTGTGTGTGTGTAGAGAAAGAGAATTGGGATTCCTGGGTTATATGTTAAGTCTTTAACCTTTTGAGGAACTGCCAACTTGTTTTCAAAAGCGACCATACTTTTTTACTTAACACCAGCAATATAAAGGTTCCAACATCTCCACTGCTGCTTGTTATTGTCCTTCTTTATGATAATAGTCATTCTAATGCTGTGAGATGGTATGTCATTGCAGTTTTGATTTGCATTTCCCTGATGTCTAGTGATGTTGAGCATCTTCTCATGTACTTATTGGCCACTTATATATCTTTTTGGGTAAAATATCTATTCAAATCCTTTACTTATTTTGGAGTTATTTGTGTTTATATTATTGAGTTAGGAGAGTTCTTTATGTATTCTAGATACGAATCTATTACTATATTTGCAAATATTTTCTGCCATTCAGTGAGGTTTTCTTTTTTTTTATATTAATGTCCTTTGATGTACAGAAGTTAAAAAATTTTTTTTTAAAGATTTTATTTATTTATTAGAGAGAGTGAGAGAGGGAACACAAGCAGGGGGAGTGGCAGAGGGAGAAGCAGGCTTCCTGCCGAGCAGGGAGCCCAATGTGGGGCTCAATCCCAGTACCCTGGGATCATGACTTGAGCTGAAGGCAGACACTTAACGACTCAGCCACCCAGGTGCCCCAAAAAAGTTTTAGATTTTTAAAAATTCATGTATAATCAACATATAACATTGTATTAGTTATAGTTGTACAATATAATGATTCAATATTTATATACATTGCAAAATGATCACCACAATTAGTCTGATTAAATCTGCCACGATATATCATTAAAAATTTGTTTTTTCTTTTTCTTTTTTTTTTTTAATATTTTATTTATTTGACAGCGAGAAACACAGTGAGAGAGGGAACACAAGCAGAGGGAATGGTAGCGGGAGAAGTAGGCTTCCCGCTGAGCAGGGAGCCCAATGCAGGGCTCAATCCCAGGACACCGGGATCATGACCTGAGCCGAAGGCAGACACTCAATGACTGAGCCACCCAGGCGCCCCAAAAATTTGTTTTTTCTTGTGATGAGAACTTTTAAGATCTGCTTTCTTGGCAACTTTCAAATATGTAATACAGATAATATTAACTATAATTGTTAGGCTGTACGTTACTTCCCCATGACTTTATTTATTTTATAACTGGAAGTTTGTACCTTTTGATTTCCTTCTTTTTATGTCTGAATAATATTCCATTGTTTGTTTGTTTCTTTGTTTTAAAGCTTTTATTTATTTATTTGACAGAGAGGGAGATCACAAGTAGGCAGAGAGGCAGGCAGAGAGGGGGAGGAAACAGGCCCCCCACTGAGTGAGAGCCCAATGCAGGGCTTGATCCCAGGATCCTGAGATTGTGACCTGAGCTGAAGGCAGTGGCTTTAACCCACTGAGCCACCCAGGCACCCTTAGTTTTGTTTTTTTTGACGAGCCTCTGTATTGATTTATATAGTGACTGCACGGATTTACATTCCCACCAGTAGTGCACAAGTGTCCCCTTTTCTCCACATCCTCATTAACACATATTGTCTTTTTGATAACAGCCATTCTAACCTGTTTGGGGGATATCTCATTGTGGTTTCGATTTACATTTTCCTGGTAATTAATGATGTTGTGTATTTTTTTCATCTGTTATCCATCTTCTTTGGAAAAGTGTCTATTGAGATTCTTTTCCTATTTATAATCAGATTGTGTTTTTGCTATTTAGTTGGGTGAGTTCATTATGTTTTGGATGTTAACCCCTTCTCAGATACTATATATCCTTTGTAAATATTTTCTCCTATTTAGTAGGTTACCTTTTCATTTTGATGGTTTTCTTTGCTGTGCAGCAGCTTTTTAGTTTGATATAGTGCCCACGTTTTCTTCTAGGGATTTTATAATTTCAGGTCTTACTTTCAAGTCTAATCCATTTTGAGTGAATTTTTGTATATGGTGTAAGATAGGGGTCCAGTTTTTCTTTTTTTTTTTTTCCTGCATGTGGCTGTCCAGTTTTCCCAGCCCTATTTATTGAAGAGACTGTTCTTTCCCTATTGTTCATGGCCCCTTTGTTGTAAATTAATTGACCATACATGTGTGCCTTTATTTCTAGGTTGTCAATTCTGTTCTATTGATTTATGTGTTTGTTTTCATGTCCATACCATATGTTTTTTAATTACTGTAGCTTTGTAATATAGTTTGAAATCAAGATGTGTGATATCTCCAGCTTTGTTCTTTCTCAGGATGGCTTTGACTCTTTATGGTCATTTGTGGTTCCATATAAAGTGTTCTATTTATATTTATATTCCATATAAATTGTTCTATTTTTGTGAGAAATGTCATTGGAATTTCGATAATCATCTCATTGAATTTGTTTATTACTTTGGGTAATGTGAACATTTTAACAATATTATACAAATATGTACAGGATATTCCATCCAAAAACAACAGAATACATTTTCTTCTCAATTACACATGGAATACTCTTCAAGATAGTTCATATGTTAGGCCACAAAACAAATTTTAAAAAGTTAAGAAGAGTGAAATCATATCAAGCATCTTTTTCAACCATAGTGTTATAAAAGTAGAAATAAATTACAAATACCAAAGTGGAAAACTCACAAATTTGTAGAAAGTAAACAACATGCTACTGAACAACCAATGGGTGAAAGAAGAAATCAGAAGAGAAATAAAAAAAAAAACCCTTAAGACAACTAAAAATGGAAATAGAGCACAACATGACTTAAAAGATGCAGCGGAAGTAGATATAAGAGGAAAGTTCATAGCAATAAGTGCTTACATCAAGAAAAAGAAAATCTTAATCTAATTTTATATTTCAGGGAACTAGAAAAAGAACAAGTGAAGCCCAATCTTAGGAGAAGGAAGGAAATAACAAAGATCAGAGCAGGGGAAAAAAAATGAAATAGAAACTAAAAGAAAAAATCAATGAAACCAAGAACTGGTTCTTTGAAAAGATAAAGCAAAATTAACAAATCTTGTGTTAGACTCACCAATTATAAGACTAGATTATAAGATTAGAGAAGACTAAAAAAATAAAATTGGAATTAAAAGAGGAGAAGTTACAACTGATAGAACAGAAATAAAAAGGATTCTAAGAGACTGTATGAATAAATGTATGCCAACAAATGGAGAAATAGATAATTTCTTGGAAACATACAAGCTACCAAGACTGAAACTTAAAGAAATAGAAAAACTGAAAAGACTAAGTATTAGTAAAATTGAATTAATAATTAAAAACCTCTCCCAAAACAAAAGTCCAGGACCAAACAGCTTCATGGGTAAATTCTGCCAACATTTAAAGAATTAATATCGATTCTAATCAAATTATTCCAAAATAAGGAAAAAAAGGGAACACTTTCAGACTCATCTTATGAGGCCAGAATCACCCTGATACCAAAATCAGACAAGGATGCCAGAAGAAAAGAAAATTGCTGGCCTGTATCCCTGATGTACATAATTGCAAAAATCCTCAACAAAATATTAGCAAGCCAAATTCAATTCTGAATAGATGCAAAAAAAGCATTAGAAAACTTCAACGTCTGTTTATGATAAAAACTCTCAACAGTGTATAGAGGAAATATACCTCAACATAATAAAGGCCATATATGACAAACCCACAGCGAACATTATACTCAGTAATGAAAAGCCAGAAGCTTTTCCTCTAAGATCAGGAACAAAACGAGGATGCCTATTCTTGCCACTTTGATTCAACATAGTACTCAAAGTTGTAGCCAGAGTAATTAGGCAAGAAAAAGAAATAGAAGACATCCAAATAGGAAAGGAAGAAGTAAAACTGTCACTGTTTACAGATGACATTTTTAAAAGCTTTAAGAAAGTAGATAAATCTGGGGTGCCTGCCTGGCTTAGTCCGTAGAGCAGCCCTATGTTTATTTTATTTCATCAAATAAATCTTAGGCAATTGGTAAAAAATAATGCTTGATTTTTTTCCCCCCACTTTTAGTGTTAAATGTTTACAAAAGTCAGTGAAGGATTCTTATCACATAATGTGTAGACCATGTGCCTGTGAACTTGAAGTTTGTGCAAAATGTGGAAAGAAAGAAGACATTGTTATTCCGTGAGTATTTTTTTTTTTAATGTTTGGAATTTGCTCTTTTACTAATTGATATGTGGAGTTTTATTTTGAGGAAACATCCAGTAGCTCTGAGAGTTTTAAGGGGCAGTATGTCATACTGATTTAGACTTCTTTTTTCTTTTCTACCTAACAGGAAAAAATCTTAATTATTTATTACATTTTTCTATCATTATAGTAAAAATAAAACTTTATATTTTTAGGAAATTAAAATATTTATCCACAAAGTTCACATTGAACACTCATCACACAAGAATTTACTCATTATGCAACTACTTTTCTTGAATGGACATCACTTATTAATTTCTTTGAGCCTACTTTATTGACAACAGTATTATAATTGGTTGGAGTCAAGACTTCAAGACTGAAGTTAGTCTTCAAGGATCCTTTTCTCTATACTTATTAGACTCCTATTAATGAGGAAATACAGTATAAAGTTCTTTTCGATCAACAGTAAAAACAAAAGCCTGAGAAATAAATAGAAGTTTTTTTCTTTTACTTTTAGGTTCAATAAAGAACCAGAAAAGACAGAAAATCCTGAAAATAATCTACGTTCCAACCATAGAAGTTGCAGAAGAAATGAAGAAAGCGATGATGACTTAGATTTTGATATTGATTTAGATGACATAAAAGACAGTCAAGTGGATTAATATATTACAAGCCAGTTTGAAAACATGAAATTCGGAGCGACTTTTGACTTTTGGGAGTTTTACACAAAAATACTGTGAAATCCTAATAAGAAAAATAGCAAAAACCTCTAGAAAACAGGCAAAATTCACACATGGACAATATAAATTATGCGCGATACCTGGATAGTTATAGAACTCTCATCCAGAGTTTTCTTATAATAAATTTTTAAGTAGCATATGCTAGAATACCTGCCAAAATTAGTATTAGGGTATCATATTGCAGTTCATGGGAATTATTTAGAAGAATATACTACCTAATATCAAACTAAACAAAATTCAGAATTGTTGGTTGTATAAGAACTATCTCATGGAAAAATCAGTGCTAGCCTCAAAAATTGGTCCTAATTAAATACTTCTTTATAGATTGATCTCAAGCAAATGGCCTACATAACAAAGCCCCCTTACTTAAAAGCTTGCTTGTTATAAAAAACTTGTTATTTATTTTTTATAATAACATTTAATAAGTGTGTAGCAGTTTTTCTTTGAAAGTATTTTTATATACCTGATCACATTTTTTATCTTTTTTCTTGTGCAAGATACACATACAGAAAATAATGTATAAAATACTTTTAAACAATATAAACTAGGGCGCCTGGGTGGCTCAGTCGTTAAGCGTCTGCCTTCGGCTCAGGTCATGGTCCCAGGGTCCTGGGATCGAGCCCCGCATCGGGCTCCCTGCTCAGGGGAAACCTGCTTCTCCTTCTCCCACTCCCTCTGCTTGTGTTCCCTCTCTCGCTGTGTTTTTCTCTGTCAAATAAATAAAATCTTTAAAAAAAAAAAAAACAATATAAACTAGTTTTGTCTGGTTTTTAATCTTTTTTCTTTTTATTTTGAGATATCTCAAACCTAAACAAAACAGCAAAATAGAAACCTGTATCCTTCATCTAGATTCACAGTTGATTTGTTATGCTTTCATTAAATCTCAGTAGATGGATACAGATACGTATTTTATTTACTGAACCATTTGAAAGTAAGTTGCAGACATTGGTTTTGAACTTTATATGAGCAGACTTATCCACGTTATTTTGTATCTCTTCTTTATTTCGTTATTTGTGAGATTGATGCATGTTGTTGTAAGAGCTCTGATTTCTTCTTTTTACCTTATGGTGTTTTATTCCATTATCTTTACGTACCACGATTCATTTATCATTTAATATTGAGGGAAATTTGGGTTCTTTTTAAAATTTTTGTAGTATAGAGAATACTGCTGTGAGCAGTATCTCTACATGTGTTTCTTTTCTTTTTTTTTTTTTTTGTTACCTGTGTTTCTTGGTACATGTGTCTTGTTTCTTGGTGCACATTTCTATTAGATACATATCTAGTAGTGGGACAGGACATCCAGCTATATGCATATGCATCTTCAGGATTACTGTATGATGGCAAGCCGTCTTTCCAGAAGCATTGTCATTTCCTTTCCCCACAGCAATATATTAAGAGGTCAGTGCTCTGTATCTTACCTAACGCTTAATCTTTGAGTTTCTATCAGTTTGAGAAGTGTACAATGTATGTCTTTGTCTTATCAGTTTTGTAATTTATATGTATATGTATGTGTATATATATAATACACACATGCATATATATGTACCATGTTTTTTTATCCATTCATCTATGGATGGACATTTAGATTGCTTCTGTATCTTGGCTATTGTAAGTAATGTTGCAATAAACATAAGGCTGCATATATCTTTTCGAATTAGTGTTTTCATTTTCTTTGGGTAAATACTTGATGGAATTACTGTATCATGTAGTATTTCTATTTTTTAATTTTTTAAAGAACCTCCATACTGTTTCCCATACTGGTTATACCAACTGACGTTCCCATGAACAGTGCACAAGGGCCCCATTTTCTCCACATCCTCACTAGTGCTTGCTATTTCTTGTCTTTTTGGGAGTAGGCACTCTGACATATGAGATGATTTCTCATTGTGGTTTTGATTTGCATTTCCCTGATGATTAGTGGTGTCCAACATCTTTTCATGTGTCTCTTGGTCATCTGTATGTCATCTTTGGAAAAATATCTCTTCAAACCCTCTACCCGTTTTTAATCAGATTTTTTGTTTAAAAATATAAAATCTTGGGGCGCCTGGGTGGCTCAGTGGGTTAAAGCCTCTGCTTTCAGCTCAGGTCATGGTCTCAGGGTCCTGGGATCAAGCCCCTGCAACAGGCTCGCTGCTCAACAGGGAGCTTGCTGCTTAGCTCCACCCCCCCACCCCCGTCCCCCCACCTCTGCCTGCCTCTCTGCCTATTGTGATCTCTCTCTGTAAAGTAAATAAATAAAGAAATCTTTAAAAAAATAAATAAAAAATAAAAATATAAAATCTTCCCAAAACATTAAGGAGAATGGACACATAGATGCAGAAAAATAAATGGAGAGAGATACTGTGTTCATGCTGGGGGAGTCTCAGTATTCTAAGCTTATGATCATACAGAAAGTTTCCCATAAATTTGGCTAACCTTTTTGCATATAAACTTATTTTCTGGACAAGGCAACTTTTGTGGTTAAAGAGCCATCTAAATCATTAGTCCAACTATAAGTTCTTTCCCATCTGAATGAATCATAATTCCTCAGATTACCTTCTCAGGAGAGAAATTTAACAAAGAGCATCACCTAGTGACATAGCCTAATATCTGCATTTCTGTCTTTAATGCTAAGAAAGGTTTTTTTTTTAAGCAGACATAAATGTAATTATTACATTAGTTCATTTTTTAAAAATATTACTTTGTCTAATCTAAAAATTTCTTTTCATTGGACCTCAACGTGGCTCTAAATCCTAATGTGTCACTTATGATCTGTATGTCTTGGTACAAATTAATCTTTGTGTGCCTTGATTTCCATGAGGTTGACAGAAGGATTAGATGCATTAATATGTGAAATGCTTAGAACCTATAAGAACACTATACAATTGATACTACTGTTACTATTTGATTATATATTAATTGGTAATGAATTAGTAATGAAGACCAGTTTAGTTGTTTGCCTACATTTTGCAAGATATATATCTATCTATATAAATTTATTACATATATATATAAATGTATATTTAGGTTACCCTAACCTTAACCTAATTTATATATAAAAATTCCATATATGTCTTTAGGGAATGCAGAATGCATATATATGGAATCCTGTTACTTGTAGATTTGGGCTCTCTGGTGCCAGAGTCTGTTTTTTAACTACAGTACTATAGTACCACTCTGTCACACATCAAAAGGAGTTCCAAAGGTAAATAGAGAAAGCTGTTTTAGGTGGAGGACATGGCATTAACTTATTTGGTGACTACTAAGGCTTGGAATAATAATGACAACAATATAATAATAGCATTCATTCAACAAATAATCATTGAGCACTTAAATATGCAAGGGCACTGTTCAAGATATGCGGGGTAAAATAATGAACCAACCAAAGATCCTTATCCTTTCAGAGGTAACTTCTTAGTGGGTAGGGACAGACAACAAGCCCTGAACATAAGAAATAGATTATATTAGAAGGTGAAAGTGCTGCAGGAAAAAATATGGAACGGTTGGCTGTTTGGGAGTTTAGATGGCATAGGGATGAGGGTATACATGTGGGTGGGAAGTAGGCTATAATTTTTTAAATAAGGTGTCCAGAGAGACATGTTGGGAAAGAATGTTCTAGGCAGAGGAACCATTGTAAGATTTTGCCACATGTGCTCAAGGAACAGCAAGGAAAGAAAAGAATGACTAAATTGAGAATCATAGGACATCGGGGAGGTAATGGATGGCCACATCATGTGAAGCCTGCTTTTAAGAGGTTTCTTCTTTATTTTGATTTTCAGCCATTTGACTATGATATTCTTGTTTGTGACTTAAGGTTTTCTGAGTTCTTCAAATCTGTTGGCCACTGTCCTTAGACTTGGAGAATTGCTGGCCATTATTTCTTCAATGACTGCTTTTCTGGGATGCCTGGATGGCTCAGTCGGTTAAGCGTTTGCCTTCAAGTCATGATCTGGGATCGAGTCCCAGATCTGGCTCCCTGTTCAGTGGAGAACCTGCTTCTCCCTCTGCCTGCCGTTCCCTCTGTGTTCTGAAAAGCAGAGAAACTGCTTTTCTCTCTTTTCTCTTTACTTTCTAGCACTTCACACATACTGTTGGATTTTTTTTTTTTTAAGGATTTTATTTATTTATTTGAGAGAGAGAGAGAGAACATGAGAGGGGAGAAGGTCAGAGGGAGAAGCAGACTCCCCGCAGAGCTGGGAGCCCCATATGGGACTCCATCCTGGGTCTCTGGGATCATGACCTGAGCTGAAGGCAGTCGCTTAACCAACTGAGCCACCCAGGCGCCCCTGTTAGATTTTTTTTTTTACTGTGTCCCTTGTCCTTCTCATGCTTTGCTTTCTTATTCCCATTTGTTTTTTCCTTTATATGCTTCAGTTTGTGTGTGTGTTTTTTCATTAAAACAAAATTTAAAAAAAAATTTTTTTTGCTTTTTTTTTAGAGGAGGAGAGAGAGAGAGAGACGCTTAAACAGGTTCCATGCCCAGTGCAGAGCCCCACACAGGGCTCGATCTCACAACCCTGAGATCATGACCTGAGCCGAAATCAAGAGTTGGATGCCACCCAGGTGCCCTTATCTTTTTTTTTTTAAAGTAAGCTGTTGGGGCTTGAACACACAACCCCAAGATCAAGAATCACTTACTCCACTGACTGAGCCAGCCAGGTGCCCCCAGTTTGTATGTTTCCTGTTGGCCTTCCTTTGTGTTCATTAATTCTGTCTTCTAGATAAATAGGATTAAGGTGTCGAGTGTGTTTTTTAAACCCAGTTAATAAACTGCTGATTTCGCATACTGGATTTTGCAGTTCTCAAATGTCATTTGATTCTTTTTTTTTATTGATTATAATGTTGGAATATTCCATGTTACTTGTGCATCTTTTTCTCTTTTTTCTTTGACATATTTATCACATTTATTTTGAAGTCCTTTTTCACTTTCGTTTGCTTTTATTGATTACTGGATGTTTTCTCCTGTTTTGCCTATCTATTAATTTTTATTATATGCTAGAATTTGCGGATGATACATTATAGAGGGTCCCTCTAAAAAACAAATTACTGCAGATCAACTTGATCCTATCAGAACTTAGGTTTAGGTTTTGCTGGGGTGGTTGGTTGCAGTTTCACATTTTTTCTAAGAGTTCCTTATTCCTGTGTTTTACTTCTCAAGTATTGTCTTTATTCCTGGGCACGTATTTCCTGGGGTCTTAACATGGGTAAGGCCAGACTCCAGCACTATATGACCTCTGACATCTCTGCCTGGCTCTAAGCGTCCCTCGGCAGCTGTTCTCTGCCAGGACTCCTTGAGTTGTGTCCTAGGCTTGTGCGACTTTGGAGAGTAAGGAATGACTAGAGAAGCAGGAGGAGAACCCAGAACAGGTGTCTTGGAAGGCAAGGGGCGTGCGGATTAAATGCGGAATGTATCCTGATACTGTTCAAAATTACGCCCTCGCCACGATAAGCTCATTGAATGTTCATCTTGACTCTGAGTAGTGACAGCGATCATTGTCCATGTTAACAGATGAGAAATTAAGTCTAGGTTTTGAACCTATACAATCACCTGATCCCAGAACCCATTTTGCATAGTAGGGTTAGTAGGCGCGAGAGTGGTGTGTGCGTTGCTGACAGGGTAACTCCTCTGTTTTCCGTACTATGGTTGTTCCAGGACCTTGCCGGCAGTCAGTCCTCTGCCATGCTTTCATCTTGCCTTATTTCAGACCGTTCAGAGCTTTTTTCCTGAAGAACCATTGGGTTGCAGGCATCATGGGACAGTGCTCTTTGCTGATGCCTTTGAATTCAAATCACTTTTTTTTTTATGACTGTTGATTTCCACATTTGTGTCATAATACCTGTAAACTAAAGCAGGTGATGTCAGTTTATTGTGAGACCTACTTGCATAATAGAATATGGGTGTTTGTAGGCAGTTCTGAATATATCCCGTAGGTTGTATTGGGAAGGTAAGTTGCAGTGATTATCTTTTAATACAGTAATAATTATTAGGAGAAGAAAAAGAAAGTTGTTATATGTATTTGCTACGAATGTTTTTCTTTTTATCACGTAAGATAAACAGCAGTGTTCTGAGTAACTGTTTTTAGGTGACTAACGTAAGCTCAGAGATTAAGTAACTTGCCACAGTCAGAAAGATAATAAATAATAAACCTGGGGCCCCTGGGTGGCACAGTCAGTGGAGTGTCTGTCTTTGGCTCAGGTCACGATTGCAGGGTGCTGGGATCGAGCCCCATGTCAGGCTCCTGAGCAGGGATCCCTCTGCCTCTGCCTGCCGCTCTCCCTGCTTGCTCTCTCTCTCTCTCTCTCTCTCTCTCTCTCTTTCTCTTTCTCTTTTGCTCTCTGTCAAATAAATAAATAATCTTTAAAAAAAAGAAGTAATAAACCTAAGATTCAAACCAAGTGTACATGGTTCCCAAGCCTATATTATTTCAATCACATTTATGCAAAATTACCCATATTCCATGTTCCTAAAAGTTTTTTTCCCCTAAATGAAGTTTATAACAACATTAACTTGGAAACACCTCTATCACTTCCTATCTCTCTCTTTTTGGGTCTTTTCCTTCCCTTGTAACATTTTAGTTGTGTACTGAATGAGTGCCCTGTTCTGAAGCTACATTTTTTTTTTTATTATACAAAGTTTATAGATATCCTCCATATAACTTGTGGCATAGAATTTTGTCACTCCTGATGTTCTGATTTGTGTGTAATATTGTATGTTGCAAGACCATTTTACACAGTTTTTACTGGCAACCTTTCTGGGGTCACAAGAGTGTGCTGGGATTACATACTCGGCTCTATACTAATGAGTCCCACAATTCCATCAGTAATTATACAGATGGAAATAATTATGCATTCTCAAATCTCTTACATAAGATTTTTTAAGGAATTTAAGTGCAAGGCTTTCAAGGGATATTACTACATAAAAATACACATGAAGTTGCACCTTTTCTTTCTGTATGATCTTAAAAATGAAAAATTTTTATGGTCTTAAAAAGAGTTCCTTTCAAAGGAAAAAGATGCATTATCATAAAATGTACGGTTGGTACTTGTACTAACATGGAAGACTTGAGGGACACATGGGGGGCTCAGTCAGTTAAGCATCTGACTCTTGGTTTTTGCTCAGGTCATGACCTCGGGGTTGTGAGACTGAGCCCTGTGTTGGGCTCCTTCTCAGTAGGGAGTCTGCTTGAGATTCTCTCTCCCTCTCCCTCTCCCCCTCACCCACTTGTATGTGTGTGTGTTCTCACTCTCTAAAAAAAAAAGGAAGATCTAAAAATATATATTGGATATAAAAATACAAATAATACCTAAGTGTTCAGAAGTTGACTAAGTGATACAATATCAAAATTTGACTTGGAAGTTTCTGTAACCTCTAGAAATATTAATTTGAAGTATATAAGTTATATTTTATTAAATATTTAAGTGTATATTATTAAATACTTCTTAAAATTATATTTTTCATTTTTTAAAGGTTTTTTTTTTTTTTTTTTTGGTTTTAAGTAATCTCTAAACCCAACATGGGGCTTACAACCCTGAGATGAAGAGTCACATGTTCTGTCACATGTTCTACCATCTAAGCCAACCAACCACCCAAGTTTTTGTCTTAAAGCAAATCAGATTGTCTTAGAGCAAATCAGATGTCTTTGAGTTTGTGCTCACTTCAGTAGCATATATATTAAAATTGGAGCAATACAGAGAAGATTAGCATGACCCTTGTGCAAGAATGACGTGCAAATCTGTGAAGTGCTCCATATCAATTAAAAAAAAAGTCTTTGGGGAAAAAAAAAGTCTTTGAACTCAACATTAGAGTTAAGTTGCAATTCACATTTTAAAAGGTATACATTGTCCACTGAACCTCACAGATATGATGAGCAAAAGAATCCAAACACAATGAGATTACGTATTTTATGATTCTGTTTATATCTAAGTTCAAAATAGTCAAAACTAATTTATTGTGATAGACATCAGGATAGTGGTTACTTTTGGAGGGGTGATGTTGACAAGAAAGGGGCATGAGAGGAACTTCTGGGATGCAGGAGTCACCCGGTCTGGATCTAGGTGGTAGTTACATTAGGGTATAGAGATATAAAATTCAGGGGCTCCTGGATGGCTCAGTCAGTTAAGCGTCTAATTTTGGCTCAGGTCATGATTTCAGTGTCCAGGGATAGAGCTTTCAGGCTCCCTGCTCGTTGGGGAACCTCCTCCCTCTCCCTGCTGCCCTCCTCCTGCTCATGCTTTCTCTCTCTCAAATAAGTAAATAAAACCTTTAAGAAAAGAAAGAAATATAAAATTCAACACATAGCATTTGTTTAGTTTATTGTATGTAAATGTTACCTGAATTTGAAAATAATTGTAACTTAAAGTACTTGACAATATTTTGTTGTCAAAACCATGCCTTGAAATAAAGCAACATAAATCTTAATTCAGGCGAGTAGGAGGTAGGGTGACTTGGAGGCAGAAGGATGTTTACATCCTAACCCAGCCTCTTACTCATTGTGTGACCCTGGACCAGTTTCCTTACTTTTGATGAAGTTACCTTGTGTGTACCTTCCTATTTGTAAAACAAGGATGGTGACTTCTACAGTCTAAGATTTCTGGAAGCGTTAAATACAGTATCTATGAAGCTCTTGGCTATAGTAGGTGTTCCATTCATGATGTTTATAGATACTGTATTATGAATTTTGGTTTTGAGATTTTCTTTCAGATTATCCTAAGAGGCTCTGTTGGGGTGAGAAGTGGGTAAACTGAAAATTCTTGGGTTAAGAAAAAGGAAAAAAAAAAGTTGATCTAGAATTCTATTAACATCAAAAGAGAAGAAGCAGACCCCCCAATGAAAGCATTTGTACAAGAAATCCCAGAACTGCTATTGGCTATTTTAGTACTTGCTAAGGATAGACCCTTCAGTGACAACATACGCAGGTGTGAGTGCAATAAAAAAGCTTTAGAAACAATATTTCTGACAGTAACAACTTTACAAACTGCCTTTCATGCCTTTGTTAAAACTGAGTAATGGCAGGGACGCTGGGTGGCTCATTCGGTTAAGCAGTTGCCTTCGACTCAGGTCATGATCCCAGGGTCCTGGGACCGAGTCCTGCACTGGGCTCCTTGCTCAACCGGGAGCCTGCTTCTCCCTCTGCCTGCTGTCCCCTCTGCTTGTGCTCTCTCTCTCTCTCTGACAAATAAAATCTTAAAAAAACCCAAAAAACAAAAAAACTGAGCAATGGCACAATGCTAACTGTAATTAATACCACACATAGAGAAACTCAGAAACTTCGGTAAGTCAAATGATCAAAAAATTTCTATTTTAAAATCACATAATGAATTAAGAAGAGAAAGTTAATTAGAAAAGCATATTCCATTACACTAAACTTTTTTTTTTTTTTAAAGATTTTATTTATTTGACAGAAACACAGCGAGAGAGGGAACACAAGCAGAGGGAATGGTAGCGGGAGAAGCAGGCTTCCTGCTGAGCAGGGAGCCCGATGCGGGGCTCGATCCCAGGTCCCTGGGATCATGACCTGAGCCGAAGGCAGACGCTTAACGACTGAGCCACCCAGGCACCCCTGCACTTTTATTTAAATTACAAATTTGCGTGTCTACAGTACAATTGCAAGTTCTCATGTAATTGAGTATGACCTTATCTATTATCCCACTTTTTATTTTTATTTTAACCTAGTTGCAAATTTATTTGTGGAACATATTTTCTTTAATCTGTAAAAGAGTTTTTTCCTTGAACAATCATGGTAACATGAGGAACAACGACCTAAATGACCAATAAAGGAAATGAATTGGCCCTGAGGAAATTGCCAGGACCAGGTGAGGTTAGGAAAGATGGTCTCCTAAAGGACGAAAGTGACGTCCCTTAGCAGAGGATATTACAGCATGTCCGCAAAGTCAGGAAACACAAGATAAACTGACCTTTCAACCATGTTATTTACACTTTTACATAGTCTACTCAGTATGTGTTCTGGTGAAGTACTCTAAAGCAAGCGGTCCAATTGTTATTCTGGAAAAAAAAATTAATACACCGCAGAGTGTCCAGAACATCTGGTAACACAGGAAGAATAGTCTATTTATTATGCGTCACCCAAAAGCATACCGAACATACTATTTGGAAGCACAACTGAACAGTCACACACTGTTTCAAAAGAAGTTTCTCCTATGTTTCTTGCCTTTGCAACACTCTCGGAGGCCAGCTGAACGAGGCAGGTGCGGCGTGAGCGGCTGCCAGTGGACAGTGACAAAAACAAGACTTACTGAAATAAACAAGTGGTTCTTATAAATAACTTGGAAACACTTTTGGAACCCATTTCTTGGCAATGAAAATAGTGAGTTTCAGATCCTCTTGAGTGATTTCTACACGGGAAGTCCTCAAT
>CM053615.1:9976027-10006501 GCA_028646535.1 Procyon lotor
CATACCCTCCCCAATGTCCACAACCCAGGCACCCTATCCCTACCCCCCACCCCCCAGCCACCCTTAGTTTGTTTCGTGATTTTAGGAGTCTCTTATGGTTTGTCTCCTTCCTGATCCCATCTTGTTTCATTTCCCTCCTCCACCCTCTGCAATCCCCCCACCTTGCCTCTCAAATTCTTCATATCAGAGAGATCATGTGATAAATGTCTTTGACTGACTTATTCCTGAAGGACATTCTTAAGGCTCCTTCAAGTCTAGAGGTGGTAATGATGGCATGCTCTTTCTAGCTTTAGGATAGTGTACCATACTTTGTAGATGCCATATACCCTACTTAGTTCCTGGTAAATAGTCCCTTTTTATTTTATTTATTTGTTTTAAGATTTTACTTATGTATTTGAGAGAGAGAGGAGAGAGAGCATGAGTGCAGGGGTGAGGCAGAGGAAGAGGGAGAAGCAGGCTCCTTGCTGAGCAGGGAGCCTGATGTGTTTGATCCCAGGGATCTGGGATCATGACCTGAGCCAAAGGCAAGTACCCAACTAATAGAGCCACCCAAGTGCCCCTTAAAAGTCTTTTAAAACACTCCTTAAACTAGCCAATTTCATTCTTTCTTTGTTCTTTCTTTGTCTCTCTCTCTCTCTCTTTCTTTTTTTCTCTCCTCAATGTGGGGCTCAAACTCATGATCCTGAGATCAAGAGTCATATGCTCTATGCACTAAGCCAGCCAGGCATCCCTAAACTATCCAATTTTAGCATGTCATCTTTTTCTTTCTGGGATCTTGACTGACATAAAAATTGCTATTACAAGTGGCCCCAGAAAATAGACATTTAGAATGGGAATCTGAGTTGGGGTTGCCCATCTATTTGAAGAGCATAGACTTATTTGCCAGTGGAAAATGGGACACATAATCCCTGGCATATAGCAGCATTATGACTATACAGATTATTGCCATGTGAGCATGAGAGAAAGCACAAGAGGAGGACAGATCAAGTAGTTGCGGCATTCAGCCATTATGGTGGTAATAATGATTATATAGATCATGGAGCCACTTGGCTTCTTTTGACAGTCCCAGAGTGTGTACAGAGGATAAAGGAGAAATGAAACTGTGGGTTTCCAACTTAAATGGATAATCAGAAAGCCTGGGTAGAAGCTTTTGAAGGAAAAAAGCATATCTTCTATAGTCACAGAGCAGAAGACACTGTGATTACTATTAGAGAAAAAGTCAAGCGAAAACTCTCCCCTTCAAGACAGTAAGCCAAGGGCACCTGGGTGGCTCAAGGTTAAAGCCTCTGCCTTCGGCTCGGGTCATGATCTCGGGGTCCTGGGATCGAGCCCCGTGTAGGGCTCTCTGCTCAGCGGGGAGCCTGCTTCCACCTCTCTGCCTGCCTCTCTGCCTACTTGTGAACTCTCTCCTCTCTATCAAATAAATAAATAAGATCTTAAAAAAAAAAAAGAAAGAAAAAAGACAGTTAGCCAAAAGCAATTCCCTGTTGCTGGAAGAATTCTAGAGGTTGGTGCCACCGTCAAACACTTGAAAGCTACAGTGGTATGATTCTTTCACATCCCCATTCCTACCTGCTGCTTTGGCTAGTGTAAAAGACAGATGGGTTATGGAGATGATTAGATATTATTGCAGATTTAAACAGATAGTAATTCCAGTCATAACCATAGCCTGGCTGCGGTATCATTACTAAAACAAATCCATAGAGCCCTATGTATCCATTAATACACTTGATCTTAGCCAAAAGGCCGAGAAGCGATCCTATGTATCCATTAATAGCTAGTGACCCGGCAGATGCTTTTTTTTCCATCCTCATCATTAATAACAATGAGAAGAATTTTGAAGCTGTTTGCCTTTGCAAGGCAGGGCAACAATAGACCTTTACTGATTTGCCTCTGGGCCTGGTGAACTCTCCTGCTGTCTGGGTTGTAAAAGAGCCCAAAGGGACTTTGATCATCTTGATAGTCTCCGTAGCATCAGTCTGATCCACCGCAGTGATGACATAATGCTGACTGGAGCTGGGGAACAGGAAGTAGCAAGGATCCAACATGCCTTAGTAAGTCACAGTTACGCCAGAAGGTGGGAGGTCAAGTCTATGAAAGTTCAGGGGCCTGTCACATATGTGATGTTTTGACGAGTGCACTAGTCTGAGGCGTGGCTCTTTGAAGTGAGAGACAAGTTGCTGCATTGCATTCACCACACAAAAGGCATTGGTTCTCTGGATTTGGGAAGCAACGGATGCCACATTTGAGCATGGTGTTCCAACCCATTTACCTAGTAAGCTGTGAAGCTGATAGTTTTGAGTAGGATTCGGAGCAAGAAAGTGTTCTGAAGCAGGTGCAGGCTGGGGTGTAAGTTGCTTGCCCCTTGAGCCCTGTGGCCCAGCAGACCCCATGATAGCCAACATATCTGTGACCAATAGAATGTTTTACGGAACCTCTGGCAAGCCCCGGTAGGAAACTCATGACCTGCTGGCAATTATTCCCATTTGAAAGCAGCTCTGGCTTGCTCCTGTGGCTTGGTAGAGCCTGAAACCCTTCCCGTGGGCCATCTTATATGCGTGTGACCTGACGACCCAACATAGATGGGAGCTTCCACTGAACCACAAAACTGTGGATGTGCAGCGTTGCATTATAAATGGAAATAAGGTCTATGCGGTCAGTCCCATGGAGGCCCAAGGTCACGTGAACCGCCACAAGGATGCCTCTGCCTCCCATGTTGCCTGGTCCCCAGTTTCACTGCCCTTCCTCGGTGCATCTTCATGGCCCCAGGGGAAGATTTCAACGACCACCTGCTGAAGGAGTCGGGCCTGCTCTACTGTGAGATCTTCTAATATGCTAGCGTCTGTAGCGTCTGGTGCACAGCTCCATCCGAGGCTGGCCCTGAAAGATCACAGGGAAGGGAAATCCTACCCGTCACAGAACTTTGAACAGTGCGAGACTGGTCAGATGCCAGGCGATTCATAACCAGTAGTAAACAGGTTGTCCGGCTTGTCAGGGACTCGGGGAAAACAACACAGGAAAACCGGTATCGGGAAGGCAATGAAGGAGAAGCACGTTGAGGGATGGTTCGGAGCAGACGCAGAGTATACTACAGACGGTGCTCTTAAGAGATGAGTTGACAAGATAACTTGCCCTGTGGATACCAGTTGATTTCTTCCTTCGGTTACTCCGATGTTTTCTCAGTGAGCCTACCTACAGAGGGGCCAGAGTAGCAGGGACAGAACCAGGAGTAAATTGAGCAGGATGGACTTGCCCTCATTGGGCTGCCGTCCCTGCCGAGAGCCACACCTGCCCCCAGCAGAAGCCATCACTGAGCCTCTGATACGGGTATTTGGATAAAACAAGAAAAAAATAATTAAAACAACATGAGCAGAGGGTGATATATGGAAGTGTTGAATTACTATATTGGACACCTGAAACTAATATAACCGTCTTATTTTTTTTTTTAAATAAGATTTTATTTACTTATTTGACAGAGAGAGAGTGAGAGAGTGGGGGAGAGAGAGAGGGAGAAGCAGGCTTCCTGCTGAGCAGGGAGCCTGTTGCGGGGCTTGATCCCAGGACCCTGGGCTCATGACCTGAGCTGAAGGCAGATGCCGAATCATCTGAGCCACCCACACGCCCCTAAATTTTTTCTGATGGAGAAAGAGACCCACAAAGGCAAAGTGCTTAGGGCCCATGATGTCACAAATAGTCCTGGATATGAGTAGGAAGATTCAGGAATGACTTCAAAGTTCAGAAACTGAAAAGTTTACACCAAAAGGATGTACCTTGTCATGGACTGAGATGTCGAAATCAGGAAAAGCAGTTGAGGGGAAATATTGATGGTCTGCTGAGTTAGAGGCTGATGCAGAAATTCCGGAATGTACTGATAAGGATTTTGATCGGGGTGGTGGTTTCGGGAAGAGGAGAGTTCCTTTGAATTGAGGTCTAACTGGGCTTGAGAAGAGAGTTGAATATGAGAAGCCACCTCACGAATTTCCCTTCCTGCTGACTGCTGGATGATCCCAGGCTTCCTCTCATTGCTGTGACAGGAAGAAAGAGGTTGAGAGGTAGCTCTCACCAAAGGACACCAAGGTCATTAACTCGAGCCTTTCTAGTGTCCTTTACCCACCCCTTGCTCTCTGTGGTCCTACACACTTATGGACGTTACAGTTTCATTTACAGAGTATTTGAATTTAACTGTAATGTGAAGGACACAAAATCATAATAATATTAGCAGTCTCAATTTTTATTTGTAAGACCTTTCAGGTGCCAAAGTATTTTCCAGTAAATATTTTATAGGATACAGCCCCTAAGAGATAGGAGAGGCAGATGATTTGATTTCCCAATCCACAAATGAAAGAGCTTGTCAGAGCTTTGTCAGATCGTATCCATGAGTGACCAACCCTGGATTTCAGCTTGGGTTGTGATCTCAGGATTGTAAGATCCTGCCCTGAGTTGGGCTCCGTGCTCATTGCCGAGTCTGCTTGAGTTTCTCTCCCTCTTCCTCTGCTCATCTGCTTGCTCTAGCTCTTAAATAAATAAATAAAACCTTAAAGATTATTTCCCTTGACTCTCAATTCTCTTTCAACCCCACCACTAGCAGTCAGCTTAGATTTAGTTTAAAGGAAATCAAAGTCTTCATCATTTTGCAGGTTATAACTCAATTTTTTAATACCAATTACTATTTTTTTTTAAGTTTTGTTTATTTAAGTAATCCAGTGTGGAGCTTCACATGATGACCCCAAGATCAAGAGTTGCATCCTTAGTGCAGCCTGAGTGGCTCAGTGGGTTAAAGCCTCTGCCTTCAGCTCAGGTCATGGTCTCAGGGTTCTGGGATCGAGCCCTGCATTAGGCTCTCTGCTCAGCAGGGAGCCTGCTTCAACGCACCCCCCCCCAACCTGCCTCTCTGCCTACTTGTGATCTCTCTCCCTCTGTCAAAGAAATAAATAAAAATCGTAAAAAAAAAAAAAAAAAGAATTGCATCCTCTTCTGACTGAGCCAGCCAGCCTCCCTCCAAAAACTTCTTTATGGACAACCTTGCCCTTTTGTCATGGAGTTGCTTTCTACCCTTGATACAAGACCTTGTTCTAGAGTGTGCTTAGCCTTGAAGCCAGTTTATCTCTTGCTTTCTCCCTCTTCTCTGTTCTTCCTGTTCTATCCTGATCTCTTTGCCCTTGCTGTGTTTCCGCTTTTTCTTCCTCTATTTATGGCCCCTCATTCCCCTCCTTCTTTCCCCTCTTCCTTCCTCCCTTGTGTGTTTACACTTGATGTTACTTCCTAAGTATTTGCCTTAGCACATCCTCATTATTCTGTCTCCTGCATCAGCCTTTAAACAGCAACAACGTCATCAAATAGCCCTCCTATAGTTCCCTCATGCTTACAAAGTAAACTTGCATTTCCAGCGTAAATCCATAAACTTTTTACAAGTGTATGTTCAAAGAGTCCAGTTAAAAAATGGGCGAAGGTGGGGATGCCTGGCTGGCTCAGTCGGTGGAGCATGTGACTCTTGATCTCAGGGTTGTAAGTTCAAGCCCCATACTGGGTGGAGAGACTACTTAAAAATAAACATCTTTTTAAGAAAATGAGCAAAGGATAAGAGACATTTTGCCGAAAGGGATATTTGGATGGGCGATAAACACAGGAAAAGTCGTTGAATGTCATCAGCCATTAGGAAAATGCAAATGAAAACCCCAGTAGGATATCGCTATGTATCTAACTGCTAAAATAAAATGTACTGACAATACTAAATGCTGACAATGGTTAGGAGAAATAGGATCTCTCACACATCGCTGGTAGGAAGGTAAAATGATACCCACTCTGGAGAATAGTTTCTTAAAGTACTAAAGACACACTTAGTGTATGAGTTAGAATAATACACTGGGGCACTTATCCCAGAGAAATGAAAATTCATGTCCACACAAAACTCTGTACACAAATGTTCATAGAAATTTTATTTGTCATAGCCTCAAACTGCAAACAATCAAAATGTCCCTTGATAAGGGAATGATTAAATAAACCCAGCACATTGAGACTGTGAAGTACTACTCCACAATGAAAAAAGAACGCACTGTTGGTACCATAACTTCATGGATCTCAAGGGCATTGTGCTAAATGGGAAAAAAAAAAAGTGAATCTTCAAAGGCCACATGTTAAACAATTCCACTGATACGACATTTTCAAAATGGCAAAATGATAGAGATGGAAAACAGATTAGCGACTGCCAGGTGTTAGGGACATTATAACAGGGGAGATGGTGGGGATGGCAAGTAGCATAAGGGAGAGCTTCGTGGTGATGAGCTAGTTTTGTATCCTGATTACAGCAGGGTTGCATGAATCCACACTTGATAAAAAGGCATAAAACTATGCCATTGTATAGTACAGAGGCGCCTGGGTTACTCAGTCAGTTGAACTGCCAACTTGATTTTGGCTCAGGTCATGATCTGGGGCATGAGATCGAGCCCTGCTTTGGGCTCCATGCTTAGCGTGGAGTCTGCTTAAAAGGTCTCTCCTTCTGTCCCTTTGCCCTCCCTCTTTCTATCAAATAAATAAATAAATCTTTAAAAAAAAAAAAGAACTATGCCATTATATAGTACCAGTGTCAGTTTCCTGACTTTGCTATTGTCCTATATTATACTATAGTTACATAAGATGTAATTATTGGGGAAGACTGGATGAAGGCTACAGGAGACCTTGATTCCATTGTTTCTACTATTTTTGCAAGTTTCTGTGAATCTATAATTATTTTAAAATAAAGTTTTAAAAAGCGTATGTTAAAAATTTTAAATATGCCATAGACTCATATGTTTCAGAAACCAAAAAGTATAAAGCAGGGTACAATGAAAAAAAAAAATCTCCATTTTTGTCCCTAAAATCCATCAGCTCAATATCCCTGTCAGTCTTGGATTCAGCATGAACTAGATGGCAAGCTCAAGTGGGGTAGCCGAGAACATTCTGATGGCGGGACTATTTACAGCGTTTTGTGCGTGGTTAAGGCAGACCAACTCAGGCTGATCAAGCACGCAGGAGCAGGTGTGTGGGCGACGTGTGATTGCTACGGCTCAAGGTGCAAAGGTAGGGAGCAGTTACTGGAACTAGAGAGGGTTTTAGGCAACTGCTGCCCACTAGTAGCTGTGGCTGGGAAATAAAGAGCACCCATCACACTCTTCTGCCCTCTGTTCTCGTTTTCTACCTCCCTGTTGCAAATCCAGCCCAAAGTGAGAGGGGGCCTCCCTAAAGCATAACAGTGAGCCTGCTGGACAAGAGTGAGGGGGGAAGGTTGAAGATTAGAGGTGGAGGAACAAAATCAAGACTGTCCAGCATAGTATTCTTCTAGAACTTTTTTATTTGTCCACAAAGGTAGTAGATTCTTATTCTTTTCCCTTTTATATACAGGAGGTGTTATATTGTCATATATAACATAATATATATGGTTATATAATACTATTATATTATACACATTGTTCTGCAACATGCTTTCTCCCCCACTCACTATATCTTAGAGATATTTTCAAATTGCTTTAAGAATAATACCCCATTGGGGCGCCTGGGTGGCTCAGTGGGTTAATGCCTCTGCTTTCTGCTCAGGTCATGATCTCAGGGTCCTGGGATCGAGCCCCACATCGGGCTCTCTGCTCAGCAGGGAGCCTGCTTCCCCCTCTCTCTATGCCTGCCTCTCTGCCTCCCTGTGATCACTCTAAATAAATAAAATCTTTGAAAAATAAAAATTAAAAAAATAAACCTTCACTTCACCCTTAAAAAAAAAAAAAGAATTCCCCATTGATCTTTGCAACTGCATAGTATTCTATTATATGCAGTTGTATTATCATAATTGTCCCTGGTTTTTGATGTTTGGGTCCAATCTTTTGCTGTCACAATTAATACAATGAATAACTCTGTATACACGTGTCATTTTATTTTTTTATTTTTTTTTTGTACACGTGTCATTTTAAAGGTATATACTTAGAGGTGCAGGATAAATGCCCAGAAATGGGATTGCTGATGAAAGGAATTGGCATTAGTAATCTCAGTAGGGACAAGGAGCTCTCCCTTGGAGTTGTGTCCATTTAAACACTTACCAACAATCTAAGTAAAGTGATCATCTTCCCATAACCTTGCTGTTACTTTTTTTTTCATTTTTGCCAATCTAATAGAGGAAAAAATAGTATCTCAGGATAGTTTTAATATGCAGTTCTTTCGGTATGAGTGAGGTAACACAACTCTTCATTAATTTACAGTCATTTGTACTTCCTTTTCTGTGAATAGTTTGTTCGTATTCTTTGCCCTTTTTTTAACCTGTGTGTTGGTTTTTGTTTTTCTTTTTTTTCTAGGAACTCTTTAAATATTAGGGAAATTAGCTCTGTTTCTGTGATGTTAATTGTAAAGATTTCTTTCTGAGCATAATTTATAATTTATTTCTAATATGGTAGATCATGCTATTTATTTATTTATGATTTTATTTATTTATTGGTCAGAGAGAAAGAGTACAAGCAGGGGGAGCAGCAGGCAGAGGGAAAGGGAGAAGCAGGCTCCCAGCTGAGTAAGGAGCCCATCCCAGGATGGTGGGATCATGACTTGAGCTGAAGGCAGAGGCTTAATGGACTAAGCCACCCAGGCGCCCCTGGTATCATATATTTTTGACTTTACTTATGATCTCCCCTCACGACCCCCCTGCCACACATACAGAAGCTTTTCTTTTTTTTTTTTAATGTAGTGAAATTTACCAATTAGCCAGTTTTTTTTAATGACTACTAAACATAGCTAGTAAGGTTTTCATCACTTCAAACTTTTAAAAAAGCTCCTTTTTTTTTCTTTTTAGAACTCATATTTTACATTTAAATATTTGATTCACTTGGAATTTTCTTAGAGTAAGGTATAAGATATGGTTCCAACTTAATTTCCAGATTTCAATCTTCCTGCCTCCTCCACACTTGAGGGCCTTTGAACTCCTCTCGATCATCGGTGGGGTGGGGGCTGTGGTTTCAGCTTCAGCCAGAAGTATTTCTCAGGTGGTCAAGTTCAGTCCTCTTAGATTAAGGCTGGCTGTTTTTTGTTTTGTTTTGTTTTTGTTCTCGTTTTTTAAAAGATGTGATTTGATTTTTAAATTTTTTAATTTATTTTTTAAAGGTTTTATTTATTTATTTGTTGGGGTGGAGACACAAGCAGGAGGAGGAGCGGAGGCAGAAGGAAAGGCAGGCTCCCCACTGAGCAAGGAGCCCGATGCAGGACTTGACCTCAGGACCCTGGGACCATCACCTGGGCTGAAGGCAGACCTTTAACTGAGTGAACCACCCAGGTGTTCCTAAAATATTTTATTTTTATGATTTATTTATTTATTTAAAAAAGATTTTACTTATTTATTTGACAGAGACACAGCGGGAGAGGGAACACAGGCAGGGGGAGTCAGAGCGGGGGAAGCAGGCCTCCCGATGAGCAAGGAGCCTGATGCAGGGCTGGATCCCAGGACCCTGAGGTCATGACCTGAGCCGAAGGCAGATGCGCAGTGACTCAGCCATCCCGGCATTCCTAAAAGATTTTATTTTTAAGAAAGATTTTACTTTAAAAAAAATCTCTGTACCTGATCCTGGGCTCCAATTTACAATCCCCAGATTAAGAGTCTTAGGATCTACAGACTGAGGCAGCCAGGCACCCTGGCTGGCTCTTCTTTTGGACCTGATAGCTGCTCATCCCTTAACCTTATGGAGAATATTTTTCTTGGATAATCTGAATCAGCTTGTGATTTTTTGGTTTTATTTTGTTTTGACCAGAAGCATGAAAAACTGCAATGCGTAGGGAGCAGCACTTGCTTCCTTAGCTCCCCTGAGCTTACACATGGCGTTAGATACCCTTACCGGTCTTGCCGAATTTCTAGGATTTGTAGATTGAGAATGGATAGAGAGAAAGTTACAGCTGGGCTTGGTTGTGGCAGTGGCCCTAACTGCCTCCGAAGAGGTTCCATAGTTTGGGGTGACCTCTTGGTTTGTCTCTGACTCTCCATGGTGGATGGGAATGTGAGGCTAGAGGAAGGCGGTCTGACATTCACCTCCTTCCTGCTCATGCCGCTGGCCGCTGGCCCCTGTGCTGATTGATCTGTGACCGTTTGCTGCCGGTTGTTAAATATTTTTGACACCCATCCCCAACCCCCATCTCCAGCAGAGGCTTTGTTCTGCTTTCTCTTGGCTCCGGAGTTTAGTTTCAGAGGTCATAACTTGAGCCCACCAGTGCCGGCTTCTCAATCACATGATATTTACTGATAGTTGGGATCTGCCCTACCTGATGATGGATATTTTTGTTTTGAGGTCCTGTTGGGACTTCCTGCCTTTCTGTAATTGTGTCTTCTTGGGCCTTTTAAAGGTGAACCAGAGGGATAATTCAGCCAAGGGTTCTGTAGCGCCCACTTCACCATGGCGAACTTAGAAGCAGGTTTGAGAGCCAACCCCTGGGAATTGTATCCATTTTTTGATTTGACTTGACTAGAAGTTAGTGTGCTAATAACACTCGCTGCTTATCCACATCATAAATAGTGTAACGACTTATTGGGTTATTATATTTTTTTGAGTTCAGAAACAATGGCCATAGGAGAACCAAATACTGGAAAGTGTCATGTGCCTGAGCCTTTGATCCCCTGGAGCCGTGGGCGTGATTGGGGGCTGTGTCAGGGTCACCGGTAGCTCAGAGGCCCAGATGCCGCCTCTTACAGCCCCCAGTCTGGCCCTCCTGGCAGGTGGCTACTTGAGAAAATGTGATAGATGTTTGACAAGGGACAAAGGAAGACTTGGGTACTTAACCTACTTAGTGATGTTAACCCGACCTCATCTGATAGGGCTCCTCCCTTTACTCCCGGTGGCTCAGCCATGCCAGCCTTTGCTGACTCTTAAACACGTTAAACTCATCCCCACTTTAGAAACTTTGTATTAACAACTCCTGCGCCAGGACGCTGCGCTCTAGCTCTTCGCTTCCCCAGCCCCTTCTTCATCTTCAGGTTTCAGCTTAGAGAGTCTTCCCTCACCGCCTTATCTAGGTGTCCTTCCCCACAAACCCCATATTCCTCATGCTGTGTTCTTTCTTCTCCTAGCATTCTTCAAAATCTGTAATTCGCTCATTTACTGACCTTCTCTCTGGCCATCGTCTCTCATTTACTCCAGGCTCCACGAGGGCAGGGAGTCTGGTTCCCCGCGGTGCCACAGGTCCCTGGCACGGTGTCTGGCATTGGTGGGCCCTCAGTAAACGTGAAAGAAAGTGAACGGATGAACTCCCCAGCAAAGACGAACTGTGACTCTTTTGGAAACTGAATGGGAGCAGTTATGAGGGAGATAGGGCAAATGATTCGTATTTTAATTTAAAACATCCTTAAGCAGATTACTTTGGTAATAGCAGTCTACGTGGCAGGAGGCAATTTATCTCCGGCCAGTGGGGGAAATGGAGTCTCATTAAACATGTGGAACAGAGGAACTCACTGTGAGACTCCCCCTAGTCCTCTCACCTCACCAGGGCTCTCTTTTATATGCTAGAATATTGTTTTACTTTTCATGATTTTTATTTTTTTGAGAGAGAGAGAACAGGAGGTGGGGAGAGGGAGAGGGAGAGAGAATCTTAAGTAGGCTCCACACCCAGCCTGGAGCCCAACACAGGTCTTGATCTCACCACCCGAGACCATGACCTGAGCTGAAATCAAGAGTCAGATGCTTAACTGAATTAACCGTCCAGGTGTCCCACCTTTCATGATCTTTGAAATAAACTTTAGTGAATTGCTAATGTTTTCCTGTCTTAAAAAGAAAAAAGTGAGGGGCACCTGACTGGCTTAGTCAGTAGAATGAACATGTGACTCTTGATCTTGGGATTCTGAGTTGAAGCTCCATGTTGAGGATGGAGATTACTTAAAAAAATAAAATCCTAAAAAGAAAAAAGAAAATCCAACTTATTCACTAATTTATAGCTAGAAATAGAAGGTTCTGGGGCTTGCAGGCACTGTTGACAGAGGTATTAATAAAACAATTTCAGGAATCTTAAAGAGTTTTTTAACTGGATGCATTCTTAGAGATCGTTTGGTTTAACTCCATTTTATTGGGAGACTAAATCGTAGAGTGGAAAGAGACACTGGTGCATAGACTGCCCCTCAGGATTCTGTGTGACTATCGGCAGATAATTTTATCTAATGGATCACTTTATTTAAAATTTTTTTTCCTATTTTTTCATTTGTTTGTTGGTTTTTTTTCTTGTTTTTGTTTTGTTTTGGTAAACTCTACACCCAATATGGAGCTTCAGTTCGTGACCCCAAGATTGAGAGTCGCATGTTGTTCTCAGCTGAGCTAGCCTGGTGCCCCTAATGGATCACTTTAGATCATTTTTTTTTTTAAAGATTTATTTATTCGCTTTGGAAACGTAGTAGGGTGGGGAGGGATAGAGGAAGAGGGAGAGAGAATCTCAAGCTGTCTCTCTGCTGAGTGTGAGCCCGACATGGGAACTCGATCTCACAACCCTGAGGTCATGACCTGAGCCGAAATCAAGAGTTGGATGCTTAACCAACTGAGCCACCCAGGCACCCCCCCTTTAGATCATTTAATCTCAGGATCACTTACCTCAACTGTAAACAAGGATCAAATTTATAGACTGTTAGGGGCTAAATGAGGTAGATAATAAAATGTCTAGCGCATCAGAGGGCCTCAGTTAACGGCAGCTAATCAACATTATTTACAGATGGAAATGGATATTTTATATCAATTCTTTGATAATTTTATTCCTTTTGTTTTATCTGTTCACTTTTTTTGGAACTGCTATGAGTTACTTGATAGGTATCTTTGATTTTTTTCTCCCAGTCTATTGTCTTTCTCCTTTATTTATCTTTTACAGTTCTACAGTTTATAGTTCTTTTATAGTTCTATAGCTTACTTAATCTTGTAGTCCAGCCCGTCTGTTGAATTTTTAAGAACTCTGATTTTTCAAGAACTTTTTAAAACTTTTGATTCCTTTTTCATAGCACCCGGTTTAGTTTTTATGGGTGAAATATATTCTCTTGTTTTGCTGAAGATAATGATAATATCTAAAAAATGTATTATTCCAGGAGTGCCTGGGTGGCTCAGTCGTTAAGTGTCTGCCTTCAGCTAAGGTCATGATCCCAGGGTCCTGGGATGGAGCCTGCTTCTCACTCTCCCTCTGCTTGTGCTCTCTCTCTGTCAAATAAATAAATAAAATATTTTTAAAAAGTATATTATTCTGCTTTGTACATTATACCTGTTTTCTCTGGATTCCTTTTCTGTTATCTTTGTCTTGGGCTTCTATTTTTCCTACTTGAAGCTTTCAACAAATGTCTATCTACCCTTGATTTATAAAAAATAGCACATTCTATGAAGGGAGTTTGAGAGGAAACTAAAGGATAAAAAGATTTTCTTTGCTATTGTTTCGAACTAAGCACCTAATTCTTGATTGTCATCCTTCTTTCAACTTCACATATTATTACTGTCTTTCAATAACCTTGACTTTTTTATGATATGACTATGTTTTCTATGGGTGAATGTAAATTTAGGCATAACCTTAGAGATTTTTTTTTTTAAATAAAGCATTTAAAAAACTTTTATAAGATTTTATTTCTTTATTTGACACACAGAGAGAAAGAGAGAGAGAGAGAGAGAGAGGGAACACAGGCAGGGAGAGTAGAAGGAGAAGCAGATTCCCTGCTGAGCTGGGAGCCCGATGCGGGTTCAAGCCCAGGACGCTGGGATCATGACCTGAGCTGAAAGCAGAGGTTTCAGCTGAAACCTTCAGCTTTAAAGCTGAAAGCTTAACAACTGAGCCACCCAGGTGCCCCCAGGAGTTCAATCCCCTTGAACTCATAACCCTGAGATCAGGAGTCGTGTGCCCTATCAACTGAGCCAGCCAGGTGCCCCCCTTTTGGGAGATTTTTAACAGTATTGACTACAAGCAGATATTTCTTTGTCTTAAATTTTGAGGGTGGACATTTTGCCCACTCATACGTATTGGAGCACAAGACTGTGAATTAGGAGGACTGGGCTCTACTTTCTGATTTTTACTATGATATCATCAGTAAACCTGAACCTCAACTCCCTTGCATGTAAAATGAAATCCATTTCCCTCACGGTGCCATTAATGGGGATCCAATGTGATAAACCAGTTGTCTTCACTTCATGAGTCATCAGCCTAAATGTTCTTCAATCCCTCCATCCCACAAAGACCTACAAGCATGACGTTTGCTCCCCAAGACGTTATTCTTTCAGAAAAGATTACTTTTGGGCTGAGGTTGGCCAACAGCTGGCATATTTTAATTTGTCATGATTTTCTGTTTGCTTCTGTTTCCTAACCTGGTCTGTTTTCCATCTCTTGGAATCTGGATGAGAGTCCCGAGGCCACATTCTACTTTACTCAGCCTCCAAGTGGTCTTTTAAAAGCAAACGTGGTTGCAGGAAGTTGATGTCAGAAAAGTGACTTTAGTCCAGTAATCACCTTGGGGGAGTAAGACATGTCCGCAACTGAAAGCACAAAGGAATAATCCGTAAGTGACTAAGGCAAAAAGTAATCCCTTCAGAACCAGGTCAAGCAGTTCATTTAGGGCTTGGGTGGTGACTCAGCCTCTTGAGGGTTGTACTTCAGGTTGACAGACTTGAGAGGTGTTCTGAAGGGTGTGTGTAGCTTGGTGGGAGGAGCCGTTCATCCTTCTGGAAGAGTCCCTTTGCATCTCTGTCTCTCTGTCTCTCCCTCATTTGCTCCAGCTCTCACACTCTTTATAACTCCCTTTTGTTCTTTCACTCAAGAAGGGAAACATAAGTGGGGAAGTTTAATTTTAGTTCCCAAGAAGATCATAGAGGACATCAAGGAGTAGCTAGTGATTGATGAGCCGTAAGAAAAAAAAAAAAATTATGCTTTTTTTTAAAAAAAAAAACAACCCATAGTCACGACAAGCCATGGCACAAATAGATATGAGATGAGTAATTAAGCCCAGGTTTCTAAGATAATGATCCAGGGAAGACGTAGTACAGAGATAAAGAAGAATGGGCCTGTATTTTTTGAGCCTGTGTGCTATGTGGAAAGCTGTGACAATAAGCGATAAAAAATAATACATGATTCAAAGTTCTGTGGATAAATAGAGCCGGGTTAGAACAAATGAGTAACGTCGGCAAAGTAGATTGTGTGTTCCTGTGGACGAGGAGACGTTGTAAACCATAAGTCCATTCACTCCAGGCATTTGTTAGGCATACATCAGGGACAAAAAAATTGTTCTAGAAATTGGAAGGAGCTATAAAATAAATAAGACAGTGTTAAGGAAATAGAAGATTTCCTATTTTATATATATTTCCCTTCTTCGGATTATGCGGTTCTTGTGTTGTGCTCTGTGTTATGTTCTCATTTGTGTTATTCCTGCTAAGGCTGTGGGATAAAATTTCTCGCTCTCTTTATAGAGGATGTTCACCTGCCCTAAAGAAAGCTGGGGATGACAGACCAGCTATCAATCAGAAAGCCAGAGCTTAGAGGGCTCCCAAAACTCAGATCCATACAGTATAAGCCTTATTATATGGTTGGCTCTTGCTCTGTATTTTTTTTTTTTTTTTTTTTGTTATTGTTTGACTGTTTCCCTCCTGAACCTTAAGTAAGGTTTCCTTGCGATGTTCTGGCCTCGTTTTACCTGTACTTCTGAAGATCCAAAGAGGGTCCTAGGTGCTTGTCATCAGTGGTTCTCAAAGTTGGTTTCTGGACCAGCAGCATTAGCCTCCACCTGGGAACTACTCACTGGTAATGCACATTCTTAGATCCTACCCTGACAGACTGGATCTGGAAGTCAGGGTGGGTTGTCCAGCCTAGGTAGGGTGTCCTAGGGATGTGTCCAGCCTTCCAGGGCATTCTGAGGCTGGCTCACGGTGAGCGCCGCGGCTCGCTCGATAACTGAAGGAGAACAGCGCCCTCTGGAGCTCTATCCGGGTAAGGCAGGGGAGCAATTTTCTTGTCTCCCTGAGTGGAAGAGTAAATCTCGCAGAGAAAGGAGAATGAGCAAAGTGGTATAGTGTTCTTAAGCAAGGAGACAGAAAAAGCTCTCGGGAGTGAGAGGGGTCCTGACCAGGTTGCCAGTGTGGGCGCTTCACCTCTGGCCTGTTATTAGGACTTTACCAGGACACTTGCCAGTCGTCAGGTCAGTGGTCTGGAACCAGACATGACACTTATACATTGTGTGAGGTTTTGCTTCTGTGCCATCTGTGAGCTATAGGTATGTGGTGCTAGGTCTGGTTAATCTTTATAGTGAACTTTTCCTTTGGAGCCTGGTTCCTTTTTGTAAGGTTACTATTATTTTCTGTGACTACAAGGTATTACTGGAATAAACATTATAACCCTAGTAATTAAGATAGGGTGATCTAAGTTTTCCAGATCTGTCTTCATTGTCTCTCAGCGTCTGCATACCCGAAACACCCGCAGAGCCTGGTTGGGACCCCTATGCTTTCCCTACCTTAGTCCCATCCTCTTCCCATTCGCAGGGGGAAAGGGGGTGAAAGTCAGGGTTTCCAAGCCCATCTGTCTCTTCCCACACAAAGAGACTTCTACCACGGTCAGTTTGGGAGGCTCTGGACTGATTTAATTAAGGGATATTGCTGTTCTCTTCATAATAGCCAGGCTCTCAAGATGGGTGAATATGAGTGAATTTTAAAATGAGTATTTTTCTTCTATTTCCTTTTTCCAGTTCTGGTGTTTGTCACTCCCTTACCAGAAAACTTCAGTGCTTCCCCTTAAGCGGCCCTGCAGGCCTGGTACTGCCATGCCTCTGCCTTGGGTCCCATTCCACTCTCAGCTTTGCCCTGTCTTCTGCCCCACCTGAAAGGTCTTACTTCCTTTCTTTGGCGCTCTGGTAACTCTTGCTCCAGCCGCCCCTCACTAGGCGTCAATTTGCAACCTAGCCCCCTCTCTAGACGGAGCTCCTTGAGGTCAGGGAAGGCATGCTAATCCTTTTTATCCCCAGCCTTTAGCACAGGGACTGCTTAACAACAGGTGATTGGAAAGTGGTCTCCAAATGAATAAATGGGGTCTGGTTAGTAGAACTAGTTGCCATTCCTCGAACTTCCCACTTGTCCGTTCCCCATGCAGTCCCTTTCAATGTGAAATGCCCCCCCTGTGTCCATCTGCAGCCTCTCCAAATCCCACCTGTCCCTAAGAGTCTCTCATTGCGGCTGTTGGATAAACAGGTGAGAAGCAGCTGTGGCGTGTAGACTACGCACTCGGTCAGGTGCGGCCGTCACCTGGCAAGTGTCCTAAGTCGCACTGTTCTTAGGGCAAAGTGCATACGTTGATAAAAATAGCACCAATAATAACTCACATTAATCTATAATATTAATGGGTTATATTGGCCGAGTTCTTATCATGTGCTAAGCCTTTTACATACATTATTTAATTCTTAAGCTAGTCTATCAGCAAAGTGTTGGTATCTATAAAATAATGGAGGCTTTACAGGGGTTAAATAATTTGCCCACGGTCATGGAGCTAAAAATGTCAAAGCCAAGATTAAAATCTAGACCTAGTCGACTCCAAAGTCAGTGCTTTACACCTGAAGCTAAATAGATCACTGACAAAATGTATAGGTATTAGAGACCCAGCTAATGTAGAATTGTGAATCTAAACAGCAGCAAAAAGCCCGAACTCCTATGCCGTTCAACGAACAAACTGATATTTATTGAGCACGTAACATGGGGCAGGTATTGTTGTAGGAGGGAGAGGTATAGCAAGTGAATAAGACAGACAAGATCCCTGAGCTTGGGGAAGTTACCTTCCAGTAGGAGAACCTCTTGGAGGAGGTAACATTTGAGCAGGCCCTGGATAACCAGGAGAAGCCATGGGAAGACTTCGGAAGAGTCTGTTTCTGGCAAAGGAAGGAAGAGAAAAGGCCC
Source organism: Procyon lotor (assembly GCA_028646535.1). Classification (NCBI taxonomy): domain Eukaryota; kingdom Metazoa; phylum Chordata; class Mammalia; order Carnivora; family Procyonidae; genus Procyon; species Procyon lotor. The sequence goes on from CM053615.1 coordinate 9,993,886, forward strand.
TAAGGCCAGGGAAACTGGTGGAGGGACCAGCACCCACAAAGCAGTAAGTGGAATTGACCTTGGATCAAGCCTTTGGGGCATGGGTGCTGTAAGAGTGGGAGCCCAACCCCGACGATGAGTGGCCCAGAAGTTGAAGGTCAGCACAGGAGACTGGGTTCTGCGTGCCGCCAGACATTTCCCTCCTTTGTCCCTTTTCAGAGTCATTTTGCCAGAACCAAGCCCCATTCTCACTGAGGCTCTCTGTGCAGCGGCAGGATCCTGTTCCCACGGTCTGTGGGGTTAACATCAAGAGTTAGGAGTGAGGCCCGAGTGAGAAGGACTCCTTTGCTTAGGGACATACAATTGAAAAGCGATGATGAAGCCATCTCACAGTGTTTGCTTTCCCTTATCACTGTGCCCTGATGGTTACGTACAAGGTCATTGCTAAAACCCATGATTTGCGGGGGCAGGCCGTTCCCACAGCAGTCCTCCTGGCATCTTGCCCTTCTGGTTCCAAATCCAGCTCATGATGCCCTTTTTGCTCCTTCTTCTTTGGCCCCTTCTTTGGCCCCCTTCTTGATGTCTTCCAGGTCCTCTCTCTCTAGGGTCTGGCTTCCCCCTCGGTGACTGTTGCCTTTTTATGGGTGCCGTGAGGATCTCCCTGCCTTGTCTGGGGGCTCAGAGCTCTTCTCTTCACAAAAGGACTTCCCCGCACCACGCCGCCCACCTGCTTTTGTCTGAAATGATTCTTCCTCGTCCCTAAGGAAGAAGGTGTCCAGGACGTGCGGAGCTCTTCTGCTCTGTGTGACCGCAACACGGGCAGTGAGAGGCCACGGCCGGCACACCTGCGTCCTTACACCTTTGCGGAGCCTGTCTGCTTCTCAGGAAAGATCTAAGGAGTTGTCTGTAGGCCCTGGGGGAAGGGCTGTCAGCCAGGCAGGGCTCCCGCTCCAGGAGAGAAGGGTTAGGAAGTGAGTAAGTGGCCAAAATAAGTCAGATGGTGATGAGCACCATGAGGAAAAGAAAAGAGGAGGGTGAGGTAGCACGGGCGGAGGGGGGGGTGTTGGGGGGGCAGCACCACTCAGACTTAGGCAGGTGGTGTGGGGACGGGGGTAGGGGAGGCGGGAAAGCCTCCCAGCGGTATGTTTGTCAGACAGACAACAGGCCAAGCAGTTTTGAAACGTCTGGAGGAAGAGCATTACAAACGGGAAAACCCAAGGGCAAAGCTGCAGAGCTCTGAGTAAAGGTAGTGTTTAATGACTAGCAAGAGGCCAATGTACATAGAGCAGGGGGAGGGGAAGGAAGGTGTTGGGGTGAGGTCTGAAGGCGAAGGCCCTGCTAAGGATTAAAGAATAATAGTGACACTGCAGTAGTTCAATTTTATGGAACACTTACTATGTGCCAGGCACTGCTCTAAGTGCTTACATACACATACACACACACACACGCACGCACGCACGCACGCACGCACACACACACACACACACACACCAGTTACAAGCAGAGGAAAAGGAAAAGGCAGGGACCAAGTTCCTAAGATACTAATAAGCCTGGCACATTTGAGGAGTTGAAAGAGATCAAAGAGCAGTAATGCTTTCTCTCTTCACAGCGAGCCAGTGAGGGAGGTATTGTTGCATCGTATCCGCATGTCGCAGATGAGGAGCTGAGGCCTACAGAGGTTAATAATTTGCCCAAGATCACACAGCGGGTAAGTGGCAAGAACTCCAGAGCCCGTACTTTTCGACGATAATATGCTGGTATTTATCGAGTGGACAATACATATGAGAGCTATGCACAAATTATTTATGACCCAGCCCTGAAAGGTGGCCATTCTTAGCTTCCTTTGATAGTTAACGAAGTTCAGAGACCATATGTGGTTCCCCCCAGTGTTGTTCAGTGAGCTGGGACTCAAATCCAGATGTGCCTGCTGCTTAAATCTATGCTCTTTCCTTTACATTCTGCTGCCTCTTAGGATCTCCAAGGAGAGCCCCTCTCTTAAACTGGACTAAACAGCAGGTCTTTCCCAATCTGAAGTGCAGTGCTCAAAACTGAGGTCAACTGCATTTCAGGTGTTCTTGTTACTAATCCATTGAATTATTAAAGATTTATTTATTTACTTGTCAGAGAGAGAGAGAGCACAAGCAGGGGGAACAGCAGGCTGAGGGGGAAGCAGGCTCCCTCCTGAGCAAGGAGCCCGATATGGGACTCCATCCCAGGACCCTGGGATCACAACCTGAGCTAAAGGCAAACACTTAACCATTTGAGCCACCCAGGCATCCCAATCCATTGAATTATTAATCATATTGAAAAAAAAGTAGGGGCTCCTGAGTGGCTCAGTGAGTTAAGCCTCTGCCTTCGGCTCAGGCCATGATCTCAGGGTCCTGGGATCGAGCTCCGCATCCGGGCTCTCTGCTCAGCATGGAGCCTGCTCCCGCCTCCCCCTCTGCCTGCTTGTGATCTCTCTCCGTGTCAAATAAATAAATCAAATCTTTAAAAAAAAAAAAAAAGAAAAACTCTTGAATCTTGCTGAGAGGAGGGTTATAGGCCTTGTGGTGCAGGATGCTCTCAGAAGTGATACCCAAGAATGTGGCTTTAAAGGCTAAAGCCACAACTTCTTCCACGAAGAAGAGCTCAATGGAGTGACAACCAGCAGGGAACAAGGCAGGTGCATAAAATGACTTTCAGGGGAACCTCATTCTGTACGCAGTGCAACAGACCTGCTAGTCAGTCTTACTCTTTGTCCTGTTTCCTCAGTGATCTGACTCGTTTAATACTCAGTACCTTTCGTATCTCCCAAGAGACAGGCATGTGGCGACTTTGGTTTCCGGCTGAGAATATTCCACGGTCATGCGTGTATTCAAAGTCTTCTGCTCTTATTGCTCTGAATGTTTTTTCATATTCCTCATTAGTCTTAAATATTTCTTTTTTTTTTTTTTAAGATTTTATTTATTTATTAGACAGAGAGAGGGATCACAAGTAGGCAGAGAGGCAGACAGAGAGAGAGGGGGAAGCAGGCCCTCTGCTGAGCAGAGAGCCTGATGCAGGGCTCGATCTCAGGACCCCGAGATCATGACCTGAGCTGAAGGCAGAGGCTTTAACCCACTGAGCCACCCAGACGCCCCTAGTCTTAAGTATTTCTTATGATTATTTCCCAACAGATTCTCCCAAATGTATTACAAAGTATAATTGTGCACGTGTATGTGTTTTTATGCGTTTGAGGTTGAAGGGACCATTTATAATGACTATTCTGTGTTCATGTTGAAGTTCTACTATAGCCTTTAATAACCATGAAATTTGCACAGGGACAACCTTTTGAAATCTAAAGTTCAGTGCCAAGATAATTAACGTTTTCGACAATATGTTTCAGGCATAACAGACCTACTGAAATGTTAGTTAAATTGGCATCTATATTTAATCTCGTTAAAAATTCTTTAAAGGTTTCTACAGGCTATTTCTCTAGAGCTTTCCAATCTTATGAAAATAAATGAAACAGAGCTTTAAGACAGTGTATTACACTGAATCCATGTAGTAGATAGGTAGTGTCAATTATAACAAAACCCAAAAACTCTATGAACATTGTCAACCTATGATTATGAAGGTCTTATGGGCTAAAGAAAAGATCTGTGTCCACAGGGCTCGGAATTCATGAGGTTATATTATTGCTATAGGTTATTACTTGGATTAATATTCAAGGGTAACCCTGAGAAGTGTAGCCTGGCAGTGAGGAGAGTTAATGTCTTTAGAAGCAGTCCTCAACCAGTGCGGGGTGGGAGCCAGGGAATAAATAAATGTTCCAGTCTTCCATCCTTTGGGTGGACAAGTCTACCTTTCAGGAGGTACCAAGAGTCGAGATAGGAGTGACCTTGACAATGCACACTTAACCTTGGCTTTTCTTCTGTCCCTGATTCACCTTCCCCCACTCCTCGTTCCCAGAATCACCTCACAGATAACCTGCACTCAAGTCCAAGTCCTAGTCTCCAGTTCTGCTTTAGGGAATATCCCCAGCCCAGTGGGCTTCCTGACACGTCCTGCCTACCGATAACATGGCTAGGGGCGAGTGGGTGGCCTTCATCCATTGCTCGTGGTAGCAGCACGATCGGGAAGGCTCTCGGTGGATAGTGGTGCCTAAGGTAGGCTGTGTTGCAAGATGATGTTTGTCCTGGATTCGGCACTCTCACCCGCACCCTCCAGCTCACTGCCTCCAGACCAGTAACGGGGGTCAAGTCTCAGCATATGCCGAGGGGGGAGGTTGAATGCTCGCTGTGGAGCAAATAGATATTCCCCACAACAGTTGCAGGGCATGGCCAGTATGTACTGTGCAGAACCAAGGGAGCGTGTGCGGGAATGGATTTTGAGCATATTGGATTGGGTGAGGCAGCAGAGGGGCTGAGTATAAAACTGGTTAGCAACAGTGCAATGGTTCTGGAACACTCTCCTATGACTCGGGATTAAATGTCCTGGCAGAGAAACATGCAGCTGATTCCAATACGCTGTTGGGTGGCTCCTTGAAGCTTAGTCATGATATGGAAGCATATAGAGGAAGGGCTCATTACGCTCAGAGAGTAGGCATGCTAGAGTAGATTTATTACATGAGATCAGAGAAGCTGCCTGCTGACTAGATTCTCAAAGAGGGCTCAGAAAGTACTCTTTTTATCAAAGCGATGAGGAGTGCACTAGGGAAGGGCACCAGGATCCTTGAAACCTCAGTGGCGGTCGCCTTCCTAGGCTGGGACTGACAATAGTGGGAGCCATTGCAAAGTTAATCCTCCTGGTGTCAGTGGGAGCAGTCAGATTTCCGAATGACTGAGGCCAGCGGCAGCATCGAAGCATCAGATGCAAGGGAGACAGAACTGTTACAGTGAACGGCAGTGAGAGTCAGGCGAAGCAGCTTGATGGGCAGGGATCTGCAGCGATGGTTAATAGACTGTTGGTCTCAGTGGTGAGACCAGTGGGTCCCCAACTGGGGTGCTTGACTTGTATAACCAGAAAGGAAGTAAGACTCGATGAGCAAAAGACATGTTAGTTTCCACTATCAATGGTTTCTCTCCCAGTTTTCATGTTTCAGTGGTTCTCACACCCAAAGCCCATCATTTGAAGGGGAGGGTGTGCCCCTGAAGGTAGGCTTCCGCAACCCTCAGCCAATATACACAGTACACATTCCTTCAGTTCTCTCCCCAGTAGAAGGATACACTGGGGAGGTTTCTATGTGAGTCCTATTCATACGGTACAGAGTCTACGCTCAAAATGTTAAGGGCTCCCCGTTTTATTCCTATTCAGTTCAATTGCGTAACCCTTGCAAAAACCAAATGGATTGTTTGCAATAAAGGTGGGCTATATAAACTTAGATAAAGGCAGCCCGAATTAGAGCTGCCCTGATATATGTGGCATCTTTTTTTTTTTTAAATATTTTATTTTATTTATTTGACAGAGAGAGAGAGAGAGAGATCACAAGTAGGCAGAGAGGCAGGCAGAGGGAGAGGGGGAAGCAGGCTCCCTGCTTAGCAGAGAGCCCAATGCGGGGCTCGATCCCAGGACCCTGAGATCATGACCTGAGCCAAAGGCACAAGCTTTAATCTACTGAGCCACCCAGGCGCCTTGGTGTGGCATCTTTTTTTTGCTACACATCTGCCATTTCGTATCTGCCTATTGGTCTTGGGGAATGCATTTTTTCCCCTAGTTCTGTCAGTATAGGTTATCCAAAGTGTTGACAACGTGGAACCAACAGTGATGCACATTTATGGACTTGGACTCAGGTTATATTAGCCCTCCTGACTGCTGACACAAAATAATCTCCATGAACCTTGACCATCTTGATATTTGGTAGCATAATATAATGTCAATTCGACCCAGTGAACAGAAAGTAGCTAACACTGTGGATGCTTTAGTCTTCGTTATGTGCTCTAAAAGATTAAAGATAACATGAGAAAAATTCAGGGGGCTGCCATATTGGGAAAGTTATTAGAGGTCCAATTGTCTGGGTATGCTGGGACATCTTTAAGTAGCACCTTGTACCTTTAACTACTGAGAGGGAGGCTGAGTGCCTATTGGCCACTTGGATTTTGGACACAGCCAGTTTTGAGTAAAGATCAGAATAAGAAAGGACTTTGCCCCAAAGCTTGTGCTAAATGACCCAGCAGACCCAGTGTGCGGAAGGGGTACTGTTTGGTCTCTGACACACTCCGATAGGAGAATTGCAGCACAGACCGATAGGGTTCTAGACGTCATCAGTCATGCCCCCTGGAGCAGACAGCCACTCACCGTAGGAGAAGACGGTCCAGGACGGCTGCCGCGACGCTGCAGAGTCTGAGCACCTGACCGTATGATACCAAGTGATGACGACAGTCGGGTTGCTCACCATGGGCTGGATATCGTCATGACCACTGAGTCATAAGGAGCTGCCACAATCCATTGTGTGTTGGAAAATGGTTCATAAACTTCAGGCCCGAGCAGGTCTAGAGGGTGTCACCTTTGTGGCACTAGTGCCTTCTCCTCAGTTCACGCACATGTTCTCAGGCAGCTTCCAGATGACCCAGTGGTAGAAGAGGAAAATTCTTGTGTCTGGTTCATGGGCGGGTTGGATCAATATATTGGAGGAAGAAGAAAATGGACAGTTGCCACGTTATAGTCATTCAGTATTGACCTTCAAGGACAGAGTGAGGGGAATCCTTCTAATGGACAGAGAAACAACAGGTGCACTTGGTTGTTTGCTTTGTGTGGGAGAAGCGTCCAGAGATGGGGATACAGATAGGGTTCTGGGCAGGGGCAAATGGCTTGGTTATCTGGTCAGGGACATGAAACTAGCAATATTGCAAGATTGGAGACAGGAAAGCGGACCTCTAGGATTGAGCACAAGAGCATCTGCTCCAGGGAGATGCTCAATAACCGGATGGACAGGATGGCTTCCTCAGGGACTATCAGCCAGTGTCTCTCCCTGGCCACCCATTGCTTGAGCCTGGAGTGGTGCTACTGGTAGGAATGGAGGCTCTGCGTTTTCCCAGAGAATGAGGTGCCCTCACCGAGGCTGACCTACTGGCTCCTGGCTACTGGCAGTGCTGAATTTCCAGCATGTCAGCCTCGGGGAATCAGACTGCACCGTCAGTGGGGTATGACACCTGAAGGACAGCGGCCAGCCGCTTGGTGGCAGGCTGGTCACATTAGGCCTCTTCCACCTTGTAGGTGACACTCTATATCTGCGACTTCATGCTGTTTAAGGTGAAATACAATTATTTTGAGAGGAGAAACATAAAAAGGATCTATAATAATCATTGAGGTATTTCTGGTTTAAGCGTAATTATTAATAGCCATTTGGCCTCATTCCCTCCGATTCTTCCTTTTACTGCCCCTGAGGCTGGACAGTGACCCATTGTCATTTCTCGTGGGGGAACGTTTACTAAAAAAAGATTGTAAATGGTTCCTCCATAACTAAAAAGTTCCAAACCCAACTTCTCCCACAGGTTTTCCTGGATATCTAACCCCCCTCTAAATTTCTAGCCTCACTTTCTTACCTTAAGCACATGGGTGTGCTGAGAGTTTGCCTCCTAGTAACAGAAGAGATTCTGACATGTTGAACTGTCTCTATAGTAACAGTAATTAAAGCAGCGACTGACTTTCTGCCCGCTAGTCACTAGGCTAGGTGTTTTTCATGAGGTATTTTATTTACTTTCCAGAATAATTGTACAGGGTAAATGTTACGATCACCACATTGTTGGTGAGGACGCCAGGGATCGGAGAAGTAACTTGCTCACGGATGCTCAGTTGTGCAGCTAGGATAGAATCCACCTGTGGTGCTCGGCAGTGCATTCAGGATTCTCACTTATCTTTTGAACTTCAGAGCTATGTAATCCACTGGACCCATTGAATTCATTATACCCCAAGAATTACCTTTCCTCCATTCTTTTGCATCATAAATTTTTTATGCTAGGCCCCCTCTGTTGGAGTTCGTATCACTCCTGCAGGCACTGTTGTAGATTTTGGCTCATCTACTGGCCACAAAGATCACATATGTTTTGATAACTGAAGGCTGTTGTCTCTGCATAAATTGGTGCAGGACATCGGGAAATAAAGAGAAAACATGGAGGGCATCCTGGCTTGATGAATCTGGGAAAGAGCATTTGCAGGAAGCCTTTAGGCTGAACCACAAGGTGCAGTTATACCACTGTTGGCCACCAGATGGCAGAGGCGCTCAGCGCAGCACAGCAAGGAAGCTAAAGGTGTTGGGACGCTGGGCTTCTGGTGAGCTGAAGCCCAGCTCAACTTGTCAAACTCCCCCCCCCCCCCCCCCCCCCCCGGGGGTTTGAGAGCCAAAGGTTGAAGGGATCCTTTACAGCATTCTTATCAGCGAGGTGCATTTGCTTTGGCAAATGTAATTCGGGAATATAGAATATAGGATTCTTTGGAGACTTTGAAACAGCCTCATTTTGGTTCTGATGAAGGATTTATGCCAGAAAAATGAAATCTAGGGGTGTGTGCTTGTGTTGTACTTTGGAGGTGAGGTTGATCGGAGGGGATAGTTTCAAAGAAACAAGATCAACACGGAAAAGGAAGAAATGAGCCAGAGAATCACTAGATGTGATCAGCAGACCGGATCCAGAAGAAGTGATTAGTGTCTTCAGGGGGAGTTATGTAATGTGAGTGAACTTCAGTTCTGATGGGGTTTCGGAAGAGGGTTCTTTTTAAAAATTTATTTATTTTCATATAAGTAGGCTCTATGACCAATGTGGAGCCCAGCGTGGGGTTGAACTTGTGACCTTGAGATCAAGACCTGAGCTGAGATCAAGAGTTGCTTAACTGACTGAGTCACCTAGGTGTCCCTAAAAGGGGATTCTTAACTTTTCTTTTTTTTAATTTGAGAGAGAGAGAGAGCTTGGCAAGGCAGGGGTGACACAGAAGGGGAGGGAGAAGGAAGGGGAAGAATCTCAAGCAGACTATGCACTGAGCACGGAGCCTGACCTGGGGCTTGATCTCACAACCCTGAGATCGTGACCTGAGCAGAAACTGAGAGTCTTGTGCTCAATCAACTAAGCCACCCCGGCCCCTCAACATTTTTTTAAATGCCACGGACCCATTTGACAGCCAGGTGAAATCTGTGTATCTTGTGGTAGACCATATATTTTACGGAAGCGGTCTTAACTGTATCTTGGGTCTTTTTTTTCCCAGAAGTTTAGTTCTTCTCCACCAAATGATGGAGTCTGTGTACTTTCCCCAAGAACCTGGGCAGATCTTCGTGACTGCCTCAGTTAACGGAGTAAGGTGAAGCGCCATGTGACCTTGAACATAACTAATAACAAGCAGTACAGCTTCTGTCTGGCTTTCTCTCTTGGGGCCCTGAGCTGCATGTAGAAAGTCAGACTACCCTGAAGCTGCCATGTTAGACCACGTGGAAATATCACTTAAATCAGAGATTCTGGAGGGATTAAAGAGGACACTTATCATAATGAAAATAAGTAAATAAAATAAAATTTAAAGAAGTAAATTAAAAAAAAAAAGAAAGAGATGCTGGATGAGCCCCCCCTGTGCTAGCCCTGAGCTGTTCAGGTCTCCCCAGCCTATGTGCTAAACCTGTAAATGGATTGTTCCAGTCCCACTTACTGTCTGTGTTTCCATGAGAAACCCCAAGCAAGAATTGCTTAGTGGAGCTGTCAGCCACAGAACCATGAGAGTAATAGTAAAATGACCATTGTTGTTTTTTTAAAAAGATTTATTGTTTATTTGAGAGAGAGAGAGAGAGAGAGCAAGCATGCACATGCAAGTTGGAGGAGGGGCAGAGGGAGAGAGAGAAACTCCAAGCAGACTGTGCGCTGAGCACAGAGCCTGACAGGGGGCTTAATCTCAGGATCCTGAAGTCACGACCTGAGCCAAACCAGGAGTTGGGGACTTAACTGATTGTGCCACCCAGGTGCCCCCAAATGACCACTGTTTTAAGCTATGAAGTTTTTCAGTGATTTGTTACATAGCAACAGATAATACAAATAGACCCTTTTCCAGAATACTCTTTCCAAATGCTTAAAATAGAATATATAGGATTACAAAGGCATATTAAAAGCTCAAACGATAATACATGTGCTTCTTTATCAATATATTAGATAAGCTCTAGTGCTGGATATGACTAATAACAGTCACAGGTACTTCTATTACTTTCGTGGACATGGTGGTTTTCTTAATTATAGAAGGAAAGATTTCAGTTGCAGATGAGTGAAGATAAAGGAATAAAGATTTAATTTTTTTCCCATCCAAGTTCCTGGATTACTTTCCTCCACCCCTACACTCGATTGGGAACCATTAGAAGTGAGTGCTCGTAAGAATCTCAGGGATTATAAACAGTCCTGTCTTTTCTAGATGGTGGAAGGGAGCGATGTGACATTAAATCCTTGCCAAAGATCATGTATGTGGCTCTTTGGTAGCCTTTCTCTGCAGTTGTTTGTCTTGCATCCCCCTTTCCATGGATCTGTCTGCTTCTCTCTTTTTTCCATGGCCTTTTTTCTTCTGGGATCCTTCCTAGTATGTAGGAACTGTATGAACTCACTTCTTTCTCATTCTTGCCCCTAATTCCAAGATCTCCTTATTGGGCACCCAGTGTTCTCCTTTACACACTGAGCCTTCTACTTACGACCAACAGATCATGATCCACACATATCCCTATGCCCCAGCCCAGAATGCTCTGCACCCTCTTCCATTTATCTAAGGTAGTATTACCTGAGAATATCCAACGGAAAAAAGACAGTCTATTCAAAAACGGTGTTGGAAAAACTGTACAGCAACATGCAGAAGAGTGAAACTGGACCACTTTCTTATACCATACACAAAAATAATTTCAAAATGGATGAAAGACCTAAGACAGGGATCCATCACAATCCTAGAGGAGGACACAGGCAGCAATCCCTGTGACCTCGGCTGCAGCAACTTCTTGCTAGACACGTTGTCAGAGTAAGGGACTCAAAAGCAAAAATGAACTATTGGGACTTTGTCAAGATAAAATGCTTCTGCACAGCAAAGGAAACAACGAACAAACTAAAAGACAACCTACAGAATGGGTGAAGATATTTGCAAACAACGTCTGATAAGGGTTAGTATCCAAAAATCTATAAAAGGCTTATCAAACTCAACACTCTTCCCCAAGTAATCTAGTTAAGAAATGGACAAAAGACATGAATAGACACTTCCAAAAAAGACATTCAGGTGGCTAACAGGCACATGAAAAGATGCTCAACATCACTCGGCATTAGGGAAATACAAATCAAAACCACAGTGAGATACCACCTCACACCAATCAGAATGGCTAAAATTAGCAAGTCAGGAAACAACAGATGTTGGCAAAGAGCAGAGAAAGGGGAACCCTCCTACACTGTTGGTGGGAATGCAAACCGGTGCAGCTACTCTGGAAAACAGAATGGAGGTTCCTCAAAAAGTTTAAAATAAACTATAGAACTACCCTAAAATCCAGCAATTGCACCACTAGGTATTTACCCAAAGAATACAAAAATACAGATTTGAAGGGGTACATGTACCCCGATGTTTATAGCAGCATTATCAACAATAGGCAAACTATGGAGAGAGCCCAAATATCCATCAATTGATTAATGGAGATATATATCCATTTTATATATTATATTTACATTACATATTTATATAATATATAAAAACTTCTATTATTTACCTATTACATAGATATATATATATATATAATGGAATATTACTCAGCCGTTAAAAAGGAGACCGCCTGCCATTTGCAATGATATAGATGGAGCTAAGGTGTATAATGCTAAGTGAAATAAGTCAATCAGAGGAAGACAAATCCCATATGATCCCACTCATATGTGAAACTTAAAAGAAACAGATGAACATATGGGAAGGGAGGGAAGAAGGAAGAGAGGGAAACAAACCATAAGAGACTTTTTTAAAAAGATGCATATGTATTTAAAGATTTTATTTATTTATTTTAGAGAAGTAGGGAGAGACAGAGGGAGAGGAAGGAGAGTCTTAAGCGGCTTCTGTGCTGAGGTGGAGCGTGATGTGGGGAGCAACCTTATGACCCTGAGATCCAGACCTGAGCTGAAACCCCGAGTCAGACGCTTAACCGGCTGAGCCACACGGGCGCCCCATCATAAGAGACTCTTAACAATAGAGGACAAACTGAGGGTAGCTGGAGGGAGGTGAGTGGGAGCTGAGCTAGATGGGCGATGGGCAATAAAGAGGGCGCTTGTTGCGACGAGCCCTGGGTGTCGTTTGTAAGTGATGAACCACTGAGCTCTACTCCTGAAAACCAATACTGCACTGTATGTTAAGTACTTAAAATTTAAATTTTAATAACAAGGTGGTATCACCTGGCCCCATGCCCAGCCTAGACTGCCTGTGGGCAGCTCTTGAGAACTTGTGTTGTCCCAAGCTGCCCCGAGTGGTCTGATGGTTCTGAGAGTTTGAGAACCCCCGTCTGAGCCTCCCCCTCACTACGCAAGGTCCACCTTCTGGGTGTGGCCTCTCCTGACCGCCGCAGCCGCGGCTCGCTCCGGACATTCCCGGTGTTAGTATTGCTGCTTAGCCTGCTTGCTTTCTTTTTTTTTTTTTTTTTTTTCAATTAATTTTTATTAACATATAATGTATTATTTGCCCCGGGATACATGTCTGTGAATCATCAGGCTTA
>CM053615.1:10016815-10066211 GCA_028646535.1 Procyon lotor
TTTTTAACTTAAAAAGGTAAGCAATATTTTAAAAATTAATTCTAAGAACTCCTATAAATTAAAATTATTTTTATTTTGAAAATGCAGGAAATGTCAAAGCTACATTCATGAACTGGAAGCCCCCAGAACAGATACTAACTAGAGATGAGGCCAGGTGGTCTAAACAATTTAATTGGTAAAAATTTACTGAGTTCCTCAGTGCCTAATTAAATCAAACCAGTTATTGAGGAAGAAAATTTAATTTCAACCATTCACTGCTAGCCTTCACTTCAATGTCTAAGGCAGTATATTGTATATAATAGGTTCTCTGTGCATATTTATTGCCTGATTAATGTTTATATATTGGTTTTCTTCAGTACTCAAATTCAGTGGCTTAAAATGTTACTCATTTTGGTTACATAGAAATAGCCCGGAGATTCTTGAACTTAGTCAACATAGGTAAGATTGGAAGCCGTTATCTAGAAGATTGGTTTCCAAATTTGACTGGGCATCCCATTTATATAAGCAGTTAAAATAAATACAGATTCCCAGAGCCCCTACAGACCTGAGGTAGAATCTGTAGGAGGTGGGGCTCTAAAATGTGTATTTTAATTTATTTTATTATTATTATTTTTAAAAAAGATCTTATTTATTTGTTTATTTGTTTATTTATTTATTTGACAGAGAGAGAGAGAGAGAGAGATCACAGGTAGGCAGAGAAGCAGACAGAGAGAGGGGGGAGGCAGGCTCCCCGCCGAACAGAGAGCCCAATGTGGGGCTTGATCCCAGGACCCTGGGACCATGACCCGAGCCTAAGACAGACTCTTAACTGAGCCCCCCAGGTGCCTCAGATAAGTGTATTTTAGATACGCAGAAACAGCTGAGGGCATGTGATCTGGATCAGTATTTGAGAACCACTAGTTCCACTGAATTCAGAAATCTCCTTTATACTAACTTCTGCAGGGATCCTTGGCTAGTGACTCATCCTCTTTAAAAACACCTCACATGGTTCAAAGATCCTTCTGAAACTTAGACCAAATCTGTCTCATTGTTCATAGTTCCCATCTTTCTACATAGGAAGACCACTGCTGTGTCACTCCTATCCATCGATAACCCGAAAGAAGAATTTACTAGACATTTTGTACGTTGTATTTTCCATCTCCCTCTGCCTTATGCAGGGTTAGAAAATATCACCTTTAAGAGAAAACAGTCTGGCTGATGAGGCTAATTAACCTCTGTCGACTATTCTCTGCAAGTTCAACCTCCTCTAAAGACACTGTGGAAATTTCACGTTGGTTCTCTCTGAGCGTGACAGGCTTTCAATCCATAATCAACAATCCATCAACAAGTACTTGTTTTTAAGAACTAAGCTTATGCCAGGGACTCTGCTCGGCAATTTACATGCATTAGCTCAATCATTTCTCACAAGAGACCTTCCAGGCAGGTATTACAGCCGCTCACATTTCACATAAAAGAAAACTAAGCCTCAGGATTTTAAGAAGCTTAAGCAAGTGGCAGAGACAGGAGTTTAAAAAGGTCTGTTGCAATCTAAAGCCCTTGTTCTAAGCAGGCACACTGTGTCCCTAGGGCTGCCTACCTTCTTCGTATCCCTGATCATGCCCTCTTCTTTCTGGATGTTTCAGTTCTTACTAGATTCTGGGTCGGTTGTCTGCCCGGAATATTGGGGCTGCTTAGTTCTTGAAGACATGACTGACATAGTTTTCCTCCTGTGCTTAAGACTTCTTAATCTCCTCCCTTGCCCTTAGAGATCCACTGCGTGGCTCAGAACTCTGGTACCAGTGGCCCCTCCAAGGTGGAGAGCTCATAGGATGCGAGCTCTTTCTCTGCTTGCCGGAGGCCCATGGACTGTTTTCCTGGGGGAGATCTGCTCTAGCTTCTTTCCCTCCCTCTTAGATGGTCCTCCTCCTGATCCCACACCCAGTATCCATAACCTTCTTCCTAAAACCGTGGCTCTGACATTCTCTACGGCTGAAGATGGTATCTTAATTTTTAGGCTTTTTAGTTGACTATATTTGTTCATTTGCCTGAGTATTTCTAAGTATGTTCTCAGACCCCATTTCCCTCCTTCCAGTGTTTTAAGATTTATTTATTTATTTGACAGAGAGAGAGAGATTACAAGTAGGCAGAGAGAGAGAGGGGAAAGCAGACTCTCTGCTGAGCACAGAGCCCCATGTGGGGCTCGATCCCAGGATGTTGAGATCGTGACCTGAGCTGAAGGCAGAGGCTTTAACCCACTGAGCCACCCAGGCGCCCCCTTCCAGTGTTTTATAATCTGAAAACTTATTGTTGGTTTTATTAACATCAATATAACATGATATATTCCAATTTGACAACTAAATTTAAAGCTTTGGGCTATATGTAAAATGTATTTCCTTGCATGATTAATTCCAAACTATGCTTTTCTGTGACTTTATTTATTAACAGGAAACATCCAATGTTTAAAGGTATATTCTAAATCATATCTAGATATTTAAATATATATTATAAAATCAACGATGGCAAGCTTTTTATTTTTTTATTTTTTAAAAGATTTTTATTTAGGGAGAGAGAGAGAGAGACAGCACAAGTGTCAGGGGCAGAAGGAGACAGAGAGCGAAGAGACTATTAAGCAGACTTCATGCTGAGAGTGGAGCATGACACAGGGCTCAATCCAAGGACCCTGGGATCATGACCCGAGCTGAAACCAAGAGTCAGACACTTAACCGACTGAGCCAGCCAGGCGCCTCAGATGGTGAGGTTTTTAAATAACCACTCCTTACTTCATGGGCAGTCTTTGCTTCAAGGTTTCTCTTTATGCTGAATTTTCTCCTTTTACCCTCACCTCTTCTCTGTGTATCCGGCCAAATTAATGCAGTCCCCTCCCTGAATCATTTTTTGTGTGTGTGGGATATTCAGGACACCAAAGATGTTCTGTGATTTTCCACTTATTCATATGCTCCTCTCCACAGTTTTTCTGAGAGGCTGTTAGAAAGATGTGCGGTGCAGCCGAGACCTAAGCTTTGCTGTGTGTTTCCCACCGCCCTCTCTGGCCTGTGTTGTACGCAGTATGAGGGCGGTGTGGGAGGCAAAGGCCACAGCCTGGTGGTCCAGGGGCCAGAGCTTTCAAAAGTTAGCTGTGAATATTAAAAAATGGGGAGGGTTTTCCTACAAACGTGATTTCTGGTTTCTCCTGAAGAATCAGAAGGTTTGGTAATTGCCGGGCTCTCCTTTGTCCACGGCAGCAGACGTGTATAGCTTGAGGCTGGCTGTCCCTCCTCCCCCCCCCAGTGACAGGAGCTGAGCAGGTGCTGGAGGCATTTCAGTTAGTGACCCCAGTCTTTGCTACTCGTCGTCTCCAAGTCTCCATATTAGAATTTTATTTATCTCTGGGATGCCTTCTAGATTCTTCCTGTTGAAAGGTGGTGTCCAGACCAACGTATCTTCCGTCACTTGGAAGCTTGTCGGAAATGCAAACTCAGGCCCCCCACCAACCTGTTGAATCAGTTTCTGCATTTTAGCAAGATTCCCAGGTGACTCATTTGTTCGTTAAATGTTGTGACTCTGAGAGAGTCCTGGGCTCAGCATAGAGCAACTGTCTTCATTATCATCTTACCACTTCCCTGAGAGGGAGAATTCCCATAATGGTGGTTGAACGTGGCTGTTTGGAGGTATGACCTTCGTACATATCTGCCTAGTATAAAGGGCTTTAGGAATCCCATAAAGGGATTGGAAGTGCCCTACCATCTCCTTTGTTGGTTCTTTTATAAATGAAGGCATGCTGGAGATGGTGGAGAAGAGCACATTGAACAGGAAGAGTGCTAGAAGGCCTGTGTCTGTGCTTATTTGGTCTAATTAATGAGTTTTCTTTGCCATATATTTTTTTAAAGATTTTTATCTGAGAGCGAGAGTGTGCAAGGTTGGGGGGTAGGGGCAGAGGGAGAGGGACAAGCAGACTCTGTGCTACTGAGCAGGGAGCCCAAGTGGGGCTCAATCTCACAGCCCTGAGATCACGACCTGAGTCAAAATCAAGACTCGGACGCTGAACCAACTGAGCCACCCAGGTGCCCCTCTTTGCCATGTTTCCAAGAGGTTCCAGACTCATTTTAGCTCCAGCTTAGTGATAACAATAGCAGCAAGTGGGTCACCACCCAGAAGCTCAGCTTTCTCATCTATAAAATGGGAAATAACAGGATATAACTCATGAGGCTTTCATGAATTAATACAAATGTAACATTTAGAGCAGCTCCTGGCATAAACCGCATGCTCAATAAATGTTAGCTTGCACTACTTGTTTAAAAGTCCTTCCTTATGCCTTGCTATAAGCATCCTTAATTACCTTATTTAAGGTCCTCTGCCACTGATACTGTAATTCTACAATCTCTTAGATCATCTCCCCTCTTCCTGATCTACATTGTTTCAATGACTTACCACTCAAGAGGCAGAGGAGGATAAAAACACCACTGAAGACAACCCTTCTCATTCTTCTGTTTCTAGCCAAAAAAAAAAGAAAATGGAAGGAAAGAAACATCCTACCATTAAATCTTTTCTGGGGAGGAAGTAATAAAGTTACATATTTATATTTATTATAAAGAGAGAAATAACTGGCTAAGTTTCTTTTACTTCATTAAGAAAGTATAAATATAGTTTGTGAAAGAAAAAAAAAATTACCCATCTTTATCAAAAATTCACCATAACACATCTCCTAGCTCTAGAGTATTTTAAGTTTAGCTGTCTTTTTATTACCAAATACCAATCCCTCCTTTACTTTCTTTCCTCAATTATAATTATTTAAAATAAAAAAATCAAATGAGGTAGATTATGTTTCCAGAATAATACCCTGTTTAAAAATCCTTTTAACTGTTAGCTTAAAGGAAGAGATTTATTTATGTTTTCTCATAAACTCATAAACATAATGCTTTTGTTACAAATGATCACATTTAATAAAGCATTATATGATAGTTAACAGTAGTTAATACTTATTAAAATTAAGGAAAAGAAATAATCAGATGGGCCAAAATTTAGTTACTCATGACCTACCTGCTTGCCTTCTTGAAAACTTCAAGAAGTTTTTTGGGAATTTTCTTAGGTCTGAATTGCTTTAAAGATTAAGAACTAGTAAAATTTCTGATGTAATGAAGTCTGTTGTAACTGAAACTAACCAGGCAAGTTCCTCATCCACTAAATTCCAAACAGTTTAAACAGTAGAAATTGTCCAAGTAAACAGACAGGAATTTATCACTTGTGCGCTCTGACGTATATGGAACTTAAGCTCCTAACTCGTGAAATTAATGAGACTAAATCAACACTGAAACTCATTAACTGTAAATTTGGCTAAAGATTTCTATGTTTACGACATATGAGTTGGTTTAGGTATACCTAGCCACGTGGGCATGTATCCCTTCACTATATAAATTAGTTGGTTTTGATTTAAAAAAAAAAAACCTTATAATCTCTGTAGCAGAACTTGGTGTATTCAGGAAGCAATTTGATTTTTAAAAATAACTTTTATTTCTAAATGAATATGTAGTTCTAAATTAAGGCAATCGTCTTGAAACAAAGTACTGAGAAAATTAAAATCTCCTTTAACCATGTTCCCACCAAAAAGCCATGTTCCTGCCAAAACCAGTGTGTTCCTCAAATGTAACCACATTACCATCACAATGTTGGATACCTTTTTTTAAAATTTGCTATTTAAATTCCAGCTAATTAGCATACAGTGTTATATTAGTTTCAAGTGTACGATATAGTGATTTAACACTTGCATACAACACGTGGTGCTTATCACAGGTAATCTCCTTGTGAAATCACCTATTTCATCCATCTCCCATCCACCTTCCACGTGGTAACCATCCGTTTGTTCTCTGTAGTTAAGAGTCTGTTTTCTTGGTTTGCCTCTCTCTCTTTTTTCCCCTTTGTTCATTTGTTTTGTTTCTCAAATTCCACATATACATGAAATCATGTGGTATCTGTCTGTCTCTGACTGACATATTTTGCCTAGCTTAATATTCTCTAACTTTATCCACATCATCACATATGGCAAGATTTCATTCTTTTTTTTATGGCTGAGTAATATTCCATTAGATAGATAGATAGATAGAGATATAGATAACTATATTTATCACATCTTTTTTTTTTTTTTTTTTTTAAAGATTTTGTTTTTTATTTGACAGAGAGAAATACAGCGAGAGAGGGAACACAAGCAGAGGGAATGGTAGCGGGAGAAGCAGGCTTCCTGCAGAGCAGAGAGCCCGATGCGGGGCTTGATCCCAGGCCGCTGGGATCTGACCTGGGCCGAAGGCAGCCGCTTAACGACTGAGCCACCCAGGCGCCCCTATTTATCACATCTTTTGACTATCCTTTTTATTTTGTGCATCTTCATAATATACTTGTAACTTGGGAATATGTGTAACATTGCTTTTTGCTTTATTTTTACAATAAAAGTTTTATAGTCTGTATATTATTTTTCCCCTTGTATTTTACTTAAAAATATGTTGAAAATTTGTCTCTGTCAATCTTTAAAATGACTTCATTAGTTTTCATTGCTGTATAATATTTTTGGTATATGATAAACCCTAATCTACCCCTTCTCTGATTGATGAGGACATAGGCTATTTTTGTTTTTTTTTTTTATGACAAACAGTGTTGAAATGTGTATATATGTCCTTGGATATGTATGTAAATTGTTTCTCTAAGACAGATCCTGAAAAGTGGAATTTCTTGTCATAGGGTATCTTCAGGTAACATTTTATTTATTTAATTTTTTAAAAATATTTTATTTGTTTATTTATTTGACAGAGAGAGATCACAAGCAGGCAGAGGGGCAGGCAGAGAGAGAGGAGGAAGCAGGCTCCCCACTGAGCAGAGAGTCCGATGGAGGGCTCGATCCCAGGACCCTGAGATCACAACCTGAGCCGAAGGCAGAGGCTTTAACCCACTGAGGACCTAGGCGCCCTTCAGGTAACATTTTTAATAGATACTTTCAAATTGCCCCTGAAAGTAACTATCAATTTTCCTACCACCAGCAGAGTATTAGTGCTTTTACTGTCATATCCTCATTAATTCTGAATCAAAGATTTGCAAAATATTTATTACCATCTAAAAATCTAAATTAAAATAACATTATGTCTTGGCATATCCAGTTGGCAAAAATGAAAAAGAAGACTATTACTGACAAAGGTTATTCTGAAATATGCACTTTTAGTTACAGAGTGGGAAAATGTATATGAGTGTGTATATTAATACATATATCCTATCAGCACATGTATTCATGCATATACACATGCACATAATTTGTATTACACTTGTAATTTGTATTGCAAGTCCATAGCTATGGACTTGTAGCCTGCTTTAAAAAAGAAAAGTTAACTTCATATTTTGAATATTTATTTTTTTAACTAAATGTACTTAAGAGTATATTTTTATTTTTATTTATTTTTTTAAGTTTTTTTTTTTTTTTTTTTTTTTGACAGATAGAAACACAGCGAGAGAGGGAACACAGGCAGAGGGAATGTTAGTGGGAGAAGCAGGCTTCCTGCAGAGCAGGGAGCCCGATGCGGGGCTCGATCCCAGGACCCTGGGATCATGACCTGAGCTGAAGACAGACGCTTAACGACTGAGCCACTCAGGCGCCCCAAGAGTATATTTTTAAAGGTTCTGTGTTACTCAACCATATTTACTCAGTATAATTTATTTTATAATTCCCACATATTTGGATATTTCTCATTGTATTTTTGTTCTTGTTTGAATATATCTTTAGGATAAATTTACAGAAGTGGAGCTACTGAGACAGACATAAATTTTTTTAAAAAGTAATATCAGAGGTACCTGGGTGGTTCAGTCAGCTAAGAGTCTGCCTTTGCCTCAGGTCATGATCCTGGTGTCCTGGGATTGAGCTCCACATAGGGCTCCCTGCTCAGCCCTGAGCCTGCTTCTCTCTTTCCCTTTCTGCTCCCCTGCTTGTGTTCTCTCTCTCACTCTCCCTGTCAAATAAAGAAATAAAATCTTAAAAAAAAGTAATACCAATTTAGAGCAATAGTGTGGCATATTCATTTTCTAATTCCCAGTGCTTAGCTTGCACTTTACCTGGACTATAATAAACTCTCAGTTAATGCTACTTTTTCTTCCAATCCTTCTGGATATTTCGTTTTTGCTCATATATCTTCATGACAGATTTGTCTTTCACTCTGATGGTCCACTACTAGGCAATTAATTTTTTGAATCAAGGTGACATTATCTAATTAGTCAATCCTCAAACATATGTTTTACAGATATAACCTCTTAGTTATAAATCATGAGGATATTTTCCTTGATATACATGATCTGTATCTTCTTTCCTTTAATGAGAATTTGTTTTTGAGATTCTTTCTAATTGATATCTGTAGGAAATAGGTTTTGGGGGGTGCCTGGGTGGCTCAGTGGGTTAAAGCCTCTGCCTTCGGCTCAGGTCATGATCCCAGGTTCCTGGGATCAAGCCCCACATCAGGCTCCCTGCTCAGCGGGGAGCCTGCTTCCCCCTCTCTTTCTGCCTGCCTCTCTGCCTACTGTGATCTCTCTCTCTGTCAAATAAATAAATAAAATCTTAAAAAAAAAAAAGGGAATGGGTTTTGGTGCAAGCAAAGATATCAGTATGGAGAGTGGGGCCCTGAGAGTGGCTCCTTGGAGCTTGGGGATGGAAATTTCTATCTGAGATGTTCTAGGAAAGGTGAATGGCCAGGGTGCCTTGGTGGCTCAGTTGGTTAAGCATCTGATTCTTTTTTTTTTTTTAAAGATTTTTTTTTTTTTTTTTTTTTTTATTTATTTGACAGAGAGAAACACAGCGAGAGAGGGAACACAAGCAGAGGGAATGGTAGCGGGAGAAGCAGGCTTCCTGAAGAGCAGAGAGCCCGATGCGGGGCTCGATCCCAGGACTCTGGGATCTGACCTGGGCCGAAGGCAGACGCTTAACGACTGAGCCACCCAGGCGCCCCTCTTTTTTTTTTTTTAAAGATTTTTTATTTATTTATTTGACAGAGAGAGATCACAAGTAGGCAGAGAGGCAGGCAGAGAGAGAGGGGGAAGCAGGCTCCCCGCTGAGCAGAGAGCCCGATGTGGGGCTCGATCCCAGGACCCTGAGATCATGACCCGAGCCGAAGGCAGTCGCCCAACCAACTGAGCTACCCAGGCGCCCCAAGTATCTAATTCTTGATTTTGTCTGAGGTCATGATCCCAGAGTTATAAGATCGAGCCCCTCATCAGTTTCCATACTTAGGGGAAGTCTGAGATTCTTTCTCTCCATCTCCCTCTACCCCTCCCCACTGCGCTCTCTCTCTCTCTCTCTCAAATAAATAAATAAATAATAAAAAGAAAAGAAAAGAAAGGTGACTGGATATGAAATAATGATACTCTAGTAAATCATAGTACATACATATGATTGCATTGAATTTTGAAGTTCAAGAATAGGCAACATGGGGCGCCTAGGTGGCTCAGGCACTGAGTGTCTGCCTTTGACTCGGGTCATGATCCCAGGGTCCTCGGATCGAGGCCCGCATCTGGCTCCCTGCTCTGCGGGAAGCCTGCTTCTCCCTCACCCAACCTCCTTGCTTGTGTTCCCTCTCTCACTGTGTCTCTCTGTCAAATAAATAGATAGATTGATAGATAGATAGATAGATAGATAGATAGATAGATAGATAAATCTTAAAAAAAAAAAAAAGAATAGGCAACATGAATGTATAGTGAGTGATTGAAGACAGAATAGTGGTTAACTATGGGAAGGAGGATTGACCTGAAAAGGAGCATGAGAACACATTTCTGGGTGAAATGAAAATGTTCTATATTCTGTCTAAGTCTATTATGTCTATTAATATAGACATATAATGTCTGTATGTCTATTAATATAGACATAAATACATGTTTATATTCTGACATGTATTTATGCAAATGTAAAATGTTATTGAGCTGTATGTCTCACATTTGTGCATTTTACTGAATCACACCTTCAGGGATTTATGTGTTTTCTTTCCCCTTCTCAGTAGGGACAAATCAGTGGGAACGTTTCCAAGGCACCTCTCTGTAAATTAGGAATTTATTGTATTGTGCTAAGCAGGGGAGTGACATTAATTATTCAATAGATATCTATTCATTTCTATTATATTCCAGATACGTTGATTTCAATTAAGAAGATCATTTTGGTAGAAGAGTGAAAGTTAGGTTGGCAAAAGTGAGATTGGAAGCAGGGAGAAAGTTAGGAAGGTGTTAGACTAGTTCAGTTAAGAGATGCTAAAGGCTGGAGGGATGGAAAAAGGAAATAAAGGAAATGGATGAGAGAAATGGCAGGACTGTATGTTCAGTCTCTTAACACTTGTGGTCTCTGTGTGAGGGAACAGCTTAGTCCCAACCTTTCTCCTTTAGTACTTCACTTAACACCCTATTAAACAATCATCTCTTTATATTCTCTCTCACCATACTTTAACTCCTTGAGTGAAAAAATGGCGTCTTGGCATCTCCAGTTTCTAGCAGGATGCGTGGCACATAATAGGTGCCTGATAAACGTTGGCCAACTAATGAGTTATCTTTTATTTTTATTTTATTTTTCAATTTTTTTAATTATTGAAGTATAGTCAACCTGCAATATTAGTGTCAGGTGAACAACATAGTAATTCGGCAGTTCTATACATTACTCAGTGCTTGCCGCAATCTGTCCATTTGTCCCATACACAATTATTGCAATATTATTAACCGTACCCCCTCGGTTGTACTTTACATCTCTGTGACTTATTTATTTTGTAACCGGACGCTTGTGCTTCTTAATCACCTTCCCCTATTTTACCCATTCTCCCACTTAACTCCTCTCTGCCACCCACTAGTTTATTCTCTATATTTAAGAGTCTGTTTGGTTTTTTTGTTTGTTCACTTGTTTTCCTTTCTAGATTCTATATGTAAGTGAGGTCATGTGGTATTTGTCTTTCTGTGTCTGACTTAGTCACTTAGCATAATGCCCTCTAGGTTCATCCATATTGTCACAAATGGCAAAATCTCATTCTTTTTAAGGGCTGAGTAATAGTCCAGTGTGTGTGTGTGTGTGTGTGTGTGTGTGTGTGTGTGTGTATCACATCTTTATCCATTCATCTATCGATGGACACTTGGGTTGCTTTTATATCTTGGCTATTGTGAATAATGCTTTCATAAACATAAGGGTGGATGTATTTTTTTCAAATTTGTGTTTTCATTTCCTTTGGGTAAATACTCAGCAGTGAAATTACTGGATTATATGGTATTTCCATTTTTAATTTTCTGAGGAACCACCGTACTGTTTTCTGTAGTGGTTGTACTAGTTTATATTCCCACCAGCAGTTCACAGGAATTCCCTTTTCTCCATATCCTCACCAACACTCGTTATTTCTTGTCTTTTTCATATGAGTCATTCTGACTGGTATGAGATGTTATCTCATTATGGTTTTATTTGCATTTCCTTGATGATTAGTGATATTGAGCATCTTTTCATGTGTCTGCTGGCCATCTGTATTTCTTCTTTGGGAAAATGTCTATTCAGAACCTCTGCCCATATTTTAAGTGGAGTCTTTGGTCTTTTGATGTTGAGTTGTATAAATTCTTTATGTATTTTGGATATTAACTTTTTATCAGAAACAGAATTTGCAAATCTCTTCTTCTATTCAGTGGGTTGCCTTTTTGCTTTGTTGATGGTTTCCTTTGCTAGGTGAAAACTTTTCATTTGGAAAGTGATGTATCTTTGATGGAAGGAAGATCAGGGGAAAGACTCCTGGAGTAGTATTCGGATAAAAGATTGTGACAAGGATAAATGAAGGATAAGTAGTGGGATTGGATGGACTTTCCTTGGGCTGGTATAGGCTGAGTTCCCAGGTAGTGTTTAAGGTCTAAGGATGTGGCCAAACCCTAGATTTTTTCTAAGGGTTATTTTGCTGTCCTTTTATTTTTTTTTTTTATTTTTTTTTTTTTTAAAGATTTTATTTATTTGACAGCGAGAAACACAGTGAGAGAGGGGACACAAGCAGAGGGAATGGTAGCGGGAGAAGCAGTCTTCCTGCAGAGCAGAGAGCCCGATGCGGGGCTCGATCCCAGGACCCTGGGATCTGACCTGGGCCGAAGGCAGACGCTTAACGACTGAGCCACCCAGGCGCCCCTTGCTGTCCTTTTAGATAGTTCTCCCCTGACGCTTCAAAGGAAGAATTAGCTGGTCTCTAAGATGTCACCTTCCAAATGAAATCCTAGAATTTAAGCTAGCTAGGAGTCCACGGTCTTTAAAGTTGGATAGGCTGGAACACGTTGGGAGAGCTCTCTGTCCAGGCAAATCAGGACAGGATTGTCCACTTCCCCGGGTGGTCACCTCTGTAGTAGTACAAAGACCTCTTGCGATGTTAAGTCATTCCCTTCATCACCCCGTGCCTCGATTGCCTCATCTCTGTCATGAAGGGGCTTGATCGCAGTGTTCTGTAGTTCTGTCAGCTCATAAACTTGGCAGCTCTATTTTAGTTCCCCAGTTGTCAGCGAGCAGAAGGAGGAACTCTAAACCCACAGCTTAGAGAAAACATCCTTAGTAGCAGCAAATGACATTTAGTATTCTACCAACCTTGCTTTCTTAGCCATAGTAAGAGGAGCGTGTAATATATATAAATGGGCTGGTGCCTGTCCTGGGGAACCAGACAGGGTTCCACTAGTGAGTCACATTTTGGAAGCTTCCCTCTGTTTTCGGGTAGATACTATGATGAGGACAAATGTGAAGGGGCATAATTTTAACTTTATGCCAAGAGGATAAGAGCAGGGTTCAAAAGTGCTCTAATATTTATGGTAAGAGGAGGGATTTAATTGTGGAAACTCTGTCATCCTGTTCTTTGCTCAGGACTAATGCGAGGTTATATTGCTTTGGAGCCGGAAAACCCTGCCAGCCACCTGCTGGCATCTAGAGCTAGAAAATTCTTTTCTTTTTCTACTTTTGGTTTGAAAGTCTACTATACTTTTTGTGTGCCTTTGACTTCTTTAGCTTAGACAGGAGCCCCTAATTTATCATTTCCCCACCCTTCGTCCTATAAGATGGTTTGAATAATGTTGCATGCTTAACGTAAATTTGGAAAAAATGTTTATGATACTCACAGAAAGCTTAAATATGCTTTGAACTGTTAAAAGTTATGAGAATTACTGAGTTGTTTTAACCTGATCTGGCCTGAATTTATTTGACTAGCCAGCTACTTTTTCTTTCAGTGTTTCTTTTCTTCCTTTCTTCCTTTCTTCCTTTCTTTCTTTCTTTTCTTTCTTTTCTTTCTTTCTTTTTAAAGAGATAGAAATTTATTGAATACTCCACAAGGGAGCAGCGGGACGAAGGGCAAAGGAGTGACTGTCTGCGTCAAGGTGGCGGGGGGAGGGGTAGAGTTGTAGGGCGGATTGAGGGTGTATGGGGACAAATGGAATTTTCTCTTTTTTGGTAATTTTAGGAGCTGTGCTGGTTGTAATTTGTCATTTAGGACCAATGGCAGATTTGAGGTGGGTCACCAAATGAGTCTATTTGCATTCAGGCCGTGGGTACTGTGCGCTCTTTTACCTTACTTAGGTTTCTGGTGCTCAAATTTGTTGACTAAAAAGTGGCCTCTATAGTCTCCTCCTGGCCCCCTTTATGTCTCTCCCCGGGAGGGAGTTTGTCTAGTTTCGGGACCTAAATTCTTTGCTTTATCTTTGGTGGGGTGCTTATTCCTTCATGCTTAAAACATACATCCAGGGGCACCTGACTGGCTCAGCTGATGGAGCATGTGACTCTTGATCTCGGGGTCTTGGGTGTGAGCCCCACATTGAGCACAGAGTTTACTTTAAAATAAAATGAAAAAAAACCCCATACGTCCAAATATTACACATGTCCTTATGTCCCCAGCATTCTTAGACCCCCAATTCGCTCTTTCCATTCTATGCCCCACAGTGGAGTCTCATTGCCTCTAGGCTACCTCCCCCTCTTTTTAAAAGATTTTATTTATTTTTGAGAGAGAGAGAGCACAAATGGGGTGGGGGAGGGGCAGAGAGCGAGGGAGAAGCCGACTCCCCACTGAGCAGGGAGCCTAGGGGCTCAATCCTAAGACCCTGAAATCATGACTCTTTCAGTATTTCTTAAGACCCGTAAGAGCAAGTTGGGATCTGAATAGTGTCCCTCTACTAACCGTAATCATCATAAAGGTGATGATTGCTTGCAATTCTTTTTCTCTCCTCATTCTACAAAGCTTGTTTGGGTCCATAGTTACCTTAAAAAAGCCTTCTGATATTTCTGGATAGAAAACATTTTTACTCTCATTTGGGGAGATTCAGGGTCATAGAGGTTATAAGAGTTCTGTAATGTGACATAATAAATAAACAGAGATCTGGGACAAAAAAACAACCAAGTGTTCTCATTCTTCATGAGGCTGCTTTCTAGGATACCAATTAGAGACTCTGAACTTCTTTTATGGGAGACGGAGATGTTACAGTTGCATGAGAATATTGTAGTTCATGTGCAATAATAACTAGAGTCTATAGCAGTGTAAGATTCTAAACCAAAGTTTAGATATTGTCATTTATTCATTTATTCAGTAAGTACTTACTGGTCTCCTACTATGTGTCGGATACTATACAGTTGCAGCAAAAAACGAAGTAAACAACAATCTTGTCCTCATGAAGTATATATTCTACTGAGAGAAAAAGAAAACCAGAAAGTACATATACAAAGTATAAAAAAATAAATGAACATAAAATAATGATAAGAAAATGAATAGAAAAATGTGATAGAGAGTGATGGTGGATAGGAAATATCTATTAGAGTTCTAGCAGGTGTTATGGGTTGGATCGTGCGCCTCTGGAATTCATATAAAGTCCTAACCCCTGCATCTCAGAATGGAAATAACGTCATCGCAGATGTAACTCATTAAGATGAGGTCATTAGAGTAATCCTAACCCAGTATGACCAGTGTCTTTATAAAAAGGAGAAAGTTGTATGTGGAGACACACACACAGGGAGAACATCATGTGAGGATGAAAGCAGAGATTGTGATGATGCCCGTACAAGCCAAGGAATGCCAGAGATTCCCAGCAGACCACCATTACGTGGGGGACAGGCATGGAACAGCTTCTTCTTCACAGCCCTCTCAGAAGGAGCCAACCCTTCTGACGACTCGATCTTGGGTATCTAGCCTCCAGAACTGTGAGACAAGAAGTTTCTGTTGTTTAAGCCACACAGGTCATGGTACTTTATTTTGGCAGCCTTGGAAAACCGATACACAAGGCAACGATGGCAGGCTCATGGAAAAAGAATTTGATGAAGGGAAACTAACAATGAGGCTGAAATATTCCAGGCCCCCAAATAGGAAGCAACAATTATACCTGAGCCTGGAGGGATGAGGGAAAGGAACCATTAGTGGAACCTCATGGGAGGTTATAGCTATGAAAGTACCCAACTGTTAGGAACTTGGGTAGAGGAACATGGAGACCACCAACCAGCAACCTAGCGTAGGGGGAGCCAGGAAAATACATGCCCAGATCTTTCTTTCCTCCTGCCCTCCTGTTTTCCACCATTGTTTCCCATTGGCGAAACCCAATGGAGGGGAGTCTACATGGCTCAGTTGGTTAACTGTCTGCCTTCAGCTCAGGTCATGATCCCAGGGTCCTGGGATCGAGTCCCACATCGAGCTCCTTGCTTGGCACAGAGCCTGCTTCTCCCTCTCCCTCTGCCTGCTGCTCCCCCTGCTTGTGCTTTCTCTCTTTCTCTGTCAAATAAATAAAATCTTAAATGAACAAACAAACAATGGAAAGAGAGATCAGGGAATCCTGGTTGACTTGTCCCATGAAGGTCAGCTTTCTAGGAAACAGAGGAGAGTAGAGATGGGTGGATGGCATGTTCAGAGGAACAAATGGGAAATATTTCGCAGCGGTTAGAGGTGGTCTTTTTGAGGAGATGACATTTGAGCTGAGGCTTCAGTGAAACAGAAATCATGGAAACTGTGTTCCCGCAAAGGGAACAGCAAGAATGAAATCCTTGAGGTGGGAATGAACTAAGTCTACTTGAGAAACAGAAAGACAGCCCGAGGGTGCCTGGTGTGGGGGGCTCAGGGAGGACGTTCGTGATCAGCTCAGAGAGGCAGACGATCATGGGAGCATTTAAAGCTTTGTGAAGGGATAGTAAGACTTTTCTTGTAAGCGGAATGGGAAGCAAATGGAGAATTGAGCTGTGAGGTGAGGATCACTTTAGCAGATCTGTGGAGCCTCGTTGTGGGAGCGTGAACGTAGAAGCAGGATCCCTGTCCCAGAGGAGACACGATGCTGGCCTGAACAAAAGTGGTAAAAAAGGAGGTGGAGAGAAGTGGACAGATTGAGGGCCTGTGTTTAAAATAGGGAGACAGGACTTGTTCTTTTCTTGCCTGTGGGAAGAAAGGAAAAATGAGGAATCAAGGTTGATGTCTAGGATTTTTGGCTTGAGCAATTCAGTGGTTATTGTGATGTATTTACTGAGATAGGAAAATGAGAAGAAGAGCAAATCTGAGAGAATGAGTGAGTTTTTTTTTTTTTTTTTTTTTTTAAGATTTTATTTATTTATTTGACAGAGAGATCACAAGCAGGCAGAGAGGCAGGCAGAGAGAGAGGGGGAAGCAGGCTCCCTGCCGAGCAGAGAACCTGATGTGGGGCTCAATCCCAGGACCCTGAGATCATGACCTGAGCCGAAGGCAGAGGCTTAACCACTGAGCCACCCAGGCGCCCTGAAGACTGAGTTCTGAATAAACTTCCAAGTAACAATGTCAAGTAGCAGCTGGCTCTGAGTCTCAATCTCAGGAGAGAATTCAGGACTGGAAATATAAATTTGATGTGTTATTTGAAGCATGTATATAAGATTGGATAGAATTGCCTACTGCAAGATTATACATAGAGAAGAGATGTCTTTTTCTGGCAATACGAAAAGCTAGGGATTGTGAAACTCATGTCTGCTACGTGACATCTAAAAATACTCAACAACAATAAAAAAGAATTCTTTTGAAATAATTGGCTGAGCTATTTAAGAAACGAATGGAAATCCTCTGAAGTTAGGAATAAGGAGGTATAGGAAAACCTGGAGATAAATGTTATGGACTGAATATTTATGTCTCCCTCCCCCCAAAAATTCATATGTTCAAACCCTAACCCCCAGTGTGGCTGTATTTGAAGATGGGACCTTTGAGGAAGTGTGAGGTTATAAGGTTAGTAACTTTGAGGTTAAATGAGGTTAAAATAGGATTAGTGTCTTTATAAGAAGACACCAGATCTCACCCCCACCCCCCACTTTCTCCAGCGCACAGTTGTTGAAGAAGGTCCACATAAAAACCCAGTGAGAGGGTGCCTGGGTGGCTCAGTGGGTTAAAACCTCTGTCTTCAGCTCAAGTCATGATCTCAGGGTCCTGGGATCGAGCCCCACATCAGGCTCTCTGCTTGGCTGGGAGCCTGCTTCCTCTTCTCCCTCTGCCTGCCTCTCTGCCTACTTGTGATCTCTCTCTCTCTCTCTCAAATAAATAAATAAATAAATAAAATCTTAAAAACAAAACAAAACAAAAAAAACAACCCAGGGAGAATGAGACCATCTACCCTCTGGGAAGAGGTTTTTTTTTGGTGTTTGTTTGTTTTGTTTTACCAGAAACCAAATTTTCTAAAATACTGATCTTAGACTTCCAGCTTCCATAATTGTGAGAAAATAGATTGTATAAGCAAACTGCTCTGTGATATTTTGTCCTGGCAGCCTGAACAGACTAAGACAGTAAGTGAACCCTGATTCCCTTGCATATATTAAAGCCATTGGACGTGGGTTGCTTAGAGCTATGGAGCATAAGGGATATTAGAGGCAAAGTCTTGGGATGTAGGACGTACATTTACCACCTTACATCATAATCACCTTATACCAACTTAGGACATCTATGTTCTTGGACAAAGGGTGAACCAGAAAAAGAAAACTCACCCCTCAGAAGCAGACTGCAGTGTTGGCTGCGGTATTATTGGAAGGGGTTAAAAGAAAAGAAATACCTCCTCTTAAGAATCTTTCATAGATTTGGCTGAATTTATATTATCTGTAAGGTCCTAAGCACTACACGTTAAGAATTGTAGTTTATTTATCATTTTTAAGATTTTATTTTTAGGTAATCATCGCCCTCAACACGGGGCTCAAACTCACAACCTTGAGATCAAGAGTCGCATGCTCCATGGACCGAGCCACCCAGGCACGCCTAGGGATTGTAGTTTAAAGTAGACTCTGATGTCCTCAGGCACAGAGCAAAAGCAACACAAATCCTCCTTGGAGGACTCTTCCTTCATTTCAGGCCTCAAAAATTCCCACAAACCTAAAGCAAACTTGAAATACATATTATTTATTTATTAATTATTAGTTATTTACCATATTAAATACCAATTATTTATATATTAATTATTAGTTATTAAATACAGAATCCAAAAGAGTTTTTTTTAATACTGCTTAACAAAATAAAATGAAGAAATAAAACAAATAAAAGACAAACAAAGTGAGCATATAGATTAGGAAAAAAAAGTAAACTGAATATCCAGGAAGATAATATGTGACAGTTTATCAGCAAATGTTTGTGGGGCACCTGTATTGTAACAGGCATTCCTCTAGTGGTTTGGTTTACTGCGGTGAACAAAATAAGCAAACTTGTTTGACCTTGTAGAACTTAGCATCTAGATGGAGAAATACATTTAAAACATAGTGTAAGGGTTAAAGGGCATACGATTCAAGCTTAAGTAAGAACTGGCGAAGTAGAAAAGAAATCTAAAGAAGTAACACAGAAAACAACAAAGATATAAAACAAAAAACAACCATGAAATAAAGAAGCAACAGAATTCTGGATAGAAATACAAAGATACGAAAAATGTGACAGATTAAGTGATAGAAAATGTGTAAAAGATAAAGTTACAGAAAGAGATAAGAGAGAGATTATGGGAACAGCAACTTTCAAAAGTCGATGGTCGATAATTTCATGAAAGTCATGGTTTTTCAGATATGTGTTACAGAAGTGAGATGTTAAAAGTAGCCCAAGAGAAATGACATTTCATAAACAAAGGGTAGCAGTGACACTGACACTTGACTTCTGAACAGTAGAACCCAGAAGATGCGGAGGAGTATCTAAAATGTGCTGAGATAAAATAACGAGCAACCTAGAATGTATATGCAGAAAAACTATATTTCAAGAATGGAGATTAATTAACTTGCAGTAAAAGAAAAAATGAAGTTTACCATCCCTCCCAAAAAAGAAATTTGCCCATATAAATTTCTAAAAGATATACTTCAAGAAGAAGGAAAGTAAGTCCCCGAAATGGTTTGAGATACAGGACAAAATAGTGAGTAAAGATTATGGTAAACACCATAGAAATATATAAACAAATATTGATGTTATAAAACACGAATAATGCTTAAGTTATGGAGTCAAATTTAAGATAGAGCTAAAATATAGGGTCACAATTGCATATGAGGAAGCAAGGTAATTGCAATTAAAGCATTTTGAAATATCAGTATTTATGTGAGATAAGTAAAGACTATTTTGTTAAGCTAAGTGTCTATTTATAGTCTAGTGACTAAGAATAAGAATAAGGTGTATATCTTCCAAACCAGTTAAGGGAAAAAATGGAATGAGAAAAATATATCTACAGTCAGTTTAAATGTAAGGAGAAAGGTAGAGGGGGAGAGACAGAAACAGAGAGATGGAGGCAGAAGGACAGAGAGAAGTGGAGAGAGGGAGGGAGAAACAAGGGCAGGAAAAATGAAAGCTTGAAATGAGATGGAAAAATAAATCCAAATAGGTTAGTAATCACAATAAATGTAAATGGACTTAATTCTACAATTAAAGATTATAGGTTAATAGGATAGCTTTTAAAAAAGACATTTCTATATTGTTTATAAGATATACACTTAAAACATAAGGACAAAATAAATTTAGGAGAAAGAGAATGGAAAAAGATATCTAAGATAGACATAACCAAAAGAAATCTAGTACATTTATATGTGTGCTTAACTAGAATTTAAAGAAAAAATAAAGTAGTAGAGATCAAAGGGATTATTATATAATGACTCGAAGTTCAATTTTTCAGACACATGTACTAAATTGGTATATTTCTAATAATATAGCATCCAAATACGTAAAGCATATACATAGTAGATAAGTGATAAACTGACCAAACTAAAGCAGCAAGACAAATACATATGTTTGATAGATCAAAAAGAGAAATCACTCTAGATAAAGAAAATTTGAGGAATATCATGAATATTCTTTTTTTTTTTTTAAGAGAGACAGAGAGGATGGGGAGAGGCACAGAGGAAGAAACTTAAGCAGACTTGACCCCAGCACAGACCCCAACTCTGAGCTTGATCTCAAGGACCTGAGTCAAAATCCAGAGTTGGACACTTAACCATCTGAGCCACCCAGGTGCCCCCACAATAAACAATCTTGGTCTAAAGAACAAATATGTAGTACTTAATAATGTACATACAAATATGTACTTAATAATTGGAGAATAAAAAAAAAAATAATTGGAGAATATATCTCTTTCCAAGAACACCCAGATCATTTTTAAATGTATATGTAATCTTGTATTTTTTTTTTCTCAGATTTTTAAACTTAAATTCTAGTTAGTTAACATACAGTGCAATATTGGTTTCAGGCATAGAATTTAGTGATTCATCACTTACATACAATACCCAGTGCCTAACATAACAAGTACTCTCCTAATACCCATCATCCAACTAGCCCATTCCCTACACACCTCCGTCTATCAACCCTCAGTTTGTTCTGTGTCATTAAGAGTCTCTTATGGTTTGTTTTCCTCTCTTCCTCCACTCCATATGTTCATCTGTTATGCTTTTTAAATTCCATGTATCAGTGAAATCGTATGGTATTTATCTTCCTCTGACTGACTTATTTCGCTTAGCATAATACACTCTAGCTCCATCCACATCATTGCAAATCACCTAAATCATTTTCAAAATGGACTGCTTCTTAGGCCATAAAATAAAGCTTGATACACTTAAGAGAATGAGTATCATACAGAATTTGTTTTTTTTTGTTTTTGTTTTTTTTTTAAAGATTTTATTTATTTGACAGAGAGAAACACAGCGAGACAGGGAACACAAGCAGAGGGAATGGTAGTGGGAGAAGCAGGCTTCCTGCCGAGCAGGGAGCCCGATGTGGGGCTCGATCCCAGGACTCCGGGATCTGACCTGGGCCGAAGGCAGACGCTCAACGACTGAGCCACCCAGGCGCCCCCAGAATTTGTTTTTTATTAAACCAATCCATTTAAAGGCAAAAGCCAGAAACAAAGTGCTAACTTAAAAATATATATTGGAACATTAAAAAATTAGACTTCTAAATATTTCAAGTATCAAAGAAGGTATCAAAATAGAAAGCAGAGCTGATTGGTGATAAGAATGGTACATAACTACAGATTTACATTTAAAACTTTACCTGAGGAAATATATAGCTTAAGCTGGTTTATTTAGAAAAGAGTAAAGACTGGAAATGTTTTAAGCATTCAACTTAAGAAATGGGGAAGAGAAAAACAGTAAATCCAAAGAAAGTAGAAGGAAGAAACTATAAAGATGAGAACAGAAGTTAAATGAAGTAGAAAAGAAAGATACAATGATACCTTCTTTAAAAATACTAATGAAAATGACATAATTTATAATAAAAGTATTCAAGCAAAAACAAAATGCAAAAAATAATGGTTTGAATACTGTGAATTTCTTATCGGAAAACCATAAAAGGCCAGAAGACAATGGAACAGCATAAAGTATGAAGAGAAAAGAATTGTCAACCCTGAATTCTGCATCCAGAAAAAGGAACTATCCTTCAGGAACTTGTGTTCCTGAAGACATTTTCAGGTGAAAGAAAAGTAAGAGAATTGTTGACCATCAGAGCTGTTCTAGGAGTGTTGAAGTTCTAAGTTCTTCAGGGAAATTATATCTGGGAGAACCTTGGATCTTCATGAGTAAAGGAAGAGTAACGGAAATGATAAGTGTCTGGGTAAATAGGACAGACTATTTTTCTTTTCTTAAATCCTTTAAAATACATGTGACACTTGAAAGCAAAAATATGACATTACTGGTAGGGTTTTCAATGTAGTCCAAATGATGACTTTAATGTAAAAAAGAAAGTGAAGGAACCAATGTGGTCACAAGGCTTTTACATTTTATTTGGGGTGGCAAAATATTAATCCCAAGAAGATTAAGAAGGTTTGGGTATTATAATCCTGACAGCAACTACTGCAACAATTGCACCAAGAGATATATCCTCTTGGTAATAAATAGAACAAGTAGACAGAAAATCAAGGATATAGAAAACCTGAAATTCTTTCAAGTGCACGTGGAATATTCACTAAGACCACATAATGATTGATAAAATAATCCTAAAAATTTAAAAGAATACAGTGCATACAAAGCAGGTTCTCTGGGGGTGCTGGGTGCCTCTTTTGGTTGACTGGCCAGCCCTTGATTTCAGCTCAGGTCATGATCTCAGGGTTCTGGAATGGGGCCCTGTGTCGCTCAGTGGGGAGTCTGCTTGAGAATTCTCTCTCTTCCTCTCCCACTGCCCCTCCCCACTCTCTCTAAAATAAATAAAAGAATCTTTAAAAACCAAAAAAACTAAAGTAGGCTCTCTGTCCATAATGAAAGTAAGTAGACCCACATGTGTGGTCAATAGATTTCTGGTAAAGTTCAAGAAAGGATGTTTTTTTCCATGATTGGCAATGAAATGATTGTATGTCCATGCAAAAACAATTTTGCCTGAACCCAAACCTCACACTTTATACAAAAATTAACTGATAATACATTATAGAGGCAAATGTAAGATATAAAACTATACATCTTCCAGAAGAAAATTTTTATTTTTGTGAATTAAGAGTTCTTAGACACCAAAAGCGTGATTCATAAAACACTGATAAATTGAACTTCATCAAAACTAAACACCTTTGGAATGAAAAAGAGATATATGCTTTATTATTTCTTTTTTTTAATGTTCAGTTAGCCAGCATATAGTACAGCATTAGTTTTTGATGTAATGTTCAATGATTCATTAGGTGCATATAACATCCAGTGCTCATCCCGTGTGCTCTCCTTAATACCCATCACCCGGTTACCCCATCCCCCCAACTCCCCTCCTTTCTGCAACCCTCAGTTTGTTTCCTGGAGTCCAGAGCCTCTCATGGTTTGTCTCCCTCTCTGATTTCTTCCTCTTCAAAACTAACAACCTTTGTTTTCCTAAGGATGGTTACAAGAATAAATGAAAAGTCCTAGACTAGAAGAAAATATTTGTAAATCATATGTCTGAAAAAGGACTTGTATCCAGCAACTACAAAGAACTCTCAAAACTCAATGATAAGAAAACAAACAGCCTGATTAAGAAAAAAAAAGAAAATAGGCAAAGGATTGGGACAGCTGTTCCCCCAAAGGAAATATGCAGATGGCAAATAAGCACATGAAAAGATGTTCACCATCATTAGTCATTAGGAAAATGCAAACTGCTGTCTTAATTAGATATCAGTGGCTATTAAAATGGCTAAAATAAATGGAAAAGAGGCCTGACAATACTAAGTACCAACAAGGATGCAGAATATCAAAATTCTCATTCATCACTGGTGGGAATGCAAAGTGGCAGTGTCTTGGGAAAACGATTTGGCAGTTTCTGATCAGTGACTGTGAACTTACCATATGACACAGCCATCTCACTCCTACGTATTTATCCAAAAGAAATGAAAATGTATGTTTACACAAAAATCTGTACATGAATGTTTATAGCACCTTTATTCATAATTGCCTCTCACTGGAACCCATCCAGATGTCCTTCAGTCGGTGAATGGTAACCAGCTCTAGTACACCCATACAATGGAATGCTACTAAACAATAAAAAGCAATGTACTATTGATACACAAACAATGTAAATGGATTTTTTTTTTTAAAGATTTTATTTATTTGAGATAGAGCAAGAGTGAGCGAGAGGGAGAGAGTGTGCGCAGAAGCAGGGGGAGGGGCAGAGAGAGAGGGACAGACGCGCTGCTAGGCAGGGA
Source organism: Procyon lotor (assembly GCA_028646535.1). NCBI lineage: Eukaryota > Metazoa > Chordata > Mammalia > Carnivora > Procyonidae > Procyon > Procyon lotor. Next base: position 10,040,837 of record CM053615.1, read on the forward strand.
GCCTGATGCGGGGCTCAATCCCAAGTCCCTGGGATCATGACCTGAGCCCACGACAGATGCTTCACCGGCTGAGCCACCCAGGTGCCCCAACGTAAATGGATTTCAACTGCATAATGCTGAGTGGTAGAAATCATATCTGTAATACTACATATTCTTCGGTACCATTTATTTTTTTTTATTTTTTATTTTTTTCCTTCAGTACCATTTAAATGACCTGAAAAAGGTAAAATTATAGTGGTTGACAAGGGCAGAGGGGCTGGGGAGGGACTGACTATGAAAAAATAGCTTGAGGAAATTTTTCCTCCCTAAGCGATCGTTATGTAGGCACCCATTTTACTTATAAAATGGTATATATGTGTATTTTCATAAGAAATAATTAATTAATTAATTTAAAGATTTATTTATTTACTTGAGAGAGAGAGAGAGTGAGCTGGAGGAAGGGCAAAGGGAGAGGAAGAGAGAGAATCTCAAGCAGACACCCCACTGTGCACAGAGCTTGACTCAGGGCTGGATCTCAGGACCCTGAGACCGTGACCTGAGCTGAAATCAAGACTCAGATGCTTAATTCACTGAGCCACCCAGGCACCCCATCAATTTATTTAAACTTGAAAAAAGAAACAACTCTTCCCCTCTTTGTCCCATACCCACCCCCTCCTCTGGGAACCACCAATCTATTCTCTGTATCTATGAGCTTGGTAATTTATTAATTTATTTATTTTTAGATTCCACATGTAAGAGTGATCAAATGGAATTTGTTTTTCTCTCTCTGACTTATCTCACTTCGCCTAATGCCCTTGAGGTGCATCTGTGTTGTTGCAAAGGACAAGATTTCATTCTTTTTATTTTATGGCTGAATATGTATTTCTTTAACCACTTATCCATCGATGGACACATAGGTTGTTTCCATATCTTGGCTATTGCAAATAATGCCAAAATGAACATGGGGTTGCCTATATCTTTTCTAGTTGGCATTTTCATTTTCTTTGAATAAATACCCAGCAGCAGAATTACTGGGTCATATGATACTTCTACTTTTAATTTTTTTTGAGAAACTTCCATACTGTTTTCCTTAGTGGCTCACCAATTTACATTCCTCTCAACAGTGCACAAGGGATCTTTTTTCTCCATATCCTCCCCAAAAGTTATTTCTTGTTGTTTTGATTCTAGCCATTCTGACAGGGGCAAAGTGATATCTCATTATGGTTTTGATTTGCATTTTCCTGATGATTAATGATGTACAACATCATTGCATATACCTCTTGGCTATGTGTATGTCTTCTTTGGACAAATGTCTATTTGTCCTCTGCCCATTTTTTAATCATACTGTTTGGTTTTGTTGTTATTGTTGTTTTTTAAAGATTTTATTTATTTGACAGAGAGAAACACAGCGAGAGAGGGAACACAAGCAGAGGGAATGGTAGTGGGAGAAGCAGGCTTCCTGCTGAGCAGAGAGCCCCATGCGGGGGCTCGATCCCAGGTCGCTGGGATCATGACCTGGGCCGAAGGCAGACGCTTAACGACTGAGCCACCCAGGCGCCCCCTGTTTGTTTGTTTTTTTTTTTTTTTGCAAGTGAGTTGTATGAGTTCTTTTTATGTTCTAGAAATTAGCCCTTTAACAGATAAATGATTTACAAATATTTTCTCTATTCAGTAGGTTGCCTTTTTATTTTGTTGGTTGTTTCCTTTGCTGTGTAGAAGCTTTTTAGTTTGATTTTGTCCTGCTTGTTTATTTTTGCTGTTATTGCTTTTGCTTTTGGTGTCAGATTTTAAAAATCCTCAAAAAATAAAAATAAAAAATCATCACCAAGATCTATGTCAAGGAGTTTACTATCTGTGTTATTTTTCTAGGAGTTTTATGGCTTCAGGTCTTACATTCAAGACCTTAGTTCAGTCTGAGGTAATTTTTGCGTATAGTATAAGATAGTGGTCTAGTTTCATTTGTGTGTGGTGTGTGTCTGTCTAATTTTGAAGAGACTATCCAGTCCTCATTGTATATTCTTGGTTCCTTTATTGTAAATTAATTGACTATGTATGCGTGGGTTTATTTCTGGGCTCTCTAGTCTGTTCCACTGATCTATGTGTCAGCTTTTATTCTAGTACTATACTGTTTTTAAATGACATTTAAATGACATTCTGGTAAAGGCAAAACCACAGTGATTGCTGGGGTTTGAGGGGAAGGGGAAGGACTGAAGATACAAAAAGATAGCACAAGGAAAAATTTGTGGTAGTTATTACAAGACCATATATTTGTGGATTTCAGTGAATATAAACTTAAAAGTGAGTTAAAAAAAAATTAGTAGAAAAAAATCCATGGCTGCTAGCAGGAGGGAGGATATTGAGAGTGAACAGGACCAATAAAGAAGGGGTAGGGGGAATTCTCATTTATTATTTATATGGAAGGGTCAGGGAAGACTCTGAGGAGGTGACTTTAAGCTGAGCTATAAGGGATGGGGGCAGTTGGCTAGGAGAGAGGTAGGGGAAAGAGGATTTCAGGTAGACGAAATAATTTATAGCAGTACTTGACAGATTGGGGCACCTGGGCGGCTCAGTGGGTTAAAGCCTCTGCCTTTGGCTCAGGTCATGATCCCAGGGTCCTGGGAGTGGGCCCCACATCGGGCTCCCTGCTCAGCGAGGAGTCTGCTTCTCCCTCTACTCCTCCCCCCTGCTCCTGTTCTCTCTCTCTCTCTCTCTCTCTCTCTCAAATAAATGAATAAAAAATCTTTAAAAAAAAAAAGAAAAAAGAAAGAAATACTTGACAGGCCAAGGAGCACTTGGATTCTCAAAAGCTAAGAGAAAGCCAGTGTGGTTGCAGCCCAGAGTACTAGGACGGGAGTGATGAGAGGAAAGATGTACAGAGGGGGCCCAAACCCTGGCCTTATGGGCCATTTAAGGATTTTGGCTTCTTCCTAAAACACTGAGGTTTTTACTCGCACTTAGGAAGAGCATGATTAGATTTAGAATGTTGCCTTAAAATTAGGGCTATGTATGGGTTAAGGAAAAATTGGAGATGAGAGAGAATAGGAGTGGGAAGATTTGCTTGGTGAAGTGGCGAGGTCATTGTAAGAGAAAAATGATCTGGGTTCTTTTCAGGCTGTAATTCACCCCCTCCTTCTTGGAAAAGTTAGCATTTCTAATTCATATGTCAATTTCTAATAAATTTTGGAATGAAGACTTGTTCTGGGTAACTAATGGCTCACGCAACTGACTATCAGCTGACTGCCAGTGACCTTCAAATAGACTGTTCTTTCTTTCTGTATCTAATCTATTCTTTTTGTCCTAGAAAATTTCCCTAACAAGAATAAATATTTTAATTGACCTACAAAGAGCAATTTTGTCTTGCTTGCATACAAGATTACAATGAAATGTTGACACATGTTTATTTTATTTTATTTTTTAAAGATTTTATTTATTTATTTGACAGAGAGAGAGATCCCAAGTAGGCAGAGAGGCAGGCAGAGAGAGAGGAGGAAGCAGGCTCCCTGCTGAGCAGAAAGCCTGATGCGGGGCTCTATCCCAGGACCTTGAGATCATGACCCGAGCCGAAGGCAGAGGCTTTAACCCACTGAGCCACCCAGGTGCCCCAGACACATGTTTATTAAAAAGAAAGATTTTGGGGCACCTGGGTGGCTCAGTCGTTAAGTGTCTGCCTTCAGCCCAGGTCAGATCCCAGGGGCCTGGGATCGAGCCCCGCACCAGGCTCTCTGCTCTGCAGGAAGCCTGCTTCTCCCGCTACCATTCCCTCTGCTTGTGTTTCCTCTCTTGCTGTGTTTCTCTCTGTCAAATAAATAAAATCTTAAAAAAATAAAATAAAAAATAAAAATAAAGATTTTAATGAAGTTTTTGGAAACAAAATCAACATCCAAAAATTAATTGCCTTCCTGAATATCATTAGTAAACCACAAACAAACATGAATTCTAAGAGATGCCATTTACAATAGTGATAAAAATAAGAAATTTGGGAATAAATACAATAAGCAAGATGGTTGTAAGGAAATTATAACTTTATTAAAAGTACATTAGTTTCCCATGACTGCCATAACAAATTCCCACAAAGTTGGTGGCTTAGAACAAGAGAAATTTATTCTCTCACAGTTCTGTAGGGCAGAAATGCAAAACCAAGTTGTTGGCAGGGCCCCACTCCCTCTGCAGTTTCTAAGGGGTGATCCTTGCTTGTCTCTTCAAGCTTCTGGTAGCTTTAGGTGTTTCTTGGCTTGTGGCTGAATAACACTAATTTCTGCCCCCGCCTTCACATGACCTTCTCTTCTTTGCCTTATGACACTTGCCCTTAGATTGAAGGCCAGGGTGAAAGCAAAAACCCTTTTTCCAAACAAAGTCACATTCATAGGTTCTAGGGGTTATGAACATATCCTTTTGAGGCCAGCATTCATCCCCCTACAGTAAAGAACCAAATAAATGGAGGGATGTACCATGTTCATGCTAATGAAGACAAACGTTTTAATGTCAAATTGATCTTGCCAAATTGGTTCAATGTGTATTAATTATATCCCCCAGGAATTTTTCAGTGGAACTTAATGAATTGGTCCTAAAAGGGACAAATAGCCAGGAGACTCTTTAAGAAGAAGTAGGTAAGGAGATGAGATTATGACCAGCTAGACACCAAGACTTATTTGAAAACTATCCTAAGTAAGACTATCTGGCATTGACACAAAGATTAAAAAACTGACTAATGAAACATAAATTAACCTCTAACATATATCAAAATCTGATGTGTGGAAGATGTGGCGTTGCAGATTGGTGGGGAAAGAATGTTTTTTTAGGAAATGCTTCTGGAGCAATAAGATACCCATGTTGAAAAGACTGAAATCAGATCCCTACTTTACATGATATCCAAAACATCAATTCTGGGCCTACATGGGAAAGCCAAAGTTATAACACTCTTTGAAGAAAATATAGAAAATTATGACAGAGCAGGAAATGCTTTTTTTTTTTTTTTTAAAGATTATTTATTTGGGAAGGAGAGAGAGAGTATGAGAGAGAGCACAAGCAGGGGGAGGGACTGAGGGAGAAGGAGAAGCAGGCTCCCTCTAAGCAGGGAGCCCGAAGTGGGACTCAATCCCAGGATCCTAGGATCATGACCTGAGCCGAAGGTAGACCCTTAACCAACTGAGCCACCCAGACACCCCCAGGAAATTACTTCTTAAGCAAGAAAGAAAATATACTAGTAATAAAAGATAAGAATGATACATTTGACTACATTAAAATTAAGAATTTTTGCAAATGAAAAGCTATCATATGGAGAGTAAAAAGGTAAATGAAGACATTGGGACACTTAAAAGATTGATGGCTGGAGTATATATAGAATTTCTGGAAAAATTAAAGGACCAACAAAACATACATATATACATACATATATGTCATATTACTATACATTATTATATCTATTAGATTCTATTCTAATGTAGAATTAGGCAAGATATGTGGGCAGGCGTTCTGAAAGAGGAACTATGAATCTGCAATGAGTATATGAAAACATGCTCGGGGCGCCTGGGTGGCTCAGTCGTTAAGCGTCTGCCTTCGGCTCAGGTCATGATCCCAGGGTCCTGGGATCGAGCCCCGCATCGGGCTCCCTGCTCGGCAGGAAGCCTGCTTCTCCCGCTACCATTCCCTCTGCTTGTGTTCCCTCTCTCACTGTGTTTCTCTCTGTCAAATAAATAAAATCTTTAAAAGAAAAAAAAAAAAAACAACGAAAACATGCTCAATTTCATTGTTGCTCATGGAAAGACAAGTTAAAACACCAATGCGGTATCGCTTAGACCATCTAGTTAAGCAAAAGATTAAAAAGTTGTTCTGGTTTTTGGGTTTGAGGAATAACAAAAACTCTTGTTGGTGGAAGTGGATATTGGTGCAAGCATTTTGGATCATGTATGACATTATCCAGTAAATATCAACTTACATACCCCCTGTTGATGTGGGAACAAAGGCAGAAGAAAAATCATTAAATTTCCTTAATACTGGCAGCCCTTTTCAAGTCCTTGAAACAGAGTGACATTCCTTTGGGGACTCAACTGCCGGGATGTTGAACCTAAGGGCAAAAGGCAATCTTAGACCGACCCCCAGGACCCTCTAGGTTTCTACTTCAACATATAAAAATTCCTTTGGAAACTTCTTTTGTCTCTAACCCTCAAGACACATATTGGCAATCATGCCCCAACCATTTGACTCAGTAATATACATCAAGCTGTGGATAGCAGACATGTACAGGAATGATCACAGAAGCAAGGTTTATAATGACAAATAACTAGAAACAACCCACACATCTATTAATTGGAACATGACAAATAAAGATGTAGCAACAGGATCGAATGCTGGAAAACCATAAATATGACTGATTTACAGCTACTCTCATAAGCATTGAGGACTCTCGGAGACTTAATACTACATGAAGAAAAAAAGCATGCCTTCGATTAATGAATTCAAGTTTTATGAAGTGTGTATTTTAGTTTTATAAAGTTTACAAGCAAGCAAAACTGAAGGACATTTTCCATTTCATAAGTTGGGCGATGGGCAGGACCATGAAAGGCACAAATCTAAGGGGTACCCCAAAATTCAGTAATCAAGATAAATAATATTTCAGTGCTATATTAAAAAAATCAAATTGGCAAACCACAGCCCTGAGGCCATTTGTTTTTGTTTTTTTTATAAGAGTATAGGGGCATCTGGGTGGCTCAGTGGGTTAAAGCCTCTGCCTTCGGCCCAGGTCATGATCTCAGGGTCCTGGGATGGAACCCCGCATCAGGCTCTCTGCTCAGCAGGGAGCCTGTTTCCCTCTCTCTCTGCCTGCCTTTCTGCCTGCTTGTGATCTCTTTCTCTCTGTCAAATAAACAAATAAAATCTTTAAAAATAAACGAAAATAAGAGTATATTGGCATCATGACTGGGATGAGAGCAGTGTACATGGTCAGATCCTGTCTTTATCTAAAATTGTCATATTTGGGTTGCCACGGGTTTTGTTTCACATTAATCTTGATTTTTAAAATATTGCATCAAAATATTATGTATCCTGAGTATTAGGGGGTTTTTTGGTGCCCCTTACATTTTGCACCCAAATGAATGTCTCACCTGCCCCACCATAGTCCTGGTCCTCGTTGGTTTTACTATTATGCTTCATATGCAAAAATGTTAAATGTGGTTTTTTTTTTTAAATTTCTCCAGTATTTCAAAATTTTGAAATTACATAAAAAAATCAACCATAAAGAAGAAAAGAGAGCTAGGGAAAGAATTCTCAAGTCTCTTCAAATTTCAGTAATCTGGAAGAGGAGATGTTGCAAGTTAAAGGAATCAAGGAGAAGCCAGCAGAGTAGGAAGAAAAACAGATTGTGGCCTTTTCCAGGAGTGGAAATATTTGTGGGTCTATTGGTCAGGTTAGCTGCTGCTGTAAATAACTAGAGAATCACCTGTTAAAAATGTACCTTTTCGGGGCACCTGGGTGGCTCAGTGGGTTGAAGCCTCTGCCTTCGGCTCAGGTCATGATCTCAGGGTCCTGGGATCGAGCCCCGCATCGGGCTCTCTGCTCAGCAGGGAGCCTGCTTCCCCCCCCCTCTCTGCCTGCCTCTCTGCCTACTTGTGATCTCTCTCTCTGTCAAATAAATAAATAAAATCTTTAAAAAAAAAAAAAAATGTACCTTTTCAATCACCTAGACCTTGACTTCAGAAATCTTGCTTAGTTATTGCCAACTGCCAGAAGAAAACATATTGTGCATTTGTGCACATGGAACATAAATTATAATGTGAAATTATGCAAAGGTAGATTTTGGACAATCAAAGGTTTTTAGTGTTCTGAGTCCTTGACCCAGCAAGTTGAGTTCACATGTGATTGCTGTGCCTTCACCTGTGTCACGTTGTTGGCTGGCTTCTTTTTATGCTTCAAGCCTCAGCTCAAGTGCAGTCTATTCTCGGTCAACTGCCTTGAGGTCAGTTTTTCTTGTGTTTTCCATAAATTCAGAAATTCTTCTGTTTTTCATAATTGGCCTCCGTAACAGTTTAGGCAAAAAATTTTGAGGCACGCTGTCGATAGGAGAAAGGGCCAGATTTGAAATAAGGAGAATAGATATATGGGATCTCAGATGACTTAAAACAACGGGGCACGATCCCCTGGAGGAACAACTTGTGTTATGTCTGAACGGGTTAGAGCAGTAGTGTTTGAGACTATGAACCAGTATTTGGAATTTTAATTAATTAATTAATTAATTAATTAAAAAATTTCCCCCCCATTTTTAAGTGGCTTATTTTTTTTAACATCTTAATTTAATTTTATTTTTTTCAGTATTCTAAGATTCATTGTTTATGCACCACACCCAGTGCTCCATGCAATACGTGCCCTCCTTAATATCAGAAAGGGTGAATGCCCACCTTTTGTAACAGTATTTGGAATTTTAAAAAAGGAGAAGGAAGATGGTTATGTGTGGTTCTGAGGACTGTATTCAGATGCTGAACAAGTCAAGTCTTCCTTCCCTCTCTTCCTTCCCTTCCTTCCCTCCCTTCCCTCCCTTCCCTCCCTCCCTCCCTCCCTCCCTCCCTTCCTTCCTTCCTTCCTTCCTTCCTTCCTTCCTTCCTTCCTTCCTTCCTTCCTTCCTTATTCTTCTTTCCTTCCTCCCTTCCTCTCTTCCTTTCTTCCTCCCTCCCTCCCCTTTTCTTCAACACTTGCTGAGTACCTACTATATGCCAAGTGCTGATTTAGACACAGAGGCTGCTGAGACTAAGACATGTCCAGACATGACAGCTTAGGGGTAGGCTTATATTTTGTTGATTCTAATTTGCGCATTATTTTTTTCACATTCTATCATCTGTGAAATTGGACTGTGTCTTACAAGCATATTATGGTTCAATAGCATCTTACTTTCCTAGGTCTTTCAGTTTGAAAGTGACTTAGATTTGATAAAATACCGTAGAAGCTCTTTGTCAATTTTGCCTGACAGCCAGATAGATGTTGGTATCCTCCTGCACAGCATCTTCTTGGAATCCCAAATAGGGTGCTAGGCAACAAGCTCCTTGCTCATCATGATTGCCTCTGTTCATATCACTACATCCTTTTACATGGACAGAGTTTGGAGAAGTGGAACTCCTGGCCACATCTTTCTCTTCTCTCTTTCTTCTGGATCTTCCAACCTAAACCCAGGAAGAAAAAAAATACGTGGACTCTTTCTTCCCTTATATCATATTATCCATAACCTGATTGAAGACCCATTGTTAAACCATAATGGTATCATTAGTATCTTCTGTAATCTATGGGAGGGACTCTATACTCTTATTCATGGGAATTGATTCTTGATAATGTTTAGTGGGAACCCCAGGAATTTAGCAAAACTCATTTAGCAGCTGTCTTCTGCCCTGAATTTATGTCTCACAAGAGTAAAAGACTCCAAGAAACAAGCTAAGGTAGGAGGAGGGGAGGAATAAAATGTGCAAGTTTAATAGTTGTGAAAATATAATCCCTTTTGAACTCATTTCTTTTTTCTCTTTTTTTTGTCTTACTTTTTGTTGAGAACAATATTAAATATTCCATACTTCAGTGGAAGTACATATAGGTTTTGCTTAACTATGGTCCTGCCTGCTTTTTTGAGAGAAAAAAAAAAGTCTTAATTGTATTAAGAAAATTAAGCTTAGGGTTTTTATCAGAAAATGATGTTGATTTTTATCAAATACCATTGATTGAAATGTCAAATCTATCAAAATTATCATGGGATTTTCTTTGATATATTAATACAATACTATATATTTTCTAAGAGTGAATAATCCTTGCATTACTGAAATAGACATTGTTATATTATTTTATTTTAGTATGCATTCAATTCTCTGGTATTTTATTTTTGCTTTCTCCATCTATTTAAAGGAAATAATCTACATGGTGTGTGTGTGTGTATGTGTTTGCTATTTTAGTCAGGTTTGCTAGCAACATTATGGGAGCTCTTAATATAAATTGGGAAGCTTTACATGTTTTTTTAAGATGCTGTGAAATTTCAAATTCATGCTCTGCCTCTTACAAAGATGTATAACTTTGGGCAAGTTGCCTTACTTGTTTTTAGGTTTCTTTTGTAAAAATTAGTCAGATTTTTTTCCATGTTTGAAGTAAATTTTTATAATTTATGTTTATTTACTTTATATGTATATTTATAATTGTATTTTCCTCTGTGAATTTCAGATATATCACCAGATATTTACAAAGGATTTTAAAATCATCAAATCTGTGGTATATTTTGCATATAAATTTTGCAAATCTGGTAATTTTATATATTTTATTTTTTAAAAATATTTTCTTTTTTAGTCTTTGTAGTAATTTGTCTGTCTTTTTTTAACCTAGCCCCAGGTTAATTTATCAAATATTTTCAGATTCTTAAGTATATTAATGTTACATTTTTATCTCTTAAACTGAGTTTGTCAATTTTATTATATACATATTAGCTCTCCTGGATTTATTGCCCACAGCTCTTATTTTTTCTTTTACCCTTTTTGTTTCTTTATCATTTTTTCCAAATTCTGGAAAGATTGCTTTGAGTATGGGTCCTATTTCACTGATTTGCTTGAAGGTTTTCTATTTTTTCAGTCTTTTTAATGTCAGCTTTTTTCTGTTCAATTACTGTTTATTCTGTTGTACAATATGCAAAACCCTCTTCAACTGATCAGAGAATTTCCCAAGTTTTATTTAGGAAAATTTAATCTCATTACTTAGATCATCACTCTGATCGGTGTCTTTTTTGACTTGTATTCTTTTCCTATTTTCCCTTATTCACTAAATGAGAGAAAGAGGTCTGAGTTGGTCCAGTGTTGGTGGTTTATGTTCTTTTTCTTTTTTTAAAAAAGATTTTATTTATTTATTTATTTGATAGAGAGAGACAGCGAAGAGGGAACACAAGCAGGAGGAATGGGAGAGGGAGAAGCAGGCTTTCTGCCAAGCAGAGAGCTCAATGCGGGGCTCTATCCCAGGACCCTGGGATCATGACTGAGCTGAAGTCAGACACTTAACAACTGAGCCACCCAGGTGCCCTGGTGGTTTATGTTCTTTTAGAGATCGTGGGTATTTGAAGTTTTCAGATCAAGTAAGCCTGAGCTTAGCTGGGACAGAAGCCCATTGTTTTGCTGGCAGAGTTGCCTTTATATATAGAGAGAGCAATGGCAGCCTCTTTGTGCTTTTTTTTGGCATAGTAGTCCATATTCAGTATCAGATATTTGAAAGGACCCCAAGATTCTTGCTCTTTGTGGCTCTGGCATGTAGTGCATTCCCTTGAGGTGGAGGGCTGACTTATATGTGCCCCTTACAAGGCCACCAATGGCTTAGCGTTACCTCTAGCCCTTGCTACTGCAATGAAGGTTATGGTCACATTTTGCTGAGGTCTCTTTTCATTTAATTTCCAGACTTCAAAGAAACTTGGAGTGATAGGCCTTTTCTTCATGGTCTCATCTTTATGATACTTAACCAAGATGCCATCATTTCTAGTTACCGGCATTGCTATGTTCCTTGTTTATAATATCTATAGGCGATTTCAAAAGAAAACTTGGATGGAATAAAGGGTAGTTAAATGTATCCTCGAGTCACCATTTTTATCTGGATGCCATCTCTGTTGTTCTGAAATCTGGGACAGCTACCAAATTATCACCCACGTATACTAGTGATGGCTGGCAGAGTAGGGAATTGGAGGCAGAAGATACACGCTATGTATTTATTCCATTTCTAAGTCATCACCTACAAGCAGATGTCTTCCACAAGAACATCAATTCAGTGGCCAAGAGTATCTTGAAAAGAGGAAGCCAAGATATTTTTCATAGTGGTTGGCCTTACAAAATTTTTAATATCTCGAAGTCACCAGATCAATTAAATGTCCAGTTGCATTCTTCACTCCCATCTGTTGCTCCTGTCAAAGCCCTACAGGAACACAGGCGGCTACCTCTATAATGTCTCAGTTCCCCCCTGCCCCGCAAACCATTTCTTGTTCATAATATTTACCTTCAGGCGGGTAGAAATTCAGATCATTCCTCCTATATGTCAGTTTTCTTTTTCTAAATTTAGATTGTCAGCATCCCAGGGCACATACGCATCATACTAGACTAAGGGATTTTGACAGATATGCCCGAGTTTAATAGTGACATCAAAATTTCCTTTTTAGGGGCACCTGGGTGGCTCAGTCGTTAAGCGTCTGCCTTCGGCTCAGGTCATGATCCCAGGGTCCTGGGATCGAGCCCCGCATCAGGCTCCCTGCTCAGCAAGGAAGCCTGCTTCTCCCGCTGCCATTCCCTCTGCTTGTGTTCCCTCTCTCGCTGTGTTTCTCGCTGTCAAATAAATAAAATCTTTAAAAAAAAAAAAAATTTCCTTTTTAAGTCCTAGAAACACATACATAGCTTACCATTTTAAATTTAGGTTCTATTGTCCATATAGTTTTTTTCTTCAGGTTCTGGCTGGTGATTTCCTCTTACCTGCCCCTAACCACTGTATACTAGGCGAGTGCTCGAATTCAGTGAGTTAGGAGCAAAACTTCCAGAAGCTTAGCATTTGGCCAAAGCCTCAAAATTTCAGCAAAAGGAAGAATGCCAAGATTTTGGTTATTTCTGGGAGGTACGTGTAAGATAGGACACTTGAGCAGAAAAGGCTGTTTGTGACTGCGATGTGGTAAGAGCACTGCTATGGGAACTCAGTATAGGAGTACCTAGATGGTGTAACGTGTCATGTGGAGGGTACCCAGTCCTGCAGGAAGATTGCCAGGGGCTGTTATGTGGCTAACACTTTTGAATAAAATCAGCAGCCTTCTAAACTTGCAGGTGACTAATAAACAAATTTGATCAGAGTAATAGATCGTTGATGCTGTTGCTAGAAGTGATTATTACCATTCAGTAAACACGAGCAACTACCATGTGCCAGTCACTGTGTTAAGACCCAAGTATACCAAGATGCATGAGACCTGCTCATCCAAACGCAAATCCTTTAGGGAAGAGAATATAGTAAAAAGAGGAGCTTATAGAATTCCATCATTCTACCAGTTGGGTTTCATCCAACTCCTTAATAAATATTGATGTTTTAAAATTTTTTTATTTTAGAAAATTTCAAACATATATAAAAGTAGAGAAAATAGTATAATGAGCCTGGTGTATTCACTACATAGCTTCAAAAATTATTAATACACGGTCAAGCTCTTTTTGTCCATATTCCTTCAATTCCCCCCCCATTGAGATTATTTTAAAGTTCCTGAATATCATATAATTTCCTCTGTAAAAAGTTCAGTTTGTATCTACGGAAAATAAGGAATTGTCTCTTTTTTAACATACCCACGATACATTATCATTACATGTAACAAATTTACATAATTCATCAATATCATCACATCAAACTGATTACTCTATTTAAAAAAACTTTTTTAGAAGTTTCTTTTTTTTAAATTTTTTAAAAATTTTTTTATTTAAAGATTTTTATTTATTCATTTGTCAGAGAGAGATTGAGAATGTGAGCACAAGTAGGGAGAACAGCAGGCAGAGGGAGAAGCAGGCTCCCTGCGGAGCAAGGAGCCCTATGCGGGGCTCGATCCCAGGACCCTGAGATCATGACCTGAGCCGAAGGCAGAGGCTTCAACCCACTGAGCCACCCAGGCGTCCCTAAAAGTTTCTTTTTGAATTGCAATCCAAGTAAGAGCCATATTTTGCCATTGGTTGATAGGTTTTCAAAGTCTCTTTTAAACTATAGTTTCCTCCTACTTCTGTCTCTCTTTTTTTCCTTGAATTTTTTATTGTTGCTTATTTTATAAGTTTAGATTTTTTGTGATGTATCCCTATATTAATTTTAAAATATTCCTTTATTTGTTGTATTCTCTATAAATTGGTAGATTTAAAAGCTTATTTCAAGTTAAAATTTTTTTCTACACTACTTCACAGGCGGTATGTTTTTCCATCATGAGGCAAATATGTCTTAGTTTCTGTCTCTTGTTTTGTGACATTGATGGGGGTTACAAAATGGTGATACTCTAATTCTATCATTACTTTTTCATTTACTTCTATAAAGAGAAATTTACCCTCATCAACTATTTATATGGTTATCCTGTAATACAGACTGATAGGAAGGGCAGGAGAGGCTTGATTCTTTTATTTATCAGATTTCAAAATAATGACGTTTTCCTGGCATTTCCAAAGGTAACCAATTAGTTTAGTTTTAGGATAATTATCAACTCATAGTTTTAAGCATATTAAAGTATTTCTGACCATTGAATCATTATGCTCATTGATGCCCAGATCTATTACAGACCAGCAGAATTTATTTAGATTGATGCTGGAGTACCTTTTTTTTTTTTTTTAAAGATTTTTTACTTATTTATTTGAGAGAGAGAGCGCACATGAAAGCACAAGTAGAGGATGGCTCAGAGGGAGAGAGAGGAAGAGACTCCCCACTAAACAAGAAGCCTGATGCAGGGCTTGATCCCAAGACCCTGGAATCATGACCTGAGCCAAAAGCATAGGCTTAACCCATTGAGCCACCCAGGCGCCCCAGTTGCCTGGGGTAACCCTGGCATAACCTGGTGGGTTTGACATAACCCTGGTGGTGTTCAATAGCTTCCTTCCTATTTTGAAGAATGGTGTTCCAGTATTTTTTTTTTACATTTCTTGCCTTAGACCCAGGATTAATCATTTTTCCAAAGAGTTCTGTTGCTTTAAGAGAAAAATGATATTTAGAGATCACAATCTGGACACTAGGGTGCTCATTGCTACCAGGTTAGTCATTAGTTCTTTGCCTTTTCAGTGGTTAGAGTTAGGGAATATGTCTGGTTTTTTTGTTGTTGTCAAGATAAAATACATTATGAGTTCATACTTATACTATCAGTTCTGAGTTAAAACTTGGCTTTTATTTAATTTCATCAGATGTATCTCTGTATCTTCTGGTAATGGCACACACACAGATTTCTGTGACACCAGCCTAATTAGACGTTTTATTTTTACCATACAATACACACAGTCATCTCAGAAAGCAATTCTAACACTTACCACCTCCAATAAGATTACTGAAAATGGTTGAAGATTTTCTTTCCTACCCCCGCCCCAGCTCTTCTTGTCCTTAGAATGTATCTCTAATGTACCTTCTTAAGAATATGCAGTTATTGGGTTACCCGAGTGTTTCAGTTGGTTGAGCATCCAACTCTTGATTTTGGCTCAGGTCATGATCCTAGGATTGAACCCCGTGTTGGGCTCTGTGCTCAGTGGGTAGTCTGCTTGAGGATTTGCTTTCTCCCTCTCCCTTTGCCCTTCCCCCTGCTCTCTCTCTAGAATAACTAAATAAATATAAAAAAAGAATGTACAATTATTGTGTTTTAAAATTCTTTGTTGTAATTTCTCTCTCTATTCCATCAACTATAATACCTACAATGTAGTTAGATTCATTTGTTTACTGTAGCTTTTAAATTCAGAGTTGCTTTTATTATTTACTTTTGTTTTAATTTTGATGTAAAATATTTAGATAGTTCTAAAGCCAAACACACAAAACAAGATATATCTGTAGAAGTCTTCTATTGCTGTCCTCTCTATCATGTTCCCTCCCTCTTCATATAACCAGCCATTTAAAAAGCGTTTTAGCTCGTCTTTTAGAAAACATATACTTGGGGCGCCTGGGTGGCTCAGTCGTTAAGCGTCTGCCTTCGACCCAGGTCAGATCCCAGGGGCCTGGGTTCGAGCCCCCTGTTGGGCTCCCTGCTCGGCAGGAAGCCTGCTTCTCCCGCTACCATTCCCTCTGCTTGTGTCCCCTCTCTCACTGTGTTTCTATCAAATAAATAAAATCTTTAAAAAAGAAAACAAAAAAAACAAAAAACATATACTTGGAGCACCTGGGTGGCTCAGTGGGTTAAAGCCTCTGCCTTCAGCTCGTCACGATCTCAGGGTCCTGGGATAGAGCCCCACATCGGGCTCTCTGCTCAGTGGGGAGCCTGCTTCCCCCTCTCTCTCTGCCTGCCTTTCTGCCTGCCTGTGATCTCTCTCTCTCTGTCAAATAAATAAAATCTTTTAAAAATACATATATATAATATATGATAATATATACATTAAATAGTAATTTTTTATTGACCTTTAACCCAGCTCAACTACAGATGAATATAGTTGAGTCAGAAACCCACGTGGAACTGTTCGTTAAAAGCAAGATAATAGGCCCCAAATCAAGTTGCTTATGCTAAGCTTTATGTTACCAAATCAAGACTTAGCTTTTGGTTCTTTCAGAAATGGAATCTTATGTTAACTAACTAGAATCTAAATAAGAACCTGAAACAGCAACAACAAAAAAGAAAGAAATGGGATCTTAAACCAGACATTCAGGAATCACTGATCATCACTAGTCAGGTAATCTGCCTGTAGACCCATGCCATCCCCTAAAAGAAAATAGCCTTGCAGTAACCAATCTGCTTTATTGCCTACTATGACTTCCTTGTTCCTACTCTCTTCTGCCTATAAAAGCCTTTATTCTGTATAGCCCCTTGGAACTCCCTTCTATCCACTAGATTGGATGCTGCACACTTTGAATCAGTTTTTGCTCAAACTCTTTAAAATTTTAACATGCCTCAGTTTATCTTTTAACAGAACTACCCAGCAGAGCCCTGCCCAAATCCCTATCCCACAGAATCATGAGAAATGATAAATATTTGTTTTAAGTAACTATGTTTTGGAATGTTTTGTTGTTGTAGATTATACAACGTATATGCTGGAGTTGATACTATAATAGTGTATAAAGATATGAATATTTATTTTTTTAATGTATGTCAGAAAATGGGTTTTTCACCAGATGCAAAGGGTTCACTTCCTGGGGTGCATCAGTCAATAAATCAGCCCAAGTCCTTTTAGTTTGAGCAAATAGTTTTTATTACTTGCAGCAAGTAGGAGATGGGGAGCCAGTTCTCAAAGCACTGTCTCTTCATGGGGTTAGTACAGGAAACTTTTCTTCAGTGTATTACGGGGTGGAGGCAGGGAACTTGCATACACATTAAGGGACTTATGCATATTCTATTACTTAGGCATCTTGGTTCAACTGTGCGTGCCTAGCATGGCAACATGCTAACGCATACACTGTACGTTCAAAAAAATAGTGGAAAACCCCACCTGTAGGAGGAGATCTTAGTATCATAATGAGCTAAGGGTAACTTCAGGACAACTCGGGGCTTTTGCTCAGGTTCTCAGCTTCAGTCTGGTTCAAACTGGCTCATGTAAGGAGCTATTAGATAAAACACCTAACTGGGCATCTACTTCAGTAGAACTGTGAAAGAACAACCACATTCCTTCCCTTCTTTTGTCCTGTCCCTCATTTCCCTTCTACTGTTTAGCTTTTCAGCCCTCTGATTTAAGTAACTTCCTGTTACATCCTAGTTAACAGAGTTCTAAAAGTTTTCCTTTGAGAGTAACAGCTAAGCTAAAAAATCATCATCGTTAGGCTGATACGAGAAGGATTAGCCCCACAGTCAACTTCATCACAAAGATCCTCTCTGCTGAGGGGCACCTGGGTGGCTCAGTCGGTTAAGCCTCTAACTTTTAATTTTGGCTCATGTCTTAAGGTTGTGAGATCAAGCCCTGCCTCAGGCTCCATGCTGGTTGTGGAGTCTGCTTAAGATTCTCTCTCTCTCTCTCTCTCTCTCCCCCTCTCCCTCCCCCCATCCCACTCTCCTTTTAACAAAAAAAATACTCTCAAAAAAAAAAAAAAACTTTCTGTGGAAAAGTGACATGACACTATACCATTTCCTGCTGTAGGGGAGGAAAACAATTTTCCCTGTATGCTTCTGAGTCCTTGACTGAGACCCCTTTAAGAAAAGACAGATTAACAGGAGAAAACAAACATGCAGATATATTAGCTTGCATATCTCATGTGTACATTGGAGATATCTGGGAAAACTGAGTAACTCCCCAAGATGGCCCAAACTACCACCTTAAATACATTCTTAAGCTAATGACAAAAGAAAGATGGGTGTGTGGAGTGGGGAGGCCAGTAATAGGAGGTTAATAGGAAAAGCAGAGTAAACAAGGGTAAGGTTCGTTATGCAGATTTAAGTACCTTCTACATTGCTGAGTTTCTTATGATTTAGTCATTCTTTTCTTTCTGCTACAGGGAAGGAGACACCCATGGAGACACAAATGGAGATTTCCTTTACAAATGTAAATTCCCTTACAAAAGGGTGACTTCTACTCTGTTTTCAGAGCTTATGTGCCTACAATTTCTCAAAATAAGCAGCTCGAAATAGTCCCTATGCCAAAGAGGCATATTTGGGGGTGGCACGTTCTGCTACTTTTTACTGGATTTGTTTTATGGCCTAATAGAAATGCTGCTAGAGGCTTTGGTTTACAGACAAATTGATATGTGTGACCTCAGGAACATGCTTAGATATCCCCCAAGGTGTCATAACATAGTAGTGTTCTTATCATTCATTTAGTACAGATTATTTATTGCTGGCTTTTGAAAGTTCATATTTAACATGTGTACTCATTTTCTAGGTCTGCTGTAACAAATTACTACAAAGTGGGTGGTTTAAAACCACACAAATTTATTCCTTTCCCATCCGGAGGTTTGAAGTCTGAAATCAAGGTGTTGGCAGGGCCATCCTCTCTCTGAAGGCTCTGAAGGCTCTAGAGGAGGATCCTTCCTTGCCTTTCTCTTTGTTTTTGGTTGTTGTCAGCGATCGATGGCATTTTTTGGCTTGCAACTGCATCACCTCAAACTCTGCTTCCATCTGCACATGACCTTTGTCAGGGAAGAAAACTCATTTTCCCTTTACCCTTGTAGGTTCTTGGCTGAAACACCTCTTAATAAAAGATAGTTAAGAGAAGAAGAACAAACAGAAGTTTAATAACATGTATACATAGAAGAGACTCAGGAAAACTGAGTTAATCCCAGAAATAGTCCAAGCCACTTCCTTAAATACTATACCTAACTAAAGACAAAAAATGTTTGGGGTAGGAGTGAAACTAGTTATGGGAGGTTACCAGGAAAAGCACAGTAAACAAGGGTATGGTTTCGATGCCGGCAGCAGGGTCTGAGGACCCAGAAGTGGTTCTGGAGGATCAGCCAGGAGGGTCCTTGCCTTCAGTCGGAATGGAAAGCAAATGTGAGCAAGCAGGAGGTGAAAGCAGAGTTTACTGAAGATAGAGAGTGAAAAGATACAGACGGAGCATCTGGGAGACTCAGAAAGGAAAGGAGCATGAGTCTTGTCTTTATTCGGGACCTAGGGGTTTTTATTGGGGACAGTGGTCTGTTGTACATGTCCCCTCAGGCATTCAGGAACTGTTAGATGAAAGAGGAGAGCCTAGGTGTTTTTCCTTGGAGTCAGGGGCTCTTGGCATTGAGATGTCTAGTGCTGTTAATCCGGAATACACGTATGATGGCTTCGCCAGGTCATTCTCGCCTGGTCCTTCCTTAGATGTATTCTATTCTACAGAAATCATTAACTCCTCGTCCCTTACAAGGAGGACATATGCTATTTCCATTACAAGGCATGTGTAAAGTGGGGTGGGGATGCAGGTCCTAGCAAGAGTAGAAGCAGGAAGAGGAGCAAAAAGCAGAATTTTAATGGAGTCCTTCAGTTTCCTTGTCTCAGTATTTGTGCAGATTTCAGTTCTTGGCTTCTCCACTGATGAGTTTCGAGAGATCTGGTCATCCTCCTCTTCCTGGTACAGAGAGGAAGACAACCCGTACACATGTACAAGTGGATATTTCCTTCATAAATGTAAATTTCCCCTGGAAAAGAGTAGCTTCCACTTGAGTTTCAGATCTTTTCCTATGTCTCTGTTTCTTAAAAATAACCTACTCAAGATAATCCCTATGCTAATGAGGCTAATGTTGGGCAACATATTCTGCTCTTCTTCACCTTCTCCCTAGTGTCTGTGTTCAATTTTTCTTTTTCTAAGGACACTAGTAATTGGTTAGGGCCCACGCTAATCCAGTATGATCTCATCTTAACTTGGTAACATGTGCAAGGACCCTATTTCCAAATAAGATCACATTCACAGATACTGGGGGTTAGAACTTGAACATACCTTTTTGGAGAACATAAATTCAATTCGACCCACATCGTACATGTATTATGCACGATGTATACTCATATATAGTATACTATGTATATATGCATATAGTATATATACTATATATGATGTATACTCATATATAGTATACTATGTATATAGTATACTATGTATACTATAGTACTTGAAGATTGAGATTAACAGGGTACCTGGTGAGTGGAAGTACTTAAAACATTTGCCTCTCTTGTGTCTAGGGCAGAATCCTCAAGCCATCTGAGGAATCACAAGGTGATCTTTCAATTATGCAAATACAGGTGCTTCGTTAAAAATGTGTGTGAACAAATATTGCTTCCAAGTGATTTCACTGGTCTTGTGTGGGCCCCAGGAATTTGCCTATCAAGTTCCCAGATGATTCTTATATACAGGTGACCCAGGACCACATTTTGAGAACCATTATTTTTATGAAATTTAGATTCTGAGAAAGACTTTTTTTTTTAAAAGATTTTATTTATTTGACAGAGAGAAACACAGCGAGAGAAGGAACACAAGCAGAGGGAATGGTAGCGGGAGAAGCAGGCTTCCTGCCGAGCAGGGAGCCTGATGCGGGGCTCGATCCCAGGACCCTGGGATCATGACCTGAGCCGAAGGCAGATGCTTACGACTGAGCCACCCAGGCGCCCCGCGAGAAACACTTTTTAAGGGAGAAATATTTTATCACCAACTTTGTTTAAAATCACTAGCTGGTGGTAATAATAAAAGACAAATTGCCTTCTAATAATTTGTATTATTGTTTTACATTTTTTGTAGACCATGCCCCTCACTGGCTACCCCAATTGGACTCCTTGCAAAGCTCTGCCCATGGTGTGGAATAAAATGAACCATAACTCTAGGCTTCAATGGAGGATAGAGGATGGTGGGCCCTCCAGAGCAGGTTTATCCTTCATCTAGGTCAGGAAGAGTATCCCTGGGGCAGAGGATAGCCATTATGTCTTGAATTTTGTTGGACTGATATAAAACAATGACCCCATGCCAGAAACCATGACAATTGAATTGATGAGAAGTCTTTTTTTTGTTTGTTTGAATAAGCCTTCTTAGACAATACAGGTAGAGGAAGTCTCAAGGGGCATACTGGATGGATGACAAATGTAGTAATTAATTAGAAAAAAAAAAAGAGCAAAACAAGAAAGTGATGTGAGCACAGTGTTGTTGAGTTAGTGGAGAAGGCGATAGTAGTGATTCATAGAATACATTAGCCAGCAGCCAGGAGACCAATAGCGTACATCCCTATGTCTGACGAGACAATTCGCACATGAGGGGTATTTAAAAATATTGAATGGTTCTGTGGCAGGTCTTTGTAAATGTTGAACCAGGATTCAGCTGCTGTGATGACCAGAGCAACTTTTTAAAAATACTGAAATTTAGGCTAAAGCAGATCTACCCAACCAGAATTTTGGACATACGGAGTCTGTGAATCTGTTTTATTTTTTAAAAATATTTTATTTATTTATTTGAGACACAGAGAGAGAGCTAGCATACTCCGAGGGGAGGGGCAGAGGAAGAGGGAAAAGCAGACTCCACAACAAAGGACCCAGTCCTAGGTCCTCCGAGACGATGACCTGAGCCAAAGGCAGATGCTTAACCAACTGAACCACCCAGGTGCCCAGAGAATCTGTACTTTTAAAAAGTGCCTCAGGATGATTCTAACACTCAGCCAGGGTTGGACATCGGTGGTACATAATGAGAAATATGAAGGGAATTCATTCTCACCCAATGATGTAGTTTTGGAATGTTGGTGGGGTCCCCAGCTGACGGCCAAGAAAGAACTCTTGAGATGTCTGTGGTGCAAAATGGTGGTCTTGTTAAAGCACGGGGACAGGACCCACCAGCAGAGAGAGCTGCCGCCCCAGATTGGAGAAATAACTGATTATATACCTTGGGGTTGGGGGAAGGAAAGATAAGAGAAGTTCCAAAGGGATTTTCATCTGCTCAAGAAGACTCACAGGATACCAGAGGCCTTGCTATTGTCAAACCAAGGTGGTTTTTCCCTCTAGCAAGGCATTAACACTAAGACAGTTGTGAGCTTCCTAGAGGAACGTTGTACTCTGTCTGCCTCAAGTATTTGTCAATGGGCTGCAGGTTACAAGGACCTATTAATTTTATCTACATTTTCTTCTGCCTTTATTTCCCACGTCACCCAGCATCCTGGTTGGTGTCCCCAAATTTACCTTCTTTCCTTTGACTCTCCTAAAATGAGATCCATAAATCAAAATTGAAAGCAAAGATATGATTGACATCATTGCTGTGTATCATTATGCCTGCTTGAGATTGTTTCTGGGTTCTTGCTGGTGTTCGGCAGTCTTGCCAGCGCATCCTAAGTTAAATAAAATAGCTACTTCTTCTAGCACGGCATTGGAATGACTCCAGCTAAGAATTGATCTAGCAACAAACAACCTGATTTATGATGGTATAAAAAGCCTCCGCCTCAGAATATCTGTAATGAGGAAGAATCCAACTGAGATTGAAGTGTGCGAAAAGGAATATTCTCCTCCTTTCTTTGCGTACTGCACACACATGCACACCCACCTCTTGTTTTCATAGATTCTCACAGCCAGAATACTCAGAAAGAAATTGTTTGGTCTTTCATCTGGGCTTTTAGACTTTTTGAATAAATAGAATATCCTGAAACTGTGATGATCTTAAGGAATGAAGATGCCCCCACAGCCATTCAAAGTGTAGAGGAGATCAAGAGAAGACAAAATGGAATCCTTTACAAAAACTTTTAATTTTTTAAATTTATTTTAAATTTATTTTTATTTTTTTATTTTTTAAAGATTTTATTTATTTATTTGACAGAGAGAGACACAGCGAGAGAGGGAACACAAGCAGGGGGAATGGTAGCGGGACAAGCAGGCTTCCTGCTGAGCAGGGAACAGGGCTTGATCCTAGGATCCTGGGATCATGACCCGAGCTGAAGGCAGATGCTTAACGACTGAGCCACCCCTGTTTTATCCCTTTTAAATGACTGGAGAGTTTCCCATGAAAATGATACACTAAGTAAAATCCTACTAGTGGCATTCTTTATGTCTTGGTCTGTTTCTACTATAAATATGCTGCAATGGCTATCATTTTAAGTTTGTGTAAACAAACCAGTTGGATATATTCCTAAGAATGCTGGATCTAAATTTGGATGGTTATTATCAAATTGCCTCACACTTCCTCAAAAAATGTGTGATAATGTTGCAGGATTTTTCTGCCTTTAGTGCCCACGTTCTTGGTCACACCACTTCAAAGAATGAAGAAGAGGTAGACCAAATAAAAGTGGTGGGCAGCAAAGGAAAGTTTATTGAGCAGTAGTATAAAGCTCCTGGAGACGGAGAGGGGGCCTGAGTGGGTCGCTCTTGGAGTTTCTAAGTTGAGGGGTTTTTGTGGACTCTTGCACAACTTTCTTAAGCAATCAGGGCTGTGGTCACATATTTGTCTACTTATTAGGTTAATGTCAACATGCTGATGGCCTTTCTTTGCGGACATCTGGGAACTTATGTCTTAACTGTCCCCTGCCCTGTCCCCTGCCATATTGACAGATGTTTTGTAATTCTAAGTGCCTTATTTTAAGACGTTTTGTAGAAGTCACTTCTGCAAAGGCTGCAAAGCAGAATGTTAGAGCGATCTCATCTAAGCTGTAAAACAGGGTATTAGTGCTGTTTCATTCTAGCGGTCCTGGTTCCCTGTGTTCTTGTTGGGGACCCTGGTCCTGACCACCTAACTGTTCAATTCACTCCTAGCAATAATGCCTACTTCCTAGCATTTTCCTGTACAGTGTACTATAAATATGCCCCCTCCACACCCATAAGTGAAACATACTGCCATGTCATCTTTTCATTATTTATATAATGAAATATATATAATATAATAGTATTATATTATTAGTAATATAATATATTACTATTATATATAATATAATAGTAATATAATATATATATTAGTATAATATAATAGTATATATTAGTATAGTATATATATACTAATATAATTAGTATAATATAGTATAATATAATAGTAATATAATATATACTATTATATATAATATAATAGTAATAATAGTATAATAATTATACTATTTTCATCTTTTCATTAGTTTTTTAATTTTTTTATTATCATTTTTTTAAAAGATTTTATTTATTTGTCAGAGAGAGAGAGAGAGAGAGCACAAGCAGGCAGAGAGGCAGGCAGAGGCAGAGGGAGAAGCAGACTCCCTGCTGAGCAAGGAGCCCGATGCGGGGCTCGATCCCAGGACCCTGGGATCATGACCTGAGCCGAAGGCAGCTGCTTAACCAACTGAGCCACCCAGGCGTCCCTTTTCATTAGTTTTTGAAAGCCATTTGTATTTTTTGTTCTGTAAACTGTCTTCATGTTATTCTGATCATTTTTTCATCAGAATATGAATTTTTCATTGGTTTGATCTCTTTAGATATTGAGGAATTTTCCCTGGTTTGTTCCTTTCAACTTCCTTTATGGTATTTTTTTCATGCTTTAATTTGTATGTTTTAAGTATATCAGTAGACTTTTTAATATCTTCTAGCTTTTGTTTCCTGCTTAGCAAGGTCGTGCCTACTGTGCTCCTATAAAATCGTTCTCCCATATTTTCTTCTAGTACATTTATAATTTCATTTTTAAAGGTTTAATTCTTCTCTCTCTGGGATTTGTCTCCTTATAAGAAATAAGGAAGGAATCCAATTTTACTTTTGCCAGATGGTTAACCAGTTGTATTGTACTATTGTTATTTACTGAATAACCCATCTTTTCTGCACTGAATTTAAATGCCACCTTTATCGTATTCTAAATTCCCATATGTATCTCAGCCTATTTCTGGAATCTTCATTCTGCTCCATCGATCTGTCTATTCAGGCACTGTTACCAAACTGTTTCAAGTACTTGTAGACTTCTACTGTCATTTCATATACTATATAAGCATTAATTTGCCTTTATCATTTATCTTTTTCAGAATTTTCCTATTTTACCTTCCTCCCTCCCCCAAATCTGGAATCTGCTTGTATAGTGAAAAAAAAAAGTTTATAGAGTTGGTGATGTTGTAAGGCTGTTGTAAGGATGATAGGCCAAATGTTTATTAAAAGGGAGGAATGTTTATTATAAGGGAAGAAGTAGAGATTAAGTGTATACGGTCTGGAGTTGGACTGATCACTTTACTTTCTTTTTTTTTTTTTTTTAAAGATTTTATTTATTGGACAGAGAGAAACACAGTGAGAGAGGGAACACAAGCAGAGGGAATGGAAGCGGGAGAAGCAGGCTTCCCGCCGAGCAAGGAGCCCGATGTGGGGCTCGATCCCAGGACCCTGGGATCACGACCTGGGCCGAAGGCAGACGCTTAACGACTGAGCCACCCAGGCGCC